>JASFYC010000045.1:0-687111 GCA_030412335.1 Botrylloides violaceus
ATGAGCCAAACTATTTCTTGCATCCATGTTGTACCTGAAGCGAGTCAATAGACACAGTCAAAAGACTATAGCAGAACTTGTAAATGCTTTTTGCAGAGATTTCGTGATGAGGATGTAAGTATGGAATGAAAGAGAGGGTAGCCTAACAAACTTAGCGTCTGTACATGCGCAGACTAGGCCAATGGTTGTACCCCTGACGACATCGCCCAAGTCCCCTCTCGAATTGATACATATAAAGAGGAAATCCGCCGTAAAACGGCATTAAGATAATACTCAAATCTGTAGGCCTGTTAAACTGACCAGATTTTGGATACGACGCCACAATGACGTCATCCAATCTCATGCGTAACTTCAGCACTTCGTCGATGGAGTACTTGAGGAACGTACGTGGCATTCGAAGAGTGAGGCCATTGCATAGGCGCAGTTGGTGAAGACCAGGTCTTCTCAGAAGCAAGCGCCGAATGCCAATTTTTGCAGTGATTTTGAGGACTGCAAACAAACAACCAATCAAAATTTAATAAAATGGCTTAGGCATGGGTATTATAAAATGGTTACACAGATACATGACTGCGTGAACTCGTGTCATCCTCAGTCATCGCTTCACTGAAAATTGAACTTTTTACATTGCATTCGCCTCATAACGGCCCAGCTTGTGCCTAGTCTGACAATAAATTCTACTGACAGTAACATTGGTAAAAGTACTTACAGAGGGATATCCGATCTACATGTCTCAACGTTGTTATCCACGACACTGCAGTCAACACAGCTACTAGAATTGATGCAACGGCTGTTATCATTATTATTTCAACTTTCAATAGCCTCGGGAAAGAGTTATCAAGATCATCCATACTTCACTTGCCCACGGTCACGGTCCAACACCTACGGTAACAGGCTAACAGCATGGGTGCATTCACCCATGTGATTTAGAGCAACTAAGCTAAATGCGGCACCGTATATTCGCAAGATAACACTCTATAGTTTTGTGAGCCATGAGTGAAACGACCTGTGCTTGCTGCTTAGTGATGCGGTGAGTCGTTTCGATGGTTGAACAAAACTCTTCTCGACAGTCTGACCAGGGGTTGCACTATAGAGAGTCTTCGGATAGAGTAACGACCCTTTGTTACGTCTTCAGATAGGTCATGGTCGGATGAACCGACACGGAAGAGGGATTCAATTCGCGTTTTGTAAGTATAGTAACTGGTAATAGCATGGCATCTAGCCGCAGTTTGTTGGTGCAGTCAGGTTAGATACGAGGTTTATGCATTACGTGTTATCAGTTTGTACTTGCGAAAGCGTACCAAATCCCTTTTATGGATTACTTTTTGCTAATCTGTATTTATAGTAGCTATAGCATCCGGTACGTCGGTACCATACTTCCTCACCCGTAATTTATTGGATGCATATTATTTACTTATTGGTATTTTTCAAGACTTGTCAGGTAATAAAATGTGCTACCAGGATGCTCTTACTCACGGAAAAGAACAAAAAAGCAAAGATCTCTATTTAAAATTCGAAGACCAGAGTTCATCAAAGACGGAGTTGTGCGGAAGCAGCATGAGCCAATGACAAATCTGGTCCGGTGTCTACAAGATCCAGAAAGGGGAGATACGATAAAACAACAGCTTCATAAAGAGACGTAAGTGCTCATTTTAAACTCCGAGCGCCTGTTAAAGGCAGTACTATAAAAGCATCTTATTTATATTTCAGCGCGGCCATATGTGAACACCACTTCACGGAAAGTGACATGATAACGCACGGCACCATCGGCATACGAGAAATCCTGATATTGACCCAGTGGGGTACAGCTCACATCCACTATGCCCAGCGTAAAGCTATCAAGAGAACCAATACGACTTCTACACATAGGTCTGTCAACCCTTGGGCAAAAGTCTGCAATGAGCCACTACTGAAGTCTGCAAAGAGCTCATGAGGTGGTTTTTAGAAAGACCATCAGTATACCCCAGCAACCACGATTACCAAATGCGATATTTATTGTTTTTTTTTCAGTATATTTTTGAAGTAATTTGATGTTTTGACCTCGTTGCCCATCATGACGCTCTCTGCGGTTGTCAAGTTTTTTCTCTTCCTTTCTAAAAATTATATAATACAGTATGTAAGAGTTTATGTTTTTTTCTTGTGAACACATTCATCATACTCATATCTGGGCTTTGCTAGTAATGGGTGACTTGGACTTCAGCTCCTCTCTCAGACTCTTGGAAAATTGTGAGCCAATATTTTATTTAGATGACTCATCGCTTTGACAAGAATATCTTCTACTTCTTCCAGGTATTTTTGCATCTGTGAAGCTACTGTATGTAACAATTTGATGTAGAAAGGGTTTTGATAAAACTACTTGTCCAGTAAGTCAATAAAATTATAATCCTCTTGATAGGTTTTGCCATTTCTGCACTAGCCTATATATGTGCTAGATAGAAAAGTCTAACAGTGGATTGAAACTGGTCAGATGGATACTTGAGGCAGTTTTCTTTTCTCCTAGTTCTCCCTAGTTTCCTGAACTCTTAATTTAGCATCTGAACCAGTAGGACAGCCGTCATCCGGTCATGGTCTTCATACTGGGGTCCACACTCCAGTGTTTTCATGCATGATGCAAGTATTTCAATAGCCATAACGTCTTCCTCGGTGGCTTGGCTTCCGTGTTTTCTGGATTGCTCCCTCAGTTCCCTTACCGTCGGAAAAGTAGCTCGACATTGATCGCACACCACACTGTCCCAATCTTCCAGCACGGCTGCGACCATCATTACCGGTCAGTAAGCTCGAATAAACGTGCCTTTCCCACTCCAACGCCTTCAGAATACAAATATTGTGCATTATAACCATTACTAAAGCCTGACGTAAACGAACTGCCACGTAACTACCAAACCGACCGCGTTCCCATATTTTTATCTATGGCCACTGCCTGCATTGTAGCAGAACCGTAGGAATTCCGCCTAGCCAGTGTCGGTTCATTCAAGCATGACCTGTCTGAACGCTAAACAATGCAACGATTGTTCTCAACAAAGGGGTCGTTACTCTATCCGAAGACTCTCTATAGTTGCACTATGACGTAGGGGCGTCGATGTTCAGGACTCGTCACGCTTGAATTATGCCTACAGACATTTATTATTGTTGTCGGTAGTCGCTTACGCTTCGCGCTTAGTCGGCGATGCGACGGGTAGTTGGCCTATAACCCTGCGTCGTAAATTTTCTCGGAATTCCCGATACTTTATTTTGGAAGTTTTCTACCGGTAGTATGAGGATGTTATGACAATTTTGTATGGTAATGGACGACGAATTTTCACAGATATTTCTTTGTATAGTCCTTTTGTAATATCATGGCACCAAATCACTGCATCTTTCCTGGATGTTCCACAAGACGCTCAATAAATGTTTCGGTGTATATAGTATCAGTGATAGCTTGTTTGTCTGTCTGTTAAGTCCTTCCAGTTCCAGTATTTAAGCCAGGAATCAAATCAAGGACTATTTGTTTCAAAGACATCTCGAAGAGGAAAAGGGTTTGTTTGAGTTCTACAACTGCGAGAAGTGGCTTTACTCTCTAAAGGTAGTCTGATCGTCTGCTAATGGGATAGAAATTTTCTTCGCCGTTTCTAATATTGTAAATATATTTCAAGATTCGTTATATTTAGGGCAGAAATACAAGTAATACCATGCCCAAAACCCAAGTGTGTGCTTATTTATAGTTGTTCAACTGAATAGGCCAGACTGGCATGAAGTCAGGGCAACAGAGTGGTGCTGTGCCCTGGTATTTGACTTCTGTGCACCAAAGTCGGAGGCAAATGATTTTCAGCTCAGTTTTGCACTCGTGCGAAATCTGTAGGGGAACGCGAACGGAACTAATTTCTCGGAACTCTCATAATCAGCCATCTGAAAGCTTAATGATGACAGCACTCCTAACTCCTGCTTTGGGTATTCATATATCGTGCCAGATTTTACGACATTAAATTATAGTTTCATTGTACCAAATACACAACATGTAAATACGAGAATATTCAACAAAATCAATTCTTATGACTCTTCAATTTCTTTCTCAAGCCCTTGTTGTTCTGCGCCTTGGTGGTTTTATCCAAAAGAGTTTTAAGCTTTTTCGAATATGAGTGAGCCCGCACTTTTACAAATTTTGAAAATAGTTTTAGCAGTACACGTAGCAATGCTGCTTCTCCATCATCGTGTAGCGATTTAAATGTTTCGATCAGGTTTGCAACCTCATCTAACTTGAAAAAAGTCTCCTTCATTTCTTCATCAACTTTGAGGTGAGGTTCTTTAGATGTGTGTCTGCGAAACTGCAGCTCAAAGCAAGTTCAAAAAACCTCACACACAATTGTTTCACTCCCCATAGTTTCTCTATTTGTGTTTGGTTGGTCGACTTTCTATTGCGTTCTTCTGCAATAGACCCAGCCCTGACTTCACTCTTAAGTTTAAATATTATAGACTTTTCAGCAGTCGGCGTAGTTTTACTGAAGTAGTGTTTTCGTAGCATATAGCCGGCCATATATTCCAGTATCCGCGTATCACGGCTGGCCAACGGTTTCAGCAATGACTCACGAATCTCACGGGGTTGTAAAAAGCTATTCAGGTGATGATATAGACCTTGCAAAATTTCTAGCAACTGATGGGGAGATAAACTATTCTTCTCAGCACTGTTCAGCAACGATCCATATCTTGAAATATAGGCGTTAGAATCGAGATCTTTCCCATATTGGACCCCGATTTCACATAGAACATCCGCGAAATCTCCCGGTACTACTGGAATGTTTTTTTCCATGACAAACGACATTACAGCAGTCCTCATTACATCCCCGTCAATGAGGATCTCGACCGTACATGGTTCAGAGATGGCTTCATCTTCTTCAAAACAAAGCGACTACTCTACTCCTTCCTCCAAAATAACCAGAACATCCATCAATTGGTTCGTTATATCGCCTCGCGCAAGTTACTCCACCAAAGTCCATATAGAACAGAGCTAAACCGCCAACGCGAGAGAGAAGCGCGAAATAAGTTGTGAGCGTAATTCGAGCGTGACGAGTCCTGAACATCGCCTTTGTTTGTTTATTATATGGAAGGGCGAGTGCAACATCTAGTATTTTCTAATCTAAGGTCTGACAGGTGCCTTTACACTACAGCGGTAAACGGCGGAACTTCGGCGTAGCGGCGACGAACTCAGTGAAGCGCATTCAAGCGAGTCGTGGTAATCAGCTGTTGTTTTCGCGGGCTATTGTGGTCTGTGTTGTTTGACGTCTCGGTAGCATATTGCCTCGGGCATAATGAGTATTCACGATATTCCTGGAAGGCTGATAGAGTTGGTCAGATCCTATCCTTGCTTGTACGACTGCGAAAATGCTAACTACTTCAACAGGCTTGTCAAAAACAATGCTTGGGCAGAAATTGCCAACAAACTTGGCTTGACAGGTGAGTGTAACGTCTTGATTATTTTCAAAAGATATACCAACTTACGTTGCATTGTCCTAGCTGTCGAAGCTCAAACAAAATGGAAATCTTTACGAGATAAATACCGAACAAAAAAAAGCAAAGGGATGAATATGAAAGATCAGGAGCTGCAGCAAACTGGAGAGCTAAATGGGAACTGTTTGAATCAATGACATTTCTTGAACCGTGCTTGGTCAATAGACCGTGAGTGTGCTTCATGATTTCTGGATATTAGCCTAAATACTTTATCGGTAATGCGAAGGAATGATTGGGCAAAACCACTCGCAAGTCTGTCTTCTGTTCTTGTTCCCTTGCATACTAGTCGTGTTATCGGTAAACTGTGTTGACAGATTGCATGAAAATGTCTCCGGATCTGATAATTCCCTGCAGGATTTTTCATCTGAATCAAGCACTGCCTTGAGTGTAAATTCACCCAGGCCTATCTCTTCCTCGCCAATTGATGAAACTGATGGCACACATACCTTGACTCTTATTGCAGTGGAACCTACAGGTGTGCCACACCTTTATTGGTAAATTTTTGTGATTTTCCTAAACATAAATACATCCTTTTATCCCGAAGTGACTGTACCAAAAAAGAAGCTTAAACATTCACCTGCCGAATTAATAAAACACGAAGTCTCTGCTTTAGTATCTGCTGTTCAAAAATCAGTACCGGTAACTCAAGGTAACCAGCCAGCCATCTGTAATTCCACAACATTCTGCAACATGCTATTTATTTACAGATATTCAGCAACCTGAGGAAAAAAGGCTGCGATACTGGATCAGCATGTGTGAGCGTGTGAACGGGATGAGTGAAGAATCCCAACATTACTGGGACTTTCATTCAACAAAGATGTTTTTAGACCTCATGGCACGTGAAAATGGTCCTACTATTGTTCTATGATACCGTACAGTGTGCATTAGATTTCCTGTTTTGATGCTGTTCAATGATACGATACTGCATATGCTTGCACATTCTGCTTGCTCTTCAATGTCAATTAAAACATTGTTATGCAAACCCGATTTTATTGAGTCTGCTATTAAAGAAATGTGCTGCATCTCATAGATGCATTAATTGCAGCAAGAAATGGTACAAAAATCTATGAGGCAGTAGACAGCTTGGGGAGACAAGAATTGGTCATGAAAGCAGAAAATGGTTGTATGAAACTATTACAGAAATGTGCTGCAATACAGAGACGCATTAATTGCAGCAAGAAATGGTACAAAAATCTATGAGTCAGGAGACAATACTGAAGGATTTTTTGTAGTTGAAGTATAATGACCCTGAGTTCGCAGGAGCCCGTATTACCACATGTTTTCCATCAATGGCACCAACACAATTTGGAAAATACCATTGCTCTTTGAATTCTTTTGCTACCTCTTCAAATTTGGTCTTTGTGGGCATGGGAAGAACAACTGGCTGAAGACATTCCCAAATTGCTGTGCATGTTTCTGGTACGATCTTGCTGATGGTTGAATCATGAATTCTGAAGGCATATCGAAGTGACGCGTAGTCGTCACCGGTGGCAAGGAATCTGGACGAAGAAACATAGCTAGATAATTAGGGGGCCTACGTCGATTTAAATGAAAGATCACTTACCTTAGAGTGACCAATAGCCGTTCAGCTGCACTAATAGGCTCCCTCATAGAGGTGTGTTTCTTTGAAATCTTGGGTTCAACTAGTTTCAGCAGTGATTCATACTGAGCTTTGGTCATGCGGATGTACTCCTTGAAATCAGCATCACCTTCCAGTTTCAGTTCTTTAGCAAGATGGTGGAACTGGCCTGGCAAATTGATAGCAAGTTATCCGATATCAGCACTTGCAGGGCCTGTATGCCGGTGCGGTAACAGTCGTGGCTTACCTTGAGCTTTCCTTCTCTGGTAGATTGGTCGCACCCACACCGATCTTTGTCTTCTTCTGTTTCTCTTAGCAACGCGAATGCTCAAATATTATAGCAATAATGCCGCCGTCAAACGAGTATACAGCTCCACTCCCTGTGACATCCTGTACCAAAACCGAGAACCTCCGCCAACAAACGCCAGAATCAGCCGACAAAATCGCTACAAGAGCGTTCTCTCTCGTAGCTTGAGTGAGCGCAACCGGGACGGTCTCGGTGGACTCGAGCGTGAACGAGCAGGTGAGTGCGTCTGTACCATTTCCGATATTGAGTAGCACTTTCTTATTGCATGCTGCTCTCAAACAGCATGAAGTCAAACCATTTGATATGATAGGCAATTTAATATCGATTCGTTAGCCAAACGGCTGAATAATTACAACTATAGAATCAAAACGTTATACTAGAGAGTTAAACCTTTGACGAGTCGGTGAAGACGAACCGTCGTCTATCTGATGGTTTCAATCGATACGAAACGACTTATTCCTCTTAGTAGCGACGATGCTAGCTGTTACATATCCTGCCCTAAAACTCTTGACGAACATGATAAATTGTTGTATGGTACTGCGGTGGAAATATGGTGGTGATGCTTACTGTATATTACTTGATACCTTTTACTATTGCGCTTAACTAGCAAAATAAATAGTATCATATAATCATAAAAGAGGAAATGTTATGATTATGACAACAACTTAAATGTTGCGTAGGAAGCCTGATCAGGAGATGAGTTATACATGACGCAGTGCCAAGTTTCAGTGCCAACGTTGAATAACATTCTTCTAACACAAAAACGTGTTCCAAAAGGTACACAGTCGTACGAATAGACTTATTTCGATGGAAATGATAATATGAGACACAGCAATCTTTCGGTTTTTGTGCTACATACATCATTTAATTATACCAATTGTTGCGTAGGAAGCCTGATCAGCAGATTAGTTATACATGACGCAGTGCCAACGTTGAATAACATTCATCTAACACAAAAACGTTTTCAAAAAGGTACACGGGCGTACGAATAGACATTTTTCGACGGAAATGATAATATGAGACACAGCGATCTTTCAGTTTTCGTGCTACATAAATCATTATACCAATTGTTGCGTATAGGAAGCCTGATCAGGCAGATAAGTTCCAGAAAATTACACGGGCGTACGAATAGACTTTTTTCGATGGAAATGATAATATGAAACACAGCAATCCTTCGTGTTTCGTACTACATAAATCAATGTAACAAATGGTTTTCTTTTGTAGCTCATTTGGCAGAAGCTCAAAGAGCAGATGAGTATTGATTAAGAAATAAAAAAAAGTTGTAGACTTCTATCATGCTAACAGATCAGTATTTCTTTGGTGGCTATATCATATCACCGCCATTTCCTGCTTTGACATCTGTACTCGCAACATAACTGGGGCGGCATTATGAAATGTTCGCTCGTCAAGTTAACGTGCTCGCTAGCCGTTTCGTTACCGAGCTATTAACGACCGAGGAACCGAGTAAGGATTATGGTATTACGAAGTAACCTCGCAAACAACTCGTAGACATCTTACGCAAAAACGAGGGAAAGCGTCAAAACATTCCTAGTGGTGTAGTCCTTGTTTTTGTGCCACATACATTTAGTGGTAGTGTATAATACAGCTATAACAAAATTTCTGTCCATCATATGTACAGTGAAATTACAAAGAGTTAGTAATTACGAAAAGCTTTCAACTAGAAATACGAACGTTGGGGGAAGGGAAGCTTTCGAACGAAGTCAGGCGCCGCCCTCCGCAATCAATCTGGTGCGTAAGCGAGCGGGAATCCAACCAGCATACAAGGGCTATTTGAATTCTCAGTTAACGCCATACAACATAAGACGTTGTAGCACTACGCTAAGAATGCAACCTCAATTTAATCGTGGGTGAGACGCTTCCCTCTCTTCTCTTGACGTAGGAAAATGGCTCGTCAATTCACTTCTCATATTCCTTATCTAATCCCGTATGAAATATATCTAAGACGCCGAACCGAAAGACAGTACGTAAGCAGGACATTGTAGACAGGCTACCTTACGCGACCAGAAGTGGTGACAAATTTGTTCCGCTAGATAACAGAAGCTCTTTTATTTGTATACATTTGTTTATTCCAGTTTTTATACTATTGCAGTTATACCATTAATAGACCTACAAACTACGGCTAAAGCATTATTATGGAGAAGACTTCATCGCCAGGACAAAATAATGGCAGTAAGCAAATACATTTGCTGACCTTCCTCTTAGCTGAGGGAGCTTCACTCATTCAGTGAAACAGAATTGACAAACACTTTCCATGAAGCAAATTTGGTTTTTCAAAATGAATCGAACTGAATATACTGTTATTCAGGTCGCGCGGATGTGATAGAAACAGCAGAAAAACCTCCCTTTCCAGAGAGGCCGGAGAATTTGGTGGAGGTGTCTGTGTCAAATGGTTTCACAATTCCTATGAGCACACCATTTTTAAAAGATCATTTTGAACAAGTTCTCAAGTTGAAGATGAGGTCTGATGATGTAACCATTGCCAGCTATCCAAAATCAGGTTCGTTTGCAGCTTGTATGCAGCTCGAATATGGTTTGATTATGCACTCTGACCTCTCTCCATCGTCATATTACCGAATCATGACAGGGACGACCTGGATACAAGAAGTTGTGTGGCTGATATGTAACGACGCGAATGTTGCAAAAGCAAAATCGACCAGCCAATTCCAACGTTACTACCTTTTGGATATGCCTGGCGGGCCAGAGTTTGACATTATGAGGGGCTTAACGATGTTGGAAAGATGTCCGAAGAATGAGAGGAGGTAACGATAAATTAAGCGTAAAGTTGGACGGGGTTGACGATGCATATGTCCGCGAATGCAGCTTACAAACACGTGTACAGGGTCTCGCATTTTAGATATATGAAGCATAACCAATACTGTTTAGAGTTATGTGGATGGGTAACGGTGCCATTCGACCGTTCAGTTGGCCGAGCTGTTTAGACTGTCCGCCTTCTAAGCGGGAGGTTCCGGGTTCGATTCCAGACCGAGTCAAACCAAAGACTTTAAAATTGGTATCCATTCCTTCCCTATTTGACAGTCGGTATTTGGGAAGTGAGGAGAGCTGTGATTGTAATATAGTGATCCGGGTTAAAAGCTGGCGGTATATTGACACGTATACCGTGAGCAAAAATATATTGATTTATACAAGCTACAGAAATACTTTGTGAGACCAACTCCCGGTTGTTAATAATGGTGCAAGCCAACAAGAAAATCACCATCCAAAGCATGTTCGTTTGGCAGCACCAATAAAAATATTTACCATCAGGATGTCAGGCAGTTAGTTGTTTTTCTTCCAGGCTTTCAGGGTATTGAAGCACAGACGGCCTTATACTACACATATATGCCTACTTATAAAATTGTATCCATTCATTGTTTCACTGTAGATTCATCAAAACACATCTACCGTTTCAACTTCAGCCGATGGAACAACAATTGGAGACACGTGGTAAAATTGTATACATTGCACGAAATCCAAAAGACCAATGTGTATCTTTTTATCACATGCATCTCATGTACAACTTAATCCCACTGCCCAAGTCGTGGGATGACTTTCTGGAAAAGCATTGTCGCGGGGATGTGGTGTATGGGTCATGGTTCGATCACGTTTCCAAATGGTGGCAGGTAGGCGGTGAATTCGGATTTCATGTAACCTTATGTCAATTCATGGGATCTCTTTGAGGTATCGTTGTTCGCAAGTTAAGGTATCAGAATTCGTCGAGACAAATATAAATTGCGTCACAAATAGGTTGCCCAGTTGTGATAAACAGTTTATCATATACTGTATGTCATTGAGATCTTTGGACACGTCTTTATCACACAATTATAGGCAAAAGCTGTCGTTACAGGTGCATCAGGAACGCAAGGATTCCGTATACTTTGTGACATATGAAAGCATGAAAAAGGATTTGAAGACGGCTGTGATACAACTAGCAAAGTTTCTTGAAAAGGATCTTTCCGAGGAACAAATCAACGCGATTGTACAGCATTGCAGTTTCAGAGAAATGCGTGATAACAAGAATACCAATTGGTCTGATATTGCTAATTTGGGATTTCTGGATTTCAGTAAAACGAAATTCATGAGAAAAGGAGAGGTTGGCGATTGGAAGAACTACTTCACTGTAAATCAGAGTGAAGCTTCTGATAAATTGGTGAACGCTCGACTGAAGGATTGCAATCTAAAGTTTGAGTACGAACTGTCTAAATGATCATGTCATGTTAAAATGATAATGGATCGGTTTTTTTACCAACGCTTTCTCTAATCACATACGTTACGGAATCCGGGACTATATTATAGACCCCCATTTCTGTGTTCTATTATCCCCAATTGTCCCGACTATTATACCCATGTATCTGCTCGAGCCTGTCCTGTTTGTGGTGCAAAAAGCCACCCGGTGGTAAGCGCCACTGAAAATTATCTTTATAATAATAATAATTCTCTAATCACGAATCAATTCGCCTGCATCATATGCGATCTTCGATAATATTTAATTGATGAACTCTGAGTACCGAAGCCTCTTTGCAAACTGCAGTGTTGGTGAAAATTGTCATAAAATGCATGTATTCGTTTAATACACTCTATACAGGCGGCCGACTTCGGTTGCACATAAAATTCTGCGTATCCATATCGATCAAATAAACTGTCAGCATCGGCTTTTTCTGTGTCACCACCGTTACAAATAAGCCAAACTATTTCTTGCATCCATGTTGATGTACCTGAAGCGAGTCAATAGACACAGTCAAAAGACTATAGCAGAACTTGCAAATGCTTTTCGCAGAGATTTCGTGATGAGGATATAAGGATGGAGTGAAAGAGAGGGTATCCTAACAGAGTTAGCGTCCGGACATGCGCAGACTCGGCCAATGGTTGTACCTGTACCCCTGACGACATCGCCCAAGTCCCCACTCGAATTGGTTCATATAAAGAGGAAATCCACCGTAAAACGGCATTAAGATAATACTCAAATCTGTAGGCCTGTTAAACTTACCAGATTTTGGATACGACACCACAATGACGTCATCCAATCTCATGCGTAACTTTAGCACTTCGTCGATGGAGTACTTGAAGAACGTACGTGGCATTCGAAGAGTGAGGCCATTGCATAGGCGCAGTTGGTGAAGACCAGGTCTTCTCAGAAGCAAGCGCCGAATGCCAATTTTTGCAGTGATTTTGAGGACTGCAAACAAACAACCAATGAATATTTAATAAAATGGCTTAGGCATGGGTATTAAACATGGTTAAACAGGCGTGATACATGACTGCGTGAACTCGTGTCATCCTCAGTCATCGCTTCACTGAAAATTGAACTTATTACAATTCATTCGCCTCATAACGGCCCAGTTTGTTCCTACTCTAACAATAAATTCTACTGACAGTAACATTGGTAAAAGTACTTACAGAGGGATATCCGATCTACATGTCTCAACGTTGTTATCCACGACACTGCAGTCAACACAGCTACTAGAATTGATGCAACAGCTGTCATCATTATTATTTCAACTTTCAATAGCCCCGGGAAAGAGTGATCAAGATCATCCATAATTCACTTGCCCAGGGTCACGGTTCAACACGCACGGTAACAGCATGGGTGCATTCACCCATCTGATTTAGAGCAACTAAGCGAAATGCGGTACCGTATATTCGCAAGATAGCAAGCAGTCTTGTTTTGTGAGCCATGAGTGTAACGGCCTGTGCTTGCTTGCTTAGTGATGTGTTGAGTCGTCTATTAGTAAAGACCATGGTTGAACATTAACTCTTCCCGACAGTCACAAAGACGCGTAGGTCTATGCTTTCCGCGGTAATTAGGTAAGAGCATAGGTTCAGTCGGCAATGTCGTTCTGCTAGGTGAATGCGGCTGTACCATTTCCGATTTTGAGTGGCATTTTCTTATTGCATGCTGTTCTCAACAGATCTGATACCCGCGCGGTCAGTGAAACTTCGTTCTTAGTGCTGCAGTCCTTGTTTTTCCACACATGCACTTAGGTTAGTAGTAGTGTATAATGCACCTGTAACAGTCTTTCTTTCCGTCATATGTACAGTGGAATTACGAAGAATTAGTATTTGGCAAAGTTTTCATCTAGAAATACGGGTCACATGGATATACTCAAGTCTCAAGTATCACCAGTATCACAAGTATTTCAAGTATCACAAGTATCACAACACAAGTATCATGGATATACTCAAGTATCACCCTTCTATCAACCCTGGATCACCATAGGATCAATGTAACATAACAAGTATCCCCCTAGGACCCATATCGTCACTCAAGTATCATCCTAGGATCCATATGGGGATTCAAGTATCACCATAGGACCCATGCAACATAGCAATAATCACCCTAGGACCAATATGGTGACATCGACCACCTATCAATCAATCAATCAATCCCCCTTTTTAATCACCATATAGGTCCTAGGGTGATACTTGAATCCCCATATGGGTCCTTGGGTGATAGGCCTACTTGTAATGTTACACAGGTCCTTAGGGTGATACTTAGGTCGCCATTTTGGTCCTAGAATGATAATTGAGTTACCATAGGGGTCCTTTGGGTATACTTGTTATGTTACGTTGGTCCTATGGCTACCATATGATACTTGAGTATATCCAGGATACTTGTAATACTTGAAGTGCTACTTGTGATATATGAGATACTTGTGCTGATGATAATTGAGTATATCCATATCACTGAAATACGAGCGTTCAGGGAAGGGAAGATTTCGAACGAAGTCAGGCACCACCCTCCGCAATCAATCCAGTGTGTAGCGAGCGGGAATCCAACCAGCAACCAGGGACAGTAGAATTCTGGGTTAACTCCAAATTTTCACCGCTGACCACAAATGTCATCCAGGTAATCCGGACAAGAAATAGCATAGGCCTAGTACAATTCGATACGTTTACACGATTGCGTACCCGCCACGTTGTTTACGCGATCGTCCTCAATTTCAGGCCAGTACAGTAGGCTTACATAAGTTTGAGGGCGGGAAGGTCACACTTCATGAGTGTGCGTGCCTTCGGGGCGGTCTAACTCATATGTAAAACTCATCAGGAAAATCGTTCAGACATCTGCTCTTTTTCAAGTTTACTATTGACCATTTGGTTATTCCAGTTTTTATACTATTGCAGTTATACCATTTCATCTTCACTTGATGAAGGAGCAGAGCTACGAAAGCTTGTGTATTATATTCCAATAAATTGGATTGGACGTTAAATCTGCGGTGACTTATTATATTTATAGTTATACCATATGTAGACCTACATACTACGGCTAAAGCATTATTATGGAGAAGACTTCATCGCCAGGACAAGGTAATGGCAGTAAGCACAAAAATTTGCTGACCTTCCTCTTAGCTGAGGGAGCTTCACTCATTCAGTGAAACAGAATTGACAAACACTTTCCACGAACCGTTAATACTTCAAAGTGAATTGAACTGAAATAACTGTTATCCAGGTCGCGTGGATGTGATAGAAATAGCAGAAAAACCTCTCTTTCCAGTGAGGCCGGAGAATTTGGGGGAGGTGTCTATGTCAAATGGTTTCACAATTCCTGGTACATCATTAATAAAAGATCATTTTGAACAAGTTCTCAAGTTGAAGATGAGGTCTGATGATGTAACCATTGCCAGCTATCCAAAATCAGGTTCGTTTGCAGCTTGGATGCAGCTCGAATATGGTTTGATCATGCACTCTGACCTCTCTCCATCGTCATATTACCGAATCATGACAGGGACGACCTGGATACAAGAAGTTGTGTGGCTGATATGTAACGACGCGAATGTTGCAAAAGCAAAATCGACCAGCCAATTCCAACGTTACTACCTTTTGGATATGCCTGGCGGGCCAGAGTTTGACATTATGAGGGGCTTAACGATGTTGGAAAGATGTCCGAAGAATGAGAGGAGGTAACGATAAATTAAGCGTAAAGTTGGACGGGGTTGACGATGCATATGTCCGCGAATGCAGCTTACAAACACGTGTACAGGGTCTCGCATTTTAGATAAATGAAGCATAAGCAATAAGGTTTAGAGTTATGTGCTCTGCCGAATCGCTATTGCTGAAGGGTAACGGAGCCATTCTATTGCATTAGGGAAGCTACAGAAATACTCACCAACTCCCGGTTGTTAATAATGGTGCAAGCCAACAAAAAAATCGCCATCCAAAGCTTGTTCGTTTGGAAGCACCAATGAAAATTATGACAATCAGGATGTCAAGCAGTTAGTTGTGTTTCTTCCAAGCATTTACGTTATGGAAGCACAGACGGCTATATACTGCCCTTGTTCTTTCAACAATAGTAAACATATACTTGTAAAATTGTATCCATTCATTTTTTCGCTGTAGATTTATCAAAACGCATCTGCCGTTTCAACTTCAGCCGATGGAACAACAATTGGAGACACGTGGAAAAATTGTATATATTGCACGAAATCCAAAAGACCAATGTGTATCTTTTTATCACATGCATCTCATTTACAACTTACTCCCACTGCCCAAGTCGTGGGATGACTTTCTGGAAAAGTATTATCGCGGGGATGTGGTGTATGGGTCTTGGTTCGATCACGTTTCCAAATGGTGGCAGGTAGGTGGTGAATTCGGCTTTCATGTAACCTTATGTCAATTCATGGGATCTCTTTGAGGTATCGTTGTTCGCAAGTTAAGGTATCAGAATTCGTCGAGACAAATATAAATTGCGTCACAAATAGGTTGCCCAGTTGTGATAAACAGTTTATCATATACTGTATGTCATTGAGATCTTTGGACACGTCTTTATCACACAATTATAGGCAAAAGCTGTCGTTACAGGTGCATCAGGAACGCAAGGATTCCGTATATTTTGTGACATATGAGAGCATGAAAAAGGATTTGAAGACGGCTGTGATACAACTAGCAAAGTTTCTTGAAAAGGATCTTTCCGAGGAACAAATCAACGCGATTGTACAGCATTGCAGTTTCAGAGAAATGCGTGATAACAAGAATACCAATTGGTCTGATATTGCTAATTTGGGATTTATGGATTTCAGTAAAACGAAATTCATGAGAAAAGGAGAGGTTGGCGATTGGAAGAACTACTTCACTGTAAATCAGAGTGAAGCTTTTGATAAATTGGTGAACGCTCGACTGAAGGATTGCAGTCTAAAGTTTGAGTACGAACTGTCTAAATGATCATGTCATGTTAAAATGATAATAATGAATCGTTTTTTTACCAACGCTTTCTCTAATCACGAATCAATTCGCTTGCATCATGTGCGATCTTCGATAATCAATTGATGAAGAAGCCTCTTTTCAAACTGCAGTTTTGGTGAAAAATGTCATAAAAATCCATGTACTGTATTACACTCTATACCGGCGGCCTACTTCGGATGCACATAAAATGCTGCTGAGTTCTAGCCCTAGTTTGGAGGGATCACTGGAGCGGAGTCCATAGACTTGTAATAGCAGGCTAACTATAAACGTAATGCGATTGAGATTGATCACACCAAAGCATCTACAGTATATACGTGAAACCTATGTAGTCCCAGAGAATAGACCATGGAGCATTTCGTGTTGGCTTGACTACTTCAGCCAACGTCGAAGAGATAACCTCGACAAAAGGCCTTTGCCATCGCAACATCAGGATTTGGAGCTAGAAACATGATGCACAATTTTGACCATCACAATTTCTATATTTACGTACCGCGTTTGGTCCAATCAGATACCAAACACTTCCATCAACATTTTCATCAACTCAAATATGCAAAGACGAAAGACACATACAAGAAGCCAAGCCAATAACGATTGTTAATATTTAGTGCGCCTAATACCCATAACCTCGTAGAATAGCTATGTTAGACTGCAGGCATTTTGTGAAATATACATTAGACTTGAAACAGCTACTTTCGCGCACTTATAAGATTCCTGAGTGGTGTATAGTGGGCCTAGGTATACTACTACTGACTAGACTAGTCAGTTCTACCTCAGGCATCAGCACTCAGGTCTCTACTTAGCACGTCAGAAAGCAACAACTTGACTTCTCTACGCAGGTAGTGCAATCATTTTAGTATGCAGTGTGGTGCGATTAAATTGTGATGCGTTATCCGCTTAATTACTTTCACATTGATTATGACTATAATCACCATTTGTGGAATTGTGTCACGCTAAGCACTTCATCCATCTGAAATCGATCAAACGTGATCGACTGTCGTGTAGCTAAGAACGTGTATTAGTGATCGTTATCTTTTCTGTATTTCAGTTATAATAATTGTTAATAAAAGCCTTAGTTCGAAAAAGGTGCGTTTTAGTCACGACATACAGCTTATACAGTGCACTGTAAATTATATTCCGTTGTACCAACACAAAATCACAACGCCAAATTTGGCCGAAAATACAACGTCACATTACGTTTAAAATGGCGTTGTCGAAATATTGCGTTGTCGATTATTGCTTTGTTCGATATTGCGTTGCGGTTTCAAAAAGACGCCTTTTGGTAGACAGCCACAATTTATTATACACAGATGTATTCACAGGCTATAAGCAACAAAATACGCACAGAAATGTATCACACATTACACCCAACATGTGGGTACCATGCAGGCTATATGTAATAACAATGCCATGATACGCGGGTGATCCCAAATATATACAATAGCACAAATTAACGAATAACCCTAACGCAAAGAAAATGAATTATATACAGTGTTGAGACTACCATACGTTCGCGTGATACTGCGACAAGCTCCACCTATATATAGGTGGTGGATATAGGCCGTTCTAGGCTAAGGGAACATATAGTGGACTTCGCTGTTAATTCTATCAAGCAGCCTTTACTCTACAAGGTCATACCTAAATTCAGCCATGTCAGTTGAAAATTTGCTTATCATGGAAAAGACGTCATCGTCTGGAGAATGTCATGACAGTAAGCATATTCCATAGTTGACCGATAGGACATTACATACTATTATCCGATAACATAAGATAAGATAATCGGACAGTTAGCGTAATTCTGTGCAAGTACAAATCTACAGAATGTAGAATGATAGAGAGTTACTACACTGCTTCAAAGTTAGTTAGAAATTTCCTATATCCTTTTCTTTCAATTCAGACAGCAGTGTTGAAGTGACAGAGAAGGCCGAAACGGTGTCCGTTCCAGTAAGGCCGGAAAAGATACCATGCGTGACTATTTCAAATGGTGTTACAATACCTATGATTGGATCATTCGTAAAGGAACATCTTGAACAAGTGCTCAAATTGAAGACGAGACCTGATGACGTAACCATTATCAGTTATCCTAAATCAGGTTCGTTTGAAGTTTTGAAGTGATTCCAAATCCTTTCTGACCTTTCACCTCTCCCCATCGTTGCATTACCAAATCCTAACAGGGACGACGTGCTAGGATACAGGAAGTTGTGTGGCTGATATGCAACGACGCGGATGTGGAAACAGCAAAAGCTGTCAATCAATTCAAGCGTTGCTACTTACTGGACATGTCGGGCGGACCGGAATTTGACATGATGAGAGGATCGATGATGTTGGACAAATTTCTGCAGGATGAAAGGAGGTAACAATAATGCGTAACAGAAAATTGATTGGCAAAGGTTTCCGGGTGTGATGGCTTCCATGTGTTTTTTCGCTGTAGATTTATCAATACTCACCTGCCTTTTTAACTTCACCTAATAGAACAGCAGTCGCAGGCACGGGGAAAAATAGTTTATATTGTACGAAATCCGAAAGACACGTGCGTCTATTTTTATCACAAGCATCGCATGTACAACTTGCTCCCATTCCCCAAATCGTGGGATGACTTTTTGGAAAAATTCAGCTGCGGAAAAATGGGATATGGTTCCTGGTTGGAGCACGTATCCAAATGGTGGCAGGTATGGCAGTAACATACTCTATGTATGTTTATTGAAAGTGATTGATCAGCACTAATTACAGTTGATCCGAAATCGTACACATGTACAAATTGGTGTCATAACGGTGAACACACTTCACAAAGGTATGCAGCGGCATCTCATCCATGCAGACGAATGGAGCACATGTAATAGAGAGAGCACGATGAAGTGTTTCTATTGGGAATGTGCAAAAGAGTGGTTGATGTTGGTGGTGTTTTGAGACTATTTCCAAAGTATTCCGAGTTAATATGGGTTACCTGGGGAACTTTCTGTACACCGTACACCGTACAACGATTTCATTTGACCTGACTGATAGCGTAGGTTGTCATTTGGGGCTTCTGCTCGCATCATTCTCGTATGGTCTGCTATGAACCAATCACTATGTTTACGAAGTAGAGGAATCGTGTTCCAAATTGTATCGATTCATCTCTGGTCTCTGTAAACACAGGACTAGGTCATGTCTTCATTTCCAATTGAGGCTGTAAGCATTACAACATTGCAATTAAACCGCATTTTATCATATGGTATCGGGATATTTTCGTTTTTAGAAGCTGCAAGACTTTTGCTTTCCCTTCTCTATAAGCCTTGGGTATAGGCCGCTAATGTTATCTCTGATCTTCACACTTGTTTGGTGTTCATCTTCGTTTCATGCGCACCATCACCATCTAGTAGTACGGTACTTGTTTCGAGCGGGAAGCTGCTCCAGACGTTTAGTGATCAGTTTTTCATGTTTGAGAGACATTTTTCGACTAATGTGTGGTATTTGCTTCAGGAATTATTTCTGTATTATGCATTTCAGTAATCGTAAACAATCTGGTAACGGCTTTTATCGTTAGAAACGTACGTTGTGGCCTCAGTTATTTGGAATCTTGCATGTATCTGGACTTCTTAACTCTTAATCTTATGGGATCGCATGACTCCGCCTAGCTTGTGAGCAATAACGGGCAGCCAGAGACGACAATCACAGCTACTGTCTCGAACATTTATTGCCTGCACATTTTAAGACGTACCATCAGGCCATCAGGGCGACTCCCATAGGTCTACTAGTAATAATAAATATAATAATAAATATTATGAGGTTATAGAGGTGTTGGTTAGACTAATAGTAATACTAAATACGTATTATATATAATACTAGCAGGTACCGGTTTCACACACGGAGAAAATAATGAAAGTATAATATCTCTATGGTGCGAAATACTGAAAGTGTACAAATGCACAGCAGCAGATCAACTGAAAAATTAAACCAAAGAAAAGAAGTTATAAAGCTAGAAACATTAGTGAACACCAAACCACATCACAAAACATCATGGAACGGTACAAAAATGAATAACTTCGCAACAGTGAAACAGCTTAGCATATAAAAACAAAGAAAAGAGCTAGAAACATGAGTGGAAACAATACATTACAAAACCTCTTTGTATACAATGTTTTTAGTGTAACCTGGAACCTTGGCATGAATGAACAGATGTTGTTCGCAAGAAACTCTTGAGCATCCGACATAAAATTGGCCATGGGAGAAGCAATGATCACTCAACTCAAGCCCCAGATAACTCATCGTTTGGCCTTGACTTTTATTTATTGTCATTGCATAACAACTTCGCAAAGGAAATTGCAGGCGCTTGAACTCAAAGGCAAATGGTTTTTAGATGAAATGAGTGGAATTCTTGGCACAAACACATTTTCCCCCTTAGAGGTTCCAGTAATAATGACACACTTAATAACATTGCGGTGCAAGTTCATAACAACTAATTGTGTTCCATTACAAAGTTTTGGCGGGTCCAAATTGTGCAAAAGTATGACTGGACTACCATGCTTGAGACGAAGTGTGTGCGCTGGCATTCCAGGTGGGTTTAACGAATTCAAAAACTCAACTGGGTAATGGACAGCTTCGTCTTGATCAAGTGTCGAATCGATGGAGGAGTACACCTTTTCATCTGCAGGTATTCGGTCAAGAATATCCAGATTAATTCTGTTTACAGCATCATTCGTCGGTGCTAAGATAGCTCTCTCACATAGCCAGTCGCGATTGTTAAAATTTTGTAGAAAATTTGGATAAACCTTATCAATGAGCTCAATGGCAGAAGCCACCATAATTCCAACAGTTATGTGATGCAGCTGTTGTTCGGTATCCAGTGGTAAATTTCCATTACCTATTTCGAGAAGTTTGCTTGCAAATCTTCCTGCTTCTGCGTCTCCATGCAGGTGAACGCGCATGTTTGTTGTCAGTTTCAAACACTGAATGTCTTGCCACAGCACAGAGTTCTTCAGGCAAGCACTCATTTCATCGGCCATTGTTCCCCTTGGTACGACAGGCAATATCTGCCTGAAATCACCGGCAAGCAAAACCGTCACCCGTCCCATAACTCGATCATTCTTATGCAAATCGCGTAAGGTTTTTTATCCACAGCTTCGAAGGCGCCTTTGTGAGACATGATGCATTCATCCCAAACAATCAACTTTGCAGACTTTAGCAGCTTTCCTCGTTCACTTTCCTTTTTGATATTGCAAGTTGGGCAGCATCAGTTTGAAGACGCGTTTGATGAGTCTTCGGTGATTCCGCAGCCCTGGTGGCAGCTGTTCTGGCAGCATCAGTTTGAAGACGCGTTTGATGAGTCTGCGGTGATTCCGCAGTCCTGGTGGCAGCTGTTCTGGCAGCATCAGTTTGAAGACGCGTTTGGTGAGTCTGTGGTGATTCCGCAGCCCTGTTTGCAACTGTTCTTGCTGCAACAGTTTGAAGACGCGTTTGACGGGTTTCAAGCGACTCTCGGCGTCTGGAAACTGTTCTCGCATTAGCATCAGCAAGACGACGGTTTTGACGGGAACGTGGGGACTCTGCAGCCCTGGATAGTGCCCTTCGTGCAGCATCATTTTGACGACAAAGTTGTCTCGTTCGCGGAGATTCTGCAACCCTAGCAATTGCCATTCTTTGAGCACTACTCTGACTCGAACTACTGTGGGGGTGTATGACTTGAGCCACCCAACTGGCCTCCTGAGTTTGGGAAGGCATGTTACTGTCAAAGTATTCCTGATCCTGAATATAATGAGAGGCATTGGTAGCAGTCCTACGTCTCTTGCCATGGGAAAAAGGCTCCTCCGCGCTTTTCTTGGGCCAGGCATGAACGCTAATGACTACCGTATCATGCATATATAATGAAAGCATCTTAACAATGACAAATGGTTACAATTTTGACATAACAATATATAGTATAGGCCATAGGGCCACTATTCCTACACACGACAATGCAGCTTCTTGACAGACAGCACTAAAGTAATTTAACTAACGAAATAATTCCGAGTCTGTTACTGTCCTGACCACATTCTGCGTACCGGAAAGTGGAATTTAAAATTTTGTCACCGGTACTGTCCTGGAGTATTCCTACACACGAAAACGCGGCTTCTTGAGAATGAGCACTAAAGTAATTTCATAAACGGAAAAATTCCGAGTCTGTTACTGTTCTGGAAATAACAGCATTGGGCGATGTATAACTCAGGAAATACAATGGAAGCACCTGCTCGCACGCAGATCACGTTAAACCGTAGATGAAAGGTAACCGTTGAGAGATATCATGCGAGCAGCAGTGATGAATAATTAGTTCCGCTAGATGGCAGAAGCGATCTAAAAAGTGCATCTCTCATTTCCGCGTGGCGAAAAGTGGAAAACACCATTTGGCGATGTATAACTTGAGAAATACATGTCGGAAGCGCTGAAAAACCACCTGGTCGCACGCATAACGTCCGTCCCTACATCTCTGTGAAATCTTATGGCGGTAGCTTCCGTAATAAAGAAGTTGATTCGTGCACAGACAGACAAACAGACAAACAGACAAACAGGCTCTTTTATTATTTATATAGTGTAGTTAGTGAATGCATAATAATTAATACTTATTATAATATAAGAAAAAGGCGGTACAATGGGGGTAGGAGTTTTTTTTCGTATTATGTTCTGTACATATATCTATTTACATCGAAAGGCTCAGTCAGTTATGTGGTTTCCGAAAAAGATATGTTAGCAAAGAGTAGGCCTACTCTTAAACGTTTGTCAACATTCCTCGGGTAGCTAAACGTCGCGCGTCCATATTAGCTACTGAATTACCTTAATCGTGGCGTTTTGTTATCTCTGAACACTACGGCAAGATACATGGCAGGTAAGGATTTTTCAAAATAAATCACCCAACAAGGCGGCGCTCATGAAATGGCATTCTATTCGAATACCTATCACGATTACCGTAGATTTATCTCACAAGCCTATACTGTGAGCACATGCTGGTGATAATGTTTGTCCTGGAGGAATGGGGTAATGAATGACTTGGCTTTTCTCTTAGCGTATATGTTTGCACGCCTCCATAATAGACGACTCCTCGTAGCTGTATATTAACCATAAGGACAAACCACCCTGTCGTTACTCAGCGATTCTGAAGTGTTGTACAAACAGTCCGGTGTACACAACTTCGTATGAGTGGTTCCATTGCGTTGTAAGTGTACAGTTTATATAAGATGGGTAATCGTTTTGCATGAGGCAAGGTTAAACCTTCATTTGACTATCTTGTTGAGTCAGGCAATTGAAGCTACAGTACCGTCAGCCAGTACATGTGACTACAGGTCAATGCCAGGAATCCCCTTTCCGATAGATCAAGTGTATGTACGATTTTTCTATTCGAAATGCCTGTGCGATGCATTCGGGACGGAATCGTAAATTGTCGAAGAACTACCATGTGTCGTACGGTCCCGGGTCTCAAGCAAATAAGGAAGTTGCTTACATATTGTAGATATTCCATATCATAGTGCTCAGGATGATTTTCGCAATATGCGTTACTGTAATTGCAGCCATTGGAGCCATGGCCGTCTGGATAACAAAACTACGACCTATTGATCGGATGACGTTATGTGAGTGTTCCTCTATTTCTTATGCAAAGCCTGCGGGCGGGAGACGAGATGACAATAGTGATCCTATCTCGACAAATCACTTAGTCCACATGAACATCTGACATGACACCAGCAGCTTGTGTTACGTCAAGCCATTTAGGGTTCAGACGTGTTATACCAAAGTAATTCAAAATTTCTTGAACACCACCGTTGCTGAGAAAAATCGGACTGCATTTCTTTGATTCAAGCGGCAAGAAGAATCCCATCTCAAGTAGATGAGATATGACTGGAGAATCTCATTGCTTAAAACACTCAGGCATGTAACTATCCGGAATGCGATTCATCCCGACCTCGATGGAAATGTTTCAATATAGTTAACACCAAGGTTGCTTAGAGGAATTTTAAGCCTTGAGATGGAATAAGTATTCGGCCTTCTCAAAGACTTTTCCTTTCGGCCCTTCAAAATTGGAACACCACCAGCGGTTTTTGTGCTTAGTTGATTTATATATTCGAGAATTCTATAGGATTCCCCAAAAGCAGGGGCTAGCTTACTAGGCCTGGCTGAAACTTGTACAACATATTACGATTCTTCAGAATGACCCGTTTGCTTCCATTTTCTAAATTATCTGAAATTCTCCGACTATTTCAGTTATGTCAATCATTGCTAAGACCTCACTGCAACGCTTCGTGTTACGGCGGCAGAAGCTCTGTCATGTCACTGTTTCGAATGGCGTCAAAATCCCTTTAGCTGGTAAGTTGATGTCGTGTACCCTCGAAGAAGTTCTGAAGTTTAAGATGAGATCTGATGACGTCATCGTCGCCACTTACGCTAAAGCTGGTGAGGCATTCTGCTAGTGGATGAAACTGGGATAAAGAATAATGCGTTGATTTCCTTCATCGAAGGTACTACATGGATGCAGGAGATCGTATGGCTAATATGCAACAAAGCGGACATCAAAGGTGCGAAGGCTACAAACTTGCTCAACCGGTATGGGTTTTTAGAAACCCCCGACTTTTCGGGATACGGAAAGGGATTGCAGACCTTGGAGAAATGGCCCGAAGGAGAAAAAAGGTATCGGTAAATAAGGGATTCAGACATTCCATATCAAGAGGTCGACATTTTGGAAGGAGAACTGATTGGACAAAACAATTGCGAAAAGTCATAAGGATTTCTAAAGTAGTTCGAGAGATGATCCTCGGAGTGTTGCTATTCCAATCTGCCAGTCGGAGTCGACATCTGTTTATCATACGCCCAGCAAAGATGATCCTCATTCCACCCAGCCATACAATGCTTCCCTATAAACAAATGATGAATTGTGCCCAGGCCTGATGTTTATTGTTCAACAGATTCATAAAGACTCATCTGCCATTTGAATTACTACCAAATGACCTGCAGCGAGAACCTAAAGGCAAAATGATCTGCGTGGTGCGAAATCCAAAGGATAACTGCGTCTCGTTTTATCACTTTCATCGAATGATAAAAGGCTTACCAGATCCAGGAACATGGACTGAATTCCTTACCAAATTTTGCCAAGGGGAAGTACAACTTGGCTCATGGTTTGATCACGTAAACAAATATTGGCAGGTATTCATTAGACTTACATTGAATCTTCTTATGCAAAACAAGGCCACGATTTCCGATCGAGTCAAACCAACGAGTGGTATTCCCTCCTTCTGTGCTTGCCAGCAGCCAGTGTTTGGGCAGTGCCAAGTTTTGTAGGGTAAATGATAGGTCGATTCCAGGCATTGCGTAGCCCTATTCAAGAATAGCTGGTTATACCAGTTTCAGTCGGGGGATACTACATAAGACGTTGTAGCCCTACGCGAAAAATGCGACCGCCATTTAATCGTGGGTGAGACGCCGATCCGAAGGACAGTACGTCACCAGAACGTTGTAGCCAGGCTACCTCACGCGACCAGAAGTTGTGAAGAAATTGTTTCGCTAGATGACATAAGCGATCTAAAAGGTGCATCTCTCATGTCCGCGTGGCGAAAAGTGGCAGTAGTAGCAGCATTGGTTGATGTATAACGTAGGAAATACATGTTGGAAGCGCTGAAAAACCAACTGGTCGCACGCATAACGTCCGTCCCTACATCTCTGTAAAATCTTATGGCGGTAGCTTCCGTAATAAAGAAGTTGATTCGTGCAGACAGACAGACAAACAAGCTCTTTTATTTATATAGATGGCACGCTTGACATGAGGTTACTGCTATAAAAGTTAACCCGACCCATGTTACGCAAGCAACGCCTCAGGCGCGAAAGGTAAACCTTTGTCGGTACAACAAAACACGAACTTCGAGTGGTGAATGACGTTGAAGCAAGCCGTAAAAACCATATCTATCGTTGGGAGATTTTAAACCGCCAGTTTCAGCATGGAATGACTGTTGCTAAATAGCAGATTACTGCACATATCCAGCCTGATAGCTATCGTGATAATTTTTACCGCAACCCCCTTTAAAACTATATTGCGAAATTTGATGAAGTTTAATTTAGTGTAGGAAGGCTATCCTCAGCGTCTACGATTTGATCGTTCATAGGTGTATCAAGAAAGGAAAAACAGTATCTACTTGGTTTCATTTGAGGCGTTGAAGAAAGATTTGAAAGGAGAAGTCATAAAGCTGGCAAAATTTCTCGAAAAGGATCTTACCGAATCTCAAATTGATGCCATCGTGGAGCATTGCACGTTCAGGAACATGTCCAAGAATACGAGTGCAAATTACTCTACAGTTGACAAAGCTGGGATGATGGATTTCAAAGTATCTAAATTTATGAGGAAGGGAGAAGTAGGCGATTGGAAAAACTACTTCACCATAAACCAAAACGAAGCGTTCGATCAAATGTATGTGGAACGAACGAAAGATTGGGAGTTGAAGTTTGAATTTGAAATTGCGGACTAAAAACCTCATCTTGCTTAATCATACCGTAGAATATTACCTGTAGACTATTTCGATTGAGTAATTCATAAAGTTCAACGTAGGGATCAAGCATCCTCACTCAAAAGTATAGGCGATTATTCCTACCTGCATATCAAAATCATTGTTACATCCAACCCAAGTAAAACTTTGTGAAGTTTTAGATGTGTTCTATATTGATCTAGTCTAGATAAAAACGTTTGATGACTTTTGACGCAATATTTAAATTCTTATATCGTGATTTTGAACACAACGTCCGTGTTATACGGCGAATTAATTAATTTTACTACACTTCTCTACGCAATACCAACTGTTCTTCAAAAGGATATGTTTACTGTACGTCTGTAGGTGTAACGCTTATACGATAGAAGCGAAGCCAATAGTCATCTAAATGTATACAAATGTATAACATAAGGAGAGTCATGGTAGACTGACTTCGAGGTCGAAGGTTGAATATTGGCGAGTTAAGAGAAAGGTAAGCAATGCCATAGGAGCAGAACATCGACGCAGATTCCTGTTGATTTAGGTCATGCTTCGTATCCCATCTACAAGTATTACCTGTTCTGAGTACTTGGAATGAGACCGCAAAATCTTCATCGTCATTATGCAGCCCTTAGGACGTTACGATAGCGTGAGGTGGGAATAGAGCCTTATAAATGTGAATATATCTAGTTATTCGGAAACGTTTGACATTAGCCGTAATAATGCAAATTATAAATTCTGTAAAGGCAAGTCTAAACTTATCAAACATAATAAAACCAGAGCTGAAGTGTTGTACAAACAGTCTGTGTACACAACTGCGTATGAGTGGTTCCACTCCGTTGTAAGTGTACAGTTTATATAAGATGTTTAATCTTGTTACATGAGGCAAGGTTAAACCTTCATTTGACTATCTTGTTGAGTCAGGCAATTTAAGCTACAGTAATGTCAGCCAGCATATGTGCCTACAGATCAATAGATCAAGTGTATGGATGATTTTGCTATTCGAAAGGCCTGTGCGATGCATTCGGGGCTGAATCGTAAATTGTCGAAGAACTAACATCGTAGTACCCCGGGTCTCAAGCAAATAAAGAAGTTGCTTACATATTGTATTGTAAAGAAGATCACCACAGATTTAGCGTCCAGCCTTAGTTTATTGAGAATTAAAACATTCACTAGCTTTCGGAGCTCCGCTCCTTCATCAGGTGAAGATGGAATGAATCGTAAATAGTAATAGCACAATTTGAATTAAAACAGAATAATAGATATTGTGACGTCATAGAGCGGGTAAATGAATGAACCAATTATATCACAGCTGAGGTGGGCACAGGAGAGAGGGCGGGCGAGTAGGCGATGGAGGTGGTGAAAGCTTGTGGATAGGAGCCACTGGATGTTGAAATCCGGTTGCGTAAACGTATCCGGGACGTAACCGGAAGTGATGTTGGAGTGTTCCTGGTAGGAAGTCACTCGGAGGCCAAAGTAAAACCCGGTTAAAATGAAAGACCTCCCAGGTTCTCAGAACCCTTTCTCATCAAAGTGGCTCCTAGTGAACAAAAAACGGATTTATTTCACATGCAATGTCCGAGAGTTGTGGTCTGGGTGACGGTCTGTGGAAATGGGTGCAATAAAATAGGGTTCATTGATGAGTGAATATAGACGTGGGTGTAAAAGCGGTGGGGGTGGTCCGGCCAGAAGTCTCTGTGTGTGGAGGAAGAGATGTGGTGATATGGCTCTGATCTGTTGGACGCTTCTCTCTTCACCGTGGAGTTTATTTCCGTTGTTGTTCGCTCACTTGGCCAGATGTTCCAATTTCTTGATGGGTCACCAGAGTTCCTGCAAAAATATTTTTCTGGCGCAGAATTATGAGTATATTTTATAGGTATGCCTAGTCTATGTCGGAAAGTGAGGTATGGGAGATGAGGGTTGTGATGCGTAAGGTTACTGTGCGTTGGTATTGTCGTTATTAGTGGTAGTGATGACATAGTGTGACATGCATCCTCTATCCCGGTTGAGGCCCCGTTGGTGAGTGTCAAATTTGTGAATGTTTTAATTCTCAATAAACTAAGGCTGGACGCTAAATCTGTGGTGATCTTCTTTACAATATCTATTGATCGTCCGGCATCGGCACTATCTTCCACTCTTACATATTGTAGATATTCCATATCATAGTGCTCAGGATGATTTTCGCAATATGCGTTACTGTAATTGCAGCCATTGGAGCCATGGCCGTCTGGATAACAAAACTACGACCTATTGATCGGATGACGTTATGTGAGTGTTCCTCTATTTCTTATGCAAAGCCTGCGGGCGGGAGACGAGATGACAATAGTGATCCTATCTCGACAAATCACTTAGTCCACATGAACATCTGACATGACACCAGCAGCTTGTGTTACGTCAAGCCATTTAGGGTTCAGACGTGTTATACCAAAGTAATTCAAAATTTCTTGAACACCACCGTTGCTGAGAAAAATCGGACTGCATTTCTTTGATTCAAGCGGCAAGAAGAATCCCATCTCAAGTAGATGAGATATGACTGGAGAATCTCATTGCTTAAAACACTCAGGCATGTAACTATCCGGAATGCGATTCATCCCGACCTCGATGGAAATGTTTCAATATAGTTAACACCAAGGTTGCTTAGAGGAATTTTAAGCCTTGAGATGGAATAAGTATTCGGCCTTCTCAAAGACTTTTCCTTTCGGCCCTTCAAAATTGGAACACCACCAGCGGTTTTTGTGCTTAGTTGATTTATATATTCGAGAATTCTATAGGATTCCCCAAAAGCAGGGGCTAGCTTACTAGGCCTGGCTGAAACTTGTACAACATATTACGATTCTTCAGAATGACCCGTTTGCTTCCATTTTCTAAATTATCTGAAATTCTCCGACTATTTCAGTTATGTCAATCATTGCTAAGACCTCACTGCAACGCTTCGTGTTACGGCGGCAGAAGCTCTGTCATGTCACTGTTTCGAATGGCGTCAAAATCCCTTTAGCTGGTAAGTTGATGTCGTGTACCCTCGAAGAAGTTCTGAAGTTTAAGATGAGATCTGATGACGTCATCGTCGCCACTTACGCTAAAGCTGGTGAGGCATTCTGCTAGTGGATGAAACTGGGATAAAGAATAATGCGTTGATTTCCTTCATCGAAGGTACTACATGGATGCAGGAGATCGTATGGCTAATATGCAACAAAGCGGACATCAAAGGTGCGAAGGCTACAAACTTGCTCAACCGGTATGGGTTTTTAGAAACCCCCGACTTTTCGGGATACGGAAAGGGATTGCAGACCTTGGAGAAATGGCCCGAAGGAGAAAAAAGGTATCGGTAAATAAGGGATTCAGACATTCCATATCAAGAGGTCGACATTTTGGAAGGAGAACTGATTGGACAAAACAATTGCGAAAAGTCATAAGGATTTCTAAAGTAGTTCGAGAGATGATCCTCGGAGTGTTGCTATTCCAATCTGCCAGTCGGAGTCGACATCTGTTTATCATACGCCCAGCAAAGATGATCCTCATTCCACCCAGCCATACAATGCTTCCCTATAAACAAATGATGAATTGTGCCCAGGCCTGATGTTTATTGTTCAACAGATTCATAAAGACTCATCTGCCATTTGAATTACTACCAAATGACCTGCAGCGAGAACCTAAAGGCAAAATGATCTGCGTGGTGCGAAATCCAAAGGATAACTGCGTCTCGTTTTATCACTTTCATCGAATGATAAAAGGCTTACCAGATCCAGGAACATGGACTGAATTCCTTACCAAATTTTGCCAAGGGGAAGTACAACTTGGCTCATGGTTTGATCACGTAAACAAATATTGGCAGGTATTCATTAGACTTACATTGAATCTTCTTATGCAAAACAAGGCCACGATTTCCGATCGAGTCAAACCAACGAGTGGTATTCCCTCCTTCTGTGCTTGCCAGCAGCCAGTGTTTGGGCAGTGCCAAGTTTTGTAGGGTAAATGATAGGTCGATTCCAGGCATTGCGTAGCCCTATTCAAGATGGCACGCTTGACATGAGGTTACTGCTATAAAAGTTAACCCGACCCATGTTACGCAAGCAACGCCTCAGGCGCGAAAGGTAAACCTTTGTCGGTACAACAAAACACGAACTTCGAGTGGTGAATGACGTTGAAGCAAGCCGTAAAAACCATATCTATCGTTGGGAGATTTTAAACCGCCAGTTTCAGCATGGAATGACTGTTGCTAAATAGCAGATTACTGCACATATCCAGCCTGATAGCTATCGTGATAATTTTTACCGCAACCCCCTTTAAAACTATATTGCGAAATTTGATGAAGTTTAATTTAGTGTAGGAAGGCTATCCTCAGCGTCTACGATTTGATCGTTCATAGGTGTATCAAGAAAGGAAAAACAGTATCTACTTGGTTTCATTTGAGGCGTTGAAGAAAGATTTGAAAGGAGAAGTCATAAAGCTGGCAAAATTTCTCGAAAAGGATCTTACCGAATCTCAAATTGATGCCATCGTGGAGCATTGCACGTTCAGGAACATGTCCAAGAATACGAGTGCAAATTACTCTACAGTTGACAAAGCTGGGATGATGGATTTCAAAGTATCTAAATTTATGAGGAAGGGAGAAGTAGGCGATTGGAAAAACTACTTCACCATAAACCAAAACGAAGCGTTCGATCAAATGTATGTGGAACGAACGAAAGATTGGGAGTTGAAGTTTGAATTTGAAATTGCGGACTAAAAACCTCATCTTGCTTAATCATACCGTAGAATATTACCTGTAGACTATTTCGATTGAGTAATTCATAAAGTTCAACGTAGGGATCAAGCATCCTCACTCAAAAGTATAGGCGATTATTCCTACCTGCATATCAAAATCATTGTTACATCCAACCCAAGTAAAACTTTGTGAAGTTTTAGATGTGTTCTATATTGATCTAGTCTAGATAAAAACGTTTGATGACTTTTGACGCAATATTTAAATTCTTATATCGTGATTTTGAACACAACGTCCGTGTTATACGGCGAAGTAATTAATTTTACTACACTTCTCTACGCAATACCAACTGTTCTTCAAAAGGATATGTTTACTGTACGTCTGTAGGTGTAACGCTTATACGATAGAAGCGAAGCCAATAGTCATCTAAATGTATACAAATGTATAACATAAGGAGAGTCATGGTAGACTGACTTCGAGGTCGAAGGTTGAATATTGGCGAGTTAAGAGAAAGGTAAGCAATGCCATAGGAGCAGAACATCGACGCAGATTCCTGTTGATTTAGGTCATGCTTCGTATCCCATCTACAAGTATTACCTGTTCTGAGTACTTGGAATGAGACCGCAAAATCTTCATCGTCATTATGCAGCCCTTAGGACGTTACGATAGCGTGAGGTGGGAATAGAGCCTTATAAATGTGAATATATCTAGTTATTCCGGGAAACGTTCGACATTAGCCGTCATAATCTAAATTAAAAATTCTGCTAAGGCAAGTCTAAACATTTCAAACATAGCCGAGCGTAGCTTGTGAAACTTATTCTCTCTGGTTTACTCTGAGGAAACGACAGTGGTTAATAGTGTAGTTTTTTTCATTATAATCGCTGTTCCGTCTGTTGTGATTACCACGGCGTTATCGATATCGGTATTGAGAGCGATCGATCGTATCAGTCTACGTGAGTAACATTGCTTTACTCTTCGTATTCGAGATGCACAATCTATATAATAATTTTGTAGAAGGTTTTTCGTTCGGAGCTGTTCCGCTTCGATGGTTTTACTCCTGCGTTTTTTAGGGTGGGCGTTTTGGTTGTTTCTGGGCTAGATTGTTGTTTTCGCACTCTTTTCTATGCTAGGCTGTGGGGTCTTCTCAAGCCCCCCGTTTTTACTGTACCCCATAAAATTATCCGTGATTCGCGCGAGCAACGAAATAGAGGAGACGATTCGGTTCGTCCGCTCCGCAATCATTCATGCACTCTCGCTCTTTTGGTTCGGCCGCGTAGACTCGCGTGTAGTGGAGACAGTAATACGGATTTGGGATGATCGTTGCGGGCTTCGCCGTTTTGTTCGTCGTCCCTGTTTGGCAGTATAGGTATGCATTATCGCTATTTCATACAGTAAGCACCGTTAGGTACAGACAGTCTGCATGTATCAGCAAGCTTTCGCAATATTACGTTTAGGTCGCTCGAGGGTATCACGGTGATGGCACTGGTCTGTTATCTAGTGTGTTGTGATATTTCATTCAGTCAGGTAAGGCTGGTAAGAGTGTGCAGGCATGTGTGTTTGGGCGAGGGATTCGTGCAGCTCCGTCTTATTCGCTGAGGTTGAAGGCTGATGCTGCATCTTAGTGTAGCTATATCGTACCCGTAGAAGTATTTCATATCGTACGGTCGGTATTGGCCATATACAGTACGTTTAGGTGGGTTGCAGCAGTCGCAGGTTACAGTTGATTTATTCTAAGGTTGCACAGGTGCACAAATTACTTTGGGAAATCATTTTGTGTTACAAAGGAAACAGATATTGTAAAGAAGATCACCACAGCTTTAGCGTCCAGCCTTAGTTTATTGCGAATTAAAACATTCACTAGCTTTCGGAGCTCCGCTCCTTCATCAGGAGTCAGAGTAACGGAATTGGCCTCATACTAAGAAGATATCGCATCAAACGTGCAGGCGAACGCAGCGGAGCCTGTGCTACTTCACTATAAATTTACTATTCGTCTGACGCCGTCTCAGACCAATTGCTTGATTAATATCATGGATTATATCATCGGCGCTTTACACTATACCTGGGACTACGTACTTAGTAATCTCTATGTTCAACTGCAATCATCACCGTAATGTAAAAGGAGCATAAGTCATGTGAGCAGCAGGAATTGGTTTCAACAGCTGAAGTCCGCCTGCAATTTAGCAAGCGAATTGTCAGCAATATTACGTCGGTTTATCGGCGTACTTTGATGTGTAAACACTTGCAAATGCTCAACTGCAAACTTTGCTTGATTCAACTTCGAAAAGTTCAAACCTTGCTCACATTACACGGCAAACAAGTTAGGCAGTCAGCAGTTACGAACGGTATCATTCTGAATCTGAGGACTAGTAACGGTATGGGACATTGGTGGTAACAAACTATCTTCGAACAGAATGTTCTTCATGCTCACGTTTACGATATTATCCGTTGTTATAACCACTGCCTTGTGGTTTTCGACGTTGCGACCTCTTGATCAGATCTGTATGAGTGAGTACTTTAGGCATAACATCGACTACATGATAAATGCGTATACTACCGACGGTTGCCGAATGTCAAAGCGGCTGCAAAATGTACTCTGCCTTATGCCTCTAAGGTTTTTCAACGGCTGTGTGTGGTTAACCTATCGGTAACTGCGATTATATGACTGCAAATGTGCTTGTAAAGGCTCTCATAGTAAAGCTTTCCTTATTATTTCAGTCGACGGTGTTATGAAAAGGCTTAGAATCAGTTCGCAAACACGAAGGCCAAAATGGTCCAAAGTCAAACTATCTAATGGCGTCGAAACTGTATTGCCGGGATCTATAGTAGCGAAGTATGTCATGGAAGAGGTGCTGCATTTTCGGATGAGACCAGACGATGTGATTATAGCTACATATATACACGGTGGTAAGTGAACCAAATAGCATATAACGGTGATGTGAGTTCTTTTCTTTTACCTATAAGTATAAACAGCCTATAGCCCTAGCGCGTTTACTGTGATCAAACTGCATTATGTACTTTCAAGTCTAGGAACTGCATGGATGCAAGAAATAGTATGGCTTATATGCCACAATGCAGATTTTGAAAAGGCCAACGCAGAAAGATTAACGACTCAGTATTGTTTCTTGGAAAGTGCTGAAATAGCAGGAACGGATTTGAAGAAAGGTTTTCAATCCCTAGAGAAATGGCCGAGAAATAAAAGAAGGTGAATATTAATTCTTGTTGAAAAGCACCTCATTAACAGCAAGCAACTTTCAGCTGCATAACATTTCCTTTTTTCCTTCGGCTGAAAATATTGATTCGGCAGTGGCGCCATTTCACTACCTTTTACCTCGCGATGGTAAAGAATTGACACCAGGAGAAATAGATACCTTCATCTCCACCTATAGGCTGTCTTTATGCCTTATGGTATATTCTACAAATGATAATCTTTAGGTTCATCAAGACTCATTTGCCTTTTCAACTATTGCCGTATCAGTTACAAGCTAATGGGGTGGGGAAGATGATCTGCGTCGCGCGAAACCCAAAAGATAACCTTGTCTCGTTGTATCATTTTCATCGAATGCACAAAGGCCTACCCGAGCCTGGAACTTGGAGTGAGTTTCTTACCAGATTCTGTAACGGCGACGCAATGTTAGGATCTTGGTTTGATTACGTTCACAAGATGAGGCAGGTCAGTTTTGTACATTCATATACTACTGTAAGTCTTTCTGATTGGGTATACTGTAGAACGTGGATTTAAAATACGTGTCAGCTGCGGGAAGTCACATACTCTTTAGGCGTTTTCATGCCTACAATCTTTAGATTCAAGTCTCTTGAGTTTCAAGTTTAATAACTCCATTCCATTGTGAAGTGGATTTCCAATGCCTTTTGTAAATTTTTCAATCACAGGTCTATCAGAAGCGTCAAGACTGCATGTATTTCGTGACATACGAAAACATAAAAAAAGACTTGAAGAGCGAAGTGAGGAAATTGTCAACATTCTTGGGAAAAAGTCTTTCAGACGCGGAAATCGACGCCATTGCCGAGCACTGTTCATTCTCCAGCATGAGTAATAACGACAATTTCAACTACTCCCAATTTAGTAAAACAGGACATATGGACTTCGAACTCTCAAAATTCACGAGGAAGGAAGAAGTTGGAGATTGGAAGAATTATTTCACCATCAATGAAAACAGAGCATTTGATGAGATGTTTGCGGAAAGGACTAAAGATTGGTCACTAAAATTTGAATTCAAATCCACAGACTAAATTTAATATTCAGTAGTGAATACCTACACGCAATAATAGAGCATAGTGAGTCTTGAGTCGAGAAAATATACCTCCAGCGAAAAAACAGATGGCGGTGTGGTGGAACCTGGAAAGTAGTGAAGGAAGAACTTAACGGATATATTCAGTCTGATCAATCCTAATTTGATAATATATATTCCGAGTGTGAACTGTAAATTAAGTTTCTGCTACATTTGCATGGAGACTAAAGTTATGCGACTCTTCTATCCAGGCAGGACTGATAGTCCGCTATCGGCTTTAATCTCTGCTATATACTCATTGGATACTGTAAAATGAAATTTGAGTATACTCTTATAAGAGTAAGCGTTTGTTTGGATGCCATGATTAAACCCATGCAACACGGCATCAGCTAGGTCATTATGAATTGTCAACCCACGAACTAAACAAAATACATGATATCGCTCGGAACATACACTGGTATCGTGTAGGAAAACGAAAATTTCTAAATGCACGTTTTCATACGCAATATTGGCTTCATCGTGTTTGAGATCTCAGGAAGTGAGTTAATGGACTGCCTACTGAGTCACCGACAGAACTTCCTGTACCAAATCGAACGTTCTGATAACATCCATACACGACTTCATGCCCATCAAACCTTTAGACCCCCCAGTAAGGCAGTATATGAATTTTAACACTGCAGTACGATTGTTACACGCACACACGGGAACACATTGGTTCTATACCATTACCGTGCATGTGCATTACTGCGAATGACAAAACCGTGAATGAACGTTACCGAGAATTAAAGTAAACGCGAGACCAATACCGAGAATATTACCATCAAGTGTCCGTACAAAATACGTGGCCTACCAAAAACGGGTAAATCCTAAAGGACTTCGGTGTGAGCAGCCGGATATCATCACATTTTAGGGATAGTAGACGGCAGCACTTAACCCAGCTCCGCTTCGCTCCGTGTGCACGGTAACGGGAATTTGTCATGGTCAAAGACACGATTGACCATAGTTTATAAGCTGTCGAGAGAGGTTATATAAAACAGCATGCAAAACTTTTCCATCATAAGGAATGAATGTCTACATTTTCGACTTAGGGGTTTTTACGTTCGGTGATTATCGAACGCATTATAGTGCGTTACGGAAAACTAGAGAGACATGTAGCTTTTCTCATAACCACAAATGGCGTTGTAATCGGCTGTTGAATTAGTCATTCGGACTAGAAGAAGCTATATTTAAGCCGTTTTGTAACAAAACATCACACGCCACTAATCGTGAAGGCGAGGTGCATCAGGTCAGAGATTAGGATTTAGATATATTCTCAGCTATACTGTAGCGGTGATCTGTTCATTTGCCGCACGGATACTTGCAACTCAGACAGCATTCAGTGCGGTAGTGACCAAGACTACATATGAATTGATATCAAAATTATGAAAAACTATATCGAACATCCCGGGTAACAGAAAGTAAGACTCGTTGAGTCGTCAGAAATCGAGCCATTTCGCTGAAGAGCGCCGGAAACCAACCGGAGATACCACACTACGATTTGTTTGTTTGTTTATTTGGAATTTATGGCGTTTTCAACTACAAAAGTCATTTACGCCAGGTCAATGCTCACGGTATACGTGCCAATATTTCCAGTTTATAGCCTGGATAACATTTTCAAGCACGACTCTCCGCACTTCCCCAAAACCGACTGCCAAGCAGGGAAGGAACGGATAGCAATTCTAAAGTCTTCGATTTGACTCGTTTGGGAATTGAACCTGCAACCTGACGATCAAAGGTGGACAGTCTAAATAACTCGGCCAAATTAAATTATTAATACTAAATTCTTTCGCAGACGTAGTTGCAGACCGATTAAGATCTCTTGATTACCAATATTTGCTCGATTTGAATTGTATTACGCTAATCACTGATCTAGACAAAGAATCCCACACACAAATAATACTTTCAAGAACTGATTCTCTTCTGTTACAATGTCGCTCAGATAATTGTAGTTTTCCCGCAGGCGGTGATTTATCTGTGTGTAGATTGGTGCAAAAAAATCTCACATCAAGGCATAACGAAATGATAAGTGAATATAAATTCACTAATCGGTCAGATGAGCAAAACCTGAATGTGTACGCAAGCCTATGTGTTGGTACAGTAAGATCCTGAAGTTTGCGGTCGGGGTGCTGTAACCATGCAGTAACTCAGTAAGCGGAAGGGTTTGCTACCGATTGTAGAGCTGATTGAATATAAGAGTACAAGCAAGATCAAATGACAGAAATCAGAAATCAGAGTTAACGTACCTTGCGCTGTGACGCCATACTTTCCACACAGGAGTTACGGGTGTGAAATGAAATAATTACCCAGAGCCGATATGAAAAATGACGTGACCGATGATGACGGTATCAAAATTCAAACGATGGCCAAGAAGTACATCGAAAATCCGTTAACATATCCTATTACAGGAAATAATTAAAATGATTGTACTGTAACAGGTAGTTACAGCGTAGATGTACCTCCCTGTCCACGTTCGGTTTGGTGTCCGAATACGTAGAAGGTAAACCCAGGGCATAAACTGGCAGTATATTGGTTACGGACGACTAAATCAGTCATACATAGAATGTCTCGTCTGCGATTTAACAGAAAACATACTGGCCAAGGTACAGCAGCTGTCTAGTCCATCTGCAAAACGGTTTAAGTCACGCTTGAGTAAACGTTGTTGGTTTGTTTTTGGCGCTGTCACAACATAGCAGAAGATGAATATTTCTGTGGTGATTCAGTGTTCTATTCTAGCCATGAGAAGCTGAGCTCTGTAAGCATTCGGATTAAGGGGTAAAGATGGTCAGATGTCGCGTGCTACTGATACTGTTCGGGGATTTAGGCCTATGATTAGGCCTATCGGTGTATTTGACGTGTGATTGTTTGATGTTGGATCTTCATTTCATATTGGATGGATGGATTCCATCTTCACCTGATGAAGGAGCAGAGCTCCGAAAGCTTGTGTGTTATATACCAATAAACTGGACTGGACGTTAAATCTGTGGTGACTTATTATATTTATTACTATTTGAATCGTCCGCCATCGGCTCCACTATTTTTAATATTTCTTTGTATGTATTACTTTTACCAGAAATTGTAAAGAAGATCACCACAGATTTCGAAAGCTTGTGAATGTTTAAATTCTCAATAAACAAAGGCTGGACGTTAAATCTGTGGTGATCTTCTTTACAGTATCTATTGATCGACCACCATCGGCTCCACTACACTTTTTTACCAGAAAGTGTTAAGTTATAACTTACATTGGTTAGCTTATGCTGTAGGGTCTCCACAGTCATGAAAACAATGTCTGCTCTGTTTGCTCTCATCGTGCTGGATATCATTCCTTTCTTATCTAGTAAAGGTAAGAACATGATGTTTTGCATATGCCTAAGTCTTAAGTCTTCGATGCATGATTCAATCGAGTCTCAAATCCCAGAGTTGTTCGCGTTTAAACCGAATGATTTACTTACAATGCAGTTCGCGTCACTGTGATTACGCACATGGAAAGTACCTGTCAAGTGAATTCGAAGAATTCCGCTTGTGTAATACTATGGACAAGTCAGTTTATCCAAGTCATTATCCAAGTCTTTAAGTCATTGGTCTTCACTCCTGCGTGAGAATACGATAGTATACAACTGTCTAGCCTATCTTCATTTTCCAAGTTTCGCCCAAACGTCATTATATCCGGTCTATAGACCGGAAACATCGAGGTCGCTTATCATAAGCATTGGTCTAACATACATTGTTGAACAGTTCAAAACGCCTTAAATTTCAAACAACAACAAGATCAGTCATGTCGAATTGAACAATCCGAATGTCATGTCGAACAATCTAAATTTCAACTCAACGAGCGTAGCATTTAGCTGAAAATCGCAGTAATGCTACTTATTGTTCAGAAATCCACGTCCAGAAAGGATTGCCAGTTGCTGTGAATTGCGACGTTGACTTCCCAAATGAGGATGCTCCACAGGATCAGAAGAACGTCGTTGTAAGATTTGATTTTGTTTTCGGGTTTGTGTCGACTACATGTATACGTAGCGACGTTTAATCAAACTATGGGTCAACCGATTTATCGGTTGAACCGATTATATTCCCGCGGACGAGAATTGTAATTATGCGATTATCATATGCTATTACTATCTAGTGCCGAATAGAAAGAAGTTCCACCATCGAGCTTAACAAGTCAATAACATGGGGAAACCGTGATAGCACTGAATTCATATTCGACGCCAACAGAAACGAAACTATTACGGTGTATCTGGTGAGTTCATTGCCCTTTCAAAGGTTATGTTCAGATAATTCTGGTAAAAACCGATATACATATATGTACTACTACTTAATGATTATCTTGGTAGCCTGATACTGACCCAGTTGGGCATTCGTCCTCACATGTTTTAGCAGACAGTACGATTACCGACTACCGGCTGAGTTGAATAATTTATATCAGGCCTGTACATAGGCTAATTACGCTATAGACCTATATTTTCATTTTCTAGAGCTATGGAAATCGCACCATGCAGGGGAACACTTCTATTGTTGTGCAAGAGCCATACGACGTGTGTTCAAGAGTTATTAAAGAATATGTAGTTCCTAATAACATAAACCTAGGAGAAGGATTCGCCGTGTCATGCAGGGGTTCGTCAAACAATATCACAAGTATAATATTTCATTCCCGAGTCAAAGAGTGATACCTGTGTTGCAGTTCCTGGAAACAGTGGAATTCCAATGTCCAAATTCAATGAATTCAGCTTTGGTTTCTATAAAGACTGCCAAAGAATTAACGTCAATGAAAATATCATAGAGGTTGCCTATAGTATGTCGGGGCAAACGTTTGTGGGATATCTTCAGGTAAATATTTCGTCTATAAATTAAAGAATGTAAATTCCAAAAGGTAATGCATTATGCGAGATTAATTACATCTGCATATCGCTAACGCGAGCGGATTTTGGACAGCCAACGTGAGAATAGTAAAGCGGCGTGAAGAATTTGGAAAGCCATTGCCTCATTCCTTCATACCATTATTATTATTATTATTATTATTATTATTATTATTATTATTATTATTATTATTATTATTATCATTATTATTACATTGTTAATATCCCTCGCCCTGCAGGAAATCCTAGAGAGACACGTATCGACATCAGTCAAGTACAGTTATCTGATTGGATTGTTTTGAATGTGCTCCTAGAAGTGATTTTGCACACGGAAAAAACGCAAGGCCTCAGGTCCACATACTCTTTACAACCTTGTAACAAGCAGTGCAAGACGCAGGCAAAGCGTTCCATAGGCCGCAATGGGACGAAACGATTCTCAGTTAAATTTGTATTTTATATATTTCAACAGATAGCGCATGTATCTTACGGCGAATCACCGGGTTCATATAAGTGCGCTGTTTTCTACAAGGGACGGCAGTATGTATTTCCGGGAATGGATCGCTATGAACTCTGTGTTACAGGTACGAGGAGATAACCTGACTAACGATAACGTTTGAAAATCCGGTCATGTCCGAACTACACAAAGTAAAGTTTCTATCAATAGTGCTATCCGTGTTCTTGGGATACGCAGAGCTACCACGCAATAGAAACTGCATTTTTCCGACTTCAATAGAACCGGCTAATGACATGGCGTCCACTCGCATTTCAGCGGAACCATCTGTCACTTCAAGCAACAACCCTTCACTAACAACTGGGCAAGAGCTTTACGAGACAGCGCCAGGCGAAGATTTGACTATGAAATGTTTTGCCGAAGGTCGGCGTGGCGGCTTAGACGGCAACGAGGTTCATTGGTTGAAGTGAGACCCTACGGCTCCTTACTGTTCTTCTTATATGTCGCAAGTAAACAAGAAACCAGCATCACTGCAATTGCCGTCAAAATTTCTGATAACATTAGCCTAAATATTGTCCACACCCCAAGCTTTATCATACTCAGTCATACTGATACTGATGCATGCGGATTGACAGCCTAGATTGACAGTCTAGACCATTTATGAGCACCCCTAGTCTGTTTCTACGCTGCTCAATGCTGGCCTTCTCACATGAGGTATAGTCGTAAGCGAGACAGCGTGACGCGATAGACAACATTTCTTGTGAATGTCATGCTAATCAGAATCTATCTGCAGATTAGAGGTCTATCTCAGATCTTTTTAATGTTTTAATCTGATATTTGTTATCACAGAAATGGTGTATTACTGGGACCCGACGACGCAGAGTTACAAACGTTCGTATTCATCAATAACATAGTTGGCTTGGGTGCTCAATGCAAGTACTGTGTTTTAGAATGATCGAAGAGGGCAAGAGATGTCATCCTGATCCAAATCTGAACGTGACCGAATTGAAACAGAAACTAGGAAGCCTCACATCTACCTGTACTTTGAGGTATGCACGACTTCCATACGGATATTTAATTGAAAGTCATCTGTATAGTCACGCTGTTACAGTGGTTAGTCTAGGCGGGTGATGTTTCAGTGGGACAACAGCTGTTCTGGCCACTAGCGATGGCGGATGGCGTACATTTTCGTTCCTTTGTTACTCAAGTGCATGAGATACGAGCCTTGGCATGAGTTCTATCTGCCCGGCTCAACATATACTTTAAATATGGTGTCCATTACTTCACGCTTGCCACTTTATATACTACGGTAATACAGGATTCACAGTATTCCAATATTATTATGCACTTTCCTCTTTTACTATACTGTATGTTGAACGTGGGCCACTTTTAGCCATGGTTAGGCTGCAGGATTCATTTTTGTACCTTCAGAAACGTCAAGGTAAGCGACAGTGGAACGTACACTTGCCGTCTTCATACTTCAGACTTTCCGACAAATGAAACCATTAGGGTAGTCGTGAGAACACCAGCTTCTGAACTTGCGAAAAATTGGATCACCGCAGTTATTATCGTTGCAGGTTGAACGGGAATTTTGAAAAGCTGTGCAATATGATTCTTGACCTTATGTTTTGCTTTGTACAGTTTGTTTCGCCATTGTTATACTTGTAGTCGGGTTGCGCTGTACATTCAAGAGGGAGATATCCTTTTTTATGAAGAAGCATTTCAAAAAGTCGTTAGTAGGTATGTAGGCCTACTTGGTGCAGGCTGGTTGGGCTATTTACATTAAATCTACGCTGTCCTGTGCAAAACCAATAAGCAATAGTAGATGGTCATGTTCAAGGGACCATGGTTGTGGCTGGGCCATGCAGTGACAGAGGTCGCAGTATCACTATCAACAGCATACTTAGAGTCTCGTTCCGGCTGGTTTTAATTGTACCTGTCAAATCTAAAAGTGACTTGGTGTTGCAAATCTTTTTGTAGTGTCCGCTGATCAATCAGTCGCATATCTCGTGTACTGTAACGACACATTTCAAGGAAATTACGAAAAGAATCCATTAAAAGATGTAGTCGCATGGATGGACCAGAAAAATATTCCTTATACAGATCCTAACAAACTATCTAACGCAATCAAACCAGGAGGTAATGAATACAGCGGTGTGAGTAGAGGATAGGCTGCACTAAATATTTTCCAGTTGCCCCAATTCTCGCGTAATCATCATGAGCTAAATGTTTGTGGTTTTTTGAATGGGGAGATGTGATATTTCCCTTGAAACTAGACCCTGGGATAAGGGTCCAGGACACATTGAGGGCATGGTAAGAGTTGAAATAGGACTCTCGATAGATTGATGCAAGGGTAGGGCCATGTCCACGGAACGTTGTACATGTGGCACTTGCCGCACACTTAATGTTTCTTTTAACCCGCTATGTTTACCGCCTTATTCCGCATTAAATGAGCATTACCGGCTTGTTTTTGACCACTTGTTTCTTTTAAGATCCAGCTCCGAGAAACATAACAGAGGTGATAAAAAACAGCAAAAGTTTAATCATCATATTGACCAAGGATATGCTTATCAAGAATGACTTGGAAATATTCACAAGCTATATGGTTTGTATATATAGTGAGCGTTGTTGATTCAGTATGGCTTACCTTAGATTTAGAGTCCATGGATTTTGGATTCAAAAAAGGACTCACGGACAGATGGATAGGTGACTGGATCCATCCTCTCTAACAATTGACCCCGTTCTTGTGTCCACTTTCCACAACTGTTATGTCCTTCTATAGCTATAGCCAGCCTCTTTGTGCTATATACTTTTTGCAAAAGGACTCAGCACCACTGTATGGATGGGCGTACAAACTGTACAATTACCTGCATATAGATCGCAAGCTCTCCATCCTACTCACCTACTGTATTGTCTCACTCTCGCGAGACTCACGACTCAATGACTCTAACCCTGGTTAGCATATAGCATGATGTGACTCCAGAATAACACAGCACCATTTGTTGCAGGCATTAGATACCAATGTTGAAGTTAACCAATCTGTCACATTCATCTGCACTAAAGAGATGATGAAGATCGTCTTCAAGTTGGGGAGATTTCCAGAGTCAGTACAACTAGATCAAGCCGAGCAAGCAATGGTAGCAAAAACCATAACTACATTTAAAAATTTTATGAAGGTAAAAAATATTTATCGAACGTGTATTGGGCTGGCTATATGAAGTCCAGTGTAAATGTCGTCCCGTGTATTTATTCATTTCACCTTGGGATCGACTGATTGAACAGTTACCTTTGTGCACTGACGGAACTGATTTATTGGCCTTTTTGTTGTATTTGAGACATCGCATATGCAATAGCTCTCCTGGTTTCACACTAGCAATCATATGTGACATTCTACTTGTCGAATTGGTTGTTCCCAACTAGTCAGTGGGATCTGTCCCGAGCAGTCATGAATTAATCATTAGCTCGAGGTATACTATAGACCCACTGGACCAATTGTACAAAAAGGTTCTATCCATCTCGTACCATTTTTTATCGCCACAGCGCAGGGAAAACTACGTTATTTGTTGGTCTCCTCAAAAGACCTCTCACTTTCACAAAGACTTGTACATAGCGTTACCAAAAGTCAAGACGCTAAAGAGAAGCATAGAAGATGAATCCAGCGGTCTTGCTGAAAAAGGACTGGTATAATAATTCTTCAACAAATACTTGAGCTTACTACAGTATATGAACTAGCAAAGAACTTCCACTTTATGCCAATCAGAACAAAAATGCGATATCTTTTGTAAGGTAGGACTTGTGGCTTCACGTTTCTGTTCCTTGTCGCCACCTTATCACTGGTTCTATTTTAACTTTTTAACTTGATGATATTATAGGCCACGGATATTTTTGTTTGAGATGTACCAGGAATTGTGGGTAGGGAGTTATTATTATTATTATTATTATTATTATCATTATATATAGAAGATTTCAGTGGCGCTTATCACCGGGCGGCGTTTTGACAGTCTGGAGCAGACACGTGAATATATAGTAATCGTGTCAATACCTCCGGCCTATAGCCCGGATCATTATCAGTCACGGCTCTCCGCACTTCTCGACTGCCGGGCAGGGAAGGAATAGATACCAATTTTTAAAGTCTTCGATTTGACTCGGTCGAAAATCGAACCCGGAACCTCCTGATCAGCAGACGGACAGTCTAACCACTCGGCCAACTGAACGGTTTTTGGTAGGGAGTTGACAAGAATGTTTCACGATCAATAACAAATTTGACGAAGAGTGTCCGGGCTATCCAAACGTCAAACCTTGAACTAGCCCGTAGCTGGATACTGTCCATAGCCTATCCGAATACTCTATGTGCCAATGCGGTAAGTTTTGTCATGGTGTCACAACCGTGTGCTAATTCGGCATGGTGTCAGTGAGGCGTCATATGGTGAAAATACTTCATCCATTGCCAGGCCACGAAGACAATTTGTGTTTGCAAAAAAATAAATGTGAATGTTAGATGATCACATTCAATATATTACAAATTGCGATGATTCAATGGAACACGGAAACCGGTTTATCAATCCTAGTACATTACCACACTACACTGAGTGCATAGGGTATATTGCTCATAATTTATATCGCGAACCAAAGAGAACATGGTCTTTAGTTACATCCGACTGGAATGGTAACAGCACGCGTCAGAGAAAATTCAAAACATGTAGTCCTATGCCGTAATTGTGCCAAATTCAACAGAAAATATGTTTGCAGTCGGAAATGACTAAAGAAAAAGCACCAAGTTACTACTATTTCCGCCGTAAATTTCATTTAAAACCCACTCCGACAAATTGTAAACCGTTAACTTGCAAACGGATCATTTGCCGCGGATGAAGATGGATGTACGTTTAGGCCTACTACTGTTAGCTGCAAGCGCCACTTATCTTATTAAAGTCGACGCATATAGTTCAGTGAATCACGTAAACCATGGATATTCTTGCCATATAAAGCTCAAACAGTTCAATTACCTTCTCCACAACAATGTTGGACACATCGCTCTATATCCATTCACGCAAGGAATGTGGTACTGCTTCAACGTAACCCACTACAGTTCTGCGTGTTCATCAAAAGGAATTTACAAGTTAATTGCATCGTGCCCTCTTGGACCAGGCGGTCCTTGTCAGCAATTGGTAACAAAAAAAGGTAGGCTAATGCTTGGCGGCAGTATGACGCAGGAGGATTTATTTGCTCGAGCTAATAGTAAGTCATGTTTACCTTGCCAAGAAAGATTCACTATTACCAACTTGCCAAAAGCACCAGGATCATACTTGAAGAATTGCAATGCATATCTTCAGAACTATAAAGGGAGCGTACAATTTTTGCCTCGTCCGACGAATGCATTTAGACACGCTAAAATAGGACGTAAAGGATTGAGTACTTCGTCATCAAACAGCAAATGCAAGAAAAATTACTTGAGAAAACTGACAGAAGCAGTGCTCAAGCAAATACGAATGAAGAAATACTTGCCAATGGAACGCAGCTTCTGGAGGGGTTTAATCAATTAATTTATAAACATCAAATGATCTAATGTATATAAAACATTCTGCACTTTCGAAGCCACTTGATTGACATTGTGCAGTTTCATGATAACTTCTAAATCTTATTCACATTATGCCTAAGTACCTTGTACCTTTAACATTTCTATGTCTTCGTATTGGCCTACTTCAGCCATACAAGTACACAGAAACGTTTGGGATTATTGGGCGTCTGGTGTGTTAATAAATTAATAATGCATATTGGCCTATAGTGTAAGTTTTTTGCAGTAGTTCCGTGTTGTACCGTTTAGTGTTTTGTCGATTGATTTGAGCGGTACTTTTCGCTGTGTTGGTGCTACAATATGGCCTGGTGCGTGTTGGTGTAGGTTATATGCAGTAGCGTTTCCTCGGTCTGATCGCTGTTCAGCTGAAGTTTACCTGCTAAGCATGTCCTAGCAAGCCATGTACTAAGCTTGTATATAATCTCTACAGTAGTACCAGGTCTGTTTGCGCCTGATTAGTGATGTACAGTAATCACGGCGACCCCGCTACGAACTTGGCCTGGTTCTACTGCTGGTCAAAATATATTGAATCCGCCGTTCAATTACTAGGCTATACAGCAGGAGGGCAGCAGGTACGTGGCTTATTATACAAAAGCTCGGATTCCCTAGCTTTTGCAGGCAGTTGCTACTAGCAGTTCAATCAAAATCGTGATACTTAAAACAATTTTAGAACATGAAATGCAGTCATGACATTCAAATATACACTCGACCGGAATAAACGTCACATTTCAATACATCGCACACTTCCAGAACTATGCATTCTTCGTAGATAGTGTTTTGGTCACAGAAAAAGAATGCTTCTAGGCTATAGGCAGGAGACATGTCGATGTCAGACTATAGGGATAGGGGAAAGAGACCAAGCATTACATTTCCCCTATTCGGCAGATAAGGATATTAGTTTAACGCAGAATTCGTTACTGCTATAATGTACCTTAGCTACGATAATGTACGTTAACCCGCAAGATGGCGCTATTGAACTGTTTCATCTGCTCTGGCGGTTTCCATGTATATCCGTTGAAGTTCATGAATCATGACCATATTTTTCTTCCGTAGAGAGCTATGTTACTGCGGAAAGAGAGAGAGAAAAGCTCCTCATTGTTAAATCGATAGAAGCTTACTTTAAGCTCCAAAACCATGGTTAAATGAATATGAACAATTATAATGTCACGGCAGACAGATATCTGTTAGTCGTATTCGAAAATTAAACAACAAAATTTTCAGTTAGCTTTACCAAACCGGCTGATAAATTTCCTGTACATTGTACATATTGCATCAAAACTAAATCGATTCATCACAAGGTGTATCACCAATTCACCATTTGCACTCTTTCGTAACCAGAATTCTTCCCGGCGATACCTACCGTGTGGTATCGTATTTACCGCAACGCGTCATTAATGGAACAGGTCTTAACTGTGGCATAATACGTAATGGGCAAAATCCTAATCTTTATAATTTAATACTGTCGTTTTATATTCTAGCTTTACAATATTTGATGCAATGGAAATCGCCGTTGACTCATTTGGATGAGTTCACATTATCATGAACAAAGACCAAACAAGTACTTGGCAAGGAAATAGCGTTGAGGTAATCCCGTGTCTCAGTGTTTTGCAACATCGCGTCGAAAGAACGTTTTCGCGGTATATCATCGAAAGCACAAAATCGCCGATCAGCAGTCTGTGCAGAACCTTCGCCGACAGTGAGCCAAATTACATATCGATTGCTGGCTTGAGGAAAGCTGTTAGATATTCACGTGGATGTAATCAGTTGACAAGCGACTAATTCGAGTAGGCAGCAAGCCCCTTTAGTCCCGTAATGCCAGCTACTGCAGAGACATGAACGATCAAGGAGGCTATAAGTTACAGTTAAATTGTTATGTGTTTATTCTGTCTCAGGACTTTTATATATCGACGCGAATAATATACCTATCACTGTTATATAAATACGGTTGTAATGAATCAACACGATGACAGCTCGAGCGATAGTGAACTAAGCATCAACCGGAACGAGCGGACACAAAACATATGGACTAAGATACGTTCAAGTTTTGCTGTAGTTACAGTAATCACCGCCAGTATTACAATTGAAACTGCTTTGCATTCGGCTTTAGGTGAGTGTGAAATGGGGTAGACTTATGTCAGATTGGGATCCTGATCCTATATAACTTTACCACTGTGTTGTGTTGCAGTGCCGATTTTACCAGAGCATCTCTACGAAAGTTCTGTGCATGCATCACCGAAACGATTGAATACAACTCAACAGCAGGCTAATCAAAGTAAGCAAATGTTTGATATTTGGGGATTTAACATCTCAGAATATTTTGGATAGCCATTTGGCGGAGGCCTGTTATCGCAGAGGTTCTACGACCCATACTGTGTTCGGTCTACGCCTTTGACTCTCTAAGCCATGTAAACGTATACTTTGATGGGTACTTGCATTCCGCAATAGTTCTTCAAGCTGTATGAATATTGTTCTCGAATACCCAGCCCTATTATAGAGACAAATATATACAATATGGATTGGATTAGCTGTGCTTGTACATAGGCTTACATAGACGTATGGCAGAGGCACAAACTCCAATTTCTGAATACCGGCGGTCATTATTACCACACTTTGGTACCAATTAGTAGCACCGTTTCATTATAAATCCGATGCTCGAGGATTCGTAGTTGAATTTGCAAGCAACTAGCAAGCAAGCTATTTGTGTAGGTTTGCAGCGCTCGAATTTCAGGGCTAAGATGCAATTTGAGGTTGCCAGTTTAATGATGCATTTTACTTCGCTAGAGTGTTACAGCAATATCTTCTTTAGTTGGTACAAAGATGCGCGTTTTGTTACTAGGGCACTGCATGAGCTACTGTAACATTTTGCGAATACTAATGGTTGATGCGTTCTTTGTTATGACGTGTGATGCCAACTTACTGTGCATAGTCAAAGAGACTTTATATATCAGTTTCGTATTTTACGATTACAGCGACACTCGATTGTTAGGTCTTGAGTCATTTGGCAATAACTAGATTTTTGAATTTCGCAATTCATGCCAAGCAATAGCCAGAAAATATGAGTTATGAATATTTCGTTACAAGACATGTGTTACCCAATCCAATCACACGATATGTCATGTCGTTAGTGATGATATTTCAGTCACATTACTTGTCCACTTGTCCATGAGTATTTCAAAATAATCCGACACGGGCCTTCTGACACGCTATGTTCTTGTCGCATTATCGTCATCTCGTGCTGCTATTAATAGCGACGGATTGTTTTTCTTTATCTTTGTTACGTCGATCAAAGAAACGTCGTCTTTGTTGCTGTAGGTTCAAATTTTTCGACTGGTGATGAAATCAAATGTGACGAAGCTGACGAAAGTGAATTTACAATCGCTGAAGAAAATTCTCAAGTAACGATCCTTTTCACATTAAAAACTTTACTTCAACTCGTAGTGTCGCTATGTCTCGGACCTATCATTAACAAATTTGGATGCAGCATACCTATGGCAGTCGGATATATTTTGATGATAGCAGCTTCGCTGAGTGAGTATTTGAATCTGTTGTGATAATATAAAAACATATATTAACGTAGTATCTCATGTATTTGAAATACTTCTATAGCTCTTGCATTTGGAGACAGCTACATCGTATTGCTTATCGGTGCGTTGCTGCAAGGTGCTGATAGTGCGTGTTTGATGATAGCGGGAATGAGTTTGATAGCGGAACGATTTCCTGATCATAAAAGACGGTCGACTATGATTGGAATAGCGCTTACCGGTCAAGGAGTTGGATCACTTCGTAAGTGTTTAATTCGGCTGTTCGGTTTGGTGTTGATATCTCATACCTGTATAACTTGAGAGTGTCGCCACAGTTTCAACTCCCCGCCGAATTCGGAGATACGCTGCCTCATCGTGTGAAATGGATATAAATACACTGTGGCGACACTCTCTAATCTATCGCAATGATGGTCCGCTATCAGCTAATAACAAGATGATGTTTTTACAGTTGGTTTACCTTTCGCAAGCGTTATGCATCAAGCACACGGGAAAACACTGCCATTTTTAATACTGTTTGGTCTGTCTGTTGCATGCGCTAGCTGTTTCATGGTGACTGTTGGTTTCCAAATACGTGAACGCCGTGATGATGTAAGTTTCTTCGCTGGCACCGGAGTAAAATATAATTTACATTACTAATTTGCTTCTCAGAGTGAAACAGAATCCACGCCATCACGTAGAGAACTTCTTCAAGATCCTTACATCATACTAGCGTCTTTCGGAGTTGTCTGCTGCTCAATGGCGCTACCAGTGTTAGAAGCAACCCTGCCGTTATGGATGATGCGTACTTTGTGTTTTGAAGAGTGGAGACTGGGTAGGTTGTCGAAGTTTTAGTTTGATGAGATGTTCCTGGAACGTGAGCGGACAACTGCTAACCTTGTTTTTCGCAGGAGTCGCGTTTGTACCTGGATGCTTGCTGTTCATTCTGTCAGCCATACTGTTCGGATGTTTCAGTGGATACGTTGATGGGATGATATGGTGTGTTCTGTCTTGCTTTGTCACAGCATCCGCATGTTTTCTTATTCCTTTCACCGCCGAGTGAGTGAATTCTACCTACAACTTACAACGTACGATTGTATTTACCTAGATATTTGTTTACAGATACCTTGAGGTGCCGATGGGATTAATCGGTTTATCAAACGGAATGTTAGACGCTGGCGCATTTTCTGCGATAGCAAATCTTATACAAAAGAGGTTTCCGAATAATTGCTACGGCAGAGGTTATGCCTTGTTAGAAGGAGCGTATTGTTTGTCTGCTGTACTTGGTGAGTTAAAATTCATTCTAGGTTGATCTTTCAGGTTTTTCCATACCTTTCAACCCATCACGATAAATAAATGGAAATTAGTCAATGCATTCGCTTGTACGAACATAGTATTTAACCCGGGTTGCAATCAGCCATCACCGAGGCCACCATAGGGCCCGACGAAAGAAGTTTGTGATTAACGAGCACACGGCAACATTATAACTTGACTCCACGTATACTCACGCGCCTTCTCCGTCAGATCGACTGCGAGTGGACTTTCTGGCCATTGGTGTGGTGTGTGTGCGTTGTCCAACTAAAACACACGTGATAACTCCCTAGTCCCGATGCTAACACGTCCTAGCTACATAATCCGCAATGACAACGTTCTAAACAGACTATTTCCATTACAGGGCCTTTTCTGGCTTGGTTGCTGGTTCCTGCAATAGGTTTCCGAGGGCTCATGTACTTAACAGTTGGAATTACTGTTCTGGGTGGCTTTCCGATGTCTATAGTCTGCTTTACGTCATCAAGACGAAACCAAAACGAAAGCAAAGTTAGTAAATTGTGGATGGAAAATTTGGAGCCTGTCCCAACTACAGTATTTACGATAGAACGGGGAGACGTTTAGATTGATAAAAGGCGACGACGGACTCCCACATGAGCGATACAGCTTCGACAGCATCAAGCATTTTCAGCTTTCTCAAAATTAAAGCACAACGTTAGTCAATACCATTTACAACTTGATCGTCTTGATTTTTGTATTCTGCATATCACTAGTTGCACTACTGTTGCATCACGCTTACGACTGTAAATATCTAGACCGCGCATTGGCGACGCGATGCCACCTTCGGTACAAGCTGCGTCTTTGGTTGAGACACGTTTTGGTCATTCCTGGCGATGGATAATCGTTCTCCCCTGTTCCCGGGGCGGTGATGTTTACCTCTTACTTTTCCAACTGAACAACCCATGTCGTGAATCGCCATGTATCAAATTGACCAGTCTGATTGGAAAAGATTTGCTTGGATATGATAAAAAGAGTATCTTGAGGCACGCCGATCTAGAGTCCAGACTGTTCACGTTTACTATGACATTCCTGACAGCAGTCGCGCCCGAACTTTGCGATACATTTGATGCTCAGGTAGCCAACTCATTTGCATGTTTTTGTTAACCGTTTGTGATACTAATTTGCGATACAGCTTTCATGATGGGTTAAATTTTTTGAGCGGTTGCTAGTTCTAGACAATTGCGATGAGATGTTGCATACTCTCAATATACTATATATTTATTAATATTGCCTGTGATCGTTGCATGCATATACTGTGAATCATCGTTTTGTCTTTTTGTTCGCATTATATATTTATTTCAATATTTAAATGGTAAGTTTTGAACAAGGACTTTTTAATATTAAACGTGTTTAGACGTGAGTGTGATAGTCTCTGCCCGTCATTAAGTTTGTAAATAGGCTTATGTTACTCCGGTCGGTGCCTAACCCGCTAAGTGTGACGAAGAGTGTAACTATAGCCTAAACCGAACGAAAGGCAAGTAAGCACAAAACTAAGGATATCCCCGCACAAAACGTAGTCTTATTTGAACTGAAGGGTGGCTCCAGTCTGAGCGCAGGTTAGACAACTAATACCATCCTACATTTTGGAGAAACTTAATGCGTGTGTGTACTAGAAAGTTCCCCTTGGGGACTAACTTATAGATCGTGATTATGATGGCATTGCTGCGGTTTTGGTTGTTTGGTTGTTTGTTGGTCACTTGCAAGAGTGCGCTGTGGAGCGTGACCAATGACGCAGTTGCACCAATTTACGATTGGTTCGTGCCATGATAATGACCACTCGAAGCGCCAAGCAGCATCGATCAGTGGAACCTTGCAGAGTTGCAGTGCATCGGCAAGGCGGCAGAACGAGCATTGGGCTTGTTGCGTAGACGAAAGCACCGTTTCGGAAGTAGGCCTACACTGCACGCCTGTGAATGATATGCGGTCGATCGATCTCAAGAAGCTTATCACCAGCAAGTACTGTGTTATTTAAAAGTCTGGTGCTGTTGCAAGCGCATTAAGTTTTGTTTCACGGGCTTATTGTGTAATAGTGAAGAGATGGAGGCTTCGAGTTTATCGGAAAATCATGCTGGTGATCTGCATCACAGAATGGGTTTAAGGTAAGAATTTTCAGTAAATCCTTGATAAGTTACAGTAATTTCTCGATTTGCCTCTTTCTACAGTAATATCGCCGCCTTGATGCATTTTATACGTTCCAACATTGGAGCAGGCGTGCTATCGATTCCTTGGGCTATCTCTCACGTGGGCTACGTAGCAGGCCCTTTGCTACTGCTCGGTTTCGTATTGCTGACTTTTACCACTCTGCTCAGATTAGTGGAGTGTGCCAACCTATACTCAAGGTACGGTAGTTGTGTCCTATGTATATTCCTCATTTAACTACCTACTGTTATATGTTTCTGTCTGAATCAGGAAAGTCGGAGTACCTTGCTTGGATTATGGTGACGTTGCATATTACAGTATACTTTTCGGACCGATTAAGGGGCTTCGACAATACGCGCGGATTGGTCGAATTACTATTAACTTGTCGATTGCCCTGTTGCAGCTATCCGTATGTTGTGTATATTACGTCTTCGTGGCACAGAACATACGGCAGGTATGTTTTGAAGTAGTAACAAAATTGATGTTTTTGAGATCGAGTACATGCAGCTGTACAGAAATATTTAATAATCCTACTGAGGGGCCACCCAGTGCCAGAATTCGACAACCTTCTTTGTCGTTCCTTTTTTCTCCGTCATCGTGAGCCTGACCAGTAGTTTCGGCTATCGCTGCTTCGTATTTACGCGAAATAACTCCTTCACAGTCAAGGTGATGAAGTTGAAGTATCGCTTGACGATCCGTCGATCACGATATAGATATCTCATTCATCCCCATGAGCACATCTCATCATTAGATACCATCCACGTATCGATCTGTTGCCCAGCAATTGTTTGATTCCAAAATTCATCTTGCTTTAATGCTTATTTAGGTACTGATCATGTACTGGCCTGGAGCACCGGAGGACAGGGTGTTTATTGCCATGCTATGGGTGCCCCTCACACTGATCACCTTCAATCGTAACTTATCGGGTTTGGCTTGGGTCTCGACGATCGGAAACTTATTCATCGTCGCCGCATTGTTAATGATTGTGAGGTATCTCTCGACGGTAACTGCACGAGTCAATTTCGCATCTTTATTTTGCTTAACATAGGCTACTGGCAAATTTCCAGCATCTTCAATCTGTCGATGAGATACCTCTGGCAAAACCAATTGAAGAACTTCCGATGTTTTTCTCAACTGTTGCTTTTACTTTTGAGGGAGTTGCGACGGTAAGGATTGATGTGTGTGTGGTCGTTAATATGCATTTTTGGTATTATCATCACGCAGTTGCTGATCTCAGGTTTGATGGGTGTAGACTTAAGAGTGTATACGCGGTCTGAATAGCACCGGTATTCGCCGTTAAGACATGACCAGCGGTTGGCCTCAGTATTGGTTTTCCTGTGTACTAACTGACTTATGACATATGAACGACATCCATCGATTAGCTTATGCACTAATATACGTTCTCCCGGTATGCTTCACTATCTCTGCCTGCTTTCGTGATGAAGTGGTGACTGGCGAGGTCACTTGTTCTGCAGAACTGCAGTAACGCTATTGTGAGATGTATATTTTCTCAGGTGTTGCCTATTGAAAACTCCATGAGATCCAGGAAGAGTTTTCGTTGGGTTTACGCAGCCGCGCTAGGATGTCTTGGATCGGTTGCAATAGTGATCGGAGAAATGGGATATTTTGCATTCGGATCGTCAGTGTGTGGAACAGTGTCATTGAATCTTCCCAACAACATGTAAGCGAACATATGTGTAATTGGAACGTTCGGTGCTGATTTGGTGATTTACTGGCAGGTATTCAAATGCTGTCAGAATATTGATGGCTTTGGTGGTTCTATGTGGCTATCCACTGCAATTCTACGTACAGATGGAATTAATATGGCCTGCGATTGAAAAAAGGCTTCAACCAAACAATAGATGTTGTGAATTAATGACAAAGATTGGCATTTCCACTTTACTTTGTGAGTTTATTTTGTCTTCAACTATATGATTTCCGTCTAAAACGAAATTGCGACATGGTTGAATTCTGTTGACCCGCGCACCTAGGCAATTTATAGCCTAGTGTGCGGGATTATCGCGTAATGGTTGTGAATACATTTCGGATTTCCGAATGTTTATAATCAGCAAATGAACGAATAATCAAAATGGCCCAGACTCGACCCTGGACAACGATTTGAACAGGCGGCGCTCTGAGCTTCGATTCCCGGCCGATTAAAAACCAGAGACTTTAAAATTAGTATCTGGTATCCTTTACTTAGCGGTCAGTATGCCAAGATGGATGTGATTGTGAAATTGGCTCCTGCTATAAACCGGAAGAATCAACTTGCATGCTATAAAGCATTGACCTGGCAGACATTACCTTAGTATAGTTGAAAACACCATAGCTCTATAACAATAACGACAATAACTTCATCTAGTGCAATGTGCAATGTACCATTGAAGCGGCGGTGGCCAAAGTCTTTTGGATGATTGTTGATTCAATGTTGTCACGGAATTCTCGAATATAGTTGTCAGGCAATATGAGATAGTGTAAAATATTTGCAGGCGTATTTGCGCTAGCCATTCCATTTCTGGGAAGCGTGGTAGCACTCACTGGAAGCTTACTCACAGCTCCTCTGCAGTTCATATATCCGTCTCTTATAAATCTCATGACGTTGTCACACTTTGATGAATCAACGATGAAGAATGATAGTGAAGTGAATGAAAGGATGCCATTGCAATCTGATCAAATGAATTACAGTGAAAATAGGGTCAGGTAAGACACAAGGTACTTTACAATGCTATGACTGAAATTACCTGACTACGGCATTGCGATTTCTGCGAGCTACGTCGGGATCCGCCGCCGGTTGGCATTCTTTTTACAGCGGATGCCTTTTCCTGCGGCGATCGTCCTCCTGTCTGTATGGGCCCGGACCACGCATCGTTCGGCATTTTCTATTTTAACGCTAGATCATAAATGCGCGCCATACGTCAACTAATATGCAACGCAATTTATGAATGGAGAGTGGGAGTGGACACAAGTTCCACTAAATCCTCATTGCGCTGGCCGTATAACATGACGTGAAGCCGTGAATACCATTTCAGTTGTGTTTGATACAACGAGACCTAGGTATTCGTTACACCAAGAAACCTATAAAATTGCAAAACCGATCTATATACGATCAATCAGCCCATTATCGCAGTTGATCTATTGAATAAAATGTGGCCGAAACAGTGCACACAATTTTCTTCAGAAACGTTTTAACCATCCTTTAAATTTATTCTTCTTTTCAGCGAACATGCTATTCACTCGGACTTGACCAAAAATCCGATGAAGTTGCTGAGCGCGCTCAAAAGCTTCTTAACTGTAATTTTTGGTGTTATTGTGGCCGTTTTAGGGATGATATCCTCGATATCTAACATTATCCACAACTACCAAACAATTTCGGGATCAAGCACTTGCAGAGGTGGAGTCTCTTATGTAAGCACAAAAAATTTAACAGCGGGTTTGACCATGTCGCTTTCCATTCATAATAACACAACAACTGAACATGTTTAATATTACCCACATGTTGTTAAAATTTTTGTTTTGCGTGGAGTGTTTTCGTGACGTTGCAATAAATAGAACTTTATACGATGCTCCGTGCGTGTTTAGGTGGGAAAGCCATGAGCAAAGTCGATGAGCAAAGTCGACATAATATAACACCAGTGACTCGAGTGTTTGTCTGTAGATAGGAGGCCTCAAATTACGCCGAATATAACGCGAAAGGCCGTATAGTACGCCAAGCTGCGGAGGTAACGTATAGTCTACACTCTACACAAGGCATGTGGCAAAGTGAAAGTACCCACGAGTTGCATACATCTTCAACGGTCTACTTTTATCCTTCGCTGTGGACCTACTCAAAAAACCTTAGCCCCACATCTGCCATCCAGCGCGTGTGCTACAATCATGTAACGAAACGCTGGGGTCCATAGCTGCTGTTTGAGTGTTCGTATGATCAATTGCAGCTCGTGTGTGGCGTGTCGCCCGTACGGTCAGGTGATGAGCCCCACTTTCGCTTACTAACAGACAAAAAGTTCATCAAGTTGTCGCGAGGTCTGAACAAAATAAATATAAATATAAATCAGGAAATAGCTTGCACGCAAATATAGTACAGGAAGCGAACTTTGACAAAATTATTTATTATGCGGTTAACTTTCTGGTTTGAATACTAGGTTGCTTAAAGTGCCGATGAACTTCAATGATGGTTTTAATTAAAATCGGAATCATGGAATTTTGTCGCAATAGTCATTCTTCAATTCGTAAATTTACCGCAATAAAATTGTAGAATTGTTTGTTTGTTTATCTGGAATTGATGGCGTTTTCAACTACTAAGGTCATTTACGCCAGGTCAATGCCCACGGTATTCGTGTCAATACTTTCAGTTTATAGCCCGGATCACTATTACAACCACGGCTCTCCGCACTTCCCCGAAACCGATTGCCAATAAGCAGGGACAGAACGGATAACAATTTTATACTGAGTATGTACATCACCCGCCGTGACCTCGCTCTGGTTGATTGATCACCAGACTTGCACGTCAATGGTCTTACAGACACAGCGCACACCTATCGTCTGCTATCAAGCAAACTTCTCAGCGACGAACGATAGGTATCTAGACTTCAGATGCGCAAGTGTAGACCGGTGATCGTTCAAGTAGTGATAGCCAAAACAAAAAACCTGTAACCAAAACATTTTGAGGCATACTAGGCTACTCAAACCGTTAAAATGTAGGCGATATTTCATCATTTTGCTATAGATTTCAATTGGTAGCATTATCATATTTATCCACAATTTCCCGTCTAAATAAGAATTTTACATAGCGGCAGGGCGACGAGAAAGGGAAGGCACCTTCTCGGAGATGTGCATTTTGAGCTTTGCTATTATTGTACACGGTTCAATGCCTTCAGCAAAGCCTCGAGAGATTCAACGCCGTCGGCGCGAATTTGTAAAGAGCATGTAGGTAGCGATTCGCAGGCTCGTTTGCTTCTGTTCTAGAATAGCCAGATAATGCTAGATCGTACAAAAACTATGTATTATGTGTGCGTTGTTTCGCCCCGTCTTAACAGGACTATGTATACTACTCGCTACTAACGGACGAAATGTAGAATGAGTCGGCCTCTTTCTAGCATTGCGTAGTCGATGAGTCTATTTCAAATTCAAAAGTGTCTACTCTGCCCCAGTGCAAAGCTTGTAGACATGTGTTACCCACCTACTAATAATAGAACTGTACAGTACCTATAAAGTATCGAACGATTGAAAGATGGCAGACAGGATGGGTTGTACTTTTTGATAGTCACGTTGGGATGCCAATCATGGACTTGCCTAGATTAGATCCACGCTTTTGTTAATGCATGAGCTGAGGCGTACGCCAGCACCTCTGGAACAGTCGAGTCAGTCAGTGAAGGCCACGGGATACCTCAAGCACGATGATTTGCTCGTTCGGTATGATAATCCTCTGGGTACCAGGGAAAACTACGGTATGCCTACTGGAAAAACTATTTGTTTACTCTGGTGTACTACGGTAGACATCGGAGGCAGGCTTCTGTCTGATAGTAGCAGTAATGTATTCGCTTGTATTCAGAACGCGCTGTGTCGAAAGGAAATGATCAAACATAATTCAATGCTTTTGGAGTGGAGAGATTAAGAATGACGCAGTTAATTTGTCCGAAAGTTAAAGCAATTACCTTACAAACACAGCACCACGCCTCTTGAGCATATTCCTCTTTAACGTGCATGTGTGATCTGTAATTTGTCTGCGGTTTATCACAGCACTCGGTATGGGAATCGATTATTGCGATGCTGTAAATCCTGGTGGTATCTACTATCTAGCGCATGTCGCTGTAGCTTCAAAGATTAATTGAGCTCAGCGGATCACATTCGTACGCCTATCGATAGTTCAACACGTCAGCCCTTTCGACTGAGAACGGTGAGAACGATCACTGATATATTTACGATTTTCTTTTTCTTTTTAGTATTTAATCATGTAAATATATAAACGTAACCTAGTTATCATCATGTATCTGTAAGTGACGTGGGCAGGAAGTTGCTGAATCACTGCCTTGTATCCGATTTTTGCCATGGCGACTAGTTACGCATGTATCTGGATTGGCAGTACCTGCATCGTGTGGCAACCTTTACTTCTTCTTATTTGTTTGTTTATGTGTTGTTGTTTGTGTTGCTGTCGCCGAAGAAAAAAGAGTACTGTGTGAGTATACGTGACATTAAACCTTCCACCGTCTCTTTGCCTTTCACTGACATCTAAATTGTGACAGGCCCGATGTAACACCGGTGCAGTCCGACACCACGGAAGAACTGGTCTGGGCCGTCTTCATTCAAAAATGGGCATCCCGATTTATTTCTTGTGCAATATCAGTTGGTAAGTGAATTGTGTCCTTGTGTTTACATTCGCTGGCAATGCATTTGCTTTCTCTAGACTCGTGGAATTTGCTGAACACGGAACGCGAAGCCGTCGAAATCATATTTTCAGACTTGTTTCGGGTAGGAATCTTCTGTCATATTCCACTAGTTGGTGGGCACGACGGATCGACCTGCTCTTGATTTGGCAGTGATTTTGTACGTCGGATGTCCCTCCTGTTGCAATCCTCCCCACTTGTCGTCCGGGCCTGGGACCAGCCATGGCGGGGGAACTGACGTTATTTTAGGGCTACTATCGTGAGGTTACGTGGATTCGCAGTTTAGACTTCACAAACGAATTTGTTCACTATTGTACGAAAAATAGTGGAGCCGATGGCGGACGATTCAAATAGTAATAAATATAATAAGTCACCACATCTTCACCTGATGAAGGAGCAGAGCTCCGAAAGCTTGTGTGTTATATACCAATAAACTGGACTGGACGTTAAATCTGTGGTGACTTATTATATTCACTATTGTAGCAATTCTTTGCACTTCACAGATATACTTTCAAGACGAATACAAAGGCGGGAGCACTTTTGGTAACCGCGAACATGATAACGAGGACGACGCCGGATTGCGAAGGAGACGGAAATCGTCAAGGGAATCAGAAGATGGTGATCGAGTAAGTACCGTAATTCCGTTGGGCTTATTCTTTCATTTTATCGGCATTGCTCTTTGGCACTGACTAGCGACAGTAGACTGAGGGTATCAATCGCGAACGACTTCCTTTGATAATGCGACGTTCCGCTTAATTTAGCGAATTGCCGGTATATTGTTACACATTTACATCGTTGATGCAATATGTCAAGTTCACCGCATTAGTTTAAATGTTTCCGGCGTAGTCGAGATTCCGTCGTGGCTTTACACACTTATCCACAATCAGGCCTCGTTCATAGAGGCAGACGAAACACACTAACCAGAACATGACACTTTGAGTAGTGAAGGCTATTTGATAGAAGGAATCAGTAAGCGTTGTAAATTCTTGATAATTGTTCTTGCACTCTGTTTTGCGTTTGCTGATTTTATCGATTGGACGCCAATGTTATTCTAACGGGTGGGGACGATTTATCGATTACGAAATAGGCCTATACCTGTATATAGTAGTATACTTTTAGTATGGCTGATCCTGATACAAATGAACGTATTATTACCAATCGTCTGGGCATTAATGTAGGTAAACCATGAAAGCGGGATAACATTTGCTTTAGGGGCGTTACAGCAGGGAATTCATACGCGAGTATATTTGCTTTTGGGAAATTATACCGCGGTCGTGACTGACGTTCTCAATCGTACCGTAGCAGCAACGGTTTCACTATGACCTCGTTGATCAGAAATTAGAGCTATTAGCACGCATTACAAACTGCAACCAGTTTGCGAACTGCAACGTCGAACATTGCTGCAATGGAAAATATGCTTTAACGCAGATGTGCTTGATAGATTGGCGCAAGTCACTGCCGTTCATGGCACGGTATAGTGATTAACAATGGTTGTGTATTGAGATAACGGGCTTATTGATGACATGAGTGAGCATGTTGGATATTCCTAATACTTTACTGAGAGTTAGAGCTATGTTGCTTACCACACTCTACGATTTACACAGTCTCTATATGTAATTCATGCAAGATGCCACACGCCCGAGTAACAGATGTGTATTTTTTGCTTAGCGCCAGCATTCCGCTCTATTACTGACCTTGTTTTCCCGCAATATGTTCGCTGTCGCGGTAAATTTCTAAATCCTTGTCACATCAGGAGATTTATGCTTTATTATAGGCTATATTTCTCATGGTGTTGAGCAGCATTGTCGGTTCTGATTCGGCTATGTTTGGATAGCCCAATAAAACACATAAACCACCTTTTTCGATTCAAATGAAGTCATGTATGTGTTAGATCAACCGAATCTCCTTCGCGGCTCGAACACTTTACTCTGTATGGCTGTAACTTAGCATTCGTGAGAGCTGTGATGAATGGTAATCGGGTAATCAAGCATCAGTAACAAATCTTACTACGTGTAGACGACCAACTAGACGATTTCGTCGAGAGATGGAGTATACTATCAACATTGAGGCAGCGAAAAGAGTGATGCAGGGATAGCGGGATCAGACAATCAGGCCGTGTATGGTTACTAATTGCTGCGTGAAATCCTGTTTCTCAGTGTGGATTAGAGGTAGGATTTTGACTGAGTATAAGACTTCAAAGCAATGAATCGTAGTGGACGGGATCAAGATCGTTGATTCTTCCAAACCTCGTACCAAGAAGTCTGTTGTTACCTTCATATATTGTGCACCGTCGTCACCATGGAAGAGACCAATTCTTCGAATGGAGTTCACGTTAAACTGGACGCAGCGAAGACAAATATTTCCCAGAATGCGTCCATTGACGAAGGACTGCCTTCCAGCCCCATAAGCCCAGACGTTTTTCCCCCGTCACCGTTGCACAGGACAGACGAAAGTCCTGTTCATGGCAGTTCCCAAGATGCCACAGCACCAGCAAAAGCACGAAGGTCATCATCCATCAGTGCTTACATAAATCGCTCTCAATCATCAGCTCTATGGTGTTCGGATACTCCTGACTCAAAGGTACAAGTTTAGACTAGGCATCGCCATAAGTAATCTAACCTAAATATATGCTGCGGTTACACTGATGTGTTTCAATCCGCAGATTTCGATTGAAGATCAAGCTAGTGGGAGGTTAAGTGCGTTTGATATTTCCATGATCGATGAGGAGGTTAGTTTTTTTGTACTGAATTCGTAATTTGACACGACGGTAGGATCTTTGTATAACAACAGTCTGGTGTTTGGAAAGTTGCGGGTAGAATACATTCATTGCGACGTCCGGTCGGCCTGAACTAAAAGTTGCATTGATATGTTGTTATTTTTGGATTGCCCACATCATATCCGTTATCTCGGAATTTCAGTATGCCCTGATGCGGCCAGTTGGCTATATAGGATTATGAGGACGGGTGGTAGTGTCACTGTCTCAAATATTTCACCTAACCCCGCAATATTGCGATCGCGTTATATCTGTCATACCTTGGCAATATCATTCAGTGCCTCGTCACAATGATCTTACCCGTAACAACACTTGCTCCGGATCTAATTTCATCCACTTTCCTGCATTCTATATGTCTATTTGAGATGACGTAATGTACATGTACTTTAGAACCTTTTGAATATTTTATTGACTTCGTCCTTAGTCTTGAGTCTCATACGAATCGATGTCGCGGCTGTAACAGAAAGCCTCCTCACTCACTCCATTCCTGGAACGTGTAGGCCTATATGTTTGTATCGCACGACTATCAGCTTACTCCCATTTCGTTGTCTTCCCTTCACTTCCTTTCACCACTAGGACTCCATTTCGGACGATTGGCTGCCAGAGCAGTGCCTGATAACCTGACAGTTTCCGAAACGTAATTGAAGGCATGTGCTCTGAGAATATTTTAAAGAATGAATGAATAATGCATCGGCGGATTCGGCGCTAGAAATTTAACTCTCTACTAGTGGTCTGTGTTCTCCACGTATCCTGGCTTCGTGAATTTGTTGCGTCGCAGAATACTTGCTATCGATCCGTCCGCTCGACGGTTTTGTCATGCGAAGAAACCGCACCTTAGACGTAGCTATCCAAAGTGGAAGGTGACTGGTAGTTGATGCTTAGACTGCATATATTGTAAGCCAAGGATGATTGTGTTTATCAGTGATAGTTGTGGCTTGAGGAACGACTATACTTAGCGAACTTTCAGAATAGATCTACTACATTTCTCGCAACTACCGTTTCTAGTTCATTTTTGCGATGCTCAACAATCAGCCCTAATTGTCAACGACGACAGATTTGCTTAAAAAGTTTGCTGAAGGGTCTCTTGGGTAACTGTCATCGACTATCTTCTCTTACCACAAAGGATGGACAAAAATGGGACTAAGAACCATTACAAGACACTAATCGAATTCAATGGTTACATGGAGTTGCATGCCAGTTTCGTGTCCGAAGTCGACGTAGAACGTGATGGACTTGAGCCAGGTAGAACAAAATGCAGACGCGATGCGTACGAGTCTGTATCTGGTCGGGATGACTGTCAAGGATACGGACAAAGACCCTCCAATAGTTGTGACGTGACGAATCGGAAGGGAAGCAATACTACTGAAGCGTCGATAAAAACCATACGAAACCGTCTCTTGCATAACTATGATGAGTATAGTTCAAATGCTGCTGATTCGTTCCATGGGAGATCTGCCCAATTTCCGGAAAACTCACTTGAAGCCACGAGATTTGATCCGGAATCCCTAAGGTACGAGGATATGGTTGAGAGAGGAATTCATATCGAAATGTCGAATTCCAATTGCGTCGCGAAGGTTATTAATTCACGAACGCCAAGATCCTTCGTCAATAATCAGTATCCGAGCGATTCAAAGTCAAAAGACGATCGATTATTACGTATATTGAACCCCGACAGCAACCAGTGTGAAAGTGAGCCATGTATGAGCACAAAGATATCCAACTACACTCATTGTAAGGATGAAACAGGTGGCAGAGCAGTAAGCGGATCGAAATCACAAGCTGATAAAGAAAAGAAGATAAATAATTGTAATTGTGACGAAGATAAATGTAGAAGCATGGCTAATGAGGATGACATAAACGTGTCCAAGTTTGAAATCGTTGGAATCAGTGGTACATGCAAAATCACCGGTCGCAGCAGTCTAACGTCCAATCTTCTAGAGCTTCCGACACACCCAAATCTGCACAATCAAGATGCCGATTCCTTTGATGAAATAGAACAAATATGCAGAAACGCGTTAGGGAAACTGTCGGTCGAAAATCCTAATTTGGCATGGGAAGATGGAGAGTTCCAAAAGAACAATGCCGCCCCGAATAATGTCAACGATAGGGATTCACCTTTTCTGTTTTCTAACGAGGCCATGGAAGCTCTCTGCATTGATGACAATAGGTACAAATTCGCGTTCTGCTCTGATCAAAGTGCCACTGCTACTGATGCTGAAAGCTCACATGATCGTGATCAAGAACTAGACGATGCTAAATCGAAGACACTAAACGAAGTATCAAGTCCAACGCTCACCGCTACTCCTGCAGAAACAAACGGTAGATTTGTAATGAAATCTTGTGTAACTTTGAATGATTCTGTACCTACTTATTGCAGCAATAATGTTTACGGAACTACTGTAAATACAGACGTTGATGACTATGGGGTACTCACGACTACCTACAGGAACGAATCGTCATCGGACGCCTGCGTTGATTCAGAACAGCTAACTTTGGATTGCTCTGACCAACTGCAAGGCGAAGCAAGCGACCACCTGCAACTGACGTTGCTGGAAACTTCTGCTAGTCGTCAGGCATGTTTTGCCGTGGACCTTCATGGACATGAATCACCACAAAACGAACTTTCACCCACCTGTCGTGAAGAGTTACCATCGTTACGAGCCCAATCGCGGTGCCAGCAGAGTGCAATGAACAGTTCTGCCAACTTAGACGTACCATATGAAGATACACTAATATTGACATCAGAGCAGGCTACACGTCAGGGTATTGATCTCAAGAGTATTTATGATGAGGACTGCCGCGTGGCATCTGATGCTATCTGTATAACTCCTTTATCTATTAGCAGCAATTGTTTGTCCTTAGAAGCGAGGTCACTGGATTTTCCCATTGCGGACACAAATTCATTGCGTAAACTTGAACATTCAAACCACAGAGCTTCGAGGTCCCTCCCTGATTGCCAGTATGCTGAACGTGTGGTCGGTGGTAAAACACGTCGGCGGAAAGGAAGAAAGGGGAAAAGGCGCAAAGCTGCTGCGACGACACTGCAAAGCCACGAGGCAAACGTCGACCGATCAGGTGAAGCGAAGACGATTTCAAAGGCAACTAATTATACTTGGACATCTCGTGAAAACAATAACGCACGCCAATCAAAGAGGCCAGCGACTAAGGCTGACAAAGCGTTTAAGTTCAAAGTGAAAACATATACATCGGGCAAATCGAGGAAAGATAAATCTGTCGAAAGTGTAAAGGCAAGTGAATGCGCAATACAAGAGCTGCCACGAACGAGGACTACACGGGACCCCGGGAATAAAACGTCGGCTACCTTCTCATCCACGAGTAAAACAGTGTTTCGAAATTGTGCTTACGAAATTGACCATACAAAAACTGCCAAATCGAATCTCCTTCAAAATTCGAAGTCTAACACATGTCAATGCAGTGAAAGTATGGGCAGTACTTTGAAATGTCCCAGAACAACTGATAGTATTGGGGATCATAGTTTGCTTCAAGGGAGAAAGAAGTCTCTAAACCCAGACTCCACCTATTTTAAAGCGCGCCACAATTCTTCACAAGAACCTAGCGGAGCACACAAAGCCGGTGTTTCGTGCACAAAGGCAATAAAGACAGTTAAAAATCGATCGTGGAGAGCAATGGACCAGTTGTGTGGCGCTGAGTCTGCATGCGGTGTTGGAGCTAGCGCTAAAAAGCTATCGAAACCTATCGGAGCTATTCAAGCTCTCGGCGCGTCATTGCAGCGACAAGCCACCTATTCAATGCGAATGCGCAGTAAGAATACTACCGTCAGCAAAGCATCAGCAAGTAAAAATACAATAGCGAATCAGGTTAAGTCTCAGAAATCAACGAGGACTTCGCATTCGGGAACGGGTTCTGCCAAAGGAAAGATATACACCGCCCTGCACAAGGTACCCGCATGTGAACACTGTACGTACGGAAGTGTATGTTGTTGGCGTGTGATGTCAGCATGAATAAAAAACAGTATTCCCTGCTGTGCCTTCCAATCACAATTTATTGTATTTAGGCTAATTTGCCTCCCTCGTTGGTAATAGAATGTCTCCTGTGGAGTTCATCGTTTGGTCTCCAGATGGATTTTCATAGTACTGCTTCATTGCATGTTTCATGGATATTGATAAAGCTATAGTTTGGTATAACCGTTGTCAGTGTTTGGCCGCGTTGTCGACGCACCTTTTACAGAAAACAGAATTAGCTATGTAATGTAATTGTATAAATACGGCGAACCACAATTTATGGCTGCCGACGTTGTTTGGTGGCACGCGTCATAGGACCGCTAACAGGCATGTGTGTTTTGGTGGGGCTAATATGTGGAGGCTGTATATCATTTTAGACAGATTACGAAATTGATTATTCGACATAAAGGTGAACTTTTTGCTTTTGAGGATAATTACATATGGCAAACTTCAAACTAAGTTCTGATAGTTGAGGAATGTATGCCCAAGAATGTTTAGACAGGCGAACTTTCCACGTTGATTGACCTGTCAAATATAAATGTGCTGTGGTCATTGGTCGGTGGCATATATGTCTATAGCGAATTTTCCACATTGTGTTCTATTTAGCAAAATGAACCAATTAGTTAAGTCCCTATTTTATTATATCTGTATATTGCTCTTGCTTGTTTCTCCCACCCGGCAAAATGCATATTTTACGTTCGAATTCTGTGTGGTTGTCCTAAGGCACACATCATTTTGTTTGTTTTTGCGCGGGTATGATGATATATATAGTGAAACAGTTTGTTTGTCCCACGGAATAAAATTTCGTTTTCACACGCGGCTATATAGATATGATATATTGGGGAGTGAGGTCAATAAATGCATTGCTACTGCGCGTTACATTCTAGAAATTATTAACGCGAAACGCAATGCGGCACGCTCGGTTTTAAAAGCCAGAACAAACCGAAACGTTGCAAATTCGTATAATATACTGTTTATTTATACAGAATGTGCGTATATGGCTCTTGATGATATCGGTATCTTACAGTAGGAGCGAAGGAGGATAATGAGTATTTAGAATAGGCCTACTTCAGATAGTGTGTTCAGGGTCGGCCCTGTCTGATCAACATGTATTTAGGCAGGTCAACCGCGAATATTTATCTCTAACCATATTTGCCGGAGTACTTGGTTAGTCTCTGCATGCCTGTTCTCTGCCTGTGGAAAGATTTCGTGGTTTCATTATTTCGAATGATGAGGTAGTACACTGTATATATCCACAGAGTGCAATCTGCAATCATTTTTGCAGTGTCCATTCTTTATAGCGCCCTTTCTTGATAGAGTCCCGTTAGCGCCTGGGAATACTGTATAAGGAAATCCGTTGATCCGTGTAGGTCGGTTGGGCTATGCGTCATATATACAAGTAACATGCTTGTTGCAATTCCTACGTTTATATTTGCACTATCTGTGAAACATACAGTACGCATGCTGCTCAGCTGATACTTGTATGTTGCGGGCAGTAAGTCAATACATGTAGGCCCGCGGCAAAGGAATGCTCACTGAGTAGATGCCAGCGAATCCTTTTGATGAATTAGGTGAAATGTAATTCCTTCGCGGATTAAACCCGTGTAATAACAGCGCTGCGGGAGACATTTGAAGAACGATCACTTTCCGATCATTGTGTATAATGTATGTCCGGAGGCCATTCGTGTACACACCTTACCGCTAATCTTTGCCATCTCTGTAGATATGCAACACACATTGATCACTGACAGTTTCACAGATCTTCCAATAGTGTAGTATTGCAATTGGAACGAATTTGGATGTAGCAAGAGAGGCGAGTGGGGCATGGATATATAAAGAATCGAGTAGAATTTAGCCCTTACCGACTCAATCGTGGTAGTAGCCTACGTAAAATGGAAGACGCGGATGTAACATGCAAGGGTACTCGGATTGAGCTTCAGGTAACAAAATCCGGATAGATATTTACCATATGGTGTGCAGTGCTGAAGCTGCATTTTGACTCAATCTAAATGTGTGATGCGATCGAATACTCCTTGTTTTTCACCATTGCATTATCGGGCTATTTGACGACATCTACGCAGTTCGCCACGAATTCTCTACCCATAGAAATTAGGCTACTGTCGGTCACTCCGGAAATGTCAAAAGTTTACTTTAGAAGAGTAGTACGGTTGCTAGACCATCGTAATTGTGAGTCATAAACAAGTCTAGGACTATTGTGTCGTCACTGCACTGTCGTTCGGACTAATCGCCGAAATGCTAGCAATGAAGTTGAGTTGAGGAAGGCAGGACGCAGAAACAAAACCACTCAAGACGTAACAAATATAAGCAAAGGTCAGTTTCTGCTCAATGTATACTTGAGGACGCTATTCAGGTGTTCAAGGAGCGTTTTGCCGTATTGGGAATTAGGCCTACAGATTGTTCAGTGGCGCTGACTCGTTTGACCGCATTGTGTTGCGTCGTAGTGTAGTTATGGCCTCACTGCGTCACTGGGTTGAAATAGGCCCGTAGATGAGGGCTAGCAGACTGGTTAGTATGTAGACTATAATTTTATACTTATATAGACAATGTATTATGTAAGTCTGTGACATGGTGTCAAGCAACCGAACTGACTTCGCCGAGTTGCTGGCTGAGAGTGCGCGACACGATGCATTGGTGACTGCTGAGCACGAAACGGTGTGGCTTATGGCCTTATCCTTTAAGGCAGTAGTTCCCAACCGGGGAGGAATTCCTCCCTAGGGAGAAATTCTGCCATTTCAAGGAAAGAATGTCAAAACTTTGATTTAAGATAACTGTTGACTTTTGAAGAGGGTGTTGCGGGTGTTCACTTCAACGATATTGGCCGGCATGGAATCGCATTTGTTCTTGTCGAAAATGTGTTGATAGCATAGTGCACAAGTGGGTCGACTTATCAACTGGTCTACCTTTTGTTTTACTCGTACTGGTTTAGTGCAGATTAGGGGAGGAATTTTTTTTTTTTAATCATCGAAGGAGGAATGTACCAAAAAAGGTTGGGAAATATTGCGTTTAGGGGTTGGGTTTAGGCTACGATGATATTTCCCGATTACTTTTTTGAGTCGAAGGTTTTATCGTTAAATATCCACCCTCTTAACATTGTATGATTCTTTATCATATCTTTCGTGGGATGGTTGCTGTAATCATGGCCTACATTAGTTCCTAGAGTAGGCCATGCTGTAATTCTGTTTCTCTGTTCAACTGTCGACGTAATGTAGTTTTGCGTCTACCGAATACGAAAGCAAATGTTGTATTTTTACAGCGGCCGATGTCAGGTAGTGGTAGCTCCAACGCCTCTCCGACACTCCCATGGAATAATGGTCACGGCAGTAGCAAAGATAAAAGAGAAGCGAATATCCTCAACGCAGCAGAAAGAGCAGTAATTCGAATAGCAGGTATGATTAGTACTCATTTTGTAGGCCTATTGATTGATTGATTGATTGATTGATTAATGATTGATTGGGGATAGATCAATATCGAGCTTGATTACTTACCACTTTGAAACGTATGCTCGGTATCTTGTACTCGTGCGTCTACACGACGTATAATAGGATGGATGGTCAGTTGTTGATGTTGACCAAGGCTCGAAACTAGAAATTCTCCTGCAAGGTATGGTCTGGAGTAAGCGGTCTATTTGTGTGAGCTCGTTAAACTGCATATCCCTATAGCGTTTTGGTTGTGCCATCAGATTCCTGATATTCATACAATCTGCTAATATAAATAAGCTGCTTTTGGCTGTTGAAGCTTCTATCCTAGTAGTGAGTGGCGTGCAGTAAAATTTCATTGATCGGCGATGCTACGCTATATTCTATTTGTTCTGTAACGCCGCTTGCCACTGTTTCATAGTAAGAAGGGCCTTGTTTAAGGCAGCATTTTCACACCATAAAAAGTTCTAGTGTTAATAGCAGGAGTTCTAATGCCAAGATATTCTTGTGTAAATTATTGTATCCATGGTTCTAAGGGATCTTAGCATCATTGGAAGTGACAGTTACAGAGTTGAATGTTATTGATGTATGACCAATTTGACTAAGCATAGGTATTACTGTATCGAGGTTCTTGAAGTTATACAGAAATGCATAAAAGTAATATAAACCGTTAATCATCTGCATGATTTGTAACTAAACGGTTCTCTAAATAGATCGTTACGTTGTCAGTAGTTTTTGCCACGAGACCATCGCCATCTAGCGGGGTTGTGTGACATACAAGTGATTTTACGTGTTGCCGATAGACACTGGTGCACTTATATGTTGTAATCTATTGCTCAAAACTGTGTCGAGGCGCTTTAGGTATCCATCTTCAATTGATCATTACGTAGGCCTACTTATGCATACTGCATGTGTTTTCAAAGGGGTTCAAACGATAGTATTTATGGGATACAAAACGCCGGTCAAAGTAAATTGGACATATGCTTCAAGTACCAATCCCACGGAGAATTACCGCCTATACAACTCAATTACGCGTATCAGCTGGTTTTGATAATTACAGAGCGTAGAATTTTGAACATTATGCCACAGTCGTTACTTCGCATTGGACGTAATGATTGTTACTACGTGGAGGGTACTTCAATGGCCGTAACAGTATCGTAGACTTGTTGTTATGGTCAGATATGTCTAGCATATTTTCACCGGGTTAGCTGTAAAGATGTGTGAGGTTCGGCTGTGCGGACAATGGTGATCGTTCACTAGCGCAGTCGATGCTGTTTTTACGGTTTTGTGAGACTACTAGACAATTCCGCATACACTGCGACCGAAAATTGCATTTGGTCGATAAGATCTAGCTGTCTTTGTTTGTTGCTATGCCGGTGTAAAGAACTGCGGAATTATTATCGCCCACGCTTAGGAATTTGGTAGGCCTTGGGCAGCGTTTAAATCATGTATGGTATAAATATTTCTCGACGACGAATTCGTGGCAAGTTTCGACGATTTGAATAGATAAATACATTCTAAGTTGGATAGTATCAGTAATCAGTAATCACTTCAAAGATTTCGCTTACGGAGAGTTATAGTTATCGTCAGTAGTTCTAGGAAAAATACGATGCAGTCTGTCATCGGTCTCTGTACCAAAAAGGTTGCTTATGGGCGTAGCCTTATATTCAAGTTTATTTTTGTAACCAATTCGTTTGACTAGCAGTAGGGTTAAGTTGATAAAATTCTCTATATGGAACCTCGTAATGTTTAGATCAATGAAGAAAACGAAAATAGCAATTTTGTGGAAGGCTAATAATATATTATTTATAAAGCCATCGATCCTTAGTTAGGGTTTCAGAGTAATGTAACGATTTCGGCTTTGGATCTGACGCGTTAACCCCCCCGAGTAACGATATTTCCTGCGATGAGATCCCCGTTAATATATCCACCGTGTCGCTATGGCTATCCCATGGCCTGCTCCTTATTGTCGTTTAATGTTTAAGGAGCTGTCAATAGCACTTTATAATTGAGGAATGTTTTGATAGTTGTCACTTTGTATGTGGTAATGTATTATCTAATTGATCTTTATGTTAGTGCGTCAATTTGATGAACTATTATATTACTAACGACAGCCGGTATATTGTATTGCATGTGGTGTCTGCGTTAGAAAGAAAAATATTAATGCGATAGTTTGTTCTAGACTTTCTGTATGCGTGACGTAATGGTTCAACTGATGTCCATTCATTCCCATAGGAAACTCAATCGATCTCAAAGCGGTCGCCGCGAACAGATTAAATGTGCAGTTGCAGTCAGATTCCTAGATGCGAGCATCTTCGTTGTAGTTCGATCACAATGTGCTTGTTGGATTATTCATTGTTACCAGGTACTGTTAGTACTACAGCTCATGCTAATATCAGCTAGGCTTCCATAGAACACCTTGAAGCTGTCATTTGATGAAGTCATGCAGACTGGTGCCAAAGGACATTAGTGACATTCTCATAGTTAACACTTCAGTGGGAGCCAAAGCTTGATAGAAATTTTGAAGCAAGTATTGGAAAGGAAAAGCTGAGCCTCGGTGATATCGAAGAACTGCCGATGTAGGGAATATAAAATTGCGCAGCACAGTATTTGTTTCGACGATATGGATTGGAATGACACTGCTTGGAGCGACAGAGAACATGGAACAATCACGGAACAAGAACAGGAAGCAATGGATGCTTATGCGTTTGCAATGACGTGGAATCGAGGTGATGTGTTCATAATAAAAATATGTTGATAATGAGTACTAGCGCTGTGCGGTCTAACGTATATACAGTACGACCAGAGTGTAAGATGTAACGTATTCTGCCTGCCCGATCTCTACCGCTTGCTTTCGGGGATGAATATGAGGTAACACGTAGGCAACGTAACAACACTTGTACTGTCATCGAATGTTCGGTGTGGCAAGTCGCAATTATTGCGAATTACGAATTTTGCGTCCGGTCTCATTTATTGTAAACCTTCGTTCACAAGGTTTCGGAGGTGCGCTCGTTCATCAAGTGCAAGGTTTTTGCGAATATTAGTAACACGTTTGATTTCTTTCCGCAAATATGGTTTTTGCTATCCTCTGTGAGTTCATTATTATTATTCGCTTGTTGGGGCGATCATGAACCAAGATTACTTCAGACGTCATTCATCCACTCGTTGCTATCGTGATTGTTACTGAAGCACTGACAGATGTAGTAGTGATGATCAGGGCAAAGGCTCACGCCATATGTCGTGATACTGCTCTGTTGTGGATTCATGGCGTTCACTTCATGCGCTGTATATCCCGTAACCAGTAAAGTGATTTCGTAGTAGCGGCCTGCAGGCGTGGAAGCCAACCTGGGCATATAGTGAAAGAGATGTATTGCAAGAAGCTCCTCAATTAGTGTAAGCGAGGAGAATGAATAGACGTGGTGCTGATTCATTCCCCTTGCAGTTCTTTCGCATCTCCTTCGCCCACTCACCTGCACCGTCCAGGCAAACACACGATGAAGGTTACCGACGGTACGCAAGAGCGATCTACATGCTTGCAGGGGGCAGGGCACATGTGGCCAGGAAAGGTTTCTAAAATAGTAGTAGCACGAAATCGTCATACCGTGAATGTCTATATGACTGTTCATGGAACTAATGTACTGGGCGTGGTTTCCGTTGAATTCGGCGGCCTTAATGAATCTTCTCCAATTTGCGCATAAGGAATGTTCTGCCTACATTATTTAATACACTCACTCAAATCGCGAAAATAAACTCATCGGTGTGTGACCGACATATTCTATTTCGAGCACAGCCTTGAGTAAACCGACTATTACGGCTTCATGCCTCGTGAAAACAACGCAGTGTTACCAGGAAAAGACATTTACAACGTTTTCGATTCCGTATAAACTGCGCTACTATGCCTAGGCACGTATGAATGTTTCCAAGATCCAATAGCACAGCGTTGCTTGTAGTAAAGATTAGAGATTTTATCAATCATATATGCTGATATTGCGAATGTTAAGTGGAGCACAAAACGTGTTCATTCAATATCTGAAAGCTACTAGAGAGAGAACTTTTGCTCTCTGTAAACAATGTAATTGTTCCCGCGAGTTGTTTTTGAGCGACTATTGGATATAAGTCTTTAAAAAAGCTTGTCGTCACAAGCCGGATAGCCGGTAGTACTAACAATGCCTGACGTTTGGTTTTTACGCAGTTCTAGTTACAAGACATTAAAGGTTTCATTGGTATAGGCTCCTGGTGGTAATCTTTGTGTAAGGATCAGTCAGGGCAAGGCAAGGAATTTGTATGGTTGTAGAAACTGTTCGAAAGTATTGAACTAATTTCTGGACAAAGATTTTTGAATTAATGAATTTGAGCTAGTAAAGTTAGAATACGTTGTTTCAGGTTACTTGTATATCTTTATATGACGTGATCAAATTTCCTTAGGCCACGCACATTTTATCGTGCTTGTGTAGAACAGCTCATGGAACGGGTTGACATATTTGACTCACGTAGTGGTAGTACCACTTCAGTTTCAACATCTATTGACTAGTGTATATTTCTGACGTTCTTCTGTACCGGTACTTCCGCGATTTGCGGCGTTTGAAATAACCTGAAAGTATCAATGTTCGCTCCAAGTAAATTTCGACGTATGTTGAAATTGCTATCTGAGTGCGAATTGATCCGATTCCAAGCTGCGACAGGCGTACTCTGCATTTAATGTTGAAATTTCCCTAATTAGTAAGTAAGTGGCTTGCTCTATTTAGTCGGCTTGTTCAGTGTAGTCTTCGATCGTGGAAGCCACTTCAGTCGGATCAAGAACACGGTAGGCTACATCATGGCCTACAAAATTCAGTAGGCCATGGGTACATGTACATTGTCCAACTCGTTTAGATATATATATATATATCACTGAACGAAATTTTCCAATCTCCAAAATTTTGTATCCTATGAGTTCGTTGAAATGTGCCACCACCGTCTCATTATACCTAACAAAACTGTTGACATACAGGATAACTAAATATTGTGCTCGCTGCGATACCATAAATATTTTCCAACTCGGCAGATTTGAGATGTATTCGTCCAGTAGGAACGTGTAAACTGGTAATCCCTCTTGATCCCTCCACTCTTCCGTCTCTTGAAATGCATGCATTATCGGGCAATTAATCCGGATTTTGATTAAGAGCATAAGAGGGATAATGTATCATATCGATGATGTTGCTCTGCTCCTAAAGTATTCTCGCGACAAATTCCTTTCCGGCTGAATGCGTTACAGACTTTCCATGGTTAGTGAACAATGTGATCACCTTTTATTTCCTTTATGAAAGCTGATTAAAGTTCCACGCTTTGCGAGTAGAATCTGGCCTTTGTTTTGTAAAAAGTTGTACCGGTTAGTGTTTCATCGTATACTCAGCTCACCAAGGACTATGTTGACGAGAAACTTCGTTCACTGAGAGTAAATAAAGCCTCGGGCACATTTTATTTGATACACGCATGCGTCGGTAGCAGCATTCTTTAGGTTGTGCAGAAAATAGATGAGCGTTCCAAACCCACAGCTTATCGTCAGTGTATGAAATTATTAAAGGTCAGGAATTTCAAATGCATAGCCTACAACTTGTCAAGCTAAGCTAATGATTTACTAAATTTGTCATGAAATTGTGAGGTAGTGCGATGATATGTTTCCCTACGTGTTCAGTATGTAGCCCGTTCAATGAGGATTTGAAGTGATCCGCTTATTTACTCGTTGAGCGTTTCTTCAAATTTGTAATGTTGATCTAGGTTTGATATATATATATGAGTGCCTTACTGCGTATGCGTTTGATAAATTATATGATTGTTTTGCAAACTGTACTGTTTTCTCACCAGCTCACCAGTAAGCGATTAGTTTGATTTGGCTAGCTGTATTGCTGGATATAATATGACTGTGGTTTAACGTATCCCAAAGCTGACAAGCACACCCTGTTTTTGGAAATACTGCGAGCTATACCGAGTCGTGCAGTCCTCTGGGGATACCGCGAGCTATTGCAAAGTATTCTAATGTCGGGCACACGACAAGTCAGTCAGCTGCGTCTGTGAAGGCCGAACGAACATTGTGCAGCAACTCAAGACCATTGGTTTTAATTCCATTCGATATTTGCTAAATCGGTAGAAAGGATAACACAGGAATTACCATGGCGAAGTCCTACATTAAATCTTCCAAGGGCCATGACATAATGGCAAATGTCATTGTGAAGTATTGCGGTGAGTATCACGCTTTATGTTCTTTTACGATTCAGAACGTCTCAAAACATCTATAGGAATTGCGGTTACGATAAATCAACACATTAAATAAAGTCTTTCGTGATATAAATTTCGTATCAGATAATGCGGCCGATGTAAACTATAGTGTATGTCGGCTAGATATTGTACTTTATCATTCCACGAGGCTTTGATAGGAATAGAACTAGAAGGTTGTGCAAATATCAGCGTTGTGTTTCTTCAAGATGAGTTCTCCTGGCGAAAGTTTGCTTCCATTTTGGGTATTTCAGTGGAACACGCGATGCGTTGTAAATTATTTCATTAGTAGCAAAGTTGTGTAACGGTTGGTAAGCAGGCCGCAGATGATCGTGATTGTGTACCTAAGGGGCGTAGGCCGTTTTTGGCCGGTAGACAACTATTCATCGTTTTGTACACTGCCGGTATAACTAAGTAAACTCTATCGAATCTAATAGTCCATGAAGTTATGCAGCATTGAAGGATATACGTCTCGGTTGTACCGTGAAATCATAAAATTATGGACCTATTTAGATCTCAGTGAATGCCGTCGTGGTTTCAAATCTTTTTGAGGGAGTTTGAATATGAGAACTAGTCATCTGATATTTTCTAGGAATCCTGTTGATCAAACATAGCAGCGATTGTTCAGTTGATTAAGAAGTTGAAAGCTGCCGCTTTTTATGATAATAAAAATTGCAATCGGCACAGCTCTGCGATATCTGCATTTACCGCGATCGGCTAGTGTTTCTTCAACTTGACAGAATACGTGACATGAGTTTGGCGTGTTGTTATAAACACACTTTATCGGTTTGTGCTATAGAAACAAGTCGTGTATTGTGTTAGCCTTTCCCATCGGCAATATGCTTGACTGGCGTATTGTGTCGGTACATAGGATTCCACGTAATTGTGGGGATCCGATTCCGGTAAAAGGACAGGCTTAGTAGAGGCTCTCAACCGTGCAATAAGCTCAAGTTGAGCACCGTTTCTTTCTATTCTAACCCACTCTTTAGCCGAAAAGCCTAGTGTACTTCACTCGCATAATGACGTCGATTTATTTTGAGCTGCGGCATTTTCGTACGATACTTCTAGCACCGCGCTAAATGCCAACTCGTGAGTAATTCCGCTAGAATTTTCGAATCGTTCGCAATTGGTGATCATGAGTAGATCAAGTTGTTCGCCAAATTGTATGACAGTGCGTAGCCTCCGGCGCCGCTTGATGTATCTGCCACGAGTCACGAGTACCGCAGGCATATGTGCGTCAAGAACAAGTTGTTGTGAGATATTGGCAATTGACACTACGAGTTGACGACACGCTTGGATTGATTAGAATTAGGCATTCGTTTCAATGATGGTGTTGTATTTGCAATGAAGTAGGTGGCGAGTGGTGAGATGTGCAGTTTGTCAGTCTGCGTTTCTGCAATTGTTACTACTTGAGGATGTCTTGTTTTTATTCAGTGAACGCAGCCAGTAATGTTGATGCCTAAAGGCCATTTAGTGGCCATATACCAGTCATTGTTTGAGGACGGCGTTTGTGTGGCGACCAGTTCTACACGTGGTGCACACGAACGTATTCGAGCCAATCACGAACCTGTGCCGAATCTTCACGTAATTAAAGCAATGCAGTCTTTAACTTCCAAAGGTGTAGTGAAGCAAACGTACTGCTGGAGACACTACTACTGGACCCTTACCGACTCTGGTATACAGTATGTTAGAGATTTCCTGCACTTGCCACCAGAAGTAGTACCAAGCCCATTGAGACGAGGAGTACGGCCAGGTGTCGGAATAGGCAGGGGGAGATTACCCTCAAGCACCGCTCAGTCTACAGGCAAGGGTGCAGATAACAGCAGAAGCGCATACCGACATAAAACGGAACCCCCAAGACCAGCGTATGGCCGCGGTAGAGATAAAACTGCAGAAGCTGGTGCTGGGTCAAATCCCAACTTCGGATTTCATCGCCCACAGGAGACGTTCAACTTTCGAGATGGTTACCGAAGCGCGGTAAATGGATACGACCCATACAATGGGTCTTGGCGTGCAGACAAACCCAGTGAAGCGTCGAAAAAGTTTGTTAGCGAGAGAGATCGCTTCCATACAAGTGATCTCAATCAAGTCAGCACACAAAAGGATTTGTCAGGCCGCAAGCAGAACGCAGGGGACTTTCAAAGCTTGAACGCTAGTAGTTTACTCGGTAATAATTCACCATCGGAAGCGCGAGTCGTTCAACATCGGAAAATACATACTTCTGCAACTGTAGTTAAAGATAACTATGTGAAGCGGGACACGACTGTTGAATTTTCAAGTACTTACAAGGAGGAAACATCTGAGCAGAATTCCCGAGATAACAAGTGGGAAAGAGAGGAAAACGAGGAAGAGGAAGACGATATGGATAAATGGAAAGCTAGGCGAGCTGTTTCAGAAAATCCAGATTTCGAGAACACCGGATTTGAGTCGAAAATAGACGAGGGAAGAGGTTAAGACATTTCTTTATTGTTTTAAACATTACTAAAATGTGACTTATCCCAGAAGGCGGTAATTACAAATCAACCCACCCTTCATTGGATTTCAAGTCAGTGGTAGGCACGCCCTCAGCTAATAATAACGGTACCATTATCTATTGAGTAATTTCTACCGATTTTAGCTAGAGGTGTACTGCGATTTTGTTATTGTATGATACGCTTGGTTGAGCGCTTGAACGTAAAACTCGACATCCCTCTTAATAGATTTCAAGAATGCTTATAGCTTGTGTTACATTCATATTACCCGTCGGCTGTCACATGAAGTACTGTACTGTGCCTGTAGCTATGATATACTCGGGATGTTTGTTCTTTATTTTGCTGTAGTCTACTAACGGTAGATCCATAGGTTGAAGAATGCCACGGATATTTGCTTCGCTAAGATTTGAATGAGTGAATGGGAATGATATTGAATGAGATCTGTTAGCTTTCAACCTGAATGAACGTTATAATGTCGTTTTTTGTTCTTTGAACGTGATATAGTACACCCAGATACCCATTCCAAATATCTGCACTCATTACGAGGAAATAATATAGCATATTCTATGGCGTTACCCAAATAGTAATGTGATATTTTACAAAGCGGTGACCTGCGGTCGTAATGTTGGCGAATGACGAATGTAGTCTTAACGATATTACCGCCCAATCGGATATCAAAAACCAATATATTGTGGCAATAAAGTTAGGTCTGCCACATAGAAATCGAGACGAATTGTCATGAGTCTTGCATGAGGCGGGCTAAGGCATTTTAATGGGGTGCCGATGCTTCACGATCGTAACAGTAATAATTATATTTTATTACTGTTAAATCTTCCTATGACTATCTGTGGTGCTCTGGAAATTACACTCTCATGAGCTTTAATTTGGATGCTTAAATGCGCCATGCCACGCTGGATTCTGCCCTGCCGCGAATCCAAAGAGTGAATCGTATTGATGCACCGAAATAGGCAAGCAATAGACCGCTCACTCAAATTAGCAACAAACTCTCCGACGATAATACGGGATGTAGCTTAGATTGTACAAATAATGACGAGGGGGCGAGAATTTTCGTGTAGTTGTGTAATGTATATTATAGTACTAATACGCCTATCTATTTTCAGACGAGCGTGATAGAGTGCAGAAGAAAACATTTACAAAATGGATAAACCAATACCTGGCCAAGGTACAATTTTGCAACACATTTGATTGCATAGTTATCTTTGAGCATGAGTCAAATTTCGGAAGCGTAAATCCGAGCCATTCTGCATAGTCATTTACTTCACGGCGTCAAATATTTGTTCGTTCTGTAGACTCGCAGACAAGTTGACAATCTATACGAAGATTTGCGGGATGGACACAACCTAATCGCCCTACTAGAGGTGCTTTCTGGGGAGAGTTTGGTAAGTAAAATCAATGAAGTTGTATTTATAACGCAAGCCTACCACGCTGCAGCTCAGCGGCGAATTTCAGAGTTCGCGCACCTCTCTCCGGTAATCGATACACGGCTTGGAATTGTGATGTAATCTCGGGTTTTCCGGCGCAAAACGGGGTATGGTTCTGACATGAATTTCCGGGCACTTTTGGAAACGTAGCCAAATCGTGGTGGCTGGAATGTTTCTATGAGATAGTGTAGCATGTAAGATCTCGAGTCTCCCCTGTATTCGTGCTTTTCACCTTTTCTCATGCCATGCTATTCCATGCTGAGCTATATGGCGTGTGGCTGAATGGCGTAAGTCAACTAAGCTCGTGTCTCGCTGTGTTCGCTCGCAACATAAAGGCAGGCTTATCGTCGCAGGAGCTCTTCTCTCATCATTTCCATTTCTCTTGTCATTATCTAGGACTTATATTGTGGCAACACCACCGAAATCATACTCTTAATAGGCATATTGTAGTATCTACCTTCTTCGGTGGCGTCGCGCACCGGCAGCTAAATTATTGTAATCCTATTCGTCGTCGTTTAATTTTTCTGCGAAGGAATGTTTTATGCATCGTAGCCACATTCGCACTGGAGAAATGCATTAAGCACGTTTTATAGCCTTTAGCTACAAGATAATTTAAACACAGTCAATCTTCAATGTTTTTATTACGCACAGTCACCGCAAATCAGATTTTATTTCTGGAGGCTTGCTTGTCTTTCATTCTAGAAGTAGGTTCTGTGCGACCTTCATTCAAGAGTTTATTATTCTCCGTAATCAATAAATTTGCTTTCATATTACCCATTTGCATTTCACTCCTAAACTTTTTTGATGCTATTATTACTGTACCAATTTAGCGAGCGTGTTGGGCGCCGAAGTGAAATTGTCGCAACGATAAATGAACTCTGTGAAGCCACTGAGGGACAATACAGTTTTTATATTCGAGCGGCGAAATTAGCCATTGTGTGGAATTTTCGTACACTAACTTTGTGAGCATAATAATGACACATAGTAAGACAGACGCTAAATCTTCACCGAATCAACGACCACACCCAATCTTGAATTGTGAGCGAAATTGCACTCAGTTAACGAGTTAGCAACATCAAAGGAGGTTGCCTCAAAACCGTCGGCCTCTATGACCGGCGCGCAGAATTAGCTATTTTTAGTACATGAATCATTCGTGCCGAAATCTGTAGGACTATTTGTAACGCCCACTAGCGCATGCTATCTGGTCTTAGTGCCTGTCTGTAATGTCCAGCCTTATCTGCTATCTCTTATTCTTCTGTCTCTTTTCTTATCTTCTGAAGCCTCGAGAGGATAATTACATCAATCATATGAGACTGGTGAGTTGTGGCGTGGTGTTAAAAGTCAAATGTGTGCAAGATTTCATGAACTATGCACGGGCCAGTTTGTAAGCAAAAATCATGTAATGTGTTGTTCTGCTTTGCAGCCTCGTGAAAAAGGGAGGATGCGATTTCACAGACTTCAAAACGTCCAGATTGCATTGGATTTCCTTAGAAAACACAAGGTACACATTATCCAAATTTCAGTACTCCTTCAACTGTTTACCTCCATATCCCGTGCAGACCCGATGGGATGGATGTTTTATGCGTGCAATGCTATGCTACAGTATCTACCCATTAATCCATAACATGTCGTCTAACTGCATTGCTTGTATTACAGTTGAGGCTTGTCAATATCAGGAATGATGACATTACCGACGGTAATCCAAAACTGACCTTGGGTCTCATATGGTCTATCATTTTGCATTTTCAGGTAACAAACGTCCATGCCTGTTGGTTAAAAGGCACTTTCCTTGTTGATTATATTGATAAGTGACCTGTGACGCCGATGCATTTGTTTTAGATCGAAGACATTGCTGTTGATGCAGAAGGAAATGTTACTGCCAAACAGGCGCTTCTATTGTGGGCACAGCGCAATATGGAGGGATATGATGGCATGCCTGTCAATAATTTTACATCATCATGGAGAGATGGCAAAGCCTTCAATGCTATCATTCATAGAAACCGGTCAGTATATGTATTGATTTGAAACAACATTCTGCATGAATATTGCCTTACGTTTTTGAACTGAGTGGGATGGTTGATTGATGGGTAAAACAACTTTCTTTAGCCCTGATCTTGTTGATATGGACGAAGTACGGACGAATGACAACAGAACCAACTTGGAAAATGCTTTCTCACTTGCTGAAAAGGAACTAGGAGTGACACGCCTGCTGGATCCAGAAGGTTAGTGACATTTATTTGCCCAAAAACGTCGTACTTGTACCTGTATATAGCGCATTTTAGTAGCTCAATCGAAACAGTGATCTATATACATCTACGTGACATGTAATACTTCAATTACCATGCTTTCATGTAAGTTGATCAGCTACTATCAGCTGACCTGTCTATACTTATGTGTTGGATGTAGTGTGTGGCATTCAATGAACATTGTCTACCATTGTGTTTTTCAAAAGGTGTTTGCTTTGTTGAGTAAAGCTACTGTTATATTTTTTGCATTGAAGATGTAGACGTCGAGAAGCCTGACGAACGATCCTTGATCACTTACGTTTCATCAATCTATGATGCATTCCCCAAAGTTCCACCGTACCCAATTTCTGTAACTGTGGAAGTAAGTGCTGTAGTCTCGCGATATTTACTTAATATTTTACAGAGAATATTCATTTACCCGCCCTTGGATTGTGCTCCCGAGTTGATACAGGTTCAACACAATCATAACAGCAAATTCCACTTGCTAAGTAGCTGTGACCATTATGGCCGGTGTCCATGATGGTGTGTTGCAATTACAACAAAAGAGCCCATGTATAAAGCTACACAGGGGTATTGTTGTACAGTGATATCTATTTCCATGCCTTTAGTATATTTGGTACCATGTGCTCCATCTGTCTTTGCAGGAGTGGCACTATTCCTGGGAAGAATATCGCATACTCGTAACATCAATAATAGAATGGGTACAGAAGCAGATTATTGTACTGCGAAAACGAGATGATATTCCTTGCACAACTGTCACTGAGGCAAAAGATCTTCTCCGCGAACTAAAGAGGTTCCAGGAAGAGGAATTATCAGAGAAAGAGAAAGACAAAAACAACGTACGACCGAAGTTTCTGGGTATCAAAGAAATGGTCGGAAAATCTCTTGGGAGGTTTGAGATCCCGGATGGATATGAACCTGAAAAAGTTGACTCTGCGTGGGCTGAGCTAATAGCAGCAAATGACGAAAGAGAAGGCGCACTTTGTGCTGAATACAGAAGGTACTTCCACCTAACTGACTTTTATGGCGGATAGTCACTCAGTGTCTCTGCTACATACATCCCTGATCCATGATAACGAGCTTCACCAGTGGTGTTTCCACTGAGGGCACTGTGTGGTTATCGTTATGGACCTCTCTAACTTTGCTTGGCTAGTTCAGTCCCGTGTTAGCAACCAATCAATGTATACCTTTCGATGAAGGTCGGAAAATCAATGTTCATCGATTTTTCAGACTTGAAAGACTTCACAATATCGTGCTGAACATTACAAGTAAAGCCAGCGAATGCAGACAAAAGCTTGAACAAGCAGAGAAGCTCGTCAAAATTGTAATTCATTCTAAAATTTTTGTTGGATTTAAATATTTTATTCATGCTGTGCTGTTTAGATCGAAAATGAAGGCGATGACTCTGATGAAATGAGGAAAAAAATAGAAGCATGTCTTGGACCAAGTGAAAAGGATATCAAAGACATGTTCGTCGACGTCCAAACGTTGAAAGAAGAGGATTACTATCAAGCTGAGGATATGTACAAAACGTATGTGTAATGAATTTTCTTCACCTTCCACAGCGTGACTATCAAACTTTCTTTTGCAGGGTATTCTTACTTCATGAAAAATGGGTTACCTTGAATTCATCTTACAAACTAGCATTGAAAAATGCGCCGAAAGTAAGAGAAGCTATCCTTGCTAAACTAAGGCCTAAGCTTGAAGATACTGAAGAATACAAGTCGCTGCAGAAAGCTATTGAATGGGTTGATGATAAAACTGTGAGTCTTGCATATATTATGTACCTGGGTGCAAATTGCGATCGTTTATTCTTGCTGGTTGTTTAGGACGAAACTGAATCGTTCCCACTTGGGAATGATCTACCACAAGCTCAAAACAAACATAAAAAGCTCAAGGATCTAGGCGATGAAGTGGAACATTTCCAATCAGAAGTGCAAAAATGCGGCAAAGGAAAGGTGGGAAACTTACCTGAGACTCGCCACCACTATAGGATCGCTATGCTAGGAAATGTACTGCTGGATTAAAGATATAGCGGCTCAGGAAGACTGCAGGGTTCGAATTACCGTCACGTCACACTAAATGATATGAATATTCACTGCTTGATTAGTGGGAAGTGGCGGTACTAACTTAAAGAGAGCAATAACTCGTAACGTCATCGTCTACTTGCCTGACATGTACGACAATCACGTGGAATTCCCAAAGTTATGATACATACAAATAAGAAAATTGATGTGTGTTGGATTTTCCTGGGATTTCTTTTGATTTGCATTATGTAAGATCATGCACATTTTTTATAGGATTCCTATGAAGAAGATTCGACAGACTACAATCGGTACACTGTTGAGTTGTTAACCTTAGAGACATCTTATGGTGCTCTGCAGGTATTTGCGTCTGTTTGCGACTTACCACCTATACTCCATTGCGCTTATTACATATTCATGTTTACCCAGACTGCTGTCAAGGAGAAAGAAAACAATATCGTGAGCCTGCTCAAGTTCTTCCTTGAAGCAACAGAGCATCTTGCTTGGGTTAACAAAATAGAAGACGAGGAAACTAATCGCGACTTGACTGCCTTCATTTCAGACGTTACACCATTTGAACTGAGCACTGAGGTATATTAATTTTAACCAATGAAATTTTGTGCATGAAACACTTTCACACATTGATTTCAGCGCCTCAAGGATGACGTTTCGTCCCATCAACCACCGTATTCATCCACTGTCAATGATGGTGAGCAACTTGTTAAAGACGATCATCCTGCCAAAAATGCAATACAAACGTATTTGACTGCTTTGAAAAGCCAATGGGACTGGATTGAAAATCTGAATCTGTGTGTCGTGGAACATGTAGACACCTTGACCATCTACCGACAGGTTGGTTATCATAATCTGGCTTGCCCTGCGTTCCCACTTATTGCAATTTTCTCAAGACTTCAACTTCTGATTCTTTCAACCATATACGTCTAGATCACAAAACAAAACGAAACCATGATATTTGATAGCTAGATTTACTGCATAATAGTCAAGGACTGTTAAGCGATGTAAAGTAGGGCCGGGCGACAGCCTTGTCAGCCAAATTATTGAATAAGCTCAAGATCTAAGAAGGTGACATTTTTGTTCAGTTTCACCAAGATTGTGGCAAAGCTGAGAAATTCTTGGAAGATCGTGAGTTGGAATTGAAGGAGAAGGTACAAGAAATTACTCAAGATGCTTCACCAGAGCGGAATGAGTATCTATTCCAAGAGATCTATGTAAGTCTCAGTCAGATGATAATTATGTCAACTATATAATGCCACGATGAAAATGAAGGTCCCGACGCCTTTAGTACCTTGTGTCCGAATGATGGCAAATGGGAGCGTTTGGTGCAGGGTAGATTTTCCTGTTGTATACAATCTTGTAATTTGTTTCTGTTGGAATTTGTACACACAAAGCTGACTTATTCATTGTTCATTGCCGGTGTGATCAGAAAGAAATTGTGGTGAGTCTGCTTGGCGTGTAAATCGTATTGCAGCTTGTATTGTTGACTTTGGGTAATTTCTCCAATCTCAAAGCAACTAGTAGATCGATCAGTCATCAGCCGCCGTAGATTACCTTCATGTCTACTAATGCATTTAGTAACTGTCCTGTACATCACGTGTCTGCCTTTCCACAACGTTTGCTACAAGGTTGTCGTGCAGCTCATAGACATGGAGTTGTAATGACGGTAATAGAATTTGGCATTGATTCTATAAATGAGCTCCTTCTAACGGAGAGCACATCTATATGTCGACGGCGCACACATCTACACCCTTAATATTTGTCCAAAAATACCCATATCGACTTTCGCTTGGCTAAATTGCTGGTCAGGGATATCTAGACAGATAGATATCCCTGTTGCTAGTACAGCAATCAGTCATTTCTATTAGATTTACTCTCATGGTAGAATGTCCGTTTTGCATTGTCTCTGGATAATTGTTGCAAGACTGCAATTGTGTCATCTTTAGTGTTAGTTTCTGTCTGCATTCGCTACTTTATCATCACAAGCAATGTTATGGTAGACTTTCGTCAGTTATTTTGTACTGCAACGTCAGGTTATCTGTCCTTAGACTCTCATATAGCACTTGCGATTGTGATGTTTTGTGGGCAAGTGCATTCGTCTGTGTCTTGGCGTGGTCATTGATCGTGAATCGTGATTTATATCGTATTGATGCATTTGTATGATTTTACCTTTATGCAATTTTTATTACCATGGACAATATTCCCGCCAACGACTTCGTCAATCTAAGCGTTGCTACAATAGTCTGATGCCCGATAGATTCTCTTTCTATTTGTTGTCAGTCTAATCTCAAGTAGAGCTCTATTCACTCGTGTTTTACCCTGCAGAAATGTTCTTTCTGCCTAATCCACACTGCTCATGCGGGCAAGTTTCAACACTAATATTAATTACTCCACTCTTTCCCTCCCATGGGATTGCATTCCTTGCCAAATGCTGTATAAAATGTGATGTCCGAGAACGACAATCGGATTCTCAGGATTATTTGTGGATTGAGTTGTGTGAGACACCAAGAAGGTGCTGTTTTTAAGCCAGATAGCGTAATACCCGTGGAAGGTACCACCCTGTGATAATATATATGTAAATATTTCACTGTATAATTCCGTAACTGGATGCCCAATTTCAATGAAACTAAACCCAATGTTTTTTAGCAATTTAGTTGATGAGCAATCTTCTAATTAATAATTTTAAATCATTCCTCCGAAATTTCCATTCCTATTTGCTTTGTTTGACGAGAGTCAAGTAACATGGTGTACTTTTTGATACTCAGCAAATGAAGGGTGATCTCATTGCCTTCAAATCCACTGTCGCTGAGTTGATGGCGAGGAGTAACAACATTCCATCCGTTGAACGGAGACCAGCCCCCGTTCAAAAAGGCACAGAGGAAATCGTACAGTCGTTATGCAGTTATCATCAGAAAGACGTAAGTTGACATTTATTCAAAAAATGTAGTTAATTTTATTGTGAATACACAACGTTTTCAACTAGTTAGGTCAAGTATGACATGCCTAATGTTTATAGTACGCTACTATTATGTTGCCACCGCATAGCACGGATCATTTGTCACTATCACAACCTTCTCCACTGCCCAATACGGACTGTATGTGTATACTTACTGTCTGATTTTATATAGCTGGCTATCGCCAAAGGAGAAGAATGCAAGTTGCTTGACAAGCCAAAACCATCTGAGTGGACCGTCGTAAACTCAGTCCAGCAAGAAGGCAATGCACCTTCGGTTATCTTTACTATCCCACCACCGAGTCCAAAATCAACCGAAAGAGCAGAAGCATTGCAAAGAAATTATCAAGATTTGATGGAAGTATGGCAGGACAGTCACACTCGTGCCAGACTTGTGGTCTGTATCATCAGCTTGCAGAAAAATGTCAATTCTGTGATGGCGTGGACTATTGAATCGGTAAGCGAATATATTCTCATGATTTCATTTCTAGACCTACACTCAATGATATCTATTGTAGTATCGTCTGTTGTCACCAACTGAGAGGCAAGCTGCGTTAAAAGCTTTGAAGAATGGTTTGAAATCTGTGGATGAGATTGAAACAGATGACCCAAATTTGACGGTTAAAGTAGCGAGTCTACACACAGATGTGGATAAATGCCTCAAACATGCTGAGGACCTTGCCAAACAGCTTGATAAAGGTAATTTGCTCAATCTGTGTAGACTTTATTGGTTACAATTATTCTATTTTTTTTTCTGATAATGCTAGATGACAATGCTGAGGAGAAATGCAGAACCTATATATCAAGGCTGAACATCATCTTGCGTAGACTGAATACAATCGATGGTGTTATTTCTGTTCGTGTCAAGACCGCATTACCTAGAGAGGTCGCGAGCGTCAAGCACGTCCTCAATGACCATGAGGTGAGGAACTGATATTTTCTCATGACGTTATTACCTTTTCATCATTCGCGCAGAACAGTTTGCTGGGGGTAACTAGAATAACTAATAATTTTTTTCATATACAGTAGTAGGCCTATATCATTAGCACTCTCAAAATCACAAGGAATGATCAACGATCCCTTTATACTAAAAACACTACACCAGGTACTGTAAGCGCACACAAATATTATAATCTTGTTTAGAGCACCGTGGTCGAGTTGAAGACGCTTGAACCTCAATACATCGAGACACGAGATGGCTCAAAGGTTTTGTTAGATGATAGAGACTGCACAGCTCCATCCAAACAAGAGCTCAGTGAGCAGCTTGACGTTGCTGAGAAAAAATGGGACAGGACAATGAGCGTGTCGACGCTATACTTTGAAAAGTAAGTGAAACAATTTGATAGAGCATGAGTCGTGCCCCCCCTCCCGCCTCCCCGAGAATTAGTTCAAAGTTCTCTGCCCGTGATGGTCGCATGGGTTCCGTTGAAATTTGTATTCAGTTGTTAGGGTTGTAAATAATTCAATGTCTGTATACTATTGACCATGATTTTTGTAATGCCAGGTTGAAAGTGGTATATTTGGTGCTTCAGTCCACCAAAGCTGCTGATGATGTGCTCACGTATGTAGAGTCAAAAATTGAAGAAAACAAAGATATTCCCCAAGACTCAGAAAGCTTGAAGAAGCAGCAAACTGTGTTCCAGGTACCTCGATCCGTTGTCTATGTCTAATTGTCTCTGTTTGCTCATGGGTGACTCTGAAATATGACCTGTGCTGCGTGAGTGGATTGAATCTTATGACTTGATTCTGGTATATTGTCATCTTATTGACATCATGCAAATTTTTCACACTGCAGACTAATATAACTCAGAGTTATGTAAGTACCAGTACTGCGCGTACATTCTGTAAGAAAGAGTATTATATCATGCATTCGAATTTAGTGGCACTGTGTTTCACTTTTGTAGTTTTGTTGCTAGCCATAATGATTCAGATGATATAAAGATTTCCAATATCATCTTTATCATCTGAGTAGTGTAGGGTGCTCAGATCATAGTTTGTCGTTGAAAATTCGAATATAAATGAGTTAAAAGTAACTTGTGTTTTGTCTTCGTTTCTATCCAGGGCCTCAGAGATACTTTGGAAGGAAATGAGCCGTTGGTGACTAGTTTGCAGCGGGACGCAACGACAGCGAGAGAAATCGGTGTAAAATTGGTCAAGATTGCCGACAGCGCTGATTCTCCCGTCACGCGAGATATTGATGTGGATAAATACACAACAGATGTGGATGCTATCGCTGAACGATGGCAGATATGCAAAGTGTCTGTGGATGAAAGGTTTGTATCTTGATCGTTTGAAATGTTTTGTGCCATTTAGTACATTTCTCTGTCACTTCCCTGCGGAAAATGCTGGTAGATATTTGGTCGGGACATGATTTCAGCATTTGTATATTGTTTTAGACTCTCCAAGTTCAATGAGCTTCTTCCCAAAGCTGAGCAAAGTAAGGACATCTATGCTGTTTTTCGTTAGAATTGTATCTTACGTTTCACGTCATTGACAGGCGAAGCTGAGGAACAGCGTACCAAATCGCTTATAGAACGACTCAGGAAACTCGTCGAGACACTTCAAACTATTGAAACAAGCCAACGAGCGCAGATGGCGGTTTGGCTTCCAAGATCTGTCCCTGCACTTGAGCAAGCTGAAGAAAGTCAAGGAGTAAGCATATATTTCTCAACCGCGATTTTAGGCAAGAAATTTTCCACTAAAAAACCAATTTTTTTCTAGTCCACAGTGAAGAGAGTGGAAGATCTCAAGCCGGAGTATGACTCGGTGCAATTGGTAACTGTGAATTTCATTAACGAGGAATCCAGCGGGTCCGCACCGAGTTTAGGTCTGCTGCGTGACACCCTGCATGAAGTGCAACAAGTATGGGCTATCGTATGGCTCATTACACACGTCTATTTTGAAAAGTGTGTATAATCGATAGTTTGCTTTGGGGGATGTGTTTTATATATGTTATGCTTTGTAGAATTAAAGGGTTGCTCTATACACAAAGTGCGATTACAGAGTGTGAAAAAACAGTGACTCAGTATGAGAAGATTGTAGCTGATAGATCTCAGCCCACCACTGATATTGAAACGTTGAAGATTCGCAAAGAGGTTTTTCAGGTAATTGTCTGGTCTGCTCTCTTATGTTGTTCTCTCTCTCATTTCTCTGTCGGGATGTCAATATTTCCATATCCATGATATTCTATAAAGAATCGTCTTAATGAACTGTGTATATATTGTCTTCCTTGCTTTGCAGAAACTGGCCGACGATATCCCGACTCATGACACAAACTTCGTGGCTCTGGCTAAGAACTTAGAGTCGACTTCTCATGTCGCAAAGCAACTTCCTGAAGAACTTGCCGAGAAATGCAACTCCGACATCGATGCGTACTCCACTGATATTGATGAACTGCAGACACGTTGGGAGAAAGTGAAAGCAAAATTAACAACTCTCGCTGACGATGTTAATGTGCAATTGCCGGAAATAGAAAAAGGTGGGTTGATGTTGACACAAACGTATACTCAAGTTGTTCAGTTTTGAAATCGGTATTTGTATTGTAGCTGCCAAACAAGAAAAAATATTTTCGGACCTACTGGCTCGCATTAGAGCAATGTCTCATGCTCTCGGCACCCTTGCTCAAGCACAAACTGCTCGGATGCAAGTAAGCCTGCCAGCTGAGTCTCGCGGGTTGGAAAAATGCCTTGCACAGCAAAAGGTATGTGTTCAACTTCCAACCTATGATGAGGTTATATTAAATATACTAGCCCTTTCATTTTGACTTGCATTCTTTGTTGTTTGATACTACTAGTGATGTTGTCTGTTGTGTGATAAATCCGGATTAGTGACCTTCCCGCTGTTTCTTGAAGTTTTCAGCTTTAATTGGTTGATTCGCATCTGTCTGTTACTTGATTTCGCTGCAGCTACTACTATTAGAAATTGATGTATTTCTGGCCTTACTCTGTTCCAGGATGTCCAGAGTCAACTCAACGGATTGACTTCTCAATATGAGCCTTTAATGGTGGAAGTAAACATGACATTACAACAAGATGATATCGTTACTCCCACCGCTGATACTGTGCTTGATGAATCTAAGAAATTGGCAGAGAAGTGGGATGACTTGAATGAGTCCACAGCATTGTTCTACGCCAAGTAAAGCTTAGTTATTTTAGCTGTAAAAGTACCACGAAGTAAAATATCGAATTTTCACTCAGAATCAAAGTACTCCATGACGTATCAGAATTGATGAATGATGCTACTAGTGTTGTGAATCGTTACGAACAAACACTAGATGCCAACGAACATTTCCCTGAGAATGATCTGATCGCACTCCGAAAGCAAGAAGCCGTGCTGGCGGTGAGTATAGGCCATAGGCGTACAATTATAGAGTTATCTATTCTATTTTTTTCTTAATTTTCCTTCTAATTTATTAGGCTTTATCTGAGGAAGTTCCTGTTCATGATCAAAAGTTTCCGGATGTGGAGGAGACATTGGAGATCGCCGAACTTACTGCGAAAAAACTGTCTGCGAAAGCCGGATTGCAGGAACAAGACGTGCCTCAAAGACAGAATGATTTCAAAAATATCAACGATCGTTGGGAAGATATCAAAAAGAGATTGAACAAAAGATTGGATGCGCTTCGCGAACGCATACCTATCGTGCAAAAAAGTAATATACATATTCAGTGTACATTATTTGTTGATGGCTATAGTATCAAGTTGTGCTTCCACTAGTAGTGCAGTAAGCTACTCTCATACTAAGATTTTATTTTTTATGCTATCCATTATTTTGAGAGTTTGAATCGTTACATGCTTAGTGGAGTATGAGATATCTATACTCATAATTTGGTGGAATGTAATGTTATTCTTAGCATCATCTGAAGAAGAGACGGCTGCTGCATTACTCCCGAATGTAGAAGATATGATCCATGAGTTAGAATGCATGGAAAGTGCACAGATCGTCCGTGCTGATGTCACACTTCCAGCCGACGTGAATGCGGTATCACGCGTTTTGCAACAGCAACAGGTTATTTCTGTCAACGGAAATCATGGACGCTGTTCGTTTTCTATCATTACTGTCGCTTTTTAGGCCACAAAGGATCAGTTCTTGGATGATCTAACACCTCGGTATGGAGTTATTTTGTGTCAATGCCGCCCTGTCATAGAGACAAATGACTCTGACGCTCCTTCTGTTTCAAAATTGTCAACGGCTGTTGAAAAAATGGATAACAAATACCAAGTTGTCGATCGTATGATTGAAGACTATTTGAAAAAGTAATATTTTTTATCCAAGCCAATTGCAATATCTAACCTTCAACACTGGTCTTTCACAGAGTGCAACACATACACAATATTTTGGATCTCTTAGCAAAAGTAAGGCCAGTGTTGAAAAGGTATGAGACTGAAGTGGCCAAAGAAAACCCCAATGAAAGTATGACTTTACCAATGCTGAAAGAGTACTGCGAGATTCTCAAGGTAATGCGTAACTAGAATTTTATCTGTTCACGAATAGCTCAATATGATCACCGATCAACATGCTTGTACTTGCACTGTTAAGAAAGGGATCTGTGAACATCTTTTAGCCTAGCCTGCAATGCATTTCTCCTAAATTTCATCTCAAGCGCAGCAGCAACGTAACAGAGCGACTGAAATGATAAACGAGACCGGCGAGATACAATGTTGACTCTCGGGACGTATATTTGAAAAGTGCCGTTCTGACGGCTTACATATCCCGTGTTTTAGAAACCAATGCGCTATGTCAATCGTCTATAATAATCTTATACTTTCTACCTACCAAAGGCCCTAAAAGATGGCGTTCCTGAGGAAGATCCGAAATTTGACGCAGTCGCTAATGCAATGAAGGAAGCAAAAGACAATGTGAAGATGCCAGATCAAGATATTTCCGATCATGAAAATGAGGTCACGGATCAACTTGACAGATGGGAGAAGGTCAAGAAGGAATTGGACATGAATTTAACGAAAGTTGAAACTCTCATTCCAACTGCCGAGAAAGGTCAGTTCGAGTGTTGTATGGCGTTACCATAATGTTATCAACTGAAACTTGCTGTAACAAAAAAGTTCCACGCTCGATAGGCCACACACGAGCCAATTGACTAGTCTATAAATCGCTGGTCGTCACCACACATTTTGGCATATTTAAATTTTTGGATGCTACAATCTACCTGAGTACTTTTATCCACCTTTCCAGCTGCTACCATTGAGGCTAAATGTAGACAGTTGCTTCCGTCTTTGAAAAAGTTAATTTCTGAGTTGGACGCCTTGGAACACGCTACTCGTGCTAGAATCGGAATGTCTATTGCGACGGATCCAGAGAGTGTTGACAAAGCTATCGCTCAACAAAAGGTAACGCTTGGAGTTGTGACTGTAAGTATTGTATAATGTCTATTATATTGTGGATATTCCAGAACACTTCAAAGAAGCTGAACGAACTGGAGCCCATCTACAAAAGACTGAAGGAGGAAGTTGATGATGTTTTGTCATCTGTTGATGAAGAAACTCCGTCCACGGAACAGTTAAAAAATGACCAAATTATTGCTGATAAGAAATGGAAAACTGTCTCAGAACTTTGCGATCTGTATCTGGAAAAGTATGTATAAAAGCTTGGCAGCCTAATTAGCTCGGTAATTCATTCGACTGCTCGATACCCCGTATCCTCCTCTCGTGTGGTATTTGGTATATGGGTGAAGGGGGCAACTCTCTTGTTTAACCAGGAATGGTGGTGTGTAATAGGGTAATTGTTACCGAAGGGAATCTACATACACGTAAAATCGTGTATCTTGGACTCTCACGAAAAATTGCTCTCTTTTTTTTTGAAGACTGGATTGCCTCCATGATGCAAGTGAAAAAGCAAAAACTGCTGGAGACACTGTCAAGACATATGAGAGTCAACTTGTCTCTGTGGACACAATGTCTAGCGACATCCCCGGATTGAAAGAACAAGTTGAAGTGTTGGAGGTATGCGATATGCGATATCTATCTACGATATTATAGACTGACAGTATCTATTTAATTTCAATAGAAATTGGATAAAGAAATACCGGATCATGAACCAGAATTTGAAAATCTTTCTGGTGCTGTGTCCAAAGCATCAAAATGCGGAGAAAAACTGAGCTCAACTTGTGGAATGGAAGACTTGGAGAGTCCTCAATATGAGGAGATTGCAAAAGATGTCAATCATAGATGGGATGACGCGAAAGATCAAGTTAAAAAGAGGTATATGTCGTGGACTCTGACATTTTGCTTTCTTCTGCCTTCACCATTCTTTCACAATGTCCTATTCGAAGTCCGCTATATTCAGTATCAATAACTTGACGTTTCTTAGATTGGACTATGCTACTACTGGGCTTGATAAACTGAGTCAATACGAAGAGGTCGCCAGCAAACAGAATGATATTCTTGATAATATCCAGAAGAATCTAGATGATGATGACTTAAGTCCAGTGAAAACAAGTTCAAGTGATATCAAGAAACAGATTGAAGACCACGAGGTATGCATACTGTATGAGTACCTGCTTTTTGACCTGGATATTGTAATACTTATCACTGTTATATCGTCTACTGTGTTATACAGAAAATCGGAAAAGATCTTGACGATGATAAGCCCCGTATTGATGAGCTTGTATCGCTCGCTGAAGAATTAAATGAGACAGCGAAATCTTATGATGACGCATCATCCAAATTTGAACCAGGCGATGAAGCACTTCGTGCTAAGAAGAAAGAAGGAAAGAGAACCATCACACGCATTGTCACTGTAGAGGTACTGTCGATTTTGTCATTGTATTGTGTGACAATTTTCATATTGTGGAATTATTTGGTTCGAACGGGCACTAGACGGTACAGGCTCATGCTTTAATCGCCCATTTGCGGAATTGATGCGCTGCTGTAGCAGGCGCCCGTGGGTGACTAATGGTATGCAGAAGTACTAGTAGGGATAACTGCATAGACTCGTGCGATCACCAACGCAAACAGGTGCATGGGCGAATTGTCTACATCACTCTACGTCTGAGATTTCAAATCGGCCGATAAAAATCATAGTTTGTGACGAACGCACGGACAATATCACACGTACACAAACGCGCGCGCGGCCACAAATCGTATTGTTTGCGTGCGGACTTCAACACTAGGTAGTGCATGGAGATTTTTTCATAGATGCTATTTGATTAATATATGCTGGGGAAATTGCAGGTGACCACAATTACCCGTAAATACGACAAATTGAAGAATCTCATATCTGAAAGAATCGACCAATACACCATTGAGTATGATAAGGCTAAAGACAGAGAGGTAAGATCTTTAACTTGTACTATAGTATCAAAGAGAGTTTTAACTATTCTACCGCTGTGTTGAATTTGCATTTGTTATACCATATACTTTTGTGATGGAAATTGCTTTCGCAGCCTTTCGCAAACGCATTGCCAATTCTTTGTGAGGGCATGGGTCGCAGTGTGTACTTCCAGCAGGTGTGGTTTTAAGTGCAGAGTGGATAAATGCTTTGTGAGAGATCTCGTTTGTGCGAATGCTATCGGAACGGATATTCGTGTTACGCAAATACGTGCGTGCGGGTTGTGTTTATTTTATGTTTCCTACGCCGTGTAGGAACCACTGGTAATTTTGTTATGCATTGGAAGGCATGCATTACTGCAATGTATTGTACATAATTTACCTGTATTGTACACTTTGTGCATTTATTCATCGAAAATAATACTAGGACGGGAACTCAAGAAGTCCTGTCCACTTCACGCGGGCGTGCCGATGTAAACTTTGTGAATCTCAGTTTGGGGTTGGTACGTAGGTCTGTAATTGCGAGCGAACCTCCTGGGCTAGGCCTGCGATTTCGAGGTCTAGACTTTTATGGACCAATTTTAAACTTCTAAAGCAGGTCACTGCACTATCCCGAAATATGTATAAACTGGTTGGTATGCTTCCGCTGACTGGCTATCCACCCTCTCGCAATTGAGGTCCTAAGCTACGGCTGCAGTGTACAATTTCTCCCTACTGAAGTGCACGTATCAACACCATCTGAATAAGCACCAAACACATGACCGCATCGCAGTTGGGCGTGGCTTGGAGAGTTTCCCGTTTCATGATTATTTTTGATGACTTACTCAACCAGCTATGCCTAGGCGCTGGCTTACATTTTGCATTTAGAAGCCACTATATGTGTGCGTTCTTGTAGATTGCATGGCTGCTGAGATTTAACTTATGTGTCAAGGTGCTGCTCAGACGGCTGCGTTAGGTCATAAACTCACTACATAAGCAATCAGACTGTCACGGATAATTGGGTGGCTTCGATTCTCACGTTTGAAACTGTTTACTAATATATTGCCTGCGTTATTTCTCACCACATGCACATAGTAGGCCTATGTTATCTGCCATTCCTCGTACAGCTGCTTGCTTATATCTACTTGCACGACTAAAAAGCTTGCTTTAGGCTTAAATATATGGAAACGCAAAGAAGAAACTACGTAAGAATAGGACGCACGCGTGTGCCGTTTGCAGATGACTAGGTTTCGCGTTGCTAGCGCTCATGTGCGGTGTTGTTGACTATGCTGTGCTTTGGCAACATGTTGCGGATGCAGATTTTCGAAGATAATGAATGGTGCACATGATCCTTCCTGGTGAGTAACACAGTAATCATTTTTTAACGTGACTCTTCTTCTTGCCTGCCTTTTATGACTCTTTACCCTTGCTTGTGTTTTCCTTTTCTGCGTAACTTTGGGCGACTTTGTTGTAGGTCTAGGTCTGTCTTAGCGCTGGCTAGTTGTGATACGAGTGTCCTTTAGTTGGCGAGTTCTGGTTGGGCTGCATTGTGATTTGTGATCTAGAAACTATTTGCTATGAATTAGTGCATCGTATGACAGTGTATTCTCGGTAGAGTATTGCTTAAGGACCTCATAGGGTTACCCCATGAAATATATCAGCAAAGGGCTACCAGCGCAGGTAAATATCCTCAATAGGCCCAACTACAAGTCAGTCGCCGCTGTACATCTACTAGTCCACAAATTTTCACTTCGTCATGACGTCATTGTACGAGCTGACTGAACTCGTTCCTACTTAATTTGTCAGACCTATCACTGTTACATACCGCAATTGATGATCATTTAGTAGCCAAATTTGTGACCTTTCTTAGGCTATCTACCTAGAAATGGAATCACATTAGGAGGACTTGGTCTTAGCATTACATGTAGGCTTTCTCTTTCGAATCTTCTGATATTTCAGCCTTACTTCTTCATCTATTTTTGGTGATCTGCGAGCATTAATGCTAGGAAATTACTCTGGTGTACATATTTCTATTCATATAATGTCAGCGTAGCCGATATTCCACCAATCGAATCACTCTTTCACTAATATCAATGTACTTGGTAATTTTTTCCGGTAGATGCTCCTTGTAGATGCGCGATAACCACGAGATGAGTTCATTGAATCCGGTTGTAGAATAGTTTATTGTTGTGCTAGATTAGCCCCTGCCGTAATTGCGGCCACGCCAGCCGTTCTTGTGTTGATTTTCCTCTTTTATTTCCGTCTCATAAATCCGAGTTAGCGCGCCTCATTCCTCTTCACTATCGATTGGTCAATGTATTCTGTACCATCAATATGCCAAACCTGGTCACAGTAGGGCTAGCAGTAAGGGTGTAGGGAACGCAGTCGGCTTGGACGGTGATATGTAACATCTGAGCCGTGTTGTATGAACTTTTCTCGCGGTGGTCGGTAATTGCTCCTAACAAAACTGCATCCTCTGGTGAATTAACGCAAACGTAGACGAGCGCAATCGAGTGTCGCTCTCCATCAATTTGCATGCGCGGTTGTTGTTTGCTTCATTCTTTATCACGTGTTCGTTTTTGCGCGCGACAACTGTTACGTCACATGATATAGATTGATAACCCGACGCATCTCGTGGTCAATTGCCCTTGGCTGATAGTACTATCTGCTATGCATGGAAATTGAACTTGTCTCCCAAGTTCACAGTAGAACGCGCGTACTGCCTTCCATTTTTAGTGTTTCGTGAATCATGCATGCCCACAATTTGAGCAACAAAGATTCACCCGGCGGCGACATCTTGCCCGTTGGCTGTTAGTCGTACCAATGCCGTGTCTCTGTAGCCGAATCGAATTCGAAACCTCTTGCAGACAGATAAATGCGTCTATTACGTACCACTGGGCAAAAATATGTCCATATATTGCTCGTGCAGCACACTAATTGTGCAGGCGATATGCTGAAAGCCTTAGTTTCTAAAGGCTTGTATCCGCGAACGATGATAGTTGTTGCGTCACGCGCGAATGCTAGCATATTTGTCCACGCCCAATTCTCTGGTATTTACCGGACTTTGTCCGTAAACATATCGGAATTGAAAGTATTGGCAGCTTCTAAGTTTGACTTGAATTCACGCATCCTGGCCATTGTGGACTATGTGATAATTGCTTTTAGAGTGCAAAGCAGCACGGTGTCGCTTTTTGCTCACCGCCTTTCTCGTTTGAGTTATATTTGACCGTAGCCTTTAGCCGCCGTTCCTAGCGTAAATAAGCAAGCATTTAGAGAGAAGCGCCATTACGTTGCCTGCGTGTGGATATACGGGTCGCAAGCCGTTTGCTACTTATGCTTACTTATAGCGGCGACAGCGTCCGTGCTGGTCTAGATCGAATGTATATCCGGCTGAGTTTGTTAAGATGATCGCATCCGACGACGATGAGTTTGAGTTAAATTCGTTAAGTCTTTGCTGTTGTTGCTTTACTCCGGACTTAGTTGCGGGGTGGAAACGGAGGAAGTTAAAAAGCACGCGACAGAAATTGGTAAGATAAGATTGTGACCGATAAACAATTCGGAAAGAATTTATATAAAAAACGAGATCGATCGATAGTGATGGGATGAGGCGCATTTGACTTTTTTCAAATTCTGTATTCTGCAATGATAATGTATTTCACCAAGTGTGGCTATACCTCTCGCTGACGTCATCAAAATTCAACAGGAGGCGGCAAAACGGGAGGAAGAAGAAAGGAATGCCAAGACTACGACTATCACCGAAATTACAACCACCACAACAACGGTGACTAAGAAATCTAGAAAGGATATTCTTTTCGATACGTCGTTTAGAAAACAAGCTACTCTGTATGACTTGCACGATGCTGGCGTTGTTTCAGAGGAGATGGTTCAACAATTGGAATGCGGTGCTATTGCTCAAGATGAGGTAATGATGTATAAGTGGTAGACGAGATAATAGATGAAGTTAATAGGAAAATTGGCCTCTAATATACTTCATTATTTCTTATTATGGTAGAACATAGTTATGCCTAATACGTGGATGGTCTAGATCTTGAACACTTGCCTGCCAATTCAGACAGTCTTAACTGGTGTGGTGTCATACTTGAGGCAACCTTGAAGCTACGGACCAAGAGCCCTAATAATACTATACTTGTGACTATGTGAGAATTAGTGAAAGTAAATTGTCATACCACTGGTAGCCAGCCTCCTTGAGTGTGGGCCTTGAAATACGTGTTTATATTAGTAGTTAAGTACTGGTGATTTTTATTTTTATCAATGTCGTAATGTTCTTTTTATTTTAGGTGGAACACAGCTTGCGGCCATATCTCTCTGGCGAACAACCCATTTCTGGGGTGCTCATACAAAAAGCTGATGACAAGAAAATGTCTATCAATGAGGCAGTCATTCGTGGCATTATCATGAATGGAACTGGGTTAGTACAGAGTTAACCAACAATTTTATATGTATGCTACATGGTTGTTGTAAGCCTGATCTATGATATGTTACCTGTACAACTAATGAGTACCTTTGTAGTAATGTATGGGGCCATCGTTCTGGTTGGAAGCACACGTTTAGACACTGACTTAGCTTTAAACCTGCAATGATGTACTCCATTAAAAACTTGCTTGTAGACTCTTGATGCAGTATCCTATTGCATTCAACAATGTCTGTGACCTCGCTAGAGATTTGCAGTAAATGATCTCTAATTTTAGGCTCGCACTGCTAGAAGCTCAGGCGGCATGCGGAAGTCTTATTGATCCATTGACTGGTGATTTGATGAGTGTTAACGATGGAATCAAACGAGGCTTGGCGGATGGAAAATATAAGGATGCCTTGACTCGTGCTGGAGCTGCAGTGTTTGGATACGAAGATCCAGTCACACATAGAACACTGTCGTTGTATGAAGCAATGAAAAAGAATTATGTTGTGGAATCGCATGGCATCAGGTGAGGATAAGTCAAGCATTTTAAGACTCAACAACTGGGTAGTGTAAGTACGACAAGACTATGTTGTCTAGAATCTAGACTCTATATAGAGTGTTTCGATTCGTGCAACGCATGCTGTATCCTATATATTCTCTGCATAGGCCTGCGTTTTTCAGACGTTGTGAGTTATAGGTAAATGATAGCCAGCTCCTGACTATACTTTGTTGGCGTCTATCATAATGATGAGCTCTTGTGACAAGTTTGTACATTATATTGCAGATTGCTTGAAGCTCAAATCGCTACTGGAGGTCTGATTGACCCCCGGGCAAACCACCGTGTGCCGATTTCAGTCGCCTATCGCAGAGGCTTATTTGATGAGAGAATGAACTCGATTTTAGAAGACCCATCTGATGATACAAAAGGATTTTTTGATCCTAACACCAAGGTATACTGTCATATCTCAGTAGATTATTTTGCCATGGGTGTGGTGTGGTTTGGATACTTGGTAATACAGATAGGCCTACTCTGATGCAATGATTCGGTTTACACCCACTTGATAAACATTCCCCTAATAAAAATCGTATTTCCAACTCTATAAATTCTGAATTGTTTAGTTGTTTGTTTTACTGCCTCGCCTCCGTGCTTGGCATTGCAAAGATTCCATGGTAAATATTCAATAGTCACCGGTCTCTGAAACAAACACAGTGTTTTTACTGTAATAAAGAGACAGATGGGTAACCTAGGTTGGAATTTGATTTGGGATTTTAGAATGTGCAAATTGACATTTGTACAGCGTACCAAATTAGCACGAAACAAGTATTGATTGATAATTGAGGAAGACTTGTATGAGGTCTGTATTACCAGCATGTGGCATTTAGTGTTGCTATTACTAGCAAAATACCACTTTACGTTACCTAACATAATCGGGAGACATGAAAGTAGAAAAAAAAGCAAATTGTTCTCTGCTTGGCAGTGAGTGTATCGGTGGCTGGTAGGGTTGTGGCTGTGATCTCGGCTGTTTGGCCGGAAATATCTATATCGCGTACAATAAGCATTGACCTAGCATACATGAACTGAGCAATTGAAAATACCATATACTCAAAACATCAACAACGGGGATGTCTGCAAAGGCAATTTTAGACCGTTTCCAACAATTAGCTTACCTAACATATACCCCCAACTCGGATATTGGCAACATACATGGAATCGTTCCTAATTTCAGAAAAATCATACGTACCTTGAATTGATGGGAAAAAGCACTGTTGACCCTAACACAAGTGCAAGGTTGCTGGTATTCACAAGAGATGTGGACTTGAAACGAGTCAACATGGATCTTGCAGACATCCTGGCGTCAAGAAGAGACAGACACAATATAAAGTATGCATTCAACTTTTTAGTATTTTATTAGACTATAAAGAGTTTCATAAAAATGGATTTCTGTTCATTAGGCGTCTTTATTTGCAAAACAACTCTGAGACCTCGTTTGATAGTTTGTCTACAAATGCTAGCAGCAACTAAATGGTATTCATTACATTTTCTTCTAGGTTCAAGACTGGATTCCGTCGGGACGCATCTTTGCTTGATATTTTTGAAGCAGGATTGATAACAGAGGAACAAATTGTTGGGCTTGAACAAGGTTCTATACAGGAAGAAGATTTGGAATCACAACTTCGACAGTATCTGTTTGGTGGTGAAGAACCGATTGCCGGAGTAATTCTGCAAGCTACGGGTAAGTTATCATTCTCAGGACATTGCTAGTTTTCAGAAATTGTGAGTAGGTAAATGACAGCCAGCTCCTAACTATACTTTGTTGACCTCTATCTTATCCTGAACTCTTGTGACAAGTCTATAAATTATATTTCACGATAATAATATACTATCAACCGTGTGTATGGTCGTATTCTCTGCTAATCTACAATGCTTTGCATGTAGGCGACAAATTGTCAATCACTGATGCCGTCCGTCAAGGAATTTTGAAACGTGGAACTGCAATTGAGCTTTTGGAGGCACAGGCTGCTACAGGGAATCTGATCGACCCAAAAACAGCCTCTAAAATGTCCGTGGACGAAGCAGCCAAAACTGGTAAGTATAGTAAGTGGAAAGTCAGTATTATACATAAACGAGCATTATCGCCCCTCTGTCAGATGTGCATTAGCAATCCATCAGCAAACATGTGATCTCAGAATAGGTCTTTACAGGATTGACACTGATGATGTCATATTACATACCACATAGAACTGGAAGTTTTTCTTCACCATTATGCTGATTGATGTCATCTATTGCAGGACTCATTGATAAAACCAACGTGGACACATTACAACGTGCTGAGCGAGCCGTCTACGGTTATAAATTGCCTGGAACAAACAAGGTGTTATCCTTATTTGAAGCGATGAAGAAAGGCTTGGTAGTTGAATCAAGGGGCGTTCGCCTACTTGAAGCTCAAATTGCCACCGGAGGTCTCATTGATCCAAGGGCCGCTCACAGAGTGAGTAAACTTTTCTGTATATTATATTAGTGACCAGTAATTTGCAATGCTCAGCCCTGGTTGTCCATAGTCTGTGAACATTTTTCGCTTCGAACCAGTGGTGTGGCATATGTTATCCTCTTGCAAATATTTTTTGTTCTATTATTCATTATTCAAAGTCTTACAGTATGCTCAGAATAGACATGAGCAATAACTGATTGATATTTTTACTATAGGTGCCGATCTCAGTAGCTTACCGAAGAGGCCTTTTCGATGAAAGGATGAACCAGATATTGGAAGATCCTTCTGACGATACCAAAGGATTCTTTGATCCAAACACTCAAGAGAATCTCTCCTACCTGGAACTAATGGAAAGGTATGATTAAATCTTGCTAGGCTAGTCGATTTGCTGACTGAAGACTAACGTACACACTAGACAGATGCTCGATCATTTATCGTTCATCGTTATCTTGGTGCTTTTATATCTCAGATTGCTTGATCAGAGGTTTCAATTTGACAGAATTCCAAATTTATATATTGTTTCAGATGTATTACTGATGAAGGCACAGGCCTACGTTTCCTCATCTTGGAGGATAAGATCAAGAAGAAGTCTAAGTCAAAAGATCGAGAAAGGTCAAAGAAAGACACCCCTAAGAAAAAGAAAGATGATACAGTATGTGATTTTGATTTTTGAACTGCTCAATTCCAGTTGATGTAAACTTACATATTAATGGTCCTATTTGCGGTTTAGACCGACTCTCCTGCGAAAATTACCAAGAAGACCAAGACGATTGAGAAAATTACAGTCATACATGAAACAGCTCAGAGAAAAGATCTCACGCGAGACGAGATTACGTAAGATATTGTTTTCTAACTTCAATCTTACGCCTGGTAGCTGGTAAAGATCTGGCGATCACATATTTCACTTCTCTGACCATTGTCATTAAAGCACGGTTCAGTGTATAGGCCCTATGCTATTGGACAGATGTAGGATTTTCACCAATGCGCTTGACTGACTAAGGCATTACGAATTCAACTAACCTATTACATCCCATTGACTCACGTTTTCCTGATTTCTGAACTGAATGTCCTCGCGAGATATCGGCAATATTGTATTGTTATTTTGCTATTATTCTATGTTAGGTTCAAGACTGGATATCGGCGGTGGGCAAAATTGCAAGACCTCGTCAAAACTGGCGTTGTCAGTGAAGAGACGGCTACCATGTTAGAGAAAGGCACCATTACACAATCGGATGTTTACAAACAAATTCGAAAGAATCTGGAAGGCGATGAACCAATCGGAGGAGTTCTTGTGATCAACACAGGAGAGAAATTAAGCATCAATGAAGCCACCAAACGTGGACTAATCATGAGAGGCACAGCACTTCAGTTCCTTGAAGCACAGGTGTGTTCTCCAACAGTACATTCTATATCTTTGGAAGTAGTTTCCCTCATTATGTATTTCTGTGGTTGAATCCGTGCATTACAAAAATATGTGGCTAGATCAAGTTATAACAAACATGAGGCCTTCTAGTACAGCATCGGGACTGGTTAGCGAGTTCAACATTATTAGATTGATTGTAGGTATACTTCTAACCACTGTTTTTATCATTCAAGGCGGCTACAGGCAACATCATTGATCCGAAATCTGGTGAAAAAATGAGTGTGATGGATGCATACTCATCCGGTCTAATCGACAGAAATCACATTGAACCGTTGGAACGTGCTGAGAGAGCTGTACTTGGGTAAGTGCTTGCGAATTTATTCAACACATATTTCCACCATCTACTATTTCTTGGATTTTATAACTATTATCTTCTATCTTTCAACAGTTATGAGGAAAAAACGACCAAGAAGATCCTTTCTCTATTTGAATGCATGCGAAAAGGCTTGGTGACTGAGAGTCGTGGTATTAGATTATTGGAAGCACAAATTGCTACAGGAGGTCTTATTGATCCAAGAGTCAATCATCGTGTTCCAATCACAACCGCATACAAGCAAGGAATCTTCGACGAGAGAATGAACGAAATTTTGGAAGATCCATCGGATGATACCAAAGGATTTTTTGATCCTAATACAAAGAAAAATTCATCCTATCTGGAATTGATTGCGAAATGCATTTGTGACGAAAAGACTGGCATCAAACTTTTGGAAGTGAAAGGAAAAGGCGGGGATGAGACGGTGTCTGACGGTAAGAGACGCAACAGAAAGGATATTCGCTTCACCACGGGCTTTTTGAGGTGAGTTTAACGAGTGCTAGGTATGCCTAATTATTGACACTCATCTTGAATTAACAGCTACACTAGTGTGTCAACGTTTTTATTTTACCAATTTTTATGAATTGCTAACGCTCCTATATTTCGAAAGTATAAATTCGAATGTCAAAGAAAATCGTTTTTTTTAAAGAGTTTAAAAGTTTTGATGCCGTAACCCCGTAACAGTTGCCAAGTTATACTTAATACTAATTGTAAACCTCTTTCCTCAGAACTGCATCAATCATGGATTTACTTGAGGCTGGTATCTTGACGGAAGAGACTGTGATAGCTCTGGAAAGAGGCCTCATTACTGAGGAAGAAGTTGCCAGCTCAATACATCAGTATCTGCACGGAGAACAGCCAATCGCTGGTCTCATCTTGGAGGCCTCAGGAGAAAAAGTTTCCATTTTGGAAGGAATTCAAAAAGGCATCATCAAACGTGGAACTGGTGAGAGAACCTGCTGTCATTTATTCAGCTGTAAACATTTACATAATATGCCCCTCCTGTAACCTCCACTTATCTAGCCGTGGGACCGGACGTGGCACGGAAATTTCTTGTTAGCCCAACGTCAGAAATCGGCACGCTAGTCCCACATAGGGTTGCCGATTTCGGATACTTTGGCTATTGTTAATCGGATATCGAATACTACCTGTCTACAAAGTTGAAAAATTTCATGGCTTTTCCGATGCGTCAGAAGAAGTAAACGTCTCACGCAATGAGCGACAATAATAATCTCGTTAGTTTCTTGTGAGATTCATCTCAGTTGCTATCGCATGTTACCGTTTATTCCTCTCAGGCAATTGTGCTCATTTCATTTTCAGGCTTGGAGTTGCTTGAGGCACAAGCTGCAACAGGTACAATCATCGATCCTCGATCTGGGGATCGAATGTCAGTAGCTGATGCATTCGTCAAAGGGTTGGTTGATTCCACTCAGAAAGATGCGCTAGAACGTGCTCAACGTGCTGTCACGGGATACAGAGACCCTGTTACTGGACATACATTGTCATTGTTTCAAGTTAGTATTTTTTTATTCGCCCACACGCCTCATTAGTTGTTTCAGTATCTAATCTCGATGTATTAATAATGCTAAAGTGGTAAACAATAAGATTCTATCCTAAGTGGTGCTAGCTGAGCAGGTATTCTCTTACTTCCTACCATTTTCAGGCAATGAAAAAAGGATACGTGACCGAATCGCGTGGTATTCGTCTTTTGGAAGCACAGATAGCTACTGGCGGGTTGATCGATCCTAACGCTGCTCATCGAGTGTCAATAACTGTTGCATATCGAAGAGGCATTTTTGATAAAAAACTGTATGAAATTCTTGATGACCCATCTGATGATACTAAGGTAAAGGGTTTGGCTAGTAGTCAAGTTTCGTATGATGTATAGCTGATAAAAATTCATCTCGTACCCAGCGGATTTCTGCAGGGTACAGGCACAATATGCTCAGACTTACGTTTTTTTTCTCACTTCATCCCCTACATCTTCGTACGTCTTAACCTTTTCTTCTTTACAGGGCTTTTTCGATCCTAACACTCAAGCAAACTTGACCTATCTGGATTTGATGTCACGATGTGAAACTGAGCCGGACAGTGGTTTAGTTTTGTTGGTTATAAAAGACTCGAGATCGAAAAAATCTAAGCGTAGTAGCAGCTCAAACAAAAAGAAACATCGTACTACACACAGATCTAGGAAAGTTGTCATTGTTGATCCATCCACGGGCAAGGAATTGTCGGTTAGAGAAGCGCACAAAAAAGGTATCATATCCGCGTTATCTTAAGCTATACTGTCGAGTGTAAACAACTTGTCATATCAATTTCTAGGCCTGATTGATAGTGCCACTGCGAAACAACTTATGGAACAAGAGGGAGAATGGCAAGAAACTGTCGAAATTAAGGTTCAAGCTACTTCTGAACAAAGTATTGTTGATGCTCAAGGAAGCAACATATCAATTGATACTGCTGTGGATAAAAGTCTTGTTGATAAAGGAACTGCGGCCAGATATAAAACAGTAAGTAAATACAATAGTTATCTATCTAAATCATACTAGCGTTTTAAAAAAAACTGGCATGTAGGCTATATCGTGATATCCTTAAGCAAAAGATAAGACTACTTAATATACAGACCTGTAATATTTCAGTAGGCTTTGTGCCGGCCTGTAGTATTTCAGTAATTAATGCATTGTCTCCAGTATACCACAAAAATAATGTCCAACGCCAGCGACAAACCTTCGTCGAAAAGAGTCCCCATAAATGATTTAGGAAGACACAAGCCCAGCCCACCCCGTAATCCGTCGATACGGAAATATGCAATCACCATAAACGTTACTAAATATACGCCCGAACACTCTGCGTTGGTCGGGACGGTATATTGCAGTCACCGTAAACGTAGGTATTGTCCGTAGAATGACGCTCAGTCGTCCGCCCATTGCCACTTCTATGAAACAAACGGCGTTTTAAATACAGTGATGACGATGATAACATCTGTGGTACTGTCCTTTTGGATTATACTTGGATTAAAGTATGTTCCGATTTTGTTTCTTTGTTAGTGGGTAGGTGCAAGATCAAGGATGACTTATCGCATGTGTGAGCGTCTACCTCATTTTCGCTTTCGTGCTACCAAAATAGACATCACACTATGCGTTCTCAGTGAAATTTGAATATTTGTGGAAGTATTATTAATAGCAGAAACCTCTTTCTCTAGGGCGAAATATCAGCTAATGAATTGTCAGCCCGGTTGGCACTGTTATCATTTGGTAGTCAAGGACCAATCGGCGGCATTTTGGATTTGAAGAAAGGTGAATGTATCACTATTCCTGAAGCAGAAAAGCGAAGAATTGTTGATGGCACTACCGCGCAAAGATTACTCGAAGCGCAGGTATGTCATTTATTCATCTCCCGTTTGTCAGCAGCAACAAGCATTGAATGCATCTACAATAGTGTAGATATTCCCCCTACCCCTACTATATATGAAGTATTTTCTATGATGAAATAAACACTTCTGTTCTCAGGTGTCCACTGGCGGAGTAATAAATCCATCCAATTCTGCAAGACTGAGTGTGGCCGATGCTATTTCACTGGGTATCATTGATAGACGCATGGGTCAGAAGTTGGAGAAAGCTGAAATGGCGTTCAAGGGATTTCAAGATCGCCGTAGCAAACAAACTGTCTCGCTTGGTGAAGCCATGAAAAAAGGACTTTGCTATTACGATGCAGGGATGAAGCTGCTGGAGTACCAATATGTTACAGGTATGTTGTATGCCGGTACGCATTCTATACGGACAAATGAACCACTCGTCACTGTATCATATCAAATCGACTTAGATTACATGCGCCACCTGGTGGGTTTCTGGTAATTCTTTTAACTATGTAGTTGCAATTAGCATTTCTGGCAAACACGTTGCATCAGATACTTCATAATTGAATTTCCCAAGCATGCCTATTTGCAAATTTCTTTCCAGGTGGGATTGTAGATTATAAAACCGGATCTCGTATCACTCTTGATGAGGCTTTGGAAAGACAATGGATAGATCGGCGACAAGCAGATAAACTGGCTGAATTGAGACGATATGCTCGTTCCATTGTAGACTTGCGGACGAACTTATTGGTAGGCTAAATTAATTAGCGATTTAGCATTGAAAGAGATCATAAAAGTTTTCGTTCTTCAGTTAACATATCCAGAAGCTCTGGAAAAATCTACCTTGGATACTAAGACAGGTTTGCGTGTACTTGAGGCTTTGCCAAGAGCAGAACGAAGTTCCCGGTTGTCTGGTGGTTTGACTATCCGTGCAGGATCAATGCACTCGTCATTGTCAAGCTCACTTGCAAGTTCGAGAGGTATGAAATGATGAGCGCAAGGCTAATGCTAAGGAAATAGAGCTGAGTAGGAGTAGATGCAGTCTCATTAAAAATTGCTCAAATACCTCTCTTATCAGTGCCTCGTTCATGGGACTAGAAATAACGTAGAGTATTGTAGAATTTGTCATTGCATACACTGGTTAAGAACCATGTTCTAGCTGATTGAACCAGGGGGGTTTCGGGTTTGTATATAGCATTGCCATCAGTCTATCAGTAGATCTACATTCTACACAAAAGTGATTCATGGTCCAACTAATCTCACTCATTCATGTCCTTGCCTCAACAATTATGCAAACTCAAGTCAGGTAGATGTTGAAATTTGTGCTTTGATCTTGGCCTTCTGATCAAATGATTGTTGATTATATTACAGCTGAGAGTCCAATAGGGTCGCCAAAACGCCGTGGGAGTTTTGATGAGGACAGTGGATTTGTGACCTCACCAAGAAAATGAAGAACAAGATGAATCATTTTACTCAAAAGTCAACATTTAATGTGCACATTAGAATAACACATATATTAGTGTGATCATGGTGCAACTGTGTTCTGCAACTGCCTTTTTCATGCTTGTTTCAAGTATTTTTCATTCTAACACAAAAGATCATTTTGAAAGGAATTATGGAGATCGTCAAAAATTCGCTATGAACGTCTGTTTAATGTGAAAGCGCCATAAAACACAATAATCTTTATAGAAATTACGCTGAAATTTTAATTTATGGTGACGATATCCGATACCACGGAGCTTGTGTAGTACTCTGCCATACAGACATGTTCTGAATATCACGGTCAGGGGTGTAGAATCAAATAGATTCCTTTGTATTAGACGGTGGCAAATATTATAAGTCAAATTGAAATAATGAACCGCCCGTATGTTCTTATTTTTGCGCACTCTGTAAATAAAATAAAATTACTTAATATTAATCTGTTCTCTAATTAATGTCCTGATGACCCTCTGGAATTCCACCGTCTCGTAACCCGTAGTTTAGATGGGTAGCAAATATCCCCCACTCCTTGTAAACTTACAATGTAAAGCACCAATAAAATGTTTAGCTGACTGTAAAACTTACGTTGTACATACACTATGAATTTCCAATATCAGCCATCAAGCTCAAAAGTTGCACTAGTCGAAATGACTTGTAAATAAAAAAGAGAAACTTTGTATTAAAGCCTTCACTAATTAGTAATTACACACTCCATATCATACTGGAAGCAACAATTAGTTTGTGATATAAATGCACTGTAGAGGTAATCAGGCGATTTGATTTAAATGAAACAATATCAAATCAAAGTCCCCTAATTTGCTACAAGCCTGATAATAGTACTAATGTTTTAGTTTATCGTGTATATTGCAATTGTAGTAATTTTTGTTGTTAGCGTGATACAAAGCGACAAGCTACTATCTCCTGCACTTGGTAATTCAGGTCATTATCTCAATGTTGTTTAGGTAGGATTTTACCTACATGAGATTAAAAGGATTGCTTAAAACTTACTAATTTGTAACATAACCAGCAAATAATCACAATTGAGTCAAATGTTTTGTTCAGGGTATTGTAGTTGGCGTGGTTCAAGAGAAAATTGCATTACAAATCCTTGTCGTACCAATATCCTCCAATGCCAGTGTGGTTTAATTTCGCGCCATAGTCTTGTATTATATATACAGTACACTCTAATGGATTGGATCGTCGTTAGTACTTTCTATTTGGTGATGAATATAATGGTACATGGTATGGGCGTATTGAAGGTTAATTATATTTTTGTTTTGAAATATAAACTAACTCCTTCATCTTATGCAGCTGCGATAGAGCTTATAATCAAATAAATCCAATTCGTAATTGTTGTTTTTGCTTTAGAAGTTTGATGTAATCGGTTGTTGTCACTTCTTTGTGTTTGGGATTGGGTGGGGGGCTGTTATTTTGTTGTTGATGAATTGGCAATGTGGCAATGCGTTAGGCTGTGAAAGCAGTTTCGTTACTATTTGTGGATTGTGCTATTGAAAAATGAAGGTATGCTGAATAGTGTAGTATATGGTTATCTATCATCCGACTTTAACCAAAGTTATATACTACAATTTCCATTAGTGCCCTGTCTATAAAACACCTACTTACCTGCCGGTTTTCCCTGTTAAGGAGAAATTTGACGCTCTGAAAGAGCAGCTTGAACATGACAATGAAGCTGTACAGCTTCATGAAAAAGCACAAAAGGCTATTGCTGATCCAGATGACTTTCTCGATGATGTGTCTGCCCTTGAACAATTGGTTGAGGAGCAAAAATCACTTGTGGGTGATATTGCTAAATCAAGCCCTGAAATTAAACGAACTTGTGTTGCTGCCGATGAGTTTTTGGAAGCCAACTCTGAGAGGTAAGGCGTATGTAGCGTATGGCCTGGCTGCTCCTACTGTGTGTCATCATCAGTTGATAAAAGACTGCCTTTCGTCTAAAACTGATGGTGGATCAGATAGCAGCACCACAATTTTTGGTTCGTCAGTACCAGTAGACACTCACGTTCGTCCAATTTACTGGTGCTATATTCAGTGACATTTGAATAGGACGTAGGAGACATGAATATCATGTTCTCCTTTCATCTATGCCTTGTAATCTGCGGTAAATCACTGTATTGTGGTTATGAACTTTCTATTGCCAATGTTGGATATAGTTCCTCACATTTTAATAGTAGGCTACCAATGCTTCGTGTCATTGCATAGATTGCCACCACAAGACTCTCAAGTCCTTGAGGACTTGAAAAGGATTGCTCGTGAAAAGAATGACAAAGTTGCAGCAGATGCTGCCACTAAACTTAAGAAACTTGAGGACGCTTTAGCGAGAGCTAAGCAGAATAAGGTAGGTCCTATTTATCTCTACTAAGCTACCTAACATCACAAACTTTGACATAGTGTTTTGCAATTTATAAGCACCCTAAAATATAAAATCACATAGTTTCTATCGAATGTTTGGGCACGACTGACCTGTAGAAAATCACACATGGTTGTGTAGGTAAGTGGCCCCCAGCTTACAAATGAATTCCCAGCAATTGCCCCAGTCACTTACTGCGCTAGGTAATGTGGAATGCTTCGTGCTGTCGCGAAAAGAAATTATATTGTCAATGCATGTACTTTTGATTAATAAAATATAGGCCTACTACTATGTGTTGGGTCTATTTAAGGTATTGTAATAAAGGAGCAACTTGTTTGTGCACTGCATGTATAACATTACTCCAGCAGCACATGTTTGTTCAATCTTGAGGTTTTATAACATTGTAGCTGACACTGGACAAGCAGGGTTGCATCTAGGCAGTTTGTTTTCTTAATGCTTGCTGATCGAGAAATACATGACTGGCTTGCTGGCACTGAAGAAACTATATCATCATTGTCTTTTCACATGTGCACGGTATGTGTGATATCGTGAATTCAGTACCGGTTTTCTGAAATTGACTATCATCTCGCAGTGTTCATCTGACGATATCATCAAAGGTTCCAGGAAGAATGATGACAATGTAGTATCTTTACGTCCCCTGCTTTTCTCCCACCAATCCTTTACCAATTGCAGTCTCTCTGTAGACTGTCTTCAAGACTGTATGCTGAATGATGCATTTGCCATTTGCCATTTGCCATTCCAACACTGTGGCATTCGCTTGTTCCCAAGGGGACTCCACTCAGAGCTCTAAAAAGAATACTTCCACACTCCTGTGTAATGAAGTACGTTCTCTTGTTCATTGTATGACTTTGTCGCCAGGCGACACAGGGATTGCACAAGGGAAAGACGCTGTGGGTATTGATAGTAAGCTACATTTTAAGACTATTGGGAATCTTTTAAACTATTTCGGCAGTAAGTTGAAGCAGTTATCGAACACGATAAGCTTATATCCAAGTTATAGTGGATGTAAGGTGATACAGATTTCGAAAGTACAAGGAAAAGGTGAGATATTCTGGTGCAAGCACAATGTACGGAGATTTAATTCGGACAACTTATTACAAAGTCATTTGTTTTGGTGTTGTTTATTGCATAAATGGTCTGGATGCAATACTGAGGTTTGTGTCGGGCGGAGAAAAAGGTCTTCGTTTGTTGAATGTGCACCATATATTTTCCATAGACACAACAAAACAGAAATCAACTGTTCAGTCATGGGAGGCTGCTGCTGTGGCATCAGAAAACCTGAAGCTGGTGCACGTGATACTTCGGAAATACTATATTTTCGTTCGGAGGATCCAGAATTATTTGGACAATATTCAGCCCCGGTGACAGATGGATTAACGAGAAGGCATGTAAATACTAATCACCCAACAACTGTCAAAGATAGACAAGACATATCCTTTTGTAGAGAGCAATCGTCATACATGGCTTCTGAGTACAACAGTGTACCCGACAGTGATCAAGAAGCGCAGAGTATAGATACGGATTCCATGTTGCAAGATATATATGCAGCTACATCATCTATCAATGATGATAGAATGATAGAACCTCCTCCTAAACCTCCCCGACGAAGAAGTAGTTTAGAGCCTGTGATATTGAATGAAGAGTTTAGTGAATCTTCATATCTATGGCTTGGGATGCAACGCAGTGGATCTGATGATGTGTTTTATTCTGACGATGTTGACCGAAAAGAAGGCGACCTTTTGCTAAAATGCAGTGACTCTCCAACAACAGCACACAAGGATAGATCTCCCGTCAGTCCGGAGCTTTATATTGATCCTGTAGATTCTATGGAGCTTCAACTTGCCTCATCATGGGAACAATCGTTTGAAAAGAACCTAGATGACATGTTAGAGGATCAACACGAGTTGATGATGAAAACAGACTGCATCGGTTTCTATGATAGATCGCGAGTTACTTTGCAGCACGATGGCTTTTCTGATGAAAGCTGTCGGTTGCACATATCTGACACTCCTCTGTTGGCATGTGTCGCAATGATTTGTGACCCGGTTACAAATAAGCGCCATCTTGTCACTGCTGCTTTGAAGAAAGGCCTACTTGATTACGACACAGCTGTAATATTGTTAGAAGGCCAAATCCAAGCTGGTGGTATCATTCATATCTCACAATCAGACACAGAAATAATTCCATGCCTTCGTCTTATTGCTGTGGATGAAGCCATGAGACAAGATTTAATCGATGCAAGGATGTATCACAGATTGAAAGCATTTGAAGAGACTGTGAAGGATGTGGTTGATAGAGCTTCGTTAGGACGACATCAATATGATTCAAACTCTGATACAGAAATGCGTATGATGCAGCTACAAGCAAATGTTGGTGGTGTGTTGGACTTTACAAGCTTCCAACTTGTCTCAATGTCTGAAAGTGTCCAGCGAGGACTAATAGACAAGTACATAGCTGAAGATATTGTCAACAAGCAGATTGTAGGTGGTGGTGTTATAAAAGGCTCACCGTTTGCAAGAATTTCTTTGACAGAAGCAACCGAATATGGCTTAATTCCTGACGAATACCCGGATATATCCAAACAATTTGAGCAACTGTACCATGGTATTGTTGACCCAGACACAAGAGAAAATACCACATATGCAATGTGTGTGCGACGTGGTATTTTAAGGAGAAGAACAATCGTGGAATTTTTGATTAAACAAGCTCTAGAACATGGAGGCTGGGTCAGAAATTGTTTTTCAAACGAATGGCTGCCGATCACAAGAGCAATGCATGAAGGTGTGGTAGATGTCGATATGTGGGAAGCAGTGCAGCGAGCTGTCTTGCAGAAGAAACATGAATCAAGTCTAATTCACCCGATGTGGTTGCGGCCAGTTTCATATTTCGATTTTTTAACTTCTGCAAAATCGGAAAATGATGACTGTTCTCAATGTAAAGTCATTGTCGCTTGCAATATGTTCGACGGCATGTACGATCCGCGATATAACGAAAACGTTTCGATCTGCGAAGCGTTCAAACGAGATTTAACTGATAGGCAAACTGCGAAACGTCTCTTGAAAGCTCAAATGGAGAGCGGCGGATTGGTAGATATCGCAACGAAAGAACGAATTCCTGTTAGTAAGGCGTTGAGTAGGAAAATTGTTGATTTTCCAATGGCCATATCTCTTATACAACAGAGCAAGGTAAGGAGGTATTTGATCTTCCAAAAGATTGTTCTTTCTGATCTTCCCTTAGAGCCTAGAGTTTCTACTAATTGATACTTATGAGTACTGGATATCTAACTTGCATGCTCTTTTCATTGCCATTTGTGCACATTAAGTCAAAGAGTGACTGTCATAATTGCATCAATTGTGAATTGTGAGCCATACATTGGCATTCTTATGTGATTAAAATTAGATATTTAGATATACATGAACTACTTTCGCGAGTTCTAAAAATTTGTGATTGGCATGTTTAGGATCCGCAGTCTTTGTTGCAATCAGGCATAAGGCATTCAGTAAGTTGCTCTGAAGATGATGAGCAATCATTAGAGGAATTGGTTGAAATGGGAGTGGTAAATCCAACCGATTTACTAGAACTTCTTCAAGCTGATGGGTATTTTAAGGTAGAAAGAAATGCCTGTTTATATTGAATTGTATGGGTTTTGGGTTTCAAAACATTTTGCGTTGGAAGGGTATCATTGATATGAAAACTGGTCGGAATGTGGAGATTGCAACTGCAGCTGGAAAAGGTCTTATCACCAAAACCGCAGTACTACAAGTGTTGGGTACTGACGCACAAATAAAAGGTATTGTGGATGTATCCACCGGGGACACTCTGTCAGTTGGTGTCGCAACAAGGTTAGTACATGGTCTTCTCCGTTGGTTAAAATGGCATTTCTTAATCGTTCACAATGTATCCTTGCATAGCTGAGTTGATTGAGGCCAGCAGAAAATGACTGCTTTATTTTAGGCATGGTATTATCGATCGTCAAACTGGAATGCGGATATTAGAACGGCAAGTTGCAAGTGGGGGTCTGTTGAAACCACCAAATCTAAGCTGTCAAATGTATGCAAGGAGTAAATCCAAAACAAACATCGATGAAGAAGAAAAATTGCAAATACACGACGCTGTCAAGATTGGTATCATTGATCCTGTATTGGGAAGTAAATTAATGAGAACAGAAAAAGCGAGGAATTTCCACCTTGTACAAGATGAGTCGTCGAATCGTTCAATAGGTGAGAAAGTTAGACCTGCTAATATTTTTTTAGCAATGTCTGTACTCATTATGTTTAATATTTGTCCTATGTTTTTGCAGCCAAATCTGATGAAACGGAGCCCACAGAAGTCTATGTGAAGAGAGCAATCAGGGATCAGCTGTGCGCTTTAGGAGGTATTCTGGATCCCCATAGCAAGGTCAGTTTTACATGCAATTACTTCATCAAAAGAACAGCTTAGGTAAATTTATAATGTATTGTCTCCCCTATATGTCAAATCCTTAAGAATTGGTGGATACCCATCAGCAGTCTGCGTGAGAGATCTGTTGAGATGATGAAATCCCAGCCTCTCGCCAGTTCTTTCACGAAAAGGCCTTATAGTGCACTTCCGTGCCCAACTAGGCATTGCTAGACTGTGATCACTACACGATATTCATCTGAATGTGAATGTAGGGATTGACAGCACAGAAACGTGGTAGTTAAAGCTATGTCCACCTTACATTGCAGGAAATCTTGCCTTTGCATGTAGCAATATCACGCGGGTTACTGTCTGAGCAGTTATGTGCTGAGCTTACACACCACGAAGATCCAATTGCAAAGACATGTGTAAATGAACAGCAAATCATCCCTAAATTCACCACAAGTTTGGATTCCATCACTGAGGAAGTGTTATCTACCTCATCCAGCGACTCAGATGAACCAACAAGGCCGTTAAAATTTGATGTCAACACAGCACGTAATAGAGCACGACTGAGACATGAAATGAGAGACAGTCGATATCGATATCGAATCATGTCGACCATCTATGAAGAAGACGAAGAGAATTATATCCAGCCGGAGACAGGTTGGTTAATTGGTAACAGTTTTGTAATGTGGATTTGAAGTATAAAAATATGTTTACAGGGCAATTGATGACACTTGGAGCTCTTAGTAGGAAGGCGGCCGTGGATATATACTCGGGATCACGTCTACTTGAAGGTCTTGACCCAACCGGTCGGATATTAATACACCACACTGGAGATATTGCAAGTGATCGATCTGAAAAGTCAGTTTCCCAGCTATTAAACTTCATTTTCTTGCTGTGTCTTACGTAGGCAATATTTTTTTCGTGCAGGGAAATTACCATGCATATTATCGATGCATTCAATAAGGGATTGTTAAAAGAAATGGTCACTTTTCGATTGCTTGAAGCACATTTGGCGCAAGGAGGAATTCCAGACCCTAAAAGTCATGCGCGTCTTACTCCAGAGGAAGCACTAAAACTTGGTTACCTCAGTGAGGATATGGCCATGAAATTAATCAGCGCCTTGAAGGTAACAGGCTGAATGCTTTTTCATATGATCTTAAACTAAACAGTGTGATTTTCAGAATTTACTGAAAGAGCAAGCTCAAATGTATGTGTTTCGTGTAAATGAATATATAGCATGGTGCATGTCGATGATGTCAGACATTCAACAATGTGATTTCTTGGATAACACCGAGAGGAAACACACGCTGGTAATTTCTATGAAGTCATATCTGTTACCGTTTACACTCGCCTCACCATGTCAATGCTAATTTTGAAGCAATCTGGTGGAGCCGATTACAAAAAGTCGATATATTATATAATACGAAATTTGTGCCATGGGGTTAACGTCCTCTGTCTCATTTACAACTTATTTCTGAGCTCAGCTCATTCCTTTAAGAAATTATGTTTTAGAATCTGTGTTTCTTACTCTCGTGTCAATTTTGTAATACATGTTTTTATATTGTACTTATTGCAGATGAAACTGCATGCAGATGCTATTCCTGAGATGCAAGCTATTAGTGGTTTGTTGGAAGAACTGGAAATATTTCTTGAACGAGACCGTGACCGACTTGATGCATATACCATAAATGAATTGATAGTTCTTTCCACCGACTTACAAGACAAAATTCAAGAGATTGAACAGGCGCTGAGAGATGATCAAAAAGTCTTTATCACTGCAAGACGTTCCATGATTGGAGAGCTTGATCCTATCTCAGCATCAGAAACGTCGACGGAGACTTCAGACGGAGTAAAACATTTGGGCATTGAGCATCTTCTCAAAGCATGGTTTTCACTTTGCTCGTACCATGCAATTCAGCTCACGTGTTCTTCTAACATACGCAGCCACTGTGATTTTTTTCTGTTTCCTGAGAAAAGCTTCTCTTTGATATTTTCTATGCATTCTTTTCACAGTTCCAAATATATTTGGTGTGTCTAATTGACAAGACACGTATTAACAATCTGACACAAAATCTTTGAAATATTGAAATAAAACATAACGCCAAATTTTATAGCCTAATTTGTAAGTAATAACACAAAATCGATGAATTTCTACACTTGTAAATGTGTACGCCACAGCACGAAGCATTCCTTTTATGTGAAGCCACCAGCAAATATTTGAAAAGCATGCCATCGGTTTTGAATGCACAAATTGACTGCAAAACCTACCGCAAACGAAGTTTATCTGACTACGAATTTTGTTTGATCAGTTTGCATTGGATGAAGGCCTGGCAAATAACTTATCAAGGTTGGAAGAATTGGATAAACAAGCTGATGATATTGGTAACAAATTGAGAGACCTCTCTGAGGAAGAAGTAGACAGCAAACAGGAAAGCCCAGAAGATTTGGCTCTCGATGAAATCCAGAGGCAGCTTGAAGAAATGGAGGTAGACTATTTTACACGACACCAATCATTGATCCTGTGATGTTTCCAATAAGTCTTTTGAAAAATCATTGATACAAAAAATATTAACTGCGTGGTCAGTGACACGTCCAGGGGTGAATTATGACTCAGTCACCACCGATTTAACGTTCAGCCCTCCTCATTGGAATATATATAATTCACAAGCTTTCGGGACTCTGCTCCTAAATTTACGTTTTTGGGTCACTTAATTTTACCGCGCTTGGTTAAGTTTATTCACTTTTTTCTAAATGTGGGTTTGTTCAATCAGGCTGTAGTTGCTGCTGTTTCCTCGACTAATCCAAACATTCAAGGAGCCACGACAGAGGCCGATTCCTTTTTGAGTGAAAATGCTGACCGTCTTCAACCTGATTTAATGGAAGAACTGAAGCATGCGTCGTCTGGGTTAGGTCGAAAGTGGGATATCATACAGGAAGCTGCGGCAGAGAAAATGAAACAATTGCAAGAACAGTTGAGATCGACACAAGATTTGGAGCACAGAAAGGTAAGCCAGGAATCATGGCTGGTATCGAAAACTTGATTGTAGCAGGATGCATAATTGCTTATCTAAAGCAAGGCCTTGGATTTATATTCAATTTGTTCAGCAAAAAATGACTACCTTCTGGGTGAACAACTCAGAAATTTGTGTTGGGCCAATTATGTATTTGCAAACATACCACAATCAATGTCTACTGTCAATCCTTTTGCATTCCTATGTTACTCTCCTCCTTTGTTAGGCTGCCACTGCAGATTCTATGGCTGCTCTAGAGCCTTTGCTTGACGAAGTACGAGAATGGGTTGATGAAAGTCACCGGAAGTTGGAAGAACAAAGTCCAGTTGAAATTGAAGAGGAGAAAATGGCAAACCAACATTCTATGGTTCAGGTACGATATTTGTGTGGTACTCGTAAGCCTTGTAAGGGCAATCGTCATATTGTATTAATTTTGATCGTGCATTTTCAGGATCACCATAACTTCATTACTACACCTCAGAAGAAAATTCGTGATGTTCTTCATCAGTATAAGTCTTTTCTGGAGTCTCCTGATGTCTCGCTCGTTGTTGATAATGACACACTGCAAAACATGAAGGATGAAGTGAAGGCTTTAGATAAAGAACCAGATTCATTGATGAGTCAAGCAGATGCCAGATTAAAGGCCATCAACCACGCTAAAGATGAACTTACACAGTTTTCACAGGTTTGCTGTTACTCAATAGGGGCCAACCTTGAGTATTCTGATGTCGCAATATGTATATTTCCAGGGTTGTAATCCTTTCTGTGAATGGCTTGCTGGTGCAAGTGAACGATGTAGTGCTGGGAAACCTCTGCCGTCCGAGATAACTGCCTTACAAGATATTTCAAAGGAGATTGCTGAGCTGCAGAGTGAAATTAGTGCGCACAAAGCTGATTTGAGGTTCTTGCGAATGACCTCTAAACGATTCACCGATGCGGCAAAGGTTTGTGTGATGTATTTTGTCTGACTAGGTCTACGTTTGCTCAATTAATTTCGAATGTATTCGATAAATTCGTACTACTAACCTAGCAGTCTGTGAATCACTTACAAGAATATTCAAAATTAGGCTCAAACTCTCAATCAGCATTAACTTGGTCGAGGACATGGGGCAAGTAAGAGTGTTATATCCGGGTCATCAATCATTATACTAAATTATTGCGTCTCGAATCTCGAAAACGGCTCCTTTACCCGTTGTACGCAATGTGCTTTTGCTGGGGACTTCTTACTTGGTTCTGTTGAACAGATTAATGGTAACTTCAGCCAACGCTGACACTTTTATTTAATTTCGATAGGTTTACAACGATACTCTTTTGAAAGACGGGGAAAGATCAACTGCGGACCCGACTAACGAAGCCGTCTCTAAACTCATGGAAGAAACAGAGTCTGCGTATGAAGATGTAGCAATAAAGGTAAGCCACTATGATTACCAGCGTAACTGTAAATTTTCAAGGATATGATTGTGGTGACTGGTGAATGGCCTTTTGTTAATTCAGTACGAAGAAGGTCTGGGTTATATAAACCTCACACATCTTGGGGTATTTTTGAGGTATTACAAGGCGTAGTGACATAATGAGAGTCAGTCAGGGGATCGGCCAGGTGGTATTTAAATTGTTTACTTGGCTTAACCGTTGGTGTTCTAATTGTGAGTTGACTATTTTGAAATGCAGGATTTGATAATGCTATCACGTCACAATATCCACGAGTCACGATGCGTCTTAATTGACCTAATAATCACTCTATTAGTATCTATGTAAATATTCTGATATTGAGATTGGGACAATCACGGGTCTATCACGTTGAGCAACTTTGTGTGTAGGCGAAATTATCACACTGCCTGGTCTTTTAGATATGAACAGGTGAACATGATATCCTATTCCAATTTCCTGCCTGTATATGACTTTAATAACTTCGCCAACCCTGCTTACTGTATGTAGCAGATTTACGAACGTAATACCGGGCTACGCATATTACTATCATTTTCAAGGCGTGTACTAATCCTCGTCATCCCTTGCCGTATTGCTGAGGATTTCCTCCGAAATTACCATGACGAATGGTTTAGTATTGGGGATAATCACGGCGTTATGAACTTGGGATTTGTAAAATAGAATCGGATGCGACGAGTTAATGCTGATGAACTATAATGAAATGTATTGCTATATTTGTTTTTCTTCTGCTGGTAATTAATATACAGACTTGCGAAGCGCCGATACGTAGAAAGGTCCGCGAGCGTCTCTATTCTCTTCTTCATGTAGCCTTAGCTAAGATATGAGACGCCTCGCAAGAATTATGGAACAATAAGTCCCTGATGTGTACACGTTTTCCTTTAGCCTGTTACGCATTAAATCCAGTATGTGTTGGATAGAGGTGTACGATATACCGTATGGAGTAGATATCCGGTATTTCCACGGCAAGACAGATATATGTCAATTGTCAACAGTGTATCTGACTTCTGATGTTATCAACAACACTGCTTTCATATTTTGACCCAAGTTTGGGGCCATTGCTTACAAAGCATGCTGATTGAGATATCCGTAACCACAAGTGATTTTCACTTACTAACCGCGATAATGCACAATCGACTATACATCAAACAAATCATTCTGAAAATAGCGTTGGATGTATGACAGCTTGTAGATTGTCCTGACATTTGCGAAAGAGACCTTTTTGAAAACTGAGGCTATTATTATTTTATTTATGTTATATATTTGGAATTTATGGCGTTTTTCACCTACTAAGGCCATGTACGCCAGGTCGATGCTCACGGTATACGTGTCAATACTTTCGGCTTATAGCCCGGATCACTATTACAATCACGGCTCTCCGCACTTCCTCGATACCGACTGCCAAGTAGGGAAGGAACGGATACCAATTTTAAAGTCTTCGATTTGACTCGGTCGGAAATCTAACCCGCAACCTCCCGATCAGAAGGCGGAAAGTCTAACCCATTCGGACAACCGAACGGTCTAAGGCTATTATTGACGAAAGAGAACCAACGCAAACGTCGGGGGAAGCAAGAGCTTATGTATACAGTACATATATGTATCGTTCAAGTAATCAAGTGATAATTAACACCGAGGCAAAATAAATGAATAAATACAATTCCGCCAGATTACCGTACATACTGTAATTTCTCAAGTTGTCGTTCCAAATCAGATATTACTTGAAGGCCATGCATCAAGAACTTTTCTTCGAATATATATAGAAATTATTTAATGTAGGTACAAACACATGAAATCATCCCCACCTCACAAAAAAAATTGGAGGTACCTCCAATAGGGGTGCGCGTTTATCACGCGGATACACAGAGTAGCACGTCTGCCTTAGAAAATGAAATGGAATTGGAATTTAGTGGAGGGGTGAGAAGAGTTTTTTTTCAGTTACATATTTACGTATCTATGATACTTCCGTTCATACAAAATATCTGCCTCTCGTCCTTCAGTAAAAGGGGTGAGGTGTTTTCTAAACAAAGCAGTGTTGAGGCAATACTTTCGAGGTTAAACAGATATTGTCTGGTAGGGTAATTGAATTATTTCATAGCTCATATCGCAAAGAGCTGCTATTGTCAAGTCTTTTGTTACAGGGGAAGATTTTGCAAGTGTCGTAAATATACAGCAGTAGAGCGTAGCCAGGGAATGGAATGAGGTAGCGTATTGATGTCACATTCGCGTTGAAGCGTAGAGTACGATTCTTATTTAGTTAATGATTGCATGTGGGAATGATGAGGTAGATAAACCTAGATGAAGTTTTGACAGCTGCTTTCCATCTTGGGTCTTAACCTTGAGCCTTGACTTTTACGGTGACATCGATTTTCATTAGGTTATACGGGATAAGCCGTAATCAAATTGATATTAAGTAACTTCATAACTATAATATCAGCCTATATTATTGAGGTAAGACTCTCGTTACTAGCATTTGGGTATTATCCTGATCCTCGTTATGTGATCTTATCTCATCTCAATGTAACCACATGATGCACACCACGCTTCAGCTCATCTCGTCTTCGGAAAAAAAGCAAGGCCCGATAAATGCCGAATCTCTTCCGGGGATTTAACGCATGATTTTCGGTGTAGTTTACTTTTCTGAGAGCGTATAGTATATGATATCTTGCTCTCTGAGTAGCATGCATATTGCTGATTAAGTATTGAGTTGTCTTGGTTTTGTTTGCGCCATGAGAGGTTTTGGTTGCTAATTATCCTGTAATTGACGGTAATGAGTATGTGTTGATGAGTCTCTTCGTCGTTCTGCTTCTGCATGTGAGAAAAAACGATTAGAAAGCTTATTGAACGAGTGGTCGAGATCAGATATAACACACAGGTTGGATGAGAAGCGAAGACGCTCTTCTACCGTCCTATCTGCTGTAGTTTTATTATAGATGAGATTAAACGGAAGGTAGTATGATATATATGCGGCCTGTATTATCTTGGGTAGCCTTTATCCGGTAGCACTCTTGCAATGGTTCGTTAAGCACCCATATCTTCCGTATTATATTGAATTGCACATATTTGCTCAAATTGAAATGGGTATCATGATAACGTTACGATTTTGGTTGTCGCGGCAAACGGAGCAAACTGACGATTTTGTCACGCATACTTTGCGAGATTGGTAGAGCATTAGGTTCGTTTCGTACTGGTTCCTTACGCGCTTACGGAGTTTAGTCTCGGTTCGGTTACTTGGGCCTTCGTCAATTTCGACCTACTCTTATAAACCACTTACTGTATAGGATTATGGCTTATATCAATACCAAGATTTTCTTAAGACGTGGTGAGCACTTACTCCAGTTGGGATGATTTAGACTGGTATTCACTAATATTTTCGCAATTTATAGTGGACCTTGAGTCAATGAACACCCCAAATGCAGTACTGGTAGTAGAGCTTTGTATCGTAAGGAATGGTCACGGACAATCTTAAGTAGATTATTCATATTTCTTGTGTGTGAAATTGATGCCGCATGTGTAAGTAGCAATAATACTGTAAAGCACATAATGGCATTGAATTCGATGCGCCCTTGTTATTTGTAGACTAAGCACGAGACAGTTGGTTGGATACACCTCGTTAAAAAAATGCCGATTTCAGTCGAAGTACGACTTACTTCCGCATTTTGTAAACTTTAACCTCGACATTGAAGCTGAAAACTTAGGGTTTAAAAACATTCTAGCCTTTACATAGACGAAGCAGCGAAAATATATAATGTGTAATGTGATTGCCATTGTCGAAGAAAAGCAATAGTCCGTAAATGCAGGCGCAATGTTGTCGCTTCCCACAAGAAGTGATTCAAAAATTCCACCTGTATTGCTGTAGGCCTACAGTGTATACAGGAAGAGTTACACGTCTTTTACCGCACGTTTACGAGGGCTATATGTGTATCCTAGTTTGGCAATTACTGTTTATTTATAAATCCATCGTAATTGTTAGGTGCCGGTTGCCTATGTTTGGGTGAGTGATTAATTATGCCCCGCTGGATGAAATTGCCGATCTTTAGACAACGAAACGATTCTTGCCGTTAATGTATATGTTGAGGTATGAAGTTAACGAATTTAGAGAAAGAGCAGAGCTATTGCTAAGATTTAACGGAATAGCTGTTACTTGAAACAGATTATCTTTTGAAATAAGGTAATAGGTGCAGAGCAAACAGCTTAGACGTTTGAGTTCTTCCGGCACAATGAATCGTATAGAGCGAAGGGCTATAGTAGGCTACAGTATATCAGCGAAGTTGGTTGCCAAGTTGGCAACACTGATCGTGTATTTCGTCGACATTCTGTCCAAATTGTGTCTAGACTAGTCTGGGAAATACATTCTACCTTTCTTTTATATTACAGTAAGGCTAGGCATCGATGCAATAGCATCGATCACCCACCCATTGCATTGGGATTTTTCCTCGTTATCTACAATCTCTGATCAAGCTTCCCGTCATACCGTTGCCCGCGTGTTAGACAGTGGGATTTTGTAGGGCTTATGAAACGGCAACTTTCGTCTTTGAAGCTTCCAATTATTTCAAGTGTCTCCTTTTTGGGTCAATGGCATTTGTACCACATTACTCCACACTTGGATTATGCTTCTCTCAACATTGGTAGCGATCCCTAGTTCAAAGTAACAGGAAGGATGCTTTCCTGTCAATGGTGGCTTTACTACAAATGAAATTGGCCGTGTAAATACCTGATTCGTAAGGATTTGTCTTGCGTTGCATAGCCACTTGACAATTCAATCTCAATTCCTTGGTTGTCTTTTAACTTCTCGTTGTGGTTAGACTTGAACCTGGAACGAAGTTTAATCGGTCATAGTTGAGTTGCTTTTTCAAACATCCCTTTTTGGTGTATTGGGTATTGAATCGTGACGGTGCTCTTGATGAAGCTGTGCCATCCTTCGCTGCATCGAATTTCGGCGATTAAGTCTTCAAACTACTTCAGGCAATTTGGTTAACTTGGAGATAAAATCTGTGTAGAAGATTAGTGCATATCTGATGACGCAAACGTAGAATGAATTGTCAAGGTACCCGCATCCGTTTGCAGAGTCAGTGAGTTGGTGGGACAAAATAAAGACCAGCGTAGATGATATTGTAGTCAAGCTTGCTTGTAGTATTCGGAGATGAGAGATTCGGAGTTCACAGTACAAAGGAAGAGTCTGTTAATTATCTGGTCTGCTCTTTAATTATCTACCTATCAGAGCTTCCGGTAGTTTATTTTAGCCGTGTCTGTGGATTTTTGATAAGGTCGCCGTCGATTTCTTACTATGCAGCGTTGCGGAGGGTGGTGCGATCGTAATCCTTTCAGCCTCTATAAGCGATCCCTTCAAGAATTCACTATCCGTTTCAATGATCACAGTCAGTGGCCACTGATTCATAGTGATATCTTCGTGCAATGAAACGAGTTTCAAATTTCAGAAAACATGTGTGGGTGGGCTTAACATCGTTTACACGTTAAACACTCCCTTGTAACCGTTCAAGCATTAAATGCCCAATGATGAAAGCCTTTTCTGCAACATTATCAACCATTTGAATTTCAAAGCTGCGACTGTCAATGCTGTAATGAGCATTTTCAACTGGCATTATACGCCGTACATCCAACCCAGCTGCTCTGGCTTGTCTGAAAGATCGATGACAGCCTCACTTTAGATGGGATGGTGTGAATTACCTCGCATTTTAATGTTTGATATGATTCGATACTACCACTATTAGATAATTGAAATGGAACTCGTTAGCGTTGAAAACAAAATCGGCAGGTTCCGTAAATCTCGTTACATCTCTCCTTGGTGGCATTCCATGCATTACATAGGTACTGCGAACTCGCCAGGTATACAATAGTTGAGATAAGGAACATCAGCGCCTGGTAGCAATTTGATCGTGTCAGTTGAAGTTGTAAATCCGTGGTTTATGACAAGGTATTTGAGTTGCGACAATGCTTAGTTTGTAACCAATATTATTACATCGAAGACGGCGACTATATTGTGTTTGTTGTAAGGATTACATAAGGGGGATACAGTGTGGATTTGTCAAAGAGCAAGTTGACTTATATCCATCTCAGTATTGTAAATTACTTTAATATGGCCTCAATGAAAATTTCGTGAATCTACTTTTGTAGTCAAGCGTGTGATAATGACAGCCTATGTGTAAGATACTGCTCACTGAACGAGTGGTTTGACTGTCTGCTTTCTGATCGAAAGGTCCTGGCTCCGATTCTCGACGAAGTCAAACCGAAAACTTCGAATTTGGTATCCACGTTCCTTCTGTGTTTGGCACTCACAGTCGGAGGAGTGTGGAGGGTTGTGGTTGGGATAGTAGAAACGAGAAATATTGGCTCGTGTGCTACCTTATGCGTTGAGTTGCAGCGGAATTGAGCCTGTGCGTTATTAAACTCACTCGGTCGAGTTGGAAAGATGGGAAACTGTTGTAGCTGTACGAAAAAGACAAGTGCGTCACTAGACGATGACATTCAGGAAGAACGACCGTGTGATAACAGTGACCGAAAAAACAGGAAGCGGAAACATAAAAAGAACAAATCAAAGGCCTATAAACCGACAAGTGGCACATCAAAAAATGACAGTAATGATAAAGCCGCTGATGCGACTGACGTCATTGGTCCGGAAAATGTAATGATTGTTGAGAAAAATGGCACTGCTAGAAATACAATTATTGCATCACAAGGAGAAAGCAATGACGTCGAGAAGGAGGGACATTTACCAAAACGTGGATCTGACGGATCGTTTGTAAATTCAGTGTTTGTTCATGATAATCCGGGAGAGAATTTGACTGAATCTGCAACGGATAAAGATGAAGTCACTACAAATGGTCAGGAGGAAACAGACGAGTCAAAACATGAAGAAAATTGCACAAATAACGTGGCAGTTCCGAATCAGACGCCTAATCCAGCTAGTCACAAGGCAATCACCACTCCGAATCTCAAACCTTCTCCATCCGCCAATGCGATCGCACTGTGCAACGAACCGGATGGTTATATGGAAGTTAGCGACATGGGAACTCAACTATCGCCACAAGCAGGTTGCTACGCAACACAACAGGCTGGAGGACCTGCTGGAGCCAGCCGACAAAATAACTCACAATATCCTTTTAAAGTTAAAAAATCAGGCAAATCCAAAAAGAAATTTATCGCCAAGTTTAAAGGACGCCAAGCGTCATCTACACACTGTGACGACACTGTGAATTCAAATGTATATCCATTTAGCGAAGGACCACATTCAAGGGATCTATTTTCTGATCGAGTAATATCAAACGAATTGTCTTCGGCGGTGAAAGTGAAATTTGTTACTAGAGGCTTGCGGGTGCCAGTGTATTATATATCTGATGATGTAGTTGATCACGATGAAAGTGATACTGCTAAAACGACCATGACGATACGATGTGCAGACGATGAAGATGAGGGAATAGACGCGTCCGAATATAGCGAAGTAAGGATCAGTCGAGTAGACGAAATGAAACTCCTGCGCTTTTGTATGCTTCCGATGTATCGGGAGGCACCTGCGTTTCTCTCGGCTCAATGTAATCTCGCATATCAGAACCTTCACATGTACTTGCAGGCTACCTCTAACTTCGGTGTGAACAACTCGTTACTCGCATCATCACGTGATAAATTGATGGGCGACGGAGGGTACATATTTACTTCTGACACGTTCTATGTACGTTCGTGATTTGTAATTAATACGCTGATTAGTACAAACGCATCTTAGCAAGGACATTTCGTTTGCCATACTAATCTGTTGGGAAGGGGTATATGTGGAAAATTAGCAGCATGACGTTAGACTTTGACACATATTACACTTATCACGGCGGAGTAGCGCTATTAATATGGGTGCTTGCGCTTGGTAGCTTTAAGCATGTATCACATGTACCTATCCAAATGCTATTCTGCATTTACAGGCTCGGGATAAAGAGAATCTGTTGGCCGAAGTTTTGAGAAAACGCGCGACTTACGAAGCATCGAAAACGAATGTGTATCCCTGGCTCGAACAAACAGAACGACAGTTGGATGCTATCAATGAAAGGCCGTTGCCTCTGGAACCAGCTGCTCTTCAGGTATTGTTGTACACCTCTACACGTGCGTCGTGCGTCGTTGCCTGCGTTAGCAGTGGTCGATCGCCGCGTGCTCGTCAATAGTACAATATACGCCCATACGATGCAATCGAATGCATTTCACACGGCGAGAATTACATTTTGTGCCCGGCGGTTCCGTGGTTATCAAATTACCAAGTATGTCCGTATGGATGATCATTGTTGCATTTACTTCAGATTCAAACGCGTGAAATTGAGAGTATTTTACAAGATGTCGACAGTCACGGTCACTCGGTACAGAATCTCGAAGATGCCGCGAACGATCTAGTCGAATTACCGCAAGAGGCAGTCGGCGATGTCGAAAAGAAGGATGTGAATAGTTTTGCGAGTATGTGTCATGCTATAAGCCTTGCGCATTTCAGAAGTGACATCCCTGGTTTTGATTTTAGAATCAACTCGTGCGCGATATGATGAGCTTCACGCTTCAACGTCAAAGACGTCAGCTAAGCTCAATTCTGCTTTGTCACAATCGCAAAGTGTCTCCGAACGATTGGAGTCTCTCCTTGATTGGATAAACGATTTGGAAAGGAAGTTGGAACACAATAAGGCTGACACTGTTGCGCAGGAAGGAAAAGTTGCGGCAAAACTCGTGGAAGCGGCGGTAAAGTGGATTTGTAATATGATATGCATCAGGAGTTAATCACAATGAGGGAAACTGTTCAACAAGCCCTGACTTTGACCAACATGGACAATATGGCCATTGACGAAACTGAATATCATGAAATTGAGGAATGCTATAATCTATGTTAATATTTTTAAACACAGGTGATCAAAGATGCGGTGTCTTCTCGTGCCCCTGAAGTAGCGAACGTCAAATCTGCCTGTTCCGCTATTTTGGGAGGAGGAGACAGCCAGACCACAGACTCATTGCACAAGAGATTGTCACAATTGAATAGTCGATTTGGTCAACTCGAATATGCGATTGAAGAAAGAAACAAAGACTTGGACGAAATGAAGCCAAAACTACGCGATTTTGAAACGAGCTGCAATGATTTATGCGATTGGATTGAAAGCATGTTTGAAAAACTTGGTGATGAAGACGTGTCGCGGATTGCAGAAAACGAAATTTCAGACTTGGAGAATAAAATCGTGGTATGTCCTCCAAAATTTCGCGACAAGGTCTAATTCTCTATGTGCTACGCCTACAGTTTCTATGTGGAGAGAGTGGTGTTAAGAATAAGATGATCATTATCTATTGCTTTTCTGTGACCAATTCAAATTATTTCAGGATGTCCGTAAAGAAGCAGAAGAGAAGCGACGTGAGATTGAGAAGACGATTAAAGATGGAGAAAGCATAGTTGGAGACTGTAGATTCACAGATTCATCTCCAGCCCGAGACAATTTGAATCAATTGTCGGGAACTTGGGAAGACTTACTAGAAATACTCGATGAAATGTAAGTCACAGTGTAATCATTTCTTGCTAATTGATATTGAGTGATTGATTTGGTTTATTCAGGGAAGGGGAGTTGGCGTCAAAGAAGGATCAGATGAATACGTTTGAGAGTTCTATGGCTGATTTTACGTCGTGGATGAAAGATATTGATGATGCTGTTGGCGATATGAAAGACTCAGTTGTGCTGAAGACTCTCAATGAACATATTGAAAAGACACAGGTAAGAACTAGTCAGGATGCATAGCAGAATGCTTTGCTCATCATGCTTCAATGTTAAAATATGAATTGTGATGACTCGTAAGGATCTAGCTGTTGAAAGAGGCTAACTAGGCAATTGCCGGAAATTTATGGCGCCGAATCTCGGGCATCCTTTATCAATCGACTGGTTGCCGTGGATTATCATAACGGCACCTGAGACAATCAGCTGCTAGAATGCAACATGATGGGGCCCTTTAGGTAGATCAAACTAATGTCCAACACTGGTTTCATAATTTGTTGATCGTTTCAGGAATTAATGGAGAAATGGGAAGACAAAACCGAAGAGCTGGATAAGATATATGATCTTAGTAGTCTCGATTCAAAATCTAATAAATCACCCTCACGAAGAAGGCTCCGTACTCACAGAAGAAAGAAAGGTATTTTATCGATAGGCCTTTTGCACTTGTACTTGTGTGAGCTAAACTCTTGTGAACGTCTCAACGATGTAATGAAGGTGTTGGATAAATTAGTTTAAAAACTCTATTGGTAACTAACAACGTTCAAATCAACCCTTGCGGAAAAAATTCCCAACTAGGTACTATGTTATCATACATAGTGAAACATGGTATGGGTTGTTACCTGCAAGATTGCATTACTTTATGTGTGTACTACTGGCGCTTCCATCAATAACTGCTAGAGAGAGCATTGTGGGGAGATGATTTTGATAATAAACATTACATCAGACCCACGGCTACTTGTCTCATTTTTGCCTGTTTATCAAGTCATGCCATGAATTTTTGTTTTGCTTGATACTGGATGAAATCATGCATGTACCTTGTGAAATACACTACACTCTGTTTTCGTGAATTTCTGCCATTTGAATGAGTGGCGATCAAAAAATTTGTTGGCCAGCTAATATTTTTTTTCGTGTTTGATCACTCGATCGAATGTCAGCTCTTCATGGAAACTCATTTCATGCTTGTATGTATGTTTGAGCAACATCATTGTGTCTTTATGTGGCAATCATGTTGAAGGTTTTATCAGACACTCATTGTTCTTTCGCACTTTTTTTCTTTCCACGCATTTGCATTGGATGCAGGCATTCGTAAGAGCAGAGCAAGACTTGCGCTTAAAGGTATTTTTTATATCCATTTGATTTTGCATGTTGGATGTCTTAAAAGATATGATTTTATAAGAAGATAAATTGAGTATTGAGTATCTTCTTAGTTATTTCGGTGTTATTCATGTCTTGAGCTGATAATTTTGGTGTCGAATGGTCATGGCAGATTGAAAATTGCTTTGTTTGATATATCACGGAAGATGCCCTTGTTTGCGTGAACCCCCAGATTTACCTGGGGATTGAAAACCCACCATCATCATCTATGGGGACTTAGTGCAATTAGAAGCTCACCCCAATTACTCGAAGGTGTCAGTGGTTTGTACTTCATCACTGCATCAAACTGCAGACATGAAAATAAGGATAAGTATGCTTTCCCTGTTGCCCTCCTACCGAAATAGAGGTGACACGGATATATTGTAATGCTCACTTTTCGGCCCACCGCGATTGTGATCAGCCACATTGAATGTTGATCTAAGTAGTAATTTGCCCCAAGTATTATCCGATTTCTGATATATTGAATATTTTGGTATTTCATCTCATCCTAATTTTGATTGATAACAGAAAACTCACCACAAGACTCAACTCCGTCAAAGAGTGCGGGTACGAAATTTTTCTTTCTGTGATTCAGGCGTGTGTTGAATTTCCATATACTTTCAGACACTGTGGAATCACAACTCGAAGATCTTAGCACGTTGTTTGATGATCTATCAGATAAAATATCAGATAAACAGGCAAATTTGATCGAGATCAAAGAATCAAGGTTGAGGTTTGACAAGCAGGTAGGGTGGATAAAAGAAAGCGTTCTTAGAACAGCTGCATGGTATTACCCTACTCAAGGATTATGCTACTTGTAGAAAGTATTTTTTGCGTGTTTTCGAGCTTGAATATCCTTTGCATGGTACTGCGATTATGCATTCAGTACTGTTATTTGCAATTGCAGGCTGAAGATTTGGAAAAATTGCTCGATGAAGCAGAAAAACATAAAGAAAAATGGGAAAGTGACGTCAGTTCTACTGAGACAACTGATGTGAAAGACATCAAGAACAAAATTGCCCTCCACAAGGTACAAATGAATTTATTGCTGAATTGACTGCATTGTGCTTTAAGAGAGTGGGTAGACTATTTCGGTAACATACACCAGGATGGTCTTGACCACTGTTGTGGCATAATGGACAATATAAGCTTCTCTCTAACCTAGGATTTATCAAAAGAAAAATTTCATTGATTAGGTCTGGCGGGAGAGCCTGCTATCTCACATGAATGAACTAAAGTCTATATCTGATCTTTCCAAGAAGCTATGTGGACCAAAACCGCATGCAGAAGGAGTACCAGATGTACAAAAACAGAGTCAAGATATAGGTAACGCTTTCTTTTTCAAAAATTTTCTACTCGTCGTCTGACTAAATGCTTTTTAGAGGAAAGATTGAAAAACTTACTTTCATCATCTGATCATTATGTCTCTGAATTGGAAAGTGATTTTGGCGCACTTGGCGATTTCAATGCCAGAATAGCACAATTGAAAGATTGGCTCGCTGACAAAAACAATATGTTGAATATGTTAGGAGGATTGGTCTGTGATAAAACGGTGCTGTCTACTCAAGTGCAACAAGTTGAGGTAAACCTAATGCTTTCCATTTGTATTTGAATTTGGTTCATACTTTATAGACCTACTTACAATGACCTGATCTCCGGTGGGTACCATAAAAATATTTGAAATCAACATGACTTGTACGCCAATGAAGGAGTTGTTAGTTATAGTTACTGATGCCTTTGTAAGAATGTAATATCTGTATTTAGCACTTGAGTAAAGATGTTGATGGTAAGAAGCCTCAGATTGAAAACTTACAAGAATTAGCAAAGAGCTTACCAAATGTGGAAGAAGCCAAACGAGATGCTGATGTCGTTGAGGAGAGTTGGAATGAATTAAAAGACGATCTTGGAAAGAGAACAGATGCAATCCAGAAGCTAACAGAAGCTGGTTGGTTATTTAAACTCTACTTCATAGCCTTTAGGAAATATCATAGACTACAATTCACCCGTATCAAATTACCAACAACCTTCCATTAGCGATTTGCGTGCTTTAGCATAGACTTGAACATACGACTTTCTCTACCAAAGCAAACGATTTGGACAAATTAGTGAAAGAGGTATGCGATTGGTCAAATGAAATGACATCAGATATCGACGAGCGAATGCGAAATCTTGAATCAGACTTGGATAAACTAGCTAAACAACAATCTGATACTGGAGCAATGGAAGTAGAGCAAGTGAAGGTTTGAATGCAAATTTTGATGCAGTTTTATTTAAACAAGTCACAAGTCATTCCCTGCTCTTTTAGCCTAATGAAGAAAAGGTTGATAAATGCAGAGAAATTGTGGAAGAAATGCTAAAAATGACCTCAGATGATTCATCTGAAAAAGCAACAACAACAAAACTCCAATTGGCTGAGGATCATTTGCAGTCTGCTAAAGACTCATTAGGTATACTATTGAAATTGAAAGTGACTCTTTCCAAAATAACATGATTATGTTGCATCGTCTATGTATTTCAGCTTGTTTTGATGAAACAATCAAGGAGGCAATCGAAAAGAGTGATAAATTTGAAAGATGCTCGAAAGATTTATCGAAATGGATTGGGGATGCGAATGAAAAAATGACGGAATGCTCTCCGGTGCTTGCGGAAGATGAGTTGCTGGAAAAACAAAAGGCGTTACGATCGTTGTTGCAAACCGCTGAAGACAAGAAACAAAACGAATTGAAAGACATTAATGATTATGGAGATAGATTGAAAGTTCTGTGCATGGCAGATGCCACCTCGACAGAAAAGAATCAATCAACTTTGAACACTGATATGGATAAGCTGATTGAAGGTACCCACTTTTTATTTTGAGACTATCGATATAAGTTACTAATTTATCTTGAATTTTTCATAGCATTGTTAAAAATGGATCAGAACGTTGTTGATATGCTTCAACGCCTACATGAATTTGAGAATTTAGCCGCTGAGCTTGGGAATAAGATCAGAGATGGTGAAGATCAATTAAAATCTCATAAAGAAATTCCACATGAAGCCAGAACTGAACGTCACATTGAAGCCTTGAAAGTGAGATATATATAATATTAAAGTCAGTGCCACATTTCTACTTCTAACATTTCTTGTTGAATTCAGATTCTGCAGGCTGACTTGGCTGGACTTGCACCTCAAGTTGTTCATTTGGATGATTTTGCCAAAGATTTGTTGAAATCTACGGCGCCAGATGATAGTGGTCATGACAATTTGATTGACACAGCAAAAGTTATTGGCGAACGATTCCGTACATTGAAACTGGCACTAGATGCCGAATGTGGAAAGCTTGCAGACACAGTTCATCAAACAGAAGAATTACAGGTACAATGATCACACTCTATTTTGTTGTGGTCATACTCCATGGATTAGGTGAAATTGAGGAATCGCAAGGCCCCGCCAATCACTCGCCACTTGATGAAAATACGCGAATATTCGGCATGCTAGGCAAAGTGAAAGACAATTTCATATTTTGAAAATGTGCAGACTCTCTTCCCACCTTCCACTTGAAGTTCTATAAGCCAGATACCTGTCAAATCTGATGCTTTTTGGTTTTAACCTCAATTTTCTAATTCTGTTGCTAGGAAAAGACACGAGATTTGATGTCTCGCTTGAACGATTTGGAAGAGGATTGTGATAACTGTGAACCAATCGCAAGAGACGATGACGCGCTGCAAACGCAGCTGGATGAAGTTGCGACTTTAAGAGAAACAATCGATGAGATACATGCAGATATCTCTGAGCTACATTCCGATTACAAAGTCATGGTGGCCAACGGAGATGTAATGGATGACTATCATTTGCAACGGGAAGTCGAAATGCTATTGAAAAAGGATCAACGACTACACTCACGTATTGAACAACGAGCTGAGGAAGTCGCGAGGATTCAACATCAACTGCAAATGTTTGAAGATAAAATTAAAGATGCGTTGGCAAGGATTCAGCGAGTCTGTGAGGCCGAGGAAAGTCTTGGAGACGTACCTGTCACAGTAGATGATATTTTAGCGCAACAAAAAGAATTTGAGGTGTGTAGAAGGTTTAATGCTGATACTTAACTCAATTAATACAACAGCATGGTACTGGTTACCTGAGCATATTGGCAAAAAAAAGCTGGATAACCCGGGCAGGGCATGCATGGCATATATACCTATATGTGTGTTGGAGGTGTGCTAAGGGTGTGGGATCTCCCCTACACAAGTATCGCATTATATCCTACCCGCATAAATACAGTAAACATATGTATTTAACTTTTTTCATATAGATGTTACGCCAAAAGCATTTTGAACCTCTCCAGTCTGCAGTGCAGAAACTGCATTACAACGGACATGCACTGGTGTTGAGTGCAGCTCCAAAAGTCAAAACAAGTCACATTACCGATGCCTTGGATGACTTGGATGAAGTATGGAATGAGTTAGCAGCCAATGTGAGATCATCAACTTGTGGCAATTTCGTAATTCAACAGCTAGATTGGTTATATTTCAGATGAAAACTAGATCACTTGATCTTCAAAAGGCATTGTTGAGTTGTGGCCGATTCCAAGATGTCCTCACATCCCTTTCGTCGTGGTTGAGTGATGCGGAACAACTCGCAGCAAGCCAGAAAAGTCCGAGCTGGGAATATAAAGTGCTATTGGCTCAAATGGAAGAACAAAAAGTCTTGCATAAAATGGTAGACAGCCATCATGAAGCTGTGTCATCGTTTTTGCGAGACGGCGCCAGACTGTCAGCAGACGCAGCCCCTGGTAGCAAAGAAACGATAGCGAAACAAATATCAAGTTTTAAGGACAGATGGGAAGCACTTTGCGCTAAACTTAAATCAAGGTAAAAGCCTAATGTTGTACTTTGACTTTGGAGTGTCAGTGCTACTCCCGAAATACAGGCCTACAACAGAACATGACTATCTTGTTGGTAGTGTATATGCATGATAAGCTAAGCATTCTATTCGATCTAAATATGAAAATATTGCAAAGCGTCCCTGCTTCGTCAAGTGTTTGAATGGCATTGAGTTACTTCTCAGCATTGTGCAAACCCGTAATTTCAATATCTTTGCCAACCTGCTTGCTTCATGCAACTTTTTGAAGACTCATTTGACTGGAGAAGCCGAATTCTGGCTCTGAAAGCCAGCCTTATAACGCTAATTAACAAAACGTTCCAGCTCATCATAACTCATTCTCAATTTTACAACAGAGAAAGCCAGTTGAAATCCATGATCGGCGATGCCAAGTGCTTCCATGAATTGGTGGAAGACTTCACCGGTTGGTTGGAAGGAACGGAACGCTCCCCTGTCAATAACGATGTCATCGGTACACAAGTAGAACAAATACAGGAGCAACTGGCTGAACAACAGGTAAGTGATGAAAATATGGTTGATGGCACCCTGTCACGCTGTTGCATGATCGTATGTATACTTGTCAAGTGATATTCATCACATACGCATGTGTGTGTTACTATTCCACAATGTCTGCATGTCTAGAAATTGTTGGACGATATCAAGAAGCGTGAACGTCAATTAACGGAAATATCTGATACACCTTTGATATCAAAAACCAATGAATATTCACCGGAATTGCTACCTGGACTGCAAACAAAAATCAATGGCTTGATAGCTCGCTACAATGCGTTGAAACAGAGGGTGCAAGGACGAATGGCGATTTTGAGAGAAAACCTTCATCTATGTCGACTGTTCAACGAAGACCATTTGAGGCTTTTTGCATTCTTGTCTGAAGCGGAATTGAGATTACAAGACGGCCAATCGGCGCTAACTGATGCCAGACCTCCTCCTGTGGAAGAGGTTTATTCAGAGGTCAAGGTTCGTGACAGGATGAAATAATTATAAACGCCAGTGTGTATATACAGCCTGTAGCACTGGATGGCTTGTGACCACGGACGTAATGAGTTGATCTCTATTGAGTCCTGCAGAAAAATAGTAACTTATACTTCAGTAGGCTGAGAAAGAAATCTGAACGCACTGGCGACTCCAGGTCTTCCTGAGGTTCAATTGATAAGTCGAAACTTATCTGGTCATTAGGTCAATAATTTCTCTAGTATTCGTGTTGTGTTGCGCCATAATTACATTGCGAATGCTTGAATTGCTTCATGCTTGCCATGCGAATTTTGATGTTTCTGCCACCACTGTTACGTTTTAGGCATGCCGGCATGTTGCTTGATCCTATGTTATTTATGACAATGGAAATTACTTTGATCTCTAAAATTTTGCTCTTGTAGGAAATCCATGATCAAATCATTGCTAAGAAACCTACTGTCGACTCCGCATTGACTGAAGGAAAGAAACTGATGATGAAATGCTCTGGTGAAGACACAATTCAGGTGTGTTTGTTTGTAAATTGCCATCACAGCCTTTATCCTCATCCTACATAGGAGATTTCTTCTGAGAAGTCTTCTAGTATTACTATCTTCTTTGGGGGGTATGTTAACTTGATCGGGGGCTTACTTGCAACGATTTCTATTCTTATATTTTTGATAGGTTCAAGAGAAACTTGAAAGCATCAAAACAAAATATGCTGAACTGCAGACAAAATCAGCAGAAAAATTGCGGTCTCTGGAAAAGTGCTTGGCTTGCTCAAAGGAAATGGATGGAGCACATACGAGTTTGACGCATTGGTTAGATACAAACGAAGCTGCTTTGAAAGAATTGGGTCTCGATGTTAGCCAACGCGCACAAAGAAATTCATTGTCTGGAGATGATATGAAGAAACTGGATGATTTAGTACAGGTAATTCTGTACCTTGCCGTAGCCCTTACTGTGTACATGTAACAGTTCTAATCATGACTCCCATCACCGAAATTTGCTCCTCCCACACGCTCATAACTCTGATTTCTATGTCAGACTATTCATCCGGAAAAATACGAGCCTGCCGTAAAAACTATCAAGAAATGCGCAAAAGATCTCTCTCGTTTTGCTTCACGTTGGGGAGACGAACCTTTACAGTCCGTTGCAGTTGATGACGAAGCTCGTTTCAACGCTCTCAAACAGGCTCTTGAACTGTATCAAGCATCGAAAAAGCAAACTGAAGAGAAGTTATCCACAGTATGTGTCATTTTGTTATTTTCAATTATTCACCTCATGGTTTTTGTTGGAGTTAAACTCCCTGGCAAACGCTTATTGGTCTCTAAGTCGTATCTATGTCGTCATAATGGAAGTTACGTGGTTGCCAGGGCGTGCGTAGGGAAACGAGATCAGTTAATCAGAGAGGTATGGATTTCTTCAAGCAAGCTTTATTCTAGCACGGCATTGTCGTTCAGTCAGTTGTACTTGTCAGGCAACCTTGGCGGTATCTTACACTGTATTGGATGTCTATGATCGTCAAGACGTGTCATTAATGTTGTTGTAAAGGTTTATTACGGCCGGAGTTTTTGAAACCACAGAAATCTCACCAAGGCGGATATTATTACTGAGAATTGATGTCAATTTCAGCAGTGGCTAGTTACAGGAGATGTTTTCGTATAATAAAAAAGTCCGTTTAAAACCATACGAAGTGATACCATTAGCGGATTTCAACGTCCAACCTCACGCGCCGCCATTGAACATGAGCGCACGGCCGCGGAAGATCTTTCACTCGCATAGTAGGGCGGATTTGGCGCACGGTTTTGCTCGGAACAAACAACTCGTAGCCCCAATCAACTTGAGAAGACCGAAATCTGCTATGGAACTCTCGACCAATTCATCGCGAGATTTTGAATCGAGGAATAGTTATTACACGGTTGATGACGGGAGGGATGAAATTGCTGAAAGCTCAAAGGAACTTATCGAATTTTTGCCAAGGATATCAGCAATAAAACATGACGAAAGTGACTCGGAAAAAGTAAGCATGTGTCTCTATTTCTCTGTGTTGTCAGAATTAACAATTTTTCTGGCGTTACAGAAGAATTCCCTCCCGTTGGATACCCCGGCTACAGGAAATCGCGATTGTATGATTGTGTACCCACAGAATACGGTTCCAATGGCCAAATACAGGTAAATATTTTGCGCTTCGTTTATGTCACACTACTCTCTTATGGATCTGCCCTTTGCGCATGCAGAAAAAAGATTTCTGGGGAATTACCTGATAGTGACGATGATGAAGCACCAATGACTGATGCGCAAAGATGGAGTAAAGAAAAACTGCTTGAGGACACGACCCTCAACCCTGGACAATTTCGGCGGAGACGTAAAGCGTCCTTATGGGCCGATCCAAACCCTGACGGGAATGTCGCGTATGATCTTCATGTAATGCGAGCATTTTACGTTATATCCGCGATTAATTTGTGTTTGATAATGTTGTGTTTTTTGTGCTAGGATCAAATTAAAAAGCCGACTTATATGGGAGATGACAGCATGGATAGTGAAAATTTGACTGCTGTACTAGCAAAGGGATCTCGTCGGAAATCGCTGTTGGCGATTGGATCGGTTGTAGCTAAATTCACCAATCGAAGGCAATCGAATGAAGATGAAGGTTAGTGAATGACACTTACATAGTGTCTAATTAAAACACAACGATGTGTTTGTTATATTTTCAGAATATTCAGGCGATATAGGTACGGTTCTCGGTCCGCGAAGGCCCACTGTTGTAACGTTTGATGTTCCAAATGAAAAAGATGATGTTGATGAAGGGTCACGTGTTTCTGAGTCAGCACGAGATAACACTTCCACTGATGATAATCTAGCAGAAGCTTCTTTGGCTCTTCCTCCTGCTCAATTTATGGACACGAAAACTATCATATCTCTCAGCGAAAATCTAGTTTCAAAAATTACAAACGACCACAGAACGCCAGAAAACGCACTGAAGTTTCCTTTACCCAATCCCGCTGTTTCGTTAGCTCCTGTTATATCATTAGCCACTATTCCTGAAAATGGCAGACCCCTGACCGCTTCTTCTAAAAGATCAGATGGCCCGATTTTTATTCGCCCTCCCGAAACGCCGTTTGAAAAGTCCGATGACATCACCAGTGAAGACGATATGTCAAGCGCTAGTCGTCCGAAACGTCATTCATCGCGTTCGTCACATCAACGTCACCGTACCGCTCACCGCAACTCCATCGGCGGGAACAGCGGTGATTACGATGATACAGAGTTAGATAAGGAGCGGTCGCGTCGACAACGGGAAGCTCGGCGTAGACAGAGTTCTAAAAGAGATGCGAACGAAAAAAATCGCATTCGTAAAAGAAAAAGTAATCGTAAATCTCGTCGGCGCGGGAGCGAAGTGCGCGAAAAAGTCGGCATAGATCATTTGGATCGCGCAAAAAATGAACAACAATGCGATGAGCCGGTGGAGGATAACTCCATCTTTAAATTTGCATCGTTCTTGAAAGGGAGCGAATCGAAATCGAGTAATTTATCCAAGTCTGAATCGTTTGCTCTTGAGAATTTTGCAAGGAAAATTATCAGTTTGATTCAACAAAATGGCGACGCTAACGTCGAAAGCAACGACTCCGATGCGGCGCTTATACACGCTCGCCATGATTCCAACGTTACTGAAATACGAATGAACGACTCTAGCGACACGCCCGTGCAACAGCTTCACTCTGCTATCGATACAACGCCGTTAATTTCAACCGCTCAACGATATACAGTGCAGTCGCCTGATGTCCAACCTGCCGTTTCTGTCAAAAAACAATTCCACCTGGAGCAGACACATGGGCTTCCTCCTCCGATACGACCACATTTGTCTGTTACCAACCAGTCCACTGCCTCGTCTACAGTGACTGTGTTAAAACCGGACGTTTTATCGTTGCCAGATATCTTTGAACCGCTCGATGGCGATACGCTAAAAACCGTAGTTAGATTGCCCACACTGCAGGAACAACCTGGCGAAAATGAGGAAATTTTGCGGAAGAGAGTCGAGGATTTCCTTAACGGGAATTCGGAGGAGGGCGATTCACATTTTCAACAAGTACCAGGACGACGGTGGGTCGCGGAATGGGCGAGACGAGAAGAAGTGATCAATTCTAAAATTTCTAACCGCCAAACTGTAACGGAAAATGTTGATGCCGCGGGTAACGCTAAAAAACTTAAAAGAAAAAGAAGCTCGTTGTCGCGTAAACGAAGCATTAAACGCAGCCCGTCCACTGCTAGCATCGGTACATTTTTCAGTAGGATTTTCGGTCGCTTACGAATGGATGATGAGCTCCCCGTCACCAAAATCACTGAAGTCGTTGCATGCGTTTATACCGTCCGCGTGAATAACAGTCGCGATGACCTTACTCGCAACATTTCAGCTAACACACAACTAAATCTACGTCCTAGAACAAATAACCAGGATAATATCACGACCAGTCAGACCCAAACTACCAAGGCAACCCAAAAAGTGAATTTTTTAGATGAGATTGCGAATAGTAAAGATTCCGGCGTGTTTTCTGACAAAGGTTTGGACTCTGTTGATGAAAACGGTCGATTTAACGTCAATGTTCGCGGTATTGGGCTAGGTCCTTGGAATTTCGGAATCGCACAGCAATAAAAACTTTCTACTTCTGAGTTATTCATACTTGAGTGTATATTGTTAACCTTATCAAGGCCTCATTGATACGGTTCTTTCTACTTTTTGAATTGAGTTTTATGTGCTAGGCCCTGTATATTTAATTTTGTGGCGTATTGTTGACCAGATGGCTGTATATGTTGAAATGCTTGAAATATACTTTTCCTTAGCAACGAAGTGGTCGCTTTGGTTGTCTCTATGTGAGTAACTAGCCAACATCTTAGCGATTCATGTTAGGTCAGCCTTCCTGATAAACTTCAGTTATTATGAAAAGGCAGTTAATTAGATGGCATTCTGTTTATAATTGGCTTGTTGTTGTCATTTGAATTCATTTTAGACTCTAAAAACTTATTTATATACAGTTCCTGGAGCACGCAAATGCCTGCCTGAAAGGTTTAGATGACGTTTCTTCACGCTTGGATGATCTCCGAAATATGACGTCATTAGATCCAGAATATTTGAAAGCGATGGCGGCCAAGCACAAAGTATATATCACATTGTTGGGTGTTATCCTATGATAAATGTCATGTGATGATTTTTCTCAGAAAATTTTCGATGACATCGCGTCAGAGCGAAATCGCGCCCATAGCATCAACGATGAAGGTGACTCTATTGCGCCCTCTTGTGACGAGGAAGACAACGCCCGAATCAACGTAACATGTCTTGTCTCGCAATTTTCCGCACACTTTTAATACTTGGCATTATAATTCAGAAACTTGTGGACGATATTGAAAATAAACTAGCAGACGTTGAAAAACAATACAAGGATTCCCAAATGGACAGAACTCTACCTATCGCTGCAGCCTACGTTGAAACGAAAGACGAATTGACGCCGTGGTTAAAATCCACTAGGGAAGCTGTGGAATCTTTCAAACCACCAGCCATTTTGGGCGATGAATTGAAATCGCAACAAACTGAAGCTAAGGTGATTCATATAAGGGTATATAGTATAGGATTCGTGACCTCCCAAATAACAGCATTTCTTCTTGTATAGAGTCCATTGCCAACTGGCGTTTTCTTGTTTGAGGTAAATATATCGGTGGCGGGATGCTATACACGCTTTCTGTTGGAATGAGCAATTCTAAAATTTCTTTCAAACCTTCGCTATGATTTTTTTTTAGTTCAAATATGGCCTTGTAGCGCCATTTTGAAATGTCCATATAGCTTAAGCTACTATACATCTTGTAGTAACGATTTCAATTCAAAATTAATTTCTGCGGTGCTTAATTATTGGTTATGGATCCTTTTCATCATTATCATCGCTTTTCATGTCTTCTTTCAGTTATGGTGTCGGTGGTATTATTTACTGGTTTTGGTTGTGGCATCATAATAGTATCAGTTTATATCGGATGTGTACGACGGTATGATAGGGGATAGTATGCTAGCCCACGATTCCTTAAGGCGTAGTTGTAGGCGGTAAATTGTTATTGGTCGCTATGAAACGTAAACCCGCTAATATTTGGGTGTCTGTGCAATTCAGCTATGTCCTTGACTTCTATAGTTTGGGTTGGTTTTGAGTACAGATTCTAGAGCTAAACTTTGCACATCTATACAATCTTTTAACCTCTATCTCACTCATTGAAAATGAGAATGGTCCTGAGATGTCATGATGCGGCTCTTGCACGCTTTGTATTTATATCATGACTTCATAATGCAGGGTTTGAGAGAAGATATATCCGATCACCGACCATACATGGATAAGCTGAACAAAACAAGTGCGCAACTATCGCAGTTACTTGGTGAGTGTGATATTCTATGCCTTGAATCTAAGGAATGGGTGGTGAGTGGGCACAAATCGCGTATGATTTTCTACCTGCCATTTGACAAATGATGTATCACATGATTTGACACAACATCTGGGAAACCCTTGTCAAGTGACTTTACGATCCAACGTTGCCTACTCATTAGGAAATTTCGTCAGGGAACTTAACCCCAAAAATTTAATTCTCATAACAAATGTCACGTCGCAAAGTTGCTAGGTCAAGCGTATATCTATTTCATGTAGTGGGTGACAACCCGAATTTCGCTGCCGAAGTTGTGAAGTCGACGGATGACGTCAACAAAGAATATGCTAATCTCAGAGAAGCCGTACGCGGACGATCTGCGGAACTGGAAAATGCACTCGGAGAATCAAGCCAGGTGCGAAACTTCAATATGTATCAAAAGGCTATGCTAATAATATGACATTACCCCTGTTCGTACTTCGTAGTATATGTAATGGTCATTTTTTATGCATTTCTAGTTTTTTGAAAGGCTAAAGTCTCTTATGGAACAGCTCGGTAACATTCGCAAGTCCGTTACATCGCTTTCACCAGTTCTTATAGAACCTGATAAGGTGAAGGAACGTATCGGAAAAGTAAAGGTATGTCAAACTTTCAAGTCGTTTTAACGCTGTCTTATTATCCGAATCTTGTTTTTAGCTGTATGAAGTGGAAATGGGCAAGCAATTGCCAACTTACAACAGCCTGAAAAATCAAGGAGAGAAATTGATAGAGCGAAGCACAGAGAGCGGCGATGATTCGGCGAAAAGTAATTAGTTGTGTTCTATTTGTTAGAATAACATCACTAGCTGAGAATAACATTACTAAAAATCAGTTTAATTATTACCGACGCGATTGCGTAGTATAGTGCATAAAGTATTGACTGATAGCGATACTACGCGCAGAATGTGGCTGCCAATTGTAACAGCGGTCAGCTTTTATTATTGAGACTAGAACCGTGTATTCGAGTACAAGGACTGAGGCAAGCGTATTTGTGATCCATTACAACACTGCAACCACTGATGAAATTGGCATTACAAGGCTAGGACTTTAGAAATAGTAGTATGCTTGGAAGCTATGACGTAATCGCCAACACCGACTATTTAATTTCAGTGGTCAAAGATAAACTCTCCGGTCTGACGTCATTGTGGAAAGAATTGAGGGATTTGATTGCGAGTCTTCTGAGCGAGTTGAACGATCTGCTAGCGTCTTGCCAACGCTTTTGGAATGAAGCGGATGCTTTCCATGCCACTCTGAAAAACCAAGCCGCTACTATCTCGCAAGAAGTGGGAGAGCCGTGTGTAGAATTAGTCGCAATTAAACAACAAATGGATTATTTTGAGGTCAGTATGGCGTTATATTGATATGGATAGCTTGACGGTGTAAAACCAATGTCTGTTTATCGCCTGCTTTAGTTGCATGGTAAGTTAGAATGGAAGTCCAACGCCGAAGGATATCATGACCATCCCTCCTCGTATAGTGTAGTATTTTCTGTTCGTGAATTTCCCCAAGCTAACTTTTTCGACTTAGTTGATATTAAAATATCTACCGACGTTTTTTCCAACCAATCGTCGATGGAATGCCAGGGTTCGTCGACCCCGAAGCCCGAACCGAAAGTGCAGGCCTGCGATTTCGATTTGGGTATATATATATATATACAAGCCCTTCGTTTTGGTCTTTAGGGTAGGAGAATAGCTCCGCTTAAAATGTGTATTCTGTATTGTTCGTTGCAGTCACTCTGTCAAGATTTGTCAGCGCTGGAAAACGAATTGGAAGCAATTCGTGAGGAAGCATCAGGTCTTTGCTCACTCGAAGGAACTCCTCGACAACCAGGAGACGCACCGGACACAACGGAAGTGAAAAAAGTCACCGATGAGGTTAGGCTGAATTCATGCTCTATTTTAGGTAGACATGGCGCTGTGTAAGTCGCCTGTTTACGCCGTGAACTCCGCATTAACGCTGGCGAAAGAGTAGTGTCACGCATGACGAGTGCTGGCTAAAACATCTTGCCTCCACCATTTTTACCGTTCCTCGTTGACGCATAATGTTCAACTTTAGCTGAACGCCGATTGGAATGGATTATGCGATCACGTGGGCAAAACAAAATCGAGATTAGACGAAGCCATGAGCGATGCTGTAGATTTTCAAGAATCCGTTCAGAGGATGTTCGATCTCCTCAAAGAAGAATGTGATAAAGTCGATAGCATGCAACCCGTCGCTACAGAACTGGAAATTGTCAATGCACAAGTTCAAGAGCTTAAAGTAACGATTGAATAGTAGATTTTCGGATTGTTGCTTTATAATTGAGTTTTTTAGGATTTCCGTGCGCACACCCACGCTCATCAAATTGAGCTTGAACGGCTGAGTAATCGCGGTGAGATGATGGCGTCAAGAGCTAAAAGTGAACCCGAGAAAAAAAGCGTTAAAGCTTCCACCGACGAAATGCGGGGCGCGTGGAAACAGCTCAACGATAAAATCTTAGCGCGACAGGTAAGCTTAAAACAATTTGCCATTGTATTTATGTCAATAATGCCATTGTGCATTATTGTTATGTCTATGTATTTCTAGCATGAACTCGAAACCGCAATGTTAATGCTCGGCCAACTTCGTCACTCTATGAACGAATTGGAGGAATGGTTAAATAAAACTGACCAAGAGTTGGATTCACTTAAACCACCTCCCGCTGACGATCCACGCCAGGTTGAAATCGAACTTGCGAAACATAAGGTATATATATATATTGTGTATTTGGCATATAGATAAATATCATTTATTTTACCTTATAATATATAACATCGACTTTAACGTAAGGAACGCACGCGTTTTACGCCGAAATACCAGCCTTGGAATTAACTCATTCAAAAGCTACAACCACAGTACCCATACAGTATTGAAATCTGCAACACACACATAGTTTGTTCGACGTGCAGGTAGGAAAATCTGGGTTTGACAAACGTGGGACAATCGGACGCAGGATACGGGAGGTCACGATTTCTGGCGGCGACGTAATTTTCAGTCGACCACGTCCTTATACGCAATTTGCTATTGACGTCGTCATACACACATTGAGCCTTTAAAGGGTCTATACTGAACTTTGTTTGTTACAGATTTTGTGGAACGACATTCTCGCGCACAAGGTTACACTCGACTCAATCACGTCAGCCGCTCTCGAGCTAAGTTCCTCAGCTGTCGAAGATCCTTCCAGTCCGACGAAATCTAACGGAGTAGAAGGAAAGGTTAACGACCTAAACGGGCAGTGGGAAGAAGTCGATGCAAAGGCACAAGCTCGACAATGGGAATTGGAAGAGGCGTTGGAACGTGCACAAAATCGTCAGCGAGAATTAGAATTACTCTCGAGATGGATGCAGGATAAAGAAAATGAATTAAGTCAGAATAATCCATATGGAGGCTTGCCGGAAACCGCTCTGGAGCAACTCAATGCTCACAACGTAAGTTCTGCTCAGCCTAGAATTCGTCAGTATTGACCTTCCGCGTATTCTTAGCCCAATAGACCATAGCGATCAGAACGGTGGAAGTTGCTATAGGGCCGTCTAATGTAACAGGCAAAATATCGTTGCGTAACCCTAATAGCTATACAGTTACCTGTAAATAGAAGCACAACCCATGACTGAGTATTTATGAAATGTGTATGTTCTTGTAGAATCTCATGGAGGAGTTGGAAAAGAAAAGGAACATCTCTGAAGGTTTAATTTCTCCCGATTCGTCGGCGAATCCAGTCGAAGCAGCTATGATGCATGATAAAATGAAGGGATTGGAAGCCAAAATGGTGCAGAAAAAGGTTGATGCGATATTGCTTCATTCAATAGTAAAAAAAAATCATAAATATGTATATTCCGTGTAGGCGAAATTGGCGGAAGTGTTGGAACAAACGCAGAAGTTCCATGACGATCTGCAAGCCTTCAGGCAATGGCTTACCGATTCTGAGAAAACATTGGACAGCCAACCGCCACCAAGCGTTGTAATGGAAACGCTAGAGAAACAACTTGAAAAACAAAAGGTATGACCACTGTGATTCTATTCAATGCCACAATGAGTGAGAACACCGCGTTGCAATGAAGCGTTTTCGAATTTCTGTTGAGCTTACTTTCCCATTGTTTCCGAATTGCAGCCACACACTCTAATTTACTCTCTAAAATCGTCAACAAATTCAAAATTCTAGTTACGTGAAAGCCTACAGCCCTACGTCATATCTATACGAATAACCAGTGATTGTTTTCGTTTTTAATATGACTCTAATACATTTGATTAAATAGCAAACTTCAAACTTTTTTCATAGGAAATGGAGGAGGATGTCAGAGTGCATCGAGAAATGCTGCTTGAGTTGGACAAAGCTGGCGCGCATTTGAAGTACTTTTCTCAAAAACAGGACGGGATTTTGATTAAAAATCTGTTGCTGTCTGTACACGCCAGGTATATAATTCTTTTTGTGGATTTTTTTAATCATGACCGGTGTTGATTATAAATTTGAAACATTGCAGATGGGACAAGATCACTTCTAGAGTCTCTGAAAGGTCGTTTTTGTTGAACGAATTCCACAAAAAAGCAAGCCAGGTGAGTTATGGACCATATAGTTCCTTGACCGCGTAAACTGTCATCACTTTTGCGCTAATGCTAATACTGTGGCACGGGAACGGGGAACATTCACGCGTGACGATAAATAGAAGCGAATTTACGGAACTAACGTGAAAATAAGACCGATTACGCGCGATATGTTGTTCTGTGCTCTTCACTTCACTGTACTGTAGTTTCGAAATGGCCGCAGTCTCGTATCGGTTACACATGACTGATCTCTCCTTTTCGGAATGCCTCCTATCGCAACGCGTGTTGCTCTCGCGATGAGATTATGTTCTCTGTCATTATCTCACTTTGACGGTTATGGAGTGTGACGACAACGCAAGAACAATGCTCGCGATAAACTATGTTTAAAAAGCTTTTCGCAATCGTTGCCCCGGTGGCCTAATGGATAAGGCATTGGCCTCCTAAGCCAGGGATTGTGGGTTCGAGTCCCATCCGGGGTGTGTTTTGTTTTTGCCCCTTTTCATGGCTTTTAAATATTGTGGGCGTGTAGTAACGTCGATCTTACTTTATTTTTTAGTTCTACGATTCATGGGATAAGCTTTGTGAGTGGATCGATTCGGCGATAAACAGCTTGGATGAAAGTTATTCTACATCAAGTGACCCCGACAAAATTAAAATCTTACTAGCCGATCTCAAAGTATGATCGTATCAGCCGATACATAACTAATGAATTGAAATTTTAATTCGTGTTTCTATCGTAGGAATTCCATCACGCTGTTGCGTCGAAACGGCCCGTTTATGATGCTACTTCCAGAAGTGGGAAAGCTTTGCGAGAAAAAGGACATACCTACGGTGACAAAAGTCACGTAGACGACAAACTCAGGAAATTGAAGGATAAATGGGATTCCTTATGCAAAAACGCATCTGAAAGGTACGCCTTACACTCGCACTAGACACTAGTTGCATACCGCTTATTTTCTGAACGTTTTCGTTGTTACATTATGATGTGAATTTAGGCAAAACCAGTTAGAAGAGGCACTCATGCAATCTGGAAGGTTGATCGACGCAATTGAATCCTTATTTGATTGGTTATACAAGATTGAACCATCCGTCGCCGCTGACTCTCCAGTACACGGAGACGTACACACTGTTGCCGGCCTCATCGACCAGCATAACGTAAGGCACTGTTGATATTGTGCTACAACATGCTTGATATGTTTGGTTGCCCTAACCACCTCGTACTGTATTGTCTACAGGCACTGTTGAATGATATCAATACCCGAGAAGCGGTTGTGGAATCTCTTCACAAATCTTCTGCTGAAATGTCAGAAAGCGCAGATTCGTCGTGGGTCAAAGATCAAATGCAGGTAATTAATATACACCAGGGTGCTGCATGGAACATGGAATTCTGTGTTTATGCAGACTATTCTTATTAATTTTAGGAGCTCTCTATGAGGTGGGATGCGCTTTGTAAATTTGCGAAAGTTAAAGAAGCGAGGCTAGGTTTGGCGAAATCACAAGCTGAAGAATTTCAAGTCTCAACGCAAGATATTCTCGATTGGCTGACAGCTTCTGAGACTAATCTGCGATTAAATGAACAATTGCCAGATGATGAGTTTCAACTGCAGGTAGGCTAAGTGACGTGATGTGAAATAGGATCGGTCTCGTAAATCCAATGGCGTTCAGTTTACCCTCTCACATCTAATTTCTGTTTTCTTTGACTCATTTTCTCCTTACCGCCATTGAAGGATTTCCTCTGCTTGTGGGATATTTATATAGCCTACAAGGCGCTTGCTTGCAGATAGCACATAGCCTAGTAGATAGGCCTGTACTAGGCATGTTAAGTCCGACGCCTCTCTTGAACATGGTGTGTTGGGTCTATAGGAACTGAAGGCTGCCAATCTTGAATTCTCTCTGGAATCACAAAAGAAGCGTACCGAACTGGATCGTACCCTCGCTCTCGGCCATTCTATTCTTGAAGAAGCACATCCCGACGCCATCACTCCTTTGAAGCATTGGTTGACGATACTACAATCACGATGGGATGAGGTTCGTTTAGTTTAGTGACTGTGCCTATAGACTAGTTCATGGCCTTCTTTAGTCTAAAGTAGGCCATGGATAGTTGTATAGGCCTACACGAGATGTCAGTTGAAAATATTTTTGGAGAAAATCCCACTCTTCGTTAAATCCCGGCGCAGCACGTCGTGTAGGCTACATGACATTCAGTGTTGTGCGCAATTTCTCCTCACTCCAGACATAGCTGTACAGAGTAGTCAGTAGAAAGCTATGAACGAATGCGCAGGCATATGGGTCGAGTCCTATTGGAACTCCCACACATTAAAATGGGTATGTACTATGCGTATGCGATATATTAGCATGGCGATACCGTAGCTACTTGCTAGATATCTTAACGACTACATTGATGATTTTCGTTAGGTCGTTACTTGGGCACTTCAGCACGGAGAAAGGATCGATGGCTCCATCAGCGAAATGGAGGAAAGAGCGGCGTTGTTCAATAGTCTAATGAACTGGCTGAAGAACGCCGAAAGCACGTTAGATATCAACGACGATCAACCAATGCCAAAAGGGGTGGATGATATTGAAAAGTGAGTAGCCTACATCCCACACAGCCTTAGCCGCCCTTAGATTTTTTCATGATCATCTGCTAAATTTGCGTCCTATTCAATTCCGACTTGCCACGGAATGGATCCCGGTTGACTATTTCTGTTCTTAGACGCATCTCCGAGCATCAAACATTCCAAGATGATATGTTGAAATTGCAACCGGATTACGATAAGTTATCTAAAACGACGCGACGCCGTCCGCCGAAGCCAGACGCCACGAAACGAAAAGGCGGAGGTAAGTGATTGGTCACGTTGTGACTACTGATTGTTCGTGGAGTTTAAATTTGTTGTTTGTTCGCAGATCATTTACCAGAAGAAGACTCACCAGGTTCGCAACTACAAAACAAATGGCAGCGAGTGTGGCTCAAAGTACTTGATCGACAGCAGAGGCTGCAGAATGCCCGCGACCTAGCGAAACAAGTAATTTCAGATATCTAAATTAGACTTTTGCCTCTGCCCATGCAAACCTAGTTAGATCTGTCATCGTGGTTTTTTAGTAGACTACATTGCTTTCATACGGTCACAATAAGTCGAGAAAGAGTTACTGTACCGTACGCACACCGCATTGGGTCGCATATCAAGACATGGTATATAATGTTCGACGCGCATTATTGGCGTTTCACCAGGCGATGCGGCATTCACCTTATTGCGTCCCTTGGTGTAGCGGGACGTCGTTCCGTTGATACCTTGCTCTATGCGCCGTGAGTGAGTACGTGTACCACAAGGTTGCATCCCGCCTGCGTTTTGAAGTCGGATTTCATATCTCTTTGTTATCTTGCAGCAAGCCAGCATGGGCGATTTCTCATTTCCAAAATGGCGATCGCGCTACATGAGATGGATGCACAATAAAAAATCGCGGGTCATGGATTTCTTTAGGACGATAGACACTGACGGCGACGGACAAATCACAAGGCAAGAGTTCATCGACGGGATCATGAAATCAAGTAAGGCAATCAACATTTTTTAAAACCTTATCCGACTCACTATCACGTTTGCACTGTGACTTGTAGAATTTCCTACCACGCTTGTTGAGATGGAAAAAGTCGCTGATATTTTTGACCAAGATGGAGATGGCTATATAGATTATTATGAGTTCGTCGCCGCTCTCCATCCTAACAAAGAAACATACAAACCCCAAACAGATGCTGATAAAATTGAAGACGAGGTTAGTGGAACTTTACTATTACTCAGATCGTAACGCTGGTAATCCTTGGCCTCTTGCACGGATGTGCAAGTGCACATAGTAGCCGTACTGTAATTATGGTAGCTGCTAAATTTCTTGTACACTTGTTCAGTCCAGTGTTGTTGTATCTATGTCGTCATCGTTCGAAATTCCTTTTAAGGTTGTTCGGCAAGTCGCAAAATGCACTTGCTGCAAAAGATTCCAAGTTCAACAGATATCGGAAAACAAATATCGGGTATGTTCACTTGTTGTTCGTTCATTCTGTGAAATTTGTTCGGGGAGAGAGCAGAGATGGCTGAGTTATGACTGTTTATTGGCAACTGACAACCATGGCTTACTCTAAAGTACTCTAAAGTAGGCCATGGGACAACTCAGATGAGCTGACACCCATAAATGATTATTCAAGTTAATATCAAAGAGTGAAGTTATGTGTATATGCGCTCATGTCCGCGAAGTCAGCAACTACCATATTTAATCTCGCAACATTCTTGGGTAACAAAAACGACCTTGCGGTGTTGATTTAGGCGCGATATTTGTTGGATTTACAACGATTCGAATATTTTGATTATTCGGCTTGGTTAGAAGAGGTCACTGATGACGATAATTGTCCTACCCTACACCGAGAGGTGAACTATGAGTAGAAAATAGAATGGCTGCTATGACCACAGGTATCAGCCGATTGTAGCGTCACCGCTGCTTGGTGATACATAGTTGATGCCTCAACAAAATGATCAGTTATGAATAATGATATTATCAATCCAGTTCAAACCGCATGTTGAATATATGATTCCTGCCGCTGTGACAAGTTCGTCAGACGATTGGTTTCCGGCAACGTCTGAAACCGTTAAACAGAGCTCGTAACGTAGGTCCTTTCACTGCAAACGTTATTTTTTTGAGTCTTGTGTTGTGAAATTTTTATATCATTAACTTTCAAATTTTTGTCGTTGGCCTCTACAGTTTTTCATGGGATCTCAGGTATATACACGTTTTCAGTTGCTTTGTCTTTGTGACGTCATCGTTACGTCGGATCATTTTGGTTCTTGCAATAACGCATGCGATGCGCTTCCCCATTCATGTCCTGTTGTTATTTGTTTGCCGCATCTCACATCACTACCGGTGTACAAAGTTACCTCTAGTTCTTCTCATAGCTAGCGGTGCTGCATTAGGCTGTTAGCGGCATCATCGCTACTTCATTGCGCAACTGCTTCTTAACATTTACATCTAGCCTGTAGAGTTCCTTCTGCTGCTACGTTGCAATGAATTAGCCACTAAGGAGATCCGCGATGCTATCGTGGGTGTCATGCATAAGGCGCGCTTTGTGACGTGGTCTTGTTATATATTGCTTTTCATGTAAAGGTCGGTGTCATTGTCAAAAGTTGACAGCTATAGGTCATGTTTGCACGAACAACGCAGCCATGGCAAATATGTTAGGTTCGAGGCTCATTGAAGGGGTCCAGTCGGAATTGCAAGTCATTTTTCGCAGGAGCCCAACTATGCGGTGTCTGCGCATTGTTGGCTAGTTTTCAACGTGTTTAACTCTGTGCGGAGTCACGAGGAGTTATAAGATACGAAGCCATTGGTTGCGTTGTTCGCGTAAACGGCTCTTAACGCTTTTGTTGTTGCAACAGTCCTTATTTGCCGTCAAAATGCATGCTGTCACAAGTTGAAAGCTATATATATTATTCAAGAACACATTCTTCAGCTTTGGTGTTTTCATATTTTGAGTTATTCTGCGACAAGCTCTTCAGTTTCCCCGCTAGAGATATGCAACGAGTGAACCTCTGCTCCCGAAAATAGCGGAAGGCAAAAGGGTCGAGTTTAAAACTGTTCTGGGCTGACTTTGAATCACGCCCGCACCCTACCTAACATCCACCATTATGTCATTCCTCGAATGCTGTAAATGCAAAAGGTGTCGGTTCATAGAGAATAGGAGTGCCACTGGATCATATGAGTTTGCGCTTAGTCTGGGATAACAACCACGACACTTTAGCATCTCGTATCCATGGTAATCTGACAAGCATAGTAACTTTCAACCTTGGGAACCTCGAATTCTGTTTTCTTTAGTTTGGCGACAATCAACAATTGCGTTTGGTGCGAATCTTGCGTAGCACGGTCATGGTTCGTGTTGGAGGCGGGTGGATGGCGTTGGATGAATTTTTATTAAAAAACGATCCATGCAGAGGTGAGTCCGTTTGATGTCGGTTGTCTCATCTTCATTTCTTTGATCTCTTTTCACATGTTCATCTTCACTTTCATCTCCTCCTTTCGTCTTATTTCATCCTTATCATCAAAGCTGCTACGAAAGTACATCAAACGAGCAAGACAAATGCGAGATTATCATCTGCTGCCTCCTTTCGGGCACATTCCGCAGCTAGTGTGGTGTCTACTGCATCGTCTAGTAAAGCTTGTGTTTCTCATCGACGGTTACCTTTACCGTCTGAAACTGGGATCGGCAGATTCCCTGATAATAGTCGGCAATCTGTACCCAATGGTGGTACCGGTACCATAGCAAGACTCCACGCTGTACGTAATCGGTTGTTTACTATGTTGGAATACGATTCACATGAAGACTTGACAAGTCAAGACGTCGATGTGGAATGTTTTGATATGGAAAGCGATTGCTACACTCCTGATTTATTCCCAAAGTCTTTACTCTGCTCGAGCGAAAGCGGGGATTCACTTACCGAGTTTGAGGCGGTAGAGATGTCACTAGCTGATGACAACGTAACTAATATTGAGAGACGATACCAAACTGATAACTACGACGCTGAAAGCCAAAACTGCGTCAACTCATTTCTGTCTTCGCAACGTAGCAGTGTGATGGGTGGTGAGGGTCATAGTATTATGAGTAGACTTTGCAATGGATATCTGACGCTGGACGATCCGTCTTTGTACAGCTGCGCCGAATCACTCAATCACGCAGAAGTCGAATCTGAGGATGGGGAAAACTGGGCGAGCCCTGTCGATTATGACAGTGACGATTCCCTCGCTGAGTTTGAACGATGCGAACTTACGATCGCTCAAGATTCTGACGTCACGGACATGCTTCATTAGTTCAAATGCTAGTGAACATTTCACCATCTTAGATTAGGTTCACTCATTTCTCTCTATCTGTCATTCTCTCTCTCTTTCTGTATCTCAGTATCTCGCTCTCTTCGACTCTGTCATTCTGCATCAATTTGATATCATCGTCCAACACGTGTGGGCCGTTTTTAACGCCGTGCGGCATCGTTTACAGCCAAAGGACGAACAAATACCGAACTGAGGGAGAAATTTATCCTACCTGCTGGCTCCAGTCAGCAAATGGCAGCGTTCAAGACAAAGCGAAGCTCAACTCCCAGGTAACGTAGTAGATTAGTGTAGTGATCTTGCGATTTTTGGAATTTTCTTGTGTTTTGGATCGATAGATCGCATCAAAGCTCCCGGGGATCATCACGAAACACGTCTCCGTCAAGAGATTCTCATTCACCGATGCCTTCCAAGAACAGTCGCAGCGCCGGTCAGTACCGCAAAAGTCATTGGCTTAATGTCTAAAATTTGTAAATTCCCCAACGGGTAGACGAGAGTGTGTCTTTCTTCCGTACATTACTAACATTTACGGTGACTGCAATATATCCTCACGGTCGAGTGATTGCCGTTTCGGAGAATTTGGTTGGGCGTACATTTACTAACGTTTATGGTGACTTGCGATACCCTGTTTGTCGAAAGTCGATTGCTAGCGTTGTACATTATTTGCTGATCTACTGGAGACAAAAGCATTAATTACTGGAATACTACAGGCCTGTACAAGAAATGCTGAACTATTACAGATTCGTACCTAGGCCGGTCTTTCGCTCAAATGAACATTACTACAACTAGCCTAGGCACTAGTATGGATATATAATGTCTAAATATCCTATAGACTGTCTCTATGCACTCTGATTGATTTCGTTGCCGTTACAGCATCTCGTGGTAGTCGCACTTCAAGCGGGTCGTCGGATCGTTCACTAACCCCATCACTATCAAGCACCGGAGCTACTGCAGGTGATACATCAGCCTCAGCAGCGTCCACCTTGTCACGTCATTCTACACCAATAAGGTCTTCAACGCCTAAAGGATCTTGCGCAGTTCATCGGTCAACCGTCACCGACACACCGAAAAGATCCAAAATTCCAACTAAAGGGGCTGCAAAGAAAAAACTATGATGCAAGGATACTCGACTGCAGTCCATTCCTTTATTGCAATGAAAAAGTCTTCAAGTTGTTTTCTGTTTTGCTGGAGGTCAAGGCAATGAATTTTTTCGTCACTTACCTTCGTCTATCATGCACGTATATCAAAAACAATACAAAGCGCATGTGTCGCACTGTGTTTGCAAATGCAGGATGTTGACGCGAGTTATTTTGTTCGATGATTTTTCTTGCTCCTTGCGTTTACTACGGTACTCTCTATGACCATTGAACATTATTTGCTGACGTCATTACCTAATTATCCCAATTTCTTGATCACCGCAATTTTCCTTTGATGCTTTTGTTGGTTGTATTTTTGCTAACTTGTAATCGACTGTAGCAAGATTATCGCAATTGTAGCTTTAACTTTAGTCGTCCTTGAGAAAAGTTTTGTGATTATGACTTGAAACTGATTAAAAAAATTTGGTGTGGCATCTATGACGCTTATACCTGCAGTCTTTATGGTATTGTAGCATGGCCTACTGTAGGTAACTAAAGTAGGCCATGGTTGTAGCTAGGGTATGGTATTTTACCGACGGGACTGTTTGTTTTGTTGTTTGCTTAGACTGCGTGATATTATTGCAGCTTGCTATTTCCGTACCTGTCAACTTACATAGCGTTTTCTTTCACAAGATGATTCCATCCTTCCATTAGTTACTTGTGCTTTGAATTGGTGTTGTGTTCAGTTGGTTAGTTAGGTCGTCGATATGCCTGTGAACAGAAGTGATTAGATAAGCAGGTATTGCTCAAGTCCTGCTGGGCCGTCTTCGTTCTGACTGAATCTGTTACATACAGAAAATTTACTTAGGCCGGACTCATGTTTGTTTCGGACATTTCGTCGAGTTGTTGCCACATGTATGGTCAGTTTCCCATGCTGATATTAGCCTGCAGCGTGTTCCGTAACGTTTGAATGACCGTCCGCAGTGTTTTATTGCGCGGGAAAGCGTTGTGACTAGTGATCGACTATAGAAAACGAGCATGTATTCACGTACCAATGGGTAACTTGGCTCTGTCGCTCATGGTGGTATAGGCCGGCAGAGAAAGTCTTGAATGGAGCATAGAGAATTTCTAAGTCCAGATCATTTTTGTCACGTGGAAAATGGTGTTCCACTTGCGTTAAGTAGGCCTATATACTACAAAGTCGTAAGCATAATGATTGTCTTGTTCGCTCGTAAAATCACTACAAAGGTTACGCTATTGAAGTCACGCTGCCTTAGTTGATGTACTTCCGGTGAAGCTCGTTACTAAATTATACTGACGACGCTAGCTGTTTCCTACCATACCTTTGAAACCATATACCGGGAATTACAGCGGTTAGGAGGCACCAGCAAGTAGCGTGATGAGGAAGCGCCAGAGTGAAGACCAATGTCTTCGCTGGCATGTGGCCTAGTCGGTCTAGTTATTCTGGCGCCAAAACAAACTCGGGGAGCGGGAAATCGTTTATTGTTGTGAGATGAGGAGGTATGCAACAGCCAGCTGCATTTCACAGAGAGCTTTTGAGATGGGGTTAGCATACTTTTAGGCCTAACATTGGACATGATGTACGTATACATTTCGCATCTGATCATCCCTTCGCACTTGATGCTCTTTACTGGTGTTGTTTCACAACAACAACAACTATTATCAGAAGATACAATACCGACGTGCAAATCTTTGGGTAAGATATATTCGTCTGTGGCAAGGCAATATGGAGTTTCGGTAGGACTTTAACATAGTGGGTATTGCTTAGTCAGTGATGGGTTAATTTGACTACTGCGCAACCGCTGACAGTGGAAACTGCTGATACCTATATTGATTCAGGCCTATACGTATCCTGTTATTCAGTGAGTGATGTCATCTCGCTGAAGAGAACGTCAGCGCAAATTGCGTTTTTATACGTGAACATTTAGAGGTGGAATATGTGTACGAACTCAAATGATTATCTCACCCACGACTTGAGCAATTCACGATGACTACTTCGTTCAACAGATGCATACAATTTCACATCGATTCCTGATTACCACTGCTACACAAAAGGCGGTCAGGGTTATCGCGGGCTACAAAACGTCTCTATCAAAGGTAAACCATGTTTGAACTGGAAAAACAGAGAGCTGGAATCTCATGGCGTCGTCGATGGAGGTACTAAATATGGTATCGGAGACCATGCGTACTGCAGAAATCCAATCCCATCGGATTTCGAAGGACCTTGGTGTTTCATCGACAACAACGTAACCGACCGATGTAACTTGTTGCGATGTAAGTTCAGGTGGTAATGACCTAAGATTAGCAAATTATTATACCAGAATGGGGCAGCCCTATGCTTTGAGAGGATCGTGATCACTTTTTATTACCCCAAATGTAGTCCAGACCCCTGTAATAGATAGAATCTCTATATGGTCCCTGTGAAATTCGATCCACCTTCACAGACCACGACCTGCGGTTATATTGCTAATCCAAGTTAATTGTCACATTTTGAAAAATGGAAATATTCCCAGGTGGCAAGTATGTTGATGTGCACGATCCATTGCTGGACGTGCCGACGATAACATGCGACCGGGGAAGATCTGAGCATAGTAAGTGGACACATTACCGTGGATTGCATACGATATTGAACTTATATCACTGCTTTCACGCGGTGTGGCTTGACGCGAGCATGACCATGTCTCTATAAAACCGAATCCGTTTTGATTGTATGACACTCAAAGAGGTAATGGGCAGCTCTTTCTCGCAACGAAGTTTATTCGATGGGCGCTGGTGCGATCACAACAACGTATTGTACATGTTATTTTCAGTAGCGCTTTTCACCGACGGGTGTTGTGCGTATGTGGGAATTACAGTTGGCTGAAGGGTTTAGAGTTTAGACTGTCCGCCTTCTGATTGGGAGGTTCCGGGTTCGATTCCCGGTCGAGTCAAATTGAAGACTTCAAAAATTGGTATTCGTTCCTCACTCCCTGCTCAGCAGTCAGTATCGGGGAAGTGCGGAGAGTCGTGGGTGTATATAGTGATCCGGGCTATAAACTGGAAGTATTATCCCGTATACCGTAAGCATTGACCTGGCGTAAATGATCTGAGTAGTTAAAAACGTCATCAATTCGAAGTTAATAAACAAACAAACAATGTGATAGACATAGACGCATCTCGGACCTAAGGCTGAGCAGGATTACACCAAAAGCCAGTATTGTGATTTATATGCGATCCACCGTTGATCTTTGGCACCCGGAAGTTTTAACCAATCATGATTTATTATTGTTATTGAAAGTCTTTCCGGATATCATGTACCAGTTTCGTGGCATTCTACATTACGTGACACGGAAGCGACTGACATATGTTGTGTACAATTTCACAAGTTCGGGTGGAAAATCTATTGGCGTACCACCGATCCAAACGTCGGCTCAAGCTTGGAATTATTGCCCGCAACCGAACGACACTGCAACGTTTGTGACGTCATTTGATGATGAGCATTTGTTTATCTACTTCGAAAAGCCAAATGCCATGATTAAAATTACGTTCGAGCCATATATACGATGGGAGAAGATTGATGCTGATGTATACAGCAACTGTACCGATAAAGGTAAGATGCATTCCGACGTAGACGATGATGACACCTAAATTTACAATAATAGTCCTGCTGGGTATTTTTAGCTATGCCATTTTTCAATGAAACCTCCTTCACATCATTGCGGCAAGTCTATTCAGCCTTGGAACCACAAGTTGTGTTTCTTCTAAGCAACGACTATTTCATCCGATGCGAGTGGAATCGCGGTACTTTACATTTTATAAACAGCACAAAATCGATATTCGGTCAATGCCCTTATGGCAAAATTCATTTCATTGATGAGTGAGTATCAATATGCGTATATTCTGTCTTGCGCTATTTATCAAATATATTTGTGCCATACACTAGATACAAAAGATACTTTCAACTTGACGATACCATCGGCAACCGTGACAATGGATTGAGACAAGATGTGATACGTTCTTTGGAAGAAGCAGTCTATTACATGCCAACCTTGGCGCTGGCGTTTGGTGGTGGATTGCTGTTTGTGCTGAATTATGCTAACACGTGCTACTGATCGAATATCATTTCAGGTTATGAAATCTTAAATCGCAAGAGTTTGGTCAGGCTTGATGGAGATGATTGTAAGGGCAGAATTTTTCGACTCTATGAATGGTCCAACTTTGACTCGGTAATGAAGCTAATGATGTGAGTTACCTTATGAACGAGACATTAATATCATTGTGTATATATTCTTATGCGAGTGCATGCATCCACAGCACTAGAACCACATATTCTAATAGCGCAATGTGAATTTGCCTGTAACATACACACGTCCGAAACAAACAGAGCCAACGGGAACCGTTTTGATCTTGGGAAATGTAACGTGCCCATATCAGATCTACCACCGCCTTTTCTCGAATAGACTGGAAACTTTGCTGATGCGATTCTCGGCCCTACTTTCCCTGTCCTCTGCACCCATAAAACTAAGCGATATGATCATCTTGGTATATGTGGCCTTTCCGCGATCTATATCTCGGTTGCATCTTTCATAATACCCATAGGGCTAATATCATCGGGACAAATGCATGAGATGCAGTACAGAATCTTTGTCCCGTCAACGATCCTTTTGCTTCATTAATTGATTGGTTGATTGATTGATTGATTGACTGACTGATGAGTGATAACATCGGATACACACCGAGCTCTATCATTTGACGGCAGTCAACACCAAAAATAACCGTTATCATCGTCACCATCGTCATTTAACAGACGAGGTGGTGTGGAGCAGGCCTGGGTTCAAGTACATAATATCAATACCAAAAAAGCATTATATTGCCAAGGCGACGCGAAGAAGTAAGTCCGCTCTCGGTGAATTTGTGCATTAACTATATAGCATATATATAGCTTTGGCTACTCTGAAAGTTGTATTTTTGCCTTAGGTCACGAGGCAGCATCGGTAATTCCTTCTCAAACATTTGGTGTTTCTTAAAATTATCATTTTCTCTTGCTGATCAGTGGAAGCTGTTGTTCGGACTTCGTGCGGGACTTTCTTCAGACAAATAATATCGCAAGGAATGAAGTCTCCTGTGATCCCAATACACTTTTCACTCCTTGCGTACTGTCATTCGTCAAAAAAGAGGGCGTTAAGCCGAAATTCTGCCCGACCGTCTTGTGTAAAAATGATGATATCACGGCACGGATATTCGATCGTGGAGAAACTATCGCCTGCGAAATTGCATTAGGTGAGGGAACTGTAATCTAGGGCAAGGACCTTTTTGTACTGTTATAAGACTGAACACCGCTGTGGCTTTGCAGAGGATGATCCGCCCTGCTTTGCGTTTATCAATCAATGGGAAAGTTACCACAAAGTAGTTTATCAAAACGCCGCAGAAGCGATTTCAGCATTGGACCAAGTAGTCGCGAAAATATCGCTCGGACTAAAATTTGACAGCGACTCGTTGGATATGTTGACACAATCAGTGAAAGCATTGGAGGTATTTTCGCAATCACTGTCTCAATGACAATAAGAATAGCTTATACTGTCATGAATTTCCATTGCGTAAAGCGCTATATGCTCCTCCCGTGTGTTTGTTATAAATGATATTTATGATAGATTATAGATGATAGCTCCGTGAAAAACAGATAGTCACCTGTTTTGCAGTACATCAACTACACAGCTATATCAAAATACAATGCGGAGAATTTGATCTCGAACTTATTAGTTGTAGCCGATGCCATCGTGGACATGAAATTCGCGGACGCTTGGATGCCTATAAGTCGCGGTGAGTCGTACTCGTGTACGTACATGTTTTTAGCTGTTATAATTGTCACCATAGGTAGGACATGTCTCCCATGGCTTACTTTAGTTTTAGAGTAGGCCATGGGTCTCCCCACAACCTTTGAAGTATAACTGATCAATGATCATGCTGTTACGCTCCTTTCTTGTAAGAAAGCACTAAGCAGTATGTCAACGTCAATTGTAGATCACCAACAAAGCAGGCCGCGTGGGCCTTAGTTATAGTCGTCACATCCGTTTCACCTCATCATTGAAGCACTGACGTTCCACATCATTAATCACTACCCAATTACAATTACGCATCAGCGCCTACCAGCACCATCCAACAGACTATGAATAATGTTTCAATCTACGCGTCATCTGCGACCCGAATAGCGCTTTTTGCAGAGTTCACCCCCCCCGGCGACGGTGGTCTTGATGACCGGTCGTATAGCCTACGTTGTAAGAGTACGGAACTAGTAAATTGGCGCTTCGTTGGCTAACCCAGATACTAAATGACGTTGAATTCAGACCAATCTGTGAAATCTTCCTCGGGTAAAGCGAAGTCATCACCGATGCAAATGCTATTGATTATGGATATGATTTTGACTGGAATCATGTCGTCTTGGCTCGCCGGTAGCAACGAACCAAACTTTTACATGGAGGCTCGCAATGATAACGTAATAAGCATAGTAACCAACATGGCCACTTACTCAGGTATGATGTACCGGTCAAATAGACCACATATAACAAGCTAAACTTTTTGATGGAATACTTTTTCACAGGAGACAAGGACATGCTAGTGGAATTTCACAACTTTACGGGTTTAGAAGATTCCTTCATAGTCTTATCGAAATATCCGAGTGTTTTAAATATGGTTTCATATTTGGAGGAGTTGTCTGAGGATGGTAAATGATTTAACGGTAGACGCTTAGTTAATACCCAGTCAACACGACTGTATGGTTAGGATGTGGTAACCGTACACTGTCAAGTACGGGAACCGGGTGGGATACCACGCAGTAACCCCACACTTTTGTCCGCTGGCATTGCATGGTTACAGTATGGGGAAACCACAATCTGAGGGTGGTTTTTCGGTGGGATAGGAATGTACAGCTCACCATGGTATTTGCGTGGGATAGGAAATTTCCTCCCACGCTCACCCTAAAATACGAACCACAAAACGCCTTTTCCGTTGCTTCCGTCGTCGCGATGCATTATATCACACAATTAATACAAAATCTGTGGTTTTATTTACAAATTTCCATGGTAAAACAGGCTGGGTACCAAAACATACATATGGCAAGCTCAAGCGCATTAATTTCAATGTGGCAAACGTTATACAGTAGTACGCGGCATTCAAGCGGATAATATGACACAATTTTAATACAAAATCAGTAATGTTATTTCCACGGGAAAATAGGCGGGCTACCAAACGTACCAAAAAACTTAGTAGCCTATATACGTGCTGGCATTGAAGTGGCTGACAAAAGACAAAGCAAAAACTAACAGAACCCTAAAAAGGTTGGGTTAAAACAAGTGTCATGAATACAAAAGATTTAATCATACTACAACATGAATAGAATGCAGAATGTGGTCACAAAGGGCAAGATGCATGAGGAATATCTGCTATACATGATTATGGCAATCAGGCTAAGTCTGAAGAAACATGGCCTATCAATTCCAACACTTCATGCAACAAGTCAGACAATTCTAGAAATGAATTTATAAAATATCTGGACAGAAGTTTCAAAATTTTCTTATAACATGAACAGTGGTTAAGTCACAATGGCAACTATTAGTTACCATTGAAGAAAAAACGACTTGGGACAATTCCAAATTTACAAAAATAAACAAAGCATATTGTGCAAAAGGTGTGGCTTTACACGTTCACAATGTGCACCTGCACAATGCGTATAGTACCACTGCATTGTGGTAGGATTGCAACATAATATGAATTTTTCTGCCAGCACACTGCAAGTTGAATGTAACTTTATGAGAATTATGTCCGCCGAAAAATGCATGCATGCGTATGAGGTAAGCTAGCCAGAAAACTACTGCTACAGACCAGGAACAATTGATGACAAATCAATCAAGTCTAGTATGTAGTAGATTGAAGTCTCACAACGCTTCCTTGAATAAGAATAAGTTCTCAAAATTTGAAGGGCTTACCCTACAGTACTCAGCGAGTAAAGCAGCAAGCAAGGCCAATCAGATCGATTCAGCAGATTTGCTTGTAGATGTTTCTGACGGCTCGTTAGGAGCTGTTTCCCTGCTGCATCTACCTTATCGATCTCGTCAATTAGAAAGCCACCATCTAACTGCAGCTCCCATCTCATTTTTCGAGACATTTTTAGTGTCGTCATTCAATCTTGTTGCAACTGTAAAGATACACCAACGTCGTCATAGATATACAGCTGAAAGCCAGACTTTCACAAATGCACCTACCAAAAACAGCCTTGAAAATGAATATCTTTCAGACCAACTTTTCCTCCACGTTCGAACAAGTTGCATTGCAGCGTCAAGCAAATGTCAGTAGCCTGAACATCGTCCTTCTGGCGAATTGGGATGTATTACCCCCCTTTGAGAGCTTGTACCTGTAAAATTATTTAATTCACTCAGTCCTCAAAATCATTGATCTGGGTTGCATTTGCCTACCATTTGATTGTAAATGTCTGGCCGCTGAAAAGCCAACTGTACTAATTTTTCCATCCCAAATTATTGGGTTCAAAGTATATATTATAGAACAATTTTGGAAGACTAAGATATATACCTGTTTTTGCCAAGACTTGAACTTCATGCAACTCCCAGTCGTGAAGCGTTTCTTCAAAGGAAGTGACTATAACTTTTAATGCACTTGAGGTGAGCACTTATGGTGGCCAGTAGCACTGTGTGAAACGAGGAGACTTCAGCCAGTTCAGCCAGGAATGTGAAACAGCAGCAGACGCTATATCTGACCCAACACCGAATTCAACAACAGCAAACTGATACCAGTATCCAAAGTATGCCATATTATAATCTGCTTATATATGACCTAAGAATATGTACAGCACGGAATAAATGAAAGCAAACATAAGTTGGAAAGGGCATTGGTCAATCATTAGGAAAATGGGAACTATGCAGCTGAAGAAATGATAGCTAGAGCGGTTCACAACGTGGAGAAAAAATACTGTGATTTCATCTGATCAAAACAAAACAATTGACATTATATATCACCAACAATAGATATCATGTGATATGATGCTGTCATCGCTTGCAGTACCAATACATTCTGCATCTGCAGGTGTTAAAAGAGAATTTAAACACGTCGCAACTTGCGCATCAAGCCTCCAGCTAAACATCTCGCTCAGACCCTGATGAACTTACTCCATTGCCGCTTCGTATCGGTTTTCGCTTAGCACATTTACATCTAATATCCTCCATTATCCTGTCAAAATTCTGCTTACATCTCCTTCGCTTTGTTCTTCTTGGTAAAGGCATTGTCGCCGTACTCTACGCTTTTCAAATGCGACAACAAAGCCGCTTTCAATTCGAAAAATTCAAACAGCGCGCGTGTTCTTCGCGCGAATGAGATCGAAGTGGCGTGACGTCAGACGTCTCGCCAGACAGAAATATGCGAGGGAACGGTGCTGATTGGCTGCGCTCGGGAATACATTTTTACACATTTTGTATCACTGACAAACAGAGGCGAGAGCAAAGGCGCTTCTCGCATAATGGCGATTTCTCAGAAGGCGCTCGGTCACTCTGCGTTTTTGTCAGCGGCGAACGACTGAAGCTTAAAATGCTGGCCTTTCCTGTCGTCGCTAGGTAAAATGGCCAAAATCGCGCAGTTAATGTCAATCGGATGTATAACGAGTGCATCCGTAGGTTTATACGAATTGTGAAACCTGCTTCATCGCTGTTTTGCTGTAAGATTTGCGTTGTGTAATGCCATTTCTTTTTCGGTCGTGGTCGTCGAGACATCGTTTCCAAATAAAAAACCCTCAAACCGACTATCGGGAATAATAGCGGTAACATTTGGTCTTTAGTCTGGGTTAGCGGGGATCCCACTTCAATACCGCTTAACCCCGTTTCCAAGTACTGGTATCCACCACACTCTTACCACTCCTGGGATTACCACACACATACAGCAAAAACCCACGGTCGGTATCCCCCACACATTCACCATCATTGGGATTACCATGAAATACCAACTCCCTACCGCATGTATTTATGCGGTACTCCCACATATTTACCGCTTTTGGGATCACCATCGGCATACCGGGATTATACCATCGGCATGTATGGGCAACTTCGAGCAACCACCCGAAAACCGCGTGGTTACCACACACCTGTGCTGACTGGGTATGTAGCATAAGCTGTGAAAACATTTTCTAGAAACATCACAATATGGAAAATCACCACCAAATGAGATGATACAGGTGGGATGACTTGCTGTTTCTGTGTTTTGTCGACAGTTATTACTGATTAGCGCTTCATGGATCGACGTGTTAGATGTTACTAGTGAACAGATTAACCGAAGCTCTCTTACGTCGTCTAGCGGTCGGTCATTCAAGTCGTTACGCTGAAACTACTCGATGTTTCCCAGTTTGTTGTTGTCGACCTATTTGTCACAAGAAGTGAGTTGGGCAGGGCCATGTCAACATCCTCATAAACAACCAATTGGCCGGGCCTTCGAATATTACTGGAGGCACAAATTTTCAAGCTCCTGAAGGCGGATCGATTATTATCGTACCATGGCCTAAAGTAGGCCATGATCGTACTAAAATTACCCGTGGTCCGTAGACTAGAACTTAATGCAATGTTCTAAAGTATTAGGGTAACAGAGGGGTCGTCAGGTCAGATTTGATTGGGACCAATTTCAGTGGCTTAGACTTGGCCTGACACGAGGTTGGAGTTAGAGCTCTTTTGCTGCAGCCCAGGTCTACTGTAGCCTATATGTTTTATGCTTCTCAACTTCGCATCAGTATAGGCCAGTATATCGCCTGCAGTACGACGAAGGATGATGGTTGAAGTATTTATTTTTACAGTATATGAGACACTCTCACGTGTTATCTGTGTCGATAATAAGCCGAATGGAAAAAGGTCCCATCTCAGTAGAATTCGCCCTTCCATACAATGATGAAGATATCAACTCTACAAAGCAACCTCGGTCAAAACACTATTTCAGTTGTAGATATCTGACCTATGATAAAGATAATGACATGGAAACGTGGAGAACTGAGTAAGATGTAGATTGCGTACAGGCATACTATGTTATGCCGACTCTAATTAAGCTCCCTTGCCTAAACCACGTCCTCTTTATTTCCTTGTAATCTCGGTTTTAGTGGATGCAGGGTAATCAAGGTGGATCGTGCAAATAAGCTTGTTTGGTGTTCCTGCAATCACACAACCAACTTCGCCATTTTGCTGCAACCCATCCCTCGGCAGGTGAGATCATCCATCCACCAACCCCAATAGTAAATCAACTCTTGCAATCATACACAGATTAAAAAGCAAGACATGAGAACACTCTGCACACTCTCGTATATCGGCGAAAGTATATCTTGCATTTGTCTATTCTTGACTCTGGTAAATTGAGATTTGTTTATTGTGCACTGTTGAGCGTGGTAGTACGGTATTTCAATTAAAATGGGCTGTTTGATTGATTGCAGGGAATATTTACAAAGGTCCGACACTATTTGAAATCTGCCCGTATGACAGCGCATTTTAATCTCGTCGTAAGCCTGATCATATTCCACACAACTCAGCTGTTTTCAATCTTCGCTGAAGAGAGCAAGGTCTGTTACAGCATACAGTAGCCTAGCGTAGAAATAGGAGCCTTGAACAAGCCTCGTCAGCAGGAGCAATCAAATATCCCCATCGCCACGATAACCGCCATGTTATTTCCCTCGAGCTGTCACCAGACAAATATTGTGACTATACTGACACAAAGTTAAGCTACCGTGCGTTGTTGTAATTCCAAGATATATTAGCATTGGTGACCTGACCGGCCTGTGCTCTGTGCTTCATACCCACATAGTCGGATACCTCTCCTATTCTATATTTTCGCACAAGCAATGATACAGTACCCATCACTGCGTTGTCAATAGATCAACTCAAGGTAATGGTGAATCTTCATTGAATCTCCTTTTTCAGAACTCTAACGCTGTTCCTTGCATAATCGTTGCCTTTCTGACGCATTTTTCACTATTGGCCGCATTTGGTTGGATGTTAATGGAAGGATTGCTTCTATATGTGTCAGTCGTAAATGTGTTCTCTAATGAAAAAGACATGAAAAAGTATCAATATCTAGTCGGATGGGGTATGGGTGTCATTTGAAATTGCATCATAAAAACCGGACAGCACATATTTGCTTCCCCGTCGTTAGGTTTTCCGTGTGTAATATCGTGTTCAGCTTTGATATACGGCTTGACGAGATCTACATATCCTACATGCTATTTGGAGGGCGTTGGCGAATGGAGTTGTATCAATCAAGACGAATCTATGAACCCAGACTCTGAGCCGTCAAAACAACTCATTGAATGGTGCTGGTTGAGCTCGAAAAATGGACTCGTTTGGACCCAGACATTGCCATCAATATTGGTTGTTATGGTAAGGGCTGGCTTTATCCGAAACACATGTAAAATGCTTTTGTAACTACTATTATCCAGCTCAAGGGCTCCCAGCCTGCTGTCCTATCGCGCAAAAGAGATTATCCATACGTGAGATTTCCTCCCGTGGCTACCCGGTAGACAAAGGGAGGCTAATCACGGCGCAGTGAAAATTTAGCCGAGTCGACATGCATTGTTTGGCGAGATAATGTGGCGAAACTTGCGTGTTGAACGGCTATACGCCTTCTGCCATTCGAAATTGATTGATAGGCCTACAAGGGCAATCAGTAGGCTACGTGCAGACACTTGGCATAGAGATCCTCCATGCCATGCCTCCTATGAGAGCTCAAGTAGAGTTAAAATTAGTCAATATATCTAACTGAATCTTCCATTGATTCTGAACGCTTCCGTTTCCTTGGAGGTCAATTTCATAATATTATCGAGAGTGTGGATTGTTATCGCAAAAAGCGTTAAATCTGCCAATATGTATCGACCAACTACGGAACAGAGAAAGGACAAGCACGTAAGGTAAGAGAGGACTGGACAGTTAGCCACGTAGATATTCTATACCGACAATAGTGGGAAACTTTTCCTCAAATTTTAGGAAATGTGTTAAGGGAGCACTTATTTTGATGCCTATCCTTGGACTTCCGTGGATGCTTGGATTTATTCCAGGAGCTGCCACTCAATCGGTCTTTCTCTATCTCTTCGTGATTGTCAATTCCACACAGGTATTCTACCGTTTAACCGGTTGCTCTTTCTGTTCCATCGCGACTGACGGTATTGCAGATTTAAAATCAGCCAAGTTCTTTTACAGGGACTTTTCATATTCCTTTTCCTCTGCGTTCGGAACAAGGAGGTGCGTTCAGCGGTCGGATCGCATCTTACGTCTAATCGTTTCCGCAATCCTCCAGTAAGAACAATGCATTTAGCAGTGTGTAGCCAAATTCAACATCCACGCTAATGTCAGGAATTCTCACATTTAGACCTCGACGAAGATTGGGAGCAGGAACACGCATTCCAAAAACGACGAACTACCGGCGATATCCGTATCAGATTGAATTGTTTCACATTGTCTCAGCTTGCATGCAAGCCACATGTTATGCTCTAAATAGCAAGGATATCGCATAAGAGCTGTGGCACAGTCCTTCCAACATGTGCCGATTTGGATTTATGGCAGTTTACAACTGCTAAGGATATAACGCCATGTCAATGCTCTGTACGCGTGTCGATATCTACTTTCGGTTTATCGCCCGAATCACTATCACAACCACAACGCTCCGACCTCCCCCGATACTGACGGCCACGCAGTGACGGGCCGGACACAAATTTGAAGTCTTTGGTTTGATTCGGTCGGGAATTAAACCGGGAAACGCCAGATGAGAAGGCGATTAGTCAAACCACTCAGTCAACTGAACTGTATATGGCGTAGCTAAGCATGACTGTGACCTAGTAACTTTGACAAGTGACGTCATAAGTGAGACGCAATTTCGCTGATTTTTCTTGTATTTACATTATATTATACATAAAGAAGTGTGGGGGAGATATAAATTATTTCTTCTTTTTCGATGTATTTGATGATGATGATTTTCTTGAAACTGGTGACTTTGGCTTTGCGGCACTTTTAGGCGCTGAGATATTTTGTGGATTCGCGTACCCTTAAACAAAGCACCATGATAATAGCTTAAACGAATTGATGAAAATAGACTAACCTTTTTACATAAATTAGAAATTTTTTGTGGTACAAAAATATGCGACCATTCAACATACCTTGGGGGACTTTAACAGATTGTCTGGCAATCGCTATCTCTGCTGTATCTGTGAGTTTAGTTATATTGTGTGCGACGTCCTGTTTGACTAACGACAACGTGTTCGAAGCAAGTTCAGATATGAGTTTTTCCGCGTCCTGAATTTGACAAAAACTAATCAATAAGGCTGTAGCACCAGTGCTGCCGTAACGCACCAAACAGCAGTATTTGTTATATCCATAGGCTATGGTCCAATACAGTGGTAGTGACGTAGGCAAGAACATCAAAATGGTGGTCGAACTGAACTTTCGGCAACGGCGTTACCATGGCCTACTGTAGTAGCTTGGATAATCCAGTGGGTATAGACGACGGAGTCTGTTACGATGTCTCTCGATTCCATAGGGCGATGCAAAGGTTGGGAAATGAGACACATCGTATATATCATCTCACCTGATGAAGGAGCGGAGCTCCGAAAGCTAGTGAATGTTTTAATTCTCAATAAACTAAGGCTGGACGCTAAATCTGTGGTGATCTTCTTTACAATATCTCAAAACAAGTAATTAAACGCCACGGCGTACACGATCTGGTCGCCGCCTCTCAGACAGATCATCAATTATTATTATTGATTCACCAAAAGCTCAACCATGTAGTAGGCTATGGCTCAACCCTCTACAAACCATGGGTTCCAGTAGTGAACAAAATAATGACAAATACTTTACATTTAAAGTGATGGATTGAAGATCGCCCTCCAAATATTTCATTTTCATTTCATAATCTACATTGTCAGTCTTCTCTTGTGTTTGTTGCCGCATGGCTTCCAGTTTTTTATTACGCTGAGCCTCATCTTCGGCAATGACTTTCATTTTGGCTGCATACTCCCAGGCCTAAAAATTATGTCAAGATTCAAATCACGCCGGCACAAAATCATTCAAACTATGGACAGGAGGATAGGATCATTCCTAAACACAATAACTTATATTGCTTGGTGCCATCACTCGTCAGGACTCCTGTTGAAGCATGATACTGCTGCTGCTATAGACTGACCCATATAGTTGTCAACTCTGCATCATACAACTATGATTAAACCAATGTTACTTCTTGCAATTCTTTCCAATTAATTTACACTACAGTGCAGTACCTGTAAGGTTTCTGCCAAACTGAGATTCAAAATTTTTTGTGGGCATTCTACAGTCAGGTCTATGTGTCCTTGGTCCATTTCTTGAGGCCATGTTAACACATACTGAAAGATAACATAAGTTATTTAAAAAGTCACGGAATATTTTACAGATCGAACTGTAAATTTAAAATCTCTCAAAGTTATGCTAATAGCAAGACTACTACACACATTATAGGTATGGAAAAGCTGAAATCATAGACCTAACAACAACATTTTCAAACTATGCAAACAAAAAATACCTACATCAAATCATTTCGTTGGGAAGATGCAACAATAACAATATTGAATTAAATGCTTTTTCATATTATATTAACAACAATCACATACTTGATATAGTTTGTAATGAGCCAGGAAACTAGTTGTTAAGTATTGACAAAGAAGCTTTGCACTCTGGACACTCAACTTGCATTGATGAATGTAGCTTCCTGCCAATTTCTGTAGCAATCGTACTGCTTCTGTGAACTCCAATCCTGAAATACCAAAGCACAAAGATTCCAGGCATTCAGTGTCGAAACATCAAACTAAATATTGTAGTGGACGAGTGCTTAAAACCTTGGAATAAGATGGTTGTTTGGCTAGCCTTTTGTCAAAACAAATGTCAGAGGTCGGGGTTTGCATCTGTGAGGGTGAAACAAATACTCAGCTTTAGGCAACAAAATATTAGGGATGGTCTCTCAATAATATCTACCGATAACTGTTTTGACCGAGATTAACGGCTATTTTGCTGAGTGAGTTTACGACTTAAATTACACATAGAATTTGACAAGCTATTTGAGGAAATATTTCTTACTATTTGTACTCAATTTGATACCTCAAAGCCTAATATCAATACCCACTTCATGCTCACAATCTTCACCTAAATAGAGAAATTTCAGAGACTATTACCACAGACAAACCAACCTTGACATTGTTGAATAATCTCAAGTGCAAAATGAATGGACTGAGCGACTTCTTTCCAAGGGAATCCACGATTAGTTGAATACTGTAATACCTCATAAAAGTAGTCAACAATCAACCCTGACTTCAAATCTTCCTCATCTAGTGATCCAAGATGCAGTTTCTTGGCCAAATACTCCTGACCTCGGTACTTCTGTAAAGACAAACGAACAGGATAAGATTGAGAATAACAGACGTCAAGTGTTAGTATCATTCCAGTTAGCATAGACTACCCATTTGTGTCACAGGTTATATGAAAACGACACACTAAAAAAGTATCGTAGTTTTTAACATATGTCTGATAAGGATACTGCTGTCCTCTTAGCAAAGGTCAGGTAAGGTGCCAATTTCCGAAGCATTCTGCTCAATTTAGTGTGTGTGTGTGTGTGTCAAAAGCATCGTAACCATGCAGACAACTGGGCCATGGCGCAACGAATCGATATATGCCTAAATTTCGAGACCAAATCAGAATGCGTGCACCATATGATCGATGGCCAGCGATATAAATCATGCAAACGTATATTTCATACTAAACATAAAATTGCTAGTTAATACGTTCAGCTTACCGGGAGGTGAGCAACATGCTTTGCTTCATTACGCGTGAAACGAATGTGAAATGACATCTCTTAGCTTTATTTCCTTGAATATGCTACAGTATGTAGGCCCTACGTCTTCTCGAAATGGTACGGTACTGCCAATGTTACAGCGGCAGTGCGCCTCGCTACAGCTCGGCAAAACTCATAAACTACGACGATGGAAAGCTGGAATCGAAGTAGACAGTGGATTCAGGTCGAAGAAAGAGCGTTGTTGGTAACGGTGGTTATTGACCCTTTTCAAGGGTTAACTCTCTACCGCTAGATCAATGAGCCATAAATAAAAAATATCGGGAGTAGTCTTCGTCCTGAATCGACACTCGCCCCTCGCCTAGATATTTTCTAGGTAAATTCATAAACAGTAAAACCTATGTACAGTAGCCTATATTTATTGAATTGTTGAAATTCCCTTTGTATTTCCAGCAAACGTGAATGTGCGCTCTCGAGAAATTGTTGATCTCTTTTGAGACTTGGGTGGAAGTCTAATCTAATGTTTTATTGAATCCGGTTCTTGAGCTATTATTTGGTGTTTCGGCGTTTCTTCAGATAAATTCGCTTCGGTAGACTACATAGACTACATAGTCATCGTCCAGAAATCACAATTTTATTAAGAAAATGTGGCGGATTGAACAGAAAAAGCGAACAATAAGGTCACGACGAGAAAGTCGGTAGGCTAATCGTTGATCAAATCATAGGCTACTCTATATACAAGTCTAAGACAATGAAATCATGAATGGCAGTGTTGCGCTCATGTGTAGGCTATAATACATTTTGATTAGCGATTTGTACGCATCTTTGCAATAGAAAAATTGTGCGTGTTTCAGAATAGACATTATTCGTTTGCAGTAGGCCTATTCGGAGTTTGTATCAAAGAAGGGCGCGGGTCCTAAGGACACTTTTTATGCAGCTTCATGGTGCCCTATCGAAATTGTTGGCGGCACGTTGAGTCCTTAGGGTTAATAACCAGGATGCTACATGCCTAGCCTATATTGTTGTTGCCCGTGATCCACCCCAAACAACTAACTCGCTCAACTTCTCAAGGACTTGCATCTCTCAGAGGTAGGCGTAGCTCGTCGAAATCGAGAGATCTACCGGTCCGCGGCACACCCGGAACGAGATGTGTTTGCAGGGATTTCTGTGTGCCGGGAACCTTTTCGTCAGTTCAACGCAGAAACGGATAAGGCGTAGGCCTACGCGACATAATTTAGGCTTCCTTCTGTTACGTAAGGCGATTCATCTTCGTAACAATCATCGCCTTCGAGACCAATCGTATTTGTCGAATACAGAGGATCTATCGAATGATCTTGATTCAGTTTTCCGTTGTGTCGGCCTAACGTCAGGCAGAGCGAATCAACGCTATCATTAGAACATCGATGGCGCTCGTGACTGGAACGTCCTGCGGGAAATACATCCGGATATAGCTTTTCATCCGGAGATACAGGCGGAGACAGGGAATATCCGTCGGAAACGGAGAAATTTTCAACGTGATACCCTGAATCAGCATCAGAGGAGACACGCATTCTTTTCGGCGAGCTAGCCGATGGGTAACTTAAGTCAAGGTTGCTCTGCGATCGATCAAGTCTTCCATCAAGTGTGCTTTCCTCTGGAATGAAGAACTTTACCGACGGAAAGTTGTCTTCGTAAGTATGAAGCTGAAAACCTTTTCCATACGATTTGACCCGTCTATCGTGAAGAGACGCGCAGTTTTCAGCAGAGTATGACCTCTTCGTGAATGTTCTCGCGTATGGAATCTCACCGTCATCTGTAGACGATTCAGGAACGGTGACGCAGTAGAAGGTCTTGTCCAGAAAGTCTGATAGACTGGGCGTTGGATTGTAAGTTGGGTTTTCGATGCAAACGGGAGCTGTCGGTGGTTTGTGTGCGGCATCGCTAGCCACTGTCTTTATGCGTGAAGCACGACGCTTGCCTTGTGTATCAGTTATCACTGGTTCTTGCTTGGAGTCTTTAATAATGTCTGATGTGCTGCAATACACATTGTCAGTAGATCGACTGCGTTGTTCAGCGACTGCGGCGTCCAGCTGTTGACTAGCAAGATCTCGCATGCTTTTGGAACCAAGCCGAGCTCTAGCAAGCTGCTCAATCGTGAGAGGAACATCGGGTGTGGGTGTTGACGCTAGGTTGCGATTTTTCTCTTCCTGGCATATTGCTGTAAGATATCTTCCGGTGTTCTTGATGCAGCTGTAAGGCACTTTGTTGTTTTTTATTTCTCCGCCATTTCCGTCGTGACTAGGCGAAAAGGTGGCTGCTTCCGCATCAGCGATGTATGGAATTGAGTCGGCATGATTGATACGTTCGCTCATAATAAAATCAAAAGGTGTTTGAAAATTCAAGCCTGTAAATAGAGTATATCCTGATATATGCCGCAGTATATCGAAATTTGATCAATGCTTTTATACTTCTCCGCGATCCAGGTTGCATGGCGATGATGCTATCTTGCGTTGGATAAATTTCTTCTGCCGGGACGTATTTCTCGTCAGCAAGATCTAAGCATATCATATGCGCTGATTCTGTTTTAGTTTGTCTTTCGATATCCTCTTGCCCGCTTGAGACATCGTTTATCAGTTCGTTCTGTAAAAAAATGCGCAGTTCAATTGGCGTTATCACTTTCGCACGCATAGCCGCATATCCTCTAACTTATATAGGCCTATTCTATGATAACTGGCACACGCTGACTGCTGGTCTTCATAAATGCCACGTCCGTTTGTATTGTATTTTAGTTCTATTGTATATCGAGTATTGGCATTCCACACCCAGATTCTATGGTCCTTGCCTATTTAATCTATTTCATGAAATCAAAATCTTGTCCGTTGCTAGTGAGGATGCGAACCATGTTGCATCGTGCATCAAAATATACCAATTGTGTGGATATTTGGCTGATGATAATGGCAGCTGAACTGCGGTGTAAAACAAAAATAACACAGAGAACCTGCACTCGGTCCAGAGCAAATTTCATATAATATTGTAATAGCACTGACGCCCGAACCGTGAAGCCTAGAAACCTACCAAATCTGAAGGAAGAACAAATTTTTCCTCCGCAAATTTTGAACGAAACATCTTGCACAGTCGAAAAATAATAAAAACAACCAATAGTGCCGCAGCAATACCAATTCCCACGCCAGCATATTGCGACGATAAATCCGGAGCTGTAATATCAGATTACTGTATCACTGTTTTAGTCTGTTGATGCTTTTCGAATTCTATATCGAATTCTATATCGTAGGATGGCAGTACAACTTGAGCGGTAGATATTTCATTTACTTTAAGCGATACTTACTTGGTGTGTATGGAATGCATTGGATTTTCCATTGGTGCCGTATCGCAGTTATTTCGTTTATTATCGCCATTTGTACGCAGACGTCTGTGGGCCGTCGAGGTGCGAAGGCAAGGCGAAGGGAAATTGTTGTCATCTCAAAGCTTGCGTGCGCCTCCTGGAAATAATAATTGAAAACACGCTTTAATCTTGATGGTCTTGTTTTTGTCGCACAGGCTTTCGCCTCTATTCGCACTAGGAGTCGACCGATTATCGAGGTCGATATTTCTATTTTTGCGATTATCGGTATCGGCATTTAGTCAAGTAAGGAAATCAATATTGGATATCGGCCTCAATAATCGGCCTAATATCGACTGTTGGCCGATTATTGAGGCCGATATTGATGATTTTTGGATTATCGATCTCGGACATCGGGGACAGTGATCTATCTAAAGTATAACCGCTGTCGCATACTAGGAAGCATTGATCTAGGCTACTTCATAAATTCAAAAAATATAATAGTTCCACACGGCCAATGTTGCCTTTCTCTATAGATAGGCCTTGTCATATATGAGTTGGGCTGTTGAAACAGATTCAAGTGATCCTTCTAGTCAAACATGCTTCATAATCCATTGAGCTCAACTCCAATAGTGGAATGTTGGACATAGCGCGATAACTCTCGGAACATCTACAACACGAATCCATTTTGTCATGGAGCGTGATGAAATTACTCGAGCTGCCAGCAAATTATTCGTTCGCATTTGTACAATTACGCGCTTCTACTTCCTACTAGAACATAAAGTAGCTCGTCCAGGTCATTTTGTCTCCATACCATATTGGTTACTGACGTACATAAATAACATTATCACTCACAATAATAGGTATTTAATTCGTGTCCACGTCATATCCGGGATAGGCAGTTGTGAACGTGTTCATAGGTCGATAGCGGTAAACAGAAAACCTACGAATTTTATGTAATAGAGGACAGTGGCTCCTTAAGGAGTAAGGCTTGGAACAATTTCATTCGCCCCCTCCCAACGTATTTTAAAATGTATAGGCCTGCTATACTCACTGGACAGTGTACATACCCCATCACGACATCGCAACGCCATACCGCATGACGCGGTCTATAATCTATAGTCTAGAGTCCTCTAGACCAAAAACAATTTGTCTGAGCTCATCGCTGATTCTGGCATATTTATATGAGTATAGATCGAATGCGATACAGCTTCAGGTGGCGTGAATCCTATACAGGTCGAGATGGGACTTTTAAACTCGAGCTCAAATGTTATTGTAGTTTGTAAGATACGAAAGAATCTCACAAACCCTTGGATTACGTTATTGGATCGAATTTAGAGTTTTGTATAATTCATAAGAGTATTTTGTTCTCAGAACGCAGGGCCAAATTATATGCAGATTATCTTGGCAGATCAAGCATATACCCTGTTATCAAACCTACGATTTCCTTACTTCGTGCAGAAAAACGCACAAAACATCACCAATAATCACGAAACATATGCTTTGAGAATTGAAACGCGTTTTAAATATTCACAATCTTTTCACAAACGTCATCAATGGCATCAGAAAAAATCCTCTCAGCACGTCCGAGGTTGAGATTCGAAACTATAGTCATACTGTGACTAAAAGGGGCCGATATGGGTATCCCTTGGCCTAAACCCTCGTGGAACAATATTTATATCGAACGTATATTATTCTAACATGCGATTATCTAACCTGAATTGAATTATTCTTATTGCTTCCAATCCAATAAAATATTTTATAACCCAAATGTCTTCGATAATAGCAATTCAAGGAAATGTTTGAGTGTCGCACGACGAATGGATGATTAGAAATTCGAAGTTGAGTTCCATGGTAAACACCGCCAATTTTGAAATCAGGAGCAGAGAATTGATCTGAAATCGATCACATAAATTCATGATAAGCAGTTCATTGAGGACAGACGTAAATTCCTTTATACCTGCCATTGGTATATCGATCGTTTCTACAATCCACGAACTGCACGTGACGGTTCCATTCTGAGCAGCAGCACAAGCTCGTACTCTTCCTTCATATATTCCAGAATGTCTGGAACATTTTTTATTCGAACCAAATATCGGCGACACTATATCGCATGAGTTGTTTTCGGTTTGATTACATTGATTTATCCATTCGTCTTCCCAACTAAATTATGAAAGACATCTATTTTAGCGTGTTTGTAGAAATATACTTGTTGCCAATTCGTACCTGTCTTTTGCCGAGACTTCAAAGATTATTAGTCCGTCTTCAGTATTAATGGGGTGTGTCCAGTTGATAAAGGTGTTCCCGTTAATACTGTACATTTTCACTGAAGAAGGTGGCTGAATGTCTGAACGGAAACGGTGAATAGTGGTATGCGATATTGGATTCACGAAAGACAGCGTCACCAAACTAGTCAGCCAAAGGGTTTATTTTCCCTCCTGCTACGGCACCATCAATTTGAACAAACCGCCTAATTTCTATCCTTGTTATGAGCAACGTTTGATGCAGCATACGGAGAAATCTGACATAAATGATTTGGATTGGTATTGAGTTTATATTTTTACGTTTACAACTGCTTAGCGGCTGGCGCCAGGCAAATACTTATAGTAATACGCGACCACGACCCCTCTGACTTATAGCCCGGATAACTGTCACAAATACCCATCAACACTCCACCGATACTGATGACTGCCAAGCAAATGATGAATGGACACCAATTTTAAAGTCTTTGATTCGACACGTTGGAGAATCAGACCCGGAATTTTGGTGTTTGATACCTAGAATAATCGCCAACCCGTATACATTAAGGTGGAAGAACTAATCATCGATTGAACGGACATTCTTGTCATGGGTGCTGGGAGTCAACACACAGCAGTAAATCATGACGTAACAGCTATTACAATCCACCAAGCTGTTAACAGGAAGTTTAGGCAGCTTTGCGAAACTGCGCATGGTGTGTCACGTTAGGGTATTCTAATCATCGAGCAAATCAAAATCACTGCGGTGACTAACACTACTTTAATCACCAAAGTAGAATTATGTTAAAAGCATGACAAGAGTAGAGAGAGTTCACACAAAATTTTTACTGACAAAGGTCTATCAAAGCGTATACTTTCATATGCATTGATTACTGTTGCGGTATACACATAACATTTCAATAGGCTTTCCTATGTTGTAAACTCGAGACGTACATGAAGAGCAATTTCCCTTTTATTCAACGGTCGCCTCTACTTGTCGGCGTGCTGAGTTGAAAGGCTTTATCCCCTTGAATTACTTATTCTGCAAATTTATACCATTGCATTCAGTAAACTGATCAATTGCGACGGAAATATCTACATGATTGCCGATTGAAATTCATTCTTCTGGGTGAAGACAATTTTTCGATGTCTCAGAAATTTAATATGGGATTCCTACGCGCGCATTGTTTTAGAAAGAAAATGTATTCAGGGACGTTTCATCCTCGCTTGTCACTCTCCCGCCTATTTTAATTTGCTGTTCGAAACTGGATCGCCATCCGACTCGCCACGATATTGCATTCATGAAATAAACGATAGAATACAGATGGTCACCTTCAAGCGATTTCCCTCTGTTTATAGATATCCACTTAGATTTAAAAATTGAGGAAACATTCTCGTTAATCAAGCAATGTGAAGTCTTGGTGGCGTTGATTAAGATAGGCGATTGCATAAATCCCATATATGCAACTATAGCTTTGTTAATATTCTGATTCAACGGATGAACGTAATAAATAGCCTGGACCTGCGATATTTCTCGATGGTGTTCTAAATTCATGACATTTCTTGATTTGTAATTATATAATATCTAACATTGTTTCACCTGCGTAATCGGAGTAGTGTGATGCAACACCGCAATTCAACAATTTAGGGCAGAAAGATTGCCAGAATCGGCTGGTCGGTCCTGTGACGTCGTATAGAGAGCGACTACAATCATACCAAGCCGATTCAATTCGATGTTTCATTCCCCACAAACCGCAACATTGGGCTTGGAACCGCCGTATTTTGCACTCGATTGCGTACCCGGAGTGATTGCTGGTCATACACCATTTGCAGACTTGGTAAGAGGTACCGGACTGAGCCGTTGCTAATATATTATGCCTAACGCTAATTGCCTTTGCCGGGTGCTGGTCGAACTGCCCAAATTAAGGTGTCAGGATGCGGGCACAAAGCCAATTACGCATTTAGTATACATGGAGATTTCGACGCGAACAATGCAGTTCGGTTATCAAATATATTAGATAATTCTGACAGATATCAACTTGTAGTCGATCCATAAATCATCAGTGGAAGATATAATATTTGCCAATATCACTTCAAAATACAAATTGCATATGTATCCAAATGCTTGTGTTGAAGGTTGCGTTGTTTCGCATATACAAGTGTGTGCTGATTGTCAATAGGTGGAGCCAAGTCAACCAACATACGGTTGGACAGTTTAACGTAACAAGAAACATCTCGGGAACACCCGATTACAATGGACGGAAGAAATCGGAAGACAATATATGTTCATACATGTTTTGTACTGCAGTCGAATTATACGAAATGATGTTGCATTTTCAAGAAATTTCAGGCCTGCAATCCTATAGTTTATTCCGCTATCCATATTTTTTTGTCTCCGATCATTGTTTGGAGATCCATGGGATCGTTATGGCGTTGTGGAGAGCATCACCTACTTTTGTAACAAATGTTATGTGTTGTATTTTATCTGGTGATTCTTCCAGGAACCCCGCGGATGAATGCGTCTATGCAAGAAGATTGCATTACAACGCCCCACAATGTTAAACATCGGTCGGCGTCCGGGATATTTCCTGCGTTACAGGCCGTGACAATTTGGAATAGATTTCTTAGCTGGCGTATGTAACAACGGTTTTAGTGAAATCGTGTAGGTTGTATACAATATTAGGTTTGTTCGCTTAATTTGTTTAATTCGAGGGTTCATGGCTTACTAAATTCATGGCCTTCTAGGTCGGTTACAATGCAAAAAATTATTGAACTTCTGCGCGCGAGAGCGTGCGTCATCGGTGAATCTAATACGGGGTGGAGGGTTACATAATAGATAGGCGTGTGTCACGCACATCCTTCGATAAACATCTTTAAAATGTCAGTAAGTTTTTTTGCTATCTCCTTGTAGTCTGATACAGATTCCGGGTTGTAAGGAGGCTCAAATTCTAAATTGCCTGGTGGCAGTCGGTCAACTAATTTGCTTGGCAGTGTTATACAATCGGGATATTGCAACACGGCGAAAATTCGTGCTCGTTAGTCAAAGATTTATGTATTTATGAGTGATCCAGGGGTTTATATGCTTTAGAAATATTCACAGTCAGAACAACTTCTGGCGCCGAATTGACCGAAATAAAAACAGTCAAACTCAAAGCAATATGAATATTTTTGACACGCATTTGCACTGGAAAGTGGAGAGTGGAGACCCACAACGCCAAAGAAATATAAATAGCTCCATCAGAAGTGAGAAATTTGAACAGTTCGCAACAAACTGAACTTGACCGTACAAAAATACACCGATCACCATTAGCGCCCGGTAGCGATATACCATGAGCGACTAGTTACCATCTAACTTCTAACAGGTTTTCGCTACCATATCGCCAAATTGACTGTTGCAAAACCGATAACACCCCCTTTCTGTGTCTAGATATAATCTATTACGCGCTTGTCAGCTACAGTATCTCGTATCAATCATTACACACGTCACACGTCGATCAGCCAATTTCATGCGACAAGAGGCACGGGATCGTGAGCAATTCTTCCAAGCGAAATAAATCAATTTCATCAACGGAACAAGCCTTCAAAAACACGAGAACCTATGCGCAATTAAGCAGCGTTCTCACAAGGATACTTCGATTACCAACCAGTACGAGGTTTCATAGGAAGTTATGAAGCGAATATACCATATGTAACACCCTGAAAAACCATACTGCTGCGGATAAGACTACCCAAAAAAATTTGATCTTCTAGAAACACGAAGTTAGCCGTGCTGATCACAGATAGGCCTAACAAGATTTATTTAGAGCATCTTATCGGCCACTCTATAGCCAAAAGCTGTGAAAAGATCAATATATATTGTAAAATATCATTCTGTTGCGTCTTGTCTCTGTGTACGACTAATTGATGAAAATCGCAGGACGCGTAGCGTAATATATTGTTAAAGTTGAAGTTGAAAACTTGATGTATATGTAACAAACTCACCTAGTGCATCTTCCGTTGAAGCGTCGGGAAATTGCCGAAGCAGAAACACCAACCACGTAACCCATTTCAACACCATACTGCGGCCTCGGTAACACTACACCGCGAAAAGTTCTTTGCTCTATATTATGTGGCTAAAACTGCAAACAAAACAATAGTATGGGTAACTCAATGCATCTTCATGGGCAGTCAGTACCCATCACATCTCAACTATCGCTCCATGCACGCAATTCAAAAGCGTGTGGTGCGTTATTCAAGCAGTTTCCTGTTCGTAGTTCTCGTCGTCTTATGGCAGGAAACTATATGTTAGTAGTTAGTTTACTAATAGCCATATTAGCCAATCACCGTGTTATAGAGATATACAAGCAATGATAATAGAAGCCTTGAAAGTGTTCCTTAACTTGATACTTCACGGCGTGATTAAGATTAATCAGAGCAGCAATACGAATAAGGAACCCTAGAGAACATACAAACAATGAGCACGTGCGGCGCAAAGCTATTAAAAATCACGTAAATGCAGTCACAATATTAGTATATTTACGGGAATGATATACTCTTCTGCGTATGGTTGTAGTTGAAAGTTGTTTCCCATATAACTAATTTACCATCGATGAATTATCTCTGCTTAATATAACAAATATGGTTTAAGTTAAATTATGTAGCTGAGTGAATCATGCATATCGAGCTAGGTCTCCCGGAATGAACTTTTTTTCTTTTATTGAATCGCTTTTCCTGTAGCTCATTTACTCATTTCTGTGATGATTTCAACATATTACAAATATCATCCTGGGAAGTTGCGGCATTGTTGGAAAATTACGTTGCCATTGCCGAATTGAATGTTACATCACATTGAAAATCCAATGCCCGGCATAGGTTAAAAGGGTAGGGTATCGGCATGCCCATATTGAAATTCTATGTATTTGGACTACTCAAAATGCTAAACAGTTAACTGCTAATGTATAACTAAACTAGATGTGCTTTTTCCCTGGTTATAAGTGTTTTGACTGGCCTCATGAGCTCGGTCTGCAGTTGTGCATACACTGAATTGGTACCGAGTTAAAATGTAAAGCCAGCAGCTTAATCACAACACTCTGTATTCCCCGATACTGTATGCCAAGACAAGCAAAGGAGGATTGGATACTAATTTTACTGTCCTTGATTTTCAATCGTATATTCTCCGCATATTGTCCCAATACTGACTGGTATGCAGAGATTCGAACTGATGCCAATTTTAAAAAGTCTTTGGTGAATCTGAACGCTCCATTGGTGGGGTTTAGTGGCACTGACGTAAACACTTCATTAATCACTGTTCTAATCATTGCTCAAAGCTTTCCTAAATTTAGTAATTAACACAGTTCACGTAATCACGGTGATTAGGCTTTGATGGTAAAACCATACATGGCGTCAACAAGCTGATGTTTGAGAATTGATAGAGCATAGACCGTCCTGCGTGTTTGTGCGTCAATTTCGAATGATCAACATTGTCATGTCATCCCATCCCATTACTTCTTGCGCAGAGTTTATTTTTATACGCAATTGTGTTTAATAAGAATTTACTATCTCCCTCTTAAATCTATATTTTGATCGCAAACTTACAACACTACGAACAATTCCGGAAGACTCATCAATCGTACAGAAATCCCCTTGGTTGAGAACCGGTATGAGGCTCTATTACGTCCATACAGCACTTCAATCGAGACGAGGTACATAACAGACTTGTTAAAAAATTTGAGTAAGATCAATACAACGGTCCACGATTCTCGTATTTAGCTCAGTAGAGGGACCTGTAAAACATGGACACTTTAGCGTATCAACGCGTTCGCATCCACTCAATTGCTTGCGGAGAATTTCTGGCGCATTTCTTGCAGATTATATTATGCGGTGTCACTGAACCGCTTCAAAACCGCAAATGCCAATCGCCATGAATTTTACGTATTGCCCTAGAACCGCCGTCAGTCTGCTGTCAGTGCAAGAAATTGATGACGAAATTTTTAGAACCAATTGACCGATTAAGATCACGCACCCAGCGTTAATTACACATGCGACTCCACGAAAAGCAATGACGATATCACGCATTACACTAATCAGAGCGTTAGTTCAAATCGGTCAATAAAAACTCACATAGCCTGTTGAACCCTGAACTTGTCAACGGCTGGTGCAATAAACCCTGCCTAGATTGTCTGACTCATTTGTAAATAGTTGAAATTCTGGATATTGCTTCCTCCATTTTCCCCACTCCGTGTCAATTCAGTGTCTACCGCAGAAAAGAAGGAAATCATAAATTAACAGCCTTGGAATGACATTGAGCTACGGACCTCCAACATTTGGTAGGTCTAGGTACATATATACATGAAAATATAATTGCCGGGACTTACAACAATACTCAAGTATAGGCTAAAGTTACTTCTACTTTAGCAGTTCGAACGGAACTACTCCTACTTTGCCTCTTCAACAATGTTTGGCCATTCGACTACGACCGTCGACCGTTGTAATGATCCAACATTCTGCTCACTGAAAACTGCTTGATTAGCCCTGCAAATGCCGCATTTAGAAAATTCGTCACCCTTATGAAGGCATACCTTTCACAAATGGTCCACGGGAAATACTTCGGCCACTAAAATCTACTGAACTCACAACTGATACCATCGATTCGTGTGACGCTGGACGATGGTAAAGAGAATATACTTTCGAGTAGAGTCATTGCTTTCACGGCTCCGTCGTGCAGTGAACATTTTCTGCGTCCACTAAACTAAAATAATCTGTGGACCTAACGATGTATTGTCAGTTTATACGATGTAAAAAAATCGTACAAGATCACACGAAATGAACTACCAACGGAAACGGGTGGGTAAATGAGAATGATATTTTGGCGAAACGGACAATACTACACTGCACACGTTGAGCGCAAAAACAGACATCATTAAAGACGAGCCTACCCTGTACTAGCTGATTGACACTTGCAACATAGCTAACGAAAAATTTTCGACAAGTCAACCGCACGGCTCGATTTTAACATATATAGGAAACTATGTACGAGAGGATAAAAAAATATCACCAAACGCCAATCAAAGTAGGCCTATCGTTTTGCAACGGGCAATGACCGTTCAACGTCTGGAAGGAAACATCCTCGGCCTGTAAGCATAAACTGTATGTTAAAAGTAACAATGCGATACCGTGATAGAGACGCGATATTTCGATGAACGCGTGTTTGAAGTGTTAAATTTGTGGCGCACATCGAGGATTAAATGAGGCAATTGAGGCCATTACCAGAACACACATTGTTATTGAGTTACTAACGTCACATTGCAGGTTTTCAGAACGTTAGACTATTACCGCGAAATTTACGCGAAAGTACGGTGATCAAATATCTTAAAGTAGCGTGATAAGCGTATTCCACCTAGCGATTTGGTCTCAGTTAATTCCTGCAACCAAGGCAGAGACATATAGACATTAAAAAACCTCTTAAGGAAAGTGGATGTTATTTTTCTATCATAAAGATTAATTTAAATCATTATACTGTCATGCCCAGCAGTGAGACAAACGGTAGCCTACGTAATGACGCGGACTGAAATTTCACTTGATCGGCCTGTTGTAAGGCTCTCGCTTTCTTTCGTGCCAGTCAGAGATAGAATTCGGGTCAATCCGAGTCGAGGCTTGTTCTGGCAAAAACTCCACAAGTCAAAAATGTGACCGATCACACCATTTGGGCCGAAATCCGGCACAACCGTATCGGGCTCGGGCACAACCCGTCGCCTACTAGGCCTGATTAAACTCATTGTCAGAGTGGGTCTATATAATATGCAGGTAGCAACGGATGCCAGTTTGACACGTTCAAGAATCGAACGTGGTATTTCCTGAGCTCCTCCATGCTACACCCCAATAGATAGAGTCAATAGACACGTCTTCCATAAGAGCGGTGGAAGTTAGACCTCTAGCGCCAACGTGAGGGTATTCTGGCGTTGCGGTGGGTTTTTCCTATGAGATTTTCAGGATTTCAACCCACACGGGGCCCACGGTCCTGCGCATTAGGGAATTAATAGGCTGATATGAGTAATCTGTATTGCTAGTTTTCAAAAGAAGAGCTCGGTTGCAACTGAAAGTTCAGCAGGGGATATCTTTCAGTGTCAGCTACATTATTAGCCGATGAATGGGTGAGATGTCAGATGTGCGTCTGGTTGAAGTGGTTATGCAAAAGACGTGACATTTGAAATTGTATATCTCTTGTTTTCAGCACAATCCTGACTGATTAAGCAAAACCTGATATATTTCGTGATCGGCTTTGTTTTGCAATGTCACCAATCCATACACGATCAATTGAATATGGAAAGTCGGTGTACACAAGAATTTTCAGTCTCAAAAGCTGGGTATGCGTACTGACAACATAACAACACGTTGGCGTACCGATTGAGTAATCTTCCCTTTACTCGAAATGGACGAGAATTCCCGTTGTAACCTGGGTGGCACTTGGCATCGGTCGAAATGGAATTTCTGAACTTTGTGTTACAAAAGTTTGATGTAGCGTTTCGGAAGCATGAAAAGGAGGTTGTGATTGAATTCGCCATCGATCGCATTTTAACTTTCATCGGTGTGCATGTGCTTTTGGCATTAGCAGGGCTATTCAAAGTATCGGAAGTAGTCGGTGAGTTAAGAACGAATGTAGTTTCTGTCTACATGACTATAGGCCTACTAGCAGGACTGATTTTTATGGTAAGTGTTGGGTCGTGTGCACCAGGTTAATGCTTAGTACGTGATATAGCACTCGCCCGATAGGCCTACTGACTGGCAAGCTGAATTGGAACGGATACCATAAAACCTCTTCAGTTTGACTCGGTCGACAATAGTGCCTAGGACTTCCCGAACAGAAGAGAAGGCTGACAGTCAAACAACGACCCGAACAAATGCCCAGTCCTAGCGTTAGGCTACCCTAACACCCACATTTAGTCGTCATAAGCAATTATTAAACTTTTTACAGGCGAAACTTTTAATCTGTTCAGTGATAACATCGCTTGTTACCCTTACAACACGAACTCGACGCCAATACGCTCGTTCGTGACTCACGCCAACAAGTTTTGCTGGGAATCAACCAGCGGTTACTCATCGCATCATATTAACATCACAGGCCAAGGAAACAACAATCTCTTGGATGAAGCATTAGCAGTTAAGACAATCTACAAAATCTTGCCTTACTTATTCATTGCGGAGGTGAGAAATGGGAACAGACTAGGCTTACTATTCGTAAAATATGTTACTGGGTTCATGCGTATAGTGCAAAGACCAGGATTAGATTTGGATATATAAAATTTCCTTCACTCATCCATATCATCATCGGGTGAAGACGGATTTCGAATTCACGAAATCGCCCAAAATCGCCGTTCCAGTCACGAAATCGGCGATCACTCCACCGTGACATGGAAGCTGTAGATTTTCGAGTGGCCATATTACCCCGGCCCAGATGACAGACGTCGGACTATGCGTAACAAAAGGTATCTCTTGCCATACAGGCCACATTGTTAGCATTGCCGGGAGTGTATTGGTATATCACGGTTGGACCGAGATTGTCAGGACTTCTAAAGTTCATGCTGCACTTTTTGGATGACGTGTACAACACCTTAAAAACCATTCCCGTCGGTTTCTATCGCAAGTACTAACTGTGAAATATGCCCAATTACGAAGTTACTACTTTGAAAAACCTTATTGATTTAGACGCCCTTACGATAAAGACAGCAACTACTTGGACGGTTGGCGGGAATTCAGGCCAAGGTGAGGCAGCCTACATTTATCAAGCCTGTGGCAATAATGTTTTTCCACAGTGCATATCATATATGCTGTGACAACTCGTAGGTATAAAGCTCAGCATCAAGGAATGAGTGACAGGAGTAAGAAATACGGAAAGAGGCCGCCCGTGGTTTTGAGTTGGACAGATCCTGGCGACGTCGTGAAAAGACTGGTTAACGCCGTTGACGGTAATTTCCGCCATGACGAAGACAGTGATAGCGAAACGAAGGAAAGCAAGCCAGCAGCAAAACAGGTTTTATTTCATTTTTACGATCGGTTCTACGGCGATTGTGTTTGCTGGGTGTCAGACGTCAGTGTTATGATTCTAGATTCTACAATATAGACGGAGGAGTTCGTGCAATAGCTCAGTAAAGAAACAATGCGTCCCCACTGTTGTTACTGTCATGGGTGGCTCGATAATAGATAATAGACATCCATGGTCCAAGCATGGCCTACTCTAGGTACTAAAGTAGGCCATGGTCCAAGATGCATGAGGATCCCAAATATTTATCGCCTATAACCCGGGCTAATTGCCTGCAGTCAAACAGTATATTAAAGTCTACATCCGAACTATAGGCCTATTTCATGTGTGCTATATATAGCCTATCCTACACTCTACCACATTATAGGTCTACAATGTAGGCGTAGAATAATATTTAATTTTGTAGAAGACAATCCAGTCTCGCGGCAGCTGGTGGAGTGGATTCTTGGCATACGGTAAAGCAATAAGAAAAGGTCTTTACGGAGACATCGTTGATCGACAAATATTTTCAATGTTATGCTACGAAAACTTCGCATCGTTGAGCTACCATCCCTACATCTTAGCAGTTGAGGCTCTAAACGCCACGTCATCAGCTGTAGGTCATCGACGCGGCATCGTCCCTTTGAAAAAAGGGATTCTCGAGCAACTCTGCCACAGAGAAAACTTCAAAGGAAGTTACCTAGCAAAGTGCTACATAAATAGATACGCCTTAAGCCTACTGTTATCTTCTGTTCTGGTTCTGCAAAGTTGGGTCTTATTCATCAAGTTCTTCACACCGACCTTCACAACTAAAGTATTCCCGTAAGTAAACACGCAAGCATAGCTATAATGTCTTATAGACATAAAGGATAGCCTAATCCTTTACCGGACCAGCCGAATCGCGATCGAGCTAGGGTAGGCTAGGTCTATTTTGCGGTTTTTCGAACGGCCTTCCGTCGATCAGATCCCGCTCTGCGCCAGGGTGTGTAGGTCTACAAGAGATTCGAGTTACCGTGCAGGGTGCTTAGTATAATGCCATAATGTAAAGAGGTGTCATGAGACAAAGTAATGATGATGACACACTCCGCCTCGGAATTTTCAGCGCGAAGGAGGTAGAATCCGGTAGGAACGAGTCGTCGAACGCAAGATTGCCGCCTTAGAGCTGTCCGTTGGGTGGTGCTTCTGAGCACGTGTAGGCTATGCGTATGCCAGTCTGACCGCGCCTATAAAGTATTTATTTGAAAAGTCTGCCTAGGCCTACTGACTGTATTTATGTTGCAGATGCCTGATTCCCACCAGAAGCGTCAACATACTCTGCGTCATCAACAAGCACTGGGATGTCACGGCTCTCTATCTCATCAATACCTTCATGCTCACAGCACATCTCATCCTTTCTATCTACCAGTTCACATTTGTGCGTTTTGGAGCAAAAAGAGGCATGTGCTATTTCTTCGAGGACGTGTCGGACTCCAACAGCTTAGCTTTGCAGTCAGCAGCAAGAGCCGATGCCGAAATGCGGAGACTTAAAAAACGGTAGCCGACGAGGAAGAGCTCTCTCTCTCTACTTAGGCTAAGGATTCCCCGTGTACGTCCTTATGCATTCAAGTACTACTGCTACTCAAAAATACATTTTTAGTCATCACTTGGTGTATTTATACAATCACAACGAATAAATAAAAAAATGCAGGTTTCATAGACAGGCTACGCTTTAAACGAGACGACAAGCTGTTAGTGAAGTTACTTGAGCATTGATATACCACACCAACGGGGTTAGTACTGCTGCAATATACCAGCAGGCTACCAAACAAAGAAGTTTGCCCAAAGACCATCACCTGCTGCATTATTCCGACAAAGTACCAAACCCAGAGTTCAGATCGTCATGACAAACGATTTCTGCAGATAGACGACACTGTATCGCAGTAGACTTCAATTGTTTCAAACTCTAGTGAGAGCAAGCCAAGGTAACATGAAATTGCCGTACAATGTCGGATTGCTTGCAGACATGACGAAGATTACAATAGCAAAACTGTGATCCGATTTTTAGGTATGTCAGAAGCCGTGGCAACTGAACGAGTCAACAATGCTGTCATCACAGGTCTATTGTCATAATATTCAAGCACATCGACACACCAATGCTCGTAGAAATTAAAAAATAAACGTTTAGACAAAGAGGAGAACAGATATGACTAACAAGAATCCGTATCATCTACTAAACCGTCAAGACAATCATTCAGAAATTCACCCACTATTCATAGCAATAGTAAAGACATAGTAGTTGCGGCAATGAATATTGCCACACGAGAAATCAACTGATAGAATTGGACAGTGCACACAAGTCACAACAGACCATTGCAGTTGGAATAAATATCGAATACACTTCATTAACGCCCAGTTGTGATCAAAACAATAACGGCCGATTGGGTGTAAATTCTATCAAAAGACTCCTCACCCTGCAGTGAATTATGATAGAAAACCGAGTTCGGAATGCCATGATCAGACACTGTATCTCATCAAATATCTTTTCGTACCATTCCTAGCAATGCTTTACCAGTGCTACACTGCTAACCAGACAACAGCATATACATTCAAACAGACAGAGTACAGAAAGGAGGTTACAATTCACTCATGACACTTGCCATAATAGGATCACCTACACCTACAATTCAGAATGCATGGATGGCAACATGGAACATGCTTTAATTGATATTATCTGCATTTAGGCAGGCATATAAAAACTGATCTGCCCGGTCGATAGGTACAGGTGATCGGACATAACGATATGATGACCACAACAAAGGTATGTATTCGTGAAGATACAATGAGACTACCTAAGAACACCCATTTCAGCTGCCAAACGCAGATTGCTAATGGAATAGAGACAGAAAAAAAGGATACCGAAACAATTTCTAATTTCATCCGACAGGTGCAAAATAATGCATTGATAGACAAACAGCATCAAACACATCAACAGGTACACGTAACAAATAACCAAACAGCGATCAGTATTCGGTATATACAGTATATGTACAGCATGTAAACCATGATTATACGGATGTCATATCACAAGTTCGTGGCTTCACTTCTATCCCTCGCAAAAATGATATCAAATTCTGCAGTGACGATACGCAAGTGTATGTGTGTTTGTGTGTTACTGTCAGCAATTCCAGGACACATCTAGTGAATATACTTGGTCTGTACTGTTGCATGTGACACTTTCAACAATGGATAACATTGACCTGAAAATAGAGAAAGGTGGAATATTGAAACGAGTCACTTTCAGTAGCCGAACATTTCCTTTACATAAGTAGGGATGGGAAAGTCTGAATTTCTACACCTCCGAAAGCTAGTCAATGTTCTAATTCTCAATTAACTAAGGCTGGACGTTAAATCTGTGGTGATCTTCTTTACAATATCTATTGATCGTCCGACATCGGCTCCACTACACTCTTTAATATAACAATAGGTTTTTTTAATTGAATCGAATAACCGCCTGCCAAGTTTTATGCCATTAATTACATGTCAAGCGATGTGTAAGTCTGCAAACAGATTTTAGATATGAAACAATGACATCGTATGTTATCTTTGCATTATGGCGTCGTTGGCAATTAAACAATTGAGAAGGTGTACCGCATTTAGATATAAGTGAGCCCCTCATTCCTGGTTACAGGCCAGGTTTGTAGACTGAGGTAGCCTAAAAATGAGGTTAAAAAAATCCCAACATAAAGGGGCAGATTGCTGTTCTAGATCCCAAATAGAAAATACCTTCAAATGTTGTTGAATATTTCATTAGATGTGTCCGTCCTTATAAATTGTGCCTCTGTTATAGTCAACTGATGATGTAAGTATAGTAGGCCTATGGCTTCCGATTTCATGCATATCATCATATTCTCTATGGAGTTCTAAGAGAACAGTGACAAGCGACTTGTAATTGCAATAGTCAATCAACGGAACACCGACAACTATGAGTGATTGACAGACCGATGTTATTGAACAATTAATTAATTCACCACGAAGTTGCGATGTGCTGCCTGAACTTTCGGCATTTCGCAGTCTAACGGGGTCAGCACACAGTTTTTGCTCTCTACGGACTTAAACCAAGAGCAAATTGAATTCAAGCATTATCAAGGTAATTTTGTTGCAATCAATCACGCCTTCAGCGCTTTAGAGTCTAAAGAAAAAATGGCTGTATTTGTCTACTTCCATCATGGTAATATCTTCCCGACTGACAGCAATTTGTCATTCCCCGTTTACGGCCAGTCTACCGCAAATATGGAACCCAGTCATCCCATAATAAATTGGAAGATAATATTAGCCACATAGAAACTACTATAAATATCGATAAACAATTGACATATCATGTTCCTTAACAAGCATCCAAGATCATTCTCTTTATTAAGCGCAAAATGAAGAACGTGATTAAAGTATCGTGTGCATGCGCGCACAGTTTCTCCCTTGCGGCTAAAATAATTGCATCGGGGCAAATCGGCAACGTCAGCGTAAAGGAAATCTGATCAGTTTCGTTACCTATTGTTACGGACACGTCGCATATGGCGAGTGACCAAAAGCTCACATCGGTTTACAATCAGGCCAATGTGCAATACTACAAGCGATATCCCATATGTATGAATCCGGTACCGGTTTAGTGGTATATTGTCAGTCGTGAACCGGTAGGTCCTGGTGTGAATTCAAATTCCGACCGCATCATACCAAAGGTGTTAAAATGGTATACGCCGAGTGCATTGGTGATAGCAGGGCTAGTGTCTGTGTCATGTGAAGTTGCGAATTTGTCTAATTGCTACAAAAAAAGAAACTAAGGAAAAAAATCGTCCTATTCCACAACTTGAAAAATTCATCACCTCATTATTATGTTGCGTATGTCTTATGAAACATTAGTTCCTTCTTAAGATGTTACTGAGGGATAGATACAAATGAACAGCTTCTGCGCACACACCTGGCATATGACAATGATAATTTATAGAGGCTTCCCGCAAATAAGAACCTACGACACTCCCGCTTTAACGATATATAGAACGCTTGGGTATTTATATCAGGATATAATATGTAATTAAACACCTCAAATGCAAGGTAAATTTATTACCGGCATGGCAAACGTATCGATCTATTGAAATCTCACAACCGATTTCACTCACATTATCAAGGCTTCTAGAAAGTCAGGTACCGATACATTATTTCGGATGTAGCCTACTTAGTTGTGTGTCAGACAATGGCATGCCATTTTCAAAAACAGAACTACAATGGCTTAGTGCAGTATGACAGTCTCAGATTAATGCAAATTGATGCATCATAAAATCTATAAAATGTGGCCAATAGATGAAAGCAGAAGAAGTTGATGGATGCATTCACGAATGGACAGCAATGAAATATTCATGAGTTCTCAACTACAAGGCTCAATATTTCACTCTTGCTAAGGCGTCAAGCAAACTAAAAAAATTTCAGATCCAGCAACAGTCCACCGAACTGAGGTGGTTACGTAACCATCATCACAAAATTCTACGCCCAAAATTCGAATAGGCTACCACATGTAAGTTACTTATGAACTGATAAATTACAGTAGGCCTACTTCAATGTTGTGTAGCAGTTTACTCTCATTGACCGTAGCCATGATCCTGCCGTAGACTTATGCAACAGGTCTGTTATTAAACAAAACCTACTACCGGTAAATTAGTCAGTAAACCGATACGAGTAATACGCTTTCAGACCTCAGCGGCACAGAGCTGTTTTTCCAAGATTGCTTTATCGACCACACTGTTGCGAAATTTCCAAAAAAAATTGTCTACTGTGTTTTGTAGGCCTATGCTTTAAAATAACCATAACGTACACAAGAGGTGCAATTCAAGAAAATCAATACGCAATTTTCAGAATAACTAAGCCCGATCAATAAATACCGCACAGCTAAGCCTTCAAGTCAAATCAACCTTCATCAGAAAATGTACGGACCATATGTCATTCAAAACAGTCGCCCCTAGCAGAAAGCGGACAAAGTCGGCATGCCATCACTTAGTCAATGCGAGCCCAATGGGACCCATGGTCAAAATATGCAGGCACTTGGTTACAGAATAGAATATCTTATATCTGGCAATTTAGTATCGTTTCACAAAACTTTTCGGTTGGTCTGGTCATACGTCAGAATGTCTGAAATGTTGCGATTCTCAATAAAGGCTCGACCTTAAATCTGCAGCAAATTTTCTTTACAATATCTGAAATTTCATCAAATTGCTTTTGCGGACTTGTGGCTCTACATCTTTCAAGCAATATTACTTTGATTACCTAGACTGTCCAGCTATAATAAAGTCTCGACAATCACACTCCTCTCGTTTAGCACAAAGCCCTGAACTCCCAATAATAGTAGACACAAACAATGATGAACTTGTGAGCCCACTAACACACACACACAGCACAGGAAAGCAATCAATTCCATTCATTAAGCAACACTGTTTCAGGACAGACAGTGTTCTGCGAATCAACTAAGTCACCGGCAGTGTTGCACAATCACGATACCGGTGCTCGTTACAATAAAAATATATGTATGTGATTTAGTTTTGCTGTGATTGACTACTATCCCTAATATATATACCGATTGAATCCTGCATGTGCTGTATACACAGTACCGGTATATAGTTTATGGGACAAGTAGTTAGAAAAGTGCAGAGTATCCACGAATTTAAAAGGATAACAGGCAAATAACCAACAAATCACTGCAGTTGACTACCTCTTCCCCTCTCATTACAATGTAATGATATTACTTTAAGTACGCTGCTAAACGCAGGGATCACCCACCACTTGTTTCAAAAAGTAGAGTCAAATCTATGTCTAAGATGGATGTCAAACCATAATGTTGTGCTCCTCGTCTCATTCCACAAATAGACTCTCCCTCTGACCTGCAGAATAATCCTAAATATATCTACATCTGACCAATGCTCTCTCTATTCTTGGCAAGCAAGCAATCATGTTAACAACAGCAAAGAAACTACGGCAGACTACAAGTCTACAACACTTTCAATATTTCCATAATAAGATAAAGAACCAGATGCGACACAGCCAACTCAGGAAAAAAAAGAACAATGGAAGCTCCAGTAAAACAGTCACTCCACAAGGACTTGTTCCATAAATGCAATTATAGGCTAATGATCATAAGTACTCAGCATACCATACTCATTTTGTGTTCCCATTCACCTGCTGACAAAGGTGCAGACACATTATATTCTTGTCTGCCACCTCTTACGAATTATTATGTCAGACTCTACCCTACCTTGTATTCATTTTTTTCGATCTCAATTATATACATCTACCAGTAGCTTCCAATCTAAAGAATTTTCCCATTACGCCTTGTTCAAAACAACTTTACAACTGAAGTAGGTCAAACATCAAATTTGTGGTGACATAATATTTGAGTACTACACGGCTGTAGTAGTACCGGTAATACCATAGGCCTACAAAATTGAACAAAATGTTTCAACAAGTTCTCATCAGCATAGGCCTAACTAGTAGTTTACTGAATAACAAGGAACGACAGTATTTGTATTAAAATCAGACCAAATAAGATTCAGAGGTGGTGGTCATGGGCATACTCCTGGGTGTCTACGTGGCAATGCGCGACATGCTAAGATTCTTATTGACGGGTACAATTTCCTCGCATTATATTGATTCTCTGCATATCCCGTTTCGATTAGTGAATTGAAAATTGAAATAAAGACATTGGATCTACTCACAAGTCAAAGTGCTTCAGAAAAGCCCACAATCCTTGAGGTTATTCTTGATGATGACATCGGTAACGGCATCGAACACAAATTGGATATTGTTGGTATCTGTGGCGCACGTGAAATGCGTGTAGATTTCTTTTGTGTCCTTTCGTTTATTCATGTCCTCAAATTGCGTTTGTATGAAGGCGGCTGCTTCTTCGTACGTGTTGGCACCTGAGATAGGAGAAACGAAATCAATTAGACAAGCATCAAAATGGTACGACGCGAAACATGAAAAATGCATCAATGCCATAACGCAACAGCTTGCCTAAGACATTAATAAGAACACATCATATCATCCGTTTCCTTCTCAGACAAAATAAAATGTAAGCGCTCTTTCCTTTGATGAAATGGATACAAACTGTGGACTGTCAAAGTGCAAAAACGGGGGATGAGTAAAATGGGTTTGAGGTTGCAATATTAAAAAGGGGCGCTGCACTCTGTCTAAATCATTCAAGCAAAGTGAGGTTATGACAGGGGAAGCACCTACTAAGATCTACTTTATTTAAATTTAAATCATCATTGCATTGAGAGTGCAGTGTCCCTGTAAACACAGTTCAGGTTGCGTATAAAGTTAGACTGCAGCTTGTCTATTGTCTAGAATGTCCATTCCCAATACATCCAAACTAGATTGGAATGAAGTTTTTAACCGTCGACTGTGTATTGTGTAGAGAATAATTAATGGTCTACAGCAGCTGGCCTGACGTTTATCTTGAAGATTAATTTTGTGCGACATCTATCAATGATGTACAGGAAGCACATGATAGGGAAACTTCAATAAAAGCTAATTAACAGCATTATTTAGCGATTGAAAATTGCCAAGGTTATTTCCTGCCTATTTTCTTGAAAAATAATTTAAAACCCTGATCTGACAAATTATGTACAGACCAATAGGCCCTTTAAAAGGTGGTGATTGTTGGATACACGATTGCTGAAAAGATAGCCTACTTATCTCGCTATTAGCCTAGGCAGGAAGCTCGTGAATCAATAAAGCTCCATGACGCGTCTTAAAAGCAACCTTGTCAGCATTTGCGAAGTGCGTAGTGTCACTACTGGCACATTTCTTTTCAGACTTCGATAACTAGTGAAATTAGTGACTATAGTTTGTAGGGATGGTAGATGGAGGTGACGAAGACGTACCGGTGATAGTTACAAAACGACTGCACTCATTTTAGACCATTTCCCTTGCTGGACATTGAGATTAGTTGGCACTTTCATCATGAAAAGTACATACCCGTGTAATGATCGAAGCATATGGAGAGAGGTGACTTCTGAATTTTGATTTCGAACAAGTCTTTCTTGTTAAGGAAAAGTATGATCGAGGTCTCAGTGAACCACTTGTTGTTACAGATCGAATCAAACAGTTTCATTGACTCGTGCATGCGGTTCTAAATTTTATAATGTCATTCAGTAAGTCGCACGAAGGATAAAAACACACCAATTCATCATCCTACCATTTCCTCATCTTCAGCGAGGACCAAATCGTAGGCAGAAAGAGCGACACAGAAGATAATAGAAGTGACGCCTTCAAAGCAATGAATCCATTTCTTTCTCTCAGAACGTTGTCCACCGACGTCGAACATTCTGCATAAAGCACGTTTCATATTTTAGTAATTCATCATAGTGAATAACACGGTACATTCGTAGCAGCAAACGGTAGTGAATTGGTGCCGCATGACCAGGCAATAGACATGATTGCTCTTAAGTAAGATATAGTATTACCTAAACTTATAAATAAGAATTCAACCGACTGGTATTAACAAAAGCAACGGAGCATGTCACATGCAAACAAGCAACAGAGGCAAAAAGAAAAAAAATATATGCGTAGGTATGTGGAAACTTATTATACCAGACTTTGACTTCATATCAAATCAAAATGATCCAGTTCAATTCGATTGAGCTGTTGCACACTATTTCTCATCAATCAAATGACAAATGACTGCTTGAAAGGCAGTTGGAGCACATCCAGAAGTGGAAGTTATTGGCAGAAATAGGAGTAAGTAATATAACTCACTAAAGAGATGTTCCATATTCAAGACACAAGGCATTGTTTAGGGTATGGTTGTCAAGAGCCAAGACAGAGGCCCATTCAAGAAATTCTTCCCGATCATTTCAAACCAACACAAAACTGAAAAGACATATTATGGTAGGCCCTACACCCTACCTATATACCATTACAATCATGCCACACAAATTTTTAGTTCAAGTCACAAGTCACAACAACAACTACCACGCGCAAGTACACAGCAATGCGGCAACACAAAACATTCAGGCATATACCGTGATGATGGAACAAGTACAACATAGTTGGTGAAGTCTCACCACTGTGGCGGCCAACTTAGTGTTAATTCCCCACCATTTAGGGCTATCGTAGAAGACTTGTCCGTAACTACCCTACCGCTAGGCATTTATCATGGGGATTTATTCTGTGTGATGAACATCTTGCGGCTGCCTTATTGGTACATCTTCAAACGCCTCTCGAGGCAAATTATAGCGATTGTTGGGTTATTTTGGGAGTGCGTAACTTCCATACAGGCGAATAAATGGTTGCTATTTCTGGACCGAGCAGTGGTCTCTGTAAAAAAAACGTCTTTCATGACATTACTAACTTCACTTATCATAGCCAAATCTGTTCAATACTAATTAGAAATTCCTTCCTTCCACTAGGGCCATACTTCTTTATAATGGACTGCCGTAAACAATAACACTTCTGAGCTAGGAATTAATTACCAGTAGATAGTCTAACCTAGGCTCATGCCCCCGACAAATAACCAACAAATTGATATTTGGAGTAGAGAGGGGAATGATACCAATATTTTTGCCGATATCCAAAAATTTGGCCGTGGGGGTGGGACCTTAACATGCACACCAGTAACTGTTTTTGTAGGATTATGGTGTGACTGGTGTGAGTATAATATTGAATGCAGTGCGGTTTGCGCATCATCGCAATGTCATGGCATCAAAAGTATCGGTTAAATTTCAGTCTATTCTGATACAGGTACCGATACTCAAAATAATGGCTGGTACCAAAATACTCATCCCATCTCTCCAGCTCAAAGTTGTTTAGAACAATAGGGTATGAAATATGAAACATAAAAAAGACTACTGTACACTATATTGGTGTGGAAAGCATGAATGAAAATATTGAATTGGTATGTTCGAACTGTAAGCCTATAATTAATCTTCAGAATAAGTCCATGAAGAAAACATTCAAATGTTTTGCTGGCACGCATCTATGATGTTTAAAATAATAAGGTTTGAGCTATAATCAAAAGTGGGGAATTTTTATTGCATTAGTAACCTCTAGGCAAATACTGGAACATTTTGTATTCGTTAGGACTACTATAAGCGTGACATAATCAAATCATTATAGATATGGAGACCACGTAAAACCGATATCAACACACCCTTGGATAATTTTGATCACAGCAAAGAAATGCGCATGTCTCAACAAGTTAAAGAAGTTTATCTCAATCAGTCAAAGGCAATTTATTGTAGATTTTATATCAAACGCGATTATAGTCCCATTTGAAATGGTCGATTTTGAAACTTACTTGAAATTGAGACTCTTAAAATTGAAGTGTACCTCAACGATGCCTGTAGTTTTGACTCTAGTTCTGAGGACATCTTGCTGGGTAGGCACATAATTTCTAGTCGTGAGCCGCTCAAGCGAATCAAGGTAGCTATTTCATGCAAGAAAGAAAAAAAACACGGCATGCCATAAACACAGTTTGTTATAATTATTAAAAGTAAGGATGTCTGTGCATACAATGCACTAATCATGAACATACATAAAATAAGCATAGAACGACATTCTGTATGTTTTCACAAAAATTCACAACGTCCGTGCATGCAACGCACTTCCTTCTTCTAGAGTTGCATAACAGGAACAAGGTTCTTTTTTTGTAATGAAAAGAGAAGCAAACACTACTACGGTACTTAGAAATTCAACCCAGGAACTGATCTGACCGGTCAAGGATCGCTAACTGAAAGTCACATCCCATGCACAACAATGACATCACGAACTCAAGCATCGTCAAAACGAAAAACGGACATCAAAGTACCCATGCGTTACGTCGTTTCATCAAGGTGTATCTCACTTAAATTGCAAATCTTTAAACTCAAAGTGAGTCTCGACGATACCCGTTGTCTTGACACGAGATCGTAACACATCCTGCTCATTTGGTATATAACTGGGTTGAACGAGACGATCAAGAGCATCTAGGTAGCTATACAAGATCAAGATTACTCTATAGTACAATGTAGAAGTGACTCTGTGAAGATGTAACAGTGTATAGTAGGGAAGGGAGTAGACAGTCTGTCTTATCGGCTAGGCCGAACACATTTCAGTTACTATGGGGAGCTTAGTCCGAATTTATATCGTATAATACAGACAGTAATACGCAAGAGGCTCATTATCAATTATACAATTCCTGGGACTGTAGAAAACTATTCACTGAATTGAATGACATTATTATGCGATAGGTGTAGCCTACAATAGATAACAAACAATTCTCATTAATACCTTCAATGATAGACACAGATTTCAAGGAGAGCATAGGGATTTCTGAGTGGCAAATCTTATCAAAGGTACAGAATACATGATTGACAGACTTTTCTAAGAAAAATTCAACTTGATGGCGAGAGTGACTGTGATAGAAGGCATGTCAAGTTTCAGTGGCTAATCCAATATTAGGGCAGACATCTTTACACAAAATTTTGGGGCAAACTCAAAATACAAAACAAGCAAGCTAAATAACAACAAGACTTACTATTGCGCCGAATCGTTGAGCTGGTATTCTCTAGCACGACTAAAACACACTTGGACTCCTTTATCAGTCCAAAGCCGTTTCATACAATCAGCAAGTTCTGGAGTCATTTCACCATCATCCAAAGTGCTTGCTAACGAAAATAGTAGTCTTCCATCGTCCTAGAAACCGCCAACAAATATTCATCAAGGAAACATCTCACAACTCAGTCAATGATGATGATACTCACAGCTCTTTCACCATGGCCAAATTCGATCTTCAAGTTTCCCATTGCCCTGACGATAGTAAGAAGTGACTGCATTGTATTGCTATACACCACAGCTCTGTATTGCTTGCATTCTTCTTCGGTGTAGCCATCTTCGTGGATGATTCTAAACACGACAGGGATTATTAATGCAATGAAAAAACAACTGAATGCACAGGTTCATAAAACAATCCAGAGTTTTGAAATATAAGCCCAGTATAATTTGTCATAATTATTAACTATGAACAACTGAATATGATCTTACTTCATTTGCTTCACGATGGTGCTTTTTCCAGATTCGCCAGCACCTGGAGAGTGACATATCGCAATTAAATCTTATAGAAACGAGCTTTCGGCATGAACAGTTCAATTATACATAGCCTAAAGAGTTTGTTTGCCGCAAGTTAATCCCAGAAGCTTTTTTGGTTTTTCGTCTTGTAATCATCCTGATTTTGACAGTATTCAGCTCACTCATAAATTGCTCATGCATAATTAAGACGTTTAGACAGGAGAGAACTACTGCAGAAAACAACAACGATGCATATCTGTGATCACATACAGATAATCGAGACCTTTCAATAATAGAGCAAGGTATATCAGAGGTGCAAAATAGCGGCGCCGCAGGCCAAATTGGGGCTATCCACAATGTCTTTTAAATTGCCCCGAAGAGATTTCCCTTTTGCGTGAATTTGTAACTGGCAACAGGAAGCACTCAAATATGATATATAATTATATATATATATATATATATATTTAATAAATTGTGTCACTATTGTAGTATACGTTGTCTGTATTGGTCATAAACTTGTCTGAGAAGTTTATATGAGAATTGATTTAACAGCTGTACCTTTTGACCACGGACTTATTGAATTCTACCATCTGTTGGATGATGAAGCAATGTAAGCTACCCGATGATAACTCTACAGTCTAATCGCATACATGTATGTATACATAATATGGTTTTGTGCGTTGCACACACATACAAATTTTCCCAGTGCTGGAATGAATTTGTACTACCCTGTGTTACATCCTTACAGCATAGGGTGTATAGGATAGCCTAGGCTTATTATATCCTATATGTCATCATGAATTCATGATACATAACGTAATGAATTTGTCCCCGCTCTACATACCTAGCAGCAGTAGCTTCACTTCCCTTGATGCTTTTTCGCCATCCATTCGCAAGCCGCGATCAATAGCCTTTGATCTTTCATTTGCGGCTTTGTCTTCGGACGAAACGGCGCATCCCATTCTGAATGCCATTTGCAATTTAACACGAGAGCTCAGCGAGCTCGTGAATCAAAACTCGCTCACTTACGTTTTACCCTTGATACAGTCCTTTACAGTAGAACAGAAAAATAAATCCCAAGGGGATCGGATATATCTCCAGAGAGGTTTGTCTTGCTTTTAAAACTCCTGCTCTAACATTAAGACACGCCCTTTAATTGTTAAATAATATATATAACATAACAATCTGTAAAGGATACAATCGTCATCAAGACCGCAAACCACAAGGCCTAACGCAAAGAACATACAAAAAATTTCAAACAAGTTTTATCAATTATATAATATACATTAATTTCCAAGTTTATGAGTGCCTACATAGCGAGTCGGCCACTACACTGTTGGTATGGTGATGAAATATTCATGATGATGACAAAACCATGAAATTTTACTATTCCGCAGGGGTCGATGGCATTCTTTCACCCGCATTGATATCAAGTCAAGAAGCAGACAAATACGTTGCAAATTCAAGTCACCTTGTTTGGCTGTTTGGAACGAATGTAATGACAGAAATAGTGTCAAATAACATTCACATTAAGCTAAAGAATCGAATCCATCCCTTGGGCAAGATGCTATAATGGCTATGCCTATTTCAAACCATCTGAATATATTATGTAGGTATATACATATTCTAGTTATAGCAGAAACAACAAGAAATATAGAAATTGATCAAATACTGGCACCAGAATGCTCATTTCTAGTGAGAATAATATCTAGTCGTAGTCCTTACCGGTAAAGATATATACGAAGGTCAAACTAGTACCACGTATCACACATATATATATATATATAGCCTATATTCAGCCAACTCTGAAAAATTGAATCAATACAATAATAAATATACAAGTGTGATTCAAAAATTGAACTCCACAGGTTCATTTTTATCCATCAAGAAAGCCAAGTTACCATAATTGAACGGTAGCCTATATACATATTAACATTTACTTAGCATTTAGCAATGACACTGATAAGTGATAACTTCATTGGCATTAATTTTCTAGCGTCTAACATTCCCACAAGTGTACAGATTGGTTACTAATGATGTACCTGTAATAAAACCTCTACAGTCAGCAGACTTTTTACAAAGCATTTATATATTCCCATTCAATCAGAGACTATCTTCATTGGGCAAACAGGTTTGCTCTAGTTAAAATTACTCAGCAGCTGTCGAAAGATGTGGTTTTACTCTTTACTTATGACCACACTAACAGAGATACAAGAAATCGATAGTCTGGGATTAGCACATTTGCTCATGTCACACCACCAACATTGAAATAGGGAGTGTGAAATATCAGAAGCACATTTAGAACCCTGCAGAAATTATATACAATTTCTAGTAATAGGATGAATGCAAGCGCATTGTCATCAACACGAAAAAACTAAAATCCAGCCAGATTAAATTGTTGGATTACATCAACCGATCTGAAATGTCACAATGAGTAGAATGTCAATTTACGGCTGTCCTGGCCGATAAAATTTCAATCCGAGAAGTCGTATGGAATTGCAGAATTGTCTTAGTAGTAAGTAACAGGGAAGGAAACCGAGGAGTACATCTGTAAAACTGTGACTCATGTAAAAGAAACTTATTAGAGCGTGGCAAATGCTGATTCCAAAAGGGAAGAAACAGAGCAAAGACATCTTGGCTACCGATGCATAAACCACACAGCAGGATAAACATTGCAGTTTAGCGGGATATATATACGGCAAATACAATAACCGGATATAAATAGAAAATATATAGGCCTATTTTATATCCTTTCTTGAATATGCACATTGATTTGTAAAGTGTATGGTAGCTTATTGGAAAAGTTCTAAAGCCAATGCCAGTGTAATAACCGGAAAAACAATGACTTATGGACATACAATACTATGAAAGCCTGCACGACCTCTCTGCTACTTCAGTATAGTTGAGCAAATCATTGCAAAGCATTTATTACAAAAAACTCCATACTGGATCTCAATAATACAATATATATGGTACCGGTATATAAATAATTATATATTATGCGTCACTAAGCAACAACAACGACTGAAGAGGCATGCTAGCACTATTCAACTGTTATGCAAGAGACTATTGTAAGTTGTGAACTTATGATAAATCCGCATGTCCCAATCCAGTGGCCGAATCACAATTATTGACACATTTGTGAAATCCCAGTAGGCAAACATTTTCCAACATATTACTAATTTAGTATGAGTATATTTGAGTCAGTACCATAACAATTTCACCGCAGGCCCCATGTAATAATAAAACTGGCACTGGCCTACAACAGGTGTAGTAGTTCTGGATTTCACAAACATTTACCAAAATGAATTGTAGATAAAATCAATCCATCCATGCATTGATCCATGAATAATTTCTAATTCTAGAGCGGGTCAATTTCATGAGCAACAAAGTCAACCTCACTACATTTATGACCCGATCAGATTGCAACAGGCAATGTCATAGGCAACTAACTGCAACAAGCGATCCAAGTCCTGGCTGTTCAAAATGAACTGAGTTCCAGCCTGATCAAACTACTAATTTCAAGCAAAATGCTTTAAACTGTGTTGTATCTATATATAATTTACTCGGGCAACTGATGATTTGATGGCCTCGGAATTGTTTGAATTTCGGCATCAGCTAAAAGCAGTCAAAAACGCCCAACCATATGGTGAAGAAAAAACCTAAAATTGCTAATTTCATCGAGTAGTCATTACCGGTACAGAATTGTAATGAGACAGGAAAAAGAGGTCAAAGCTATTTTTAAATGTACCTCAACGCTTGAAAAGATTATCAGAGCAAATCTCCCTACTAAACTCATTAAAATTGGAATAGGCTATTCTCGTTCTCAATCTCATAAAATGTGAATCAAGAATATATCGAGTATAATACCACATTTTATATAAGTAGGCTAAGGGTCATGAGGCAATAATATTATTGTCATTGAAGTCCCAAGGTCGGCTATTCATGTCTAGATGTAATATATCTATACAATGTTAGTGTATCAGACATGCATATTGCATAGGCCTATGCTGAAGTCCACAAGTTTCGCCACACAAAAAAACAATGAATCTGCTTACTAATAAGCCTAGGCTTACTTCACGGGCTTGCATTTTTATTGAGATAAAAGTGTTCAGTTACTGTAGGCCTACGGTTTTACATGTAGAGTACTAGAATTAATCACGCGTCACTAAAATTATACGCAGTAGTGACCAAGATTGCCGCCAAATTTAGACATTGCCAAGAGTTAATTTGCTGTTTGTGGTTATTCTGGACATCAGTAAGAGCATCGCAAACTACAATCAAGGTTTCCTGTGTGTAAGTTTACCCGACAAGAATATAGAAACTAGGCTATAGTATTGGTTGCCTAGTTATATATATACACTTCTAGTACTTGTACCGTACGTGTCACACTGTACCGGTGCCGGTGATATAGGCCTACCATATCTGTTCAAGTCAATAAATAGGCAAGACCAATGCTGTGTATTATTTTATGTATATCAGAAAATCAGTAGGCCTATCCATTAGCATACCGTACTTTGAAAAAGGTGTGGACATATTGTAATTCAAATACCGTATGATGACTGTTTCTATAATAGCCTGCTATAAATCAGTTGAACGCACAGACCAAGGATCATTACTAAAAACAAGTCATTTCATTCCGAAAGAAAGTGTTTCTTATTTCTTATAAGTGCTATGGCGAGAACACGGAAATCATAACAGGAAATTTCTTGATCACCTGTTTTTCGTGATCAACATCCTGTGAATCCAGCATGATGTAACCAGTCAATTGACCAAGACAGATATTTGTCATATTTCAACTGGAGTACTACTGGTCATTGACATTACTATGGCATTATAATATAATAGTATATATTATATAATATACATCTCATCAATCGTGGCTTCTTACAGTTCTTAATAACAGTAACCTACCATGATTACATTTCAACCAAAAGAACAGCAGGCAGTACAGATTTTAGATTGTTTGTGCAAATGTGCATAACTGCTTTTCAATTGTAAAATACCAAGGTAAAAGGAACAGTATATATATATATATTATATGGATGGTCAAGCATGAAAGGCAATGTACATTCATTCAGCAGGCTAAGAATTACACATTGAGCTTGGTTTGTTATAAAATAAACATTGACCAAGACGTCGATAAATCAATGATATCAATCCAGGCGTAAGCTGTCAGATAAAGAATCGTATGACACTCAACAGCAAGCTGTGGCAGCACTTCACAAGAAATTAATATGCTGCTTTTGCGTTATGATTAATTTGAATCTATAGTAGCTAGTAGGTTAATTGACAAAACTGCCCAAACAGCAGTATCTATTCTCTCAATAAAACAAGAATCATCGTTTTCATACCTGTACTAGGCCGATACAAATTTGTGTAATTTTCACTAGGGCAAGCAAACTGAGGCTAGATATAAAACACATTGAACAGCAGCTATCTAAACTGATAGTGCCTACAATACTTAAAGACACGGTGTAATTAATAACTCATCATAATAATTCTGAACATAAGTCTAGAACATTATCATAATTGGTAGCAATTTAAAAATTGTCCTAGACTGGCGACACACTATAAAGCAGTAGGTTTACCCTAGTGAGGTATCAACAATTATTGGAGCAGTACGATAAAACCGACATAGGCCATGCATTCTTCAACAAATTTTACGACATGTTGTATGTACTGTAGACGTAGGATACTTTAGGCATATATATATATATACATATTGATGTTCCATGCGTAAAAATAGGAGCCGAAAAAACTGACTAGGACTAGATACATTGTTGTACAATTTGTGAGCTATACCGGTACTGTGATTTAATTTGCGAATTTCCCCGTTTAATGACCGAACACATTGCTGGAAAGATTTTTTGGTGAAAATATTATGCTCTGAATTCTGATGTGCTTTAAAGAATCCTGAAGGTTAGAAAAATATCTGACTACGTTCATTACAAATGTGCTCGAGTCACCGCTCATTATATATATATATTATTATGTGCTAGACACCGTACTAGTGGCATTGAAATTTCATAGCTAAACCCATGGCATGGCCCAGCTACACAACACCAGTACCTACCAGTAGGTTGTGAAATCGTCTAGCGTGACTGCTCTTAGGATTGTTAAGGCATAAAAAAAGTGTAATAATATTAATGACTGTCCTCAATATAAACAGCTTGGGAAATATCCTTAGACTAAATCTGATGCAATTATAAAACCTGTCAAATGTGACATGCCCTGTCTGCCGTCTGTCATGCATATTGGAGCAAAACCACTTTTGCCTGCAGGGCTCTAAAGAAATCTGAATAAACGAACTAAAGACACCAAGAGGGCCATAATATTACTTAGAAGTATACCTATATCAGCTAAGCGGTAAGACAGCGACCCACATGGTACTTTATACATTGATTGTTCTACAAACTCCTGTGTCAATCTCATAATAGAAGCCCAAAAACAATTTAACGGTGTCCTTTCTCAAAGTGAAAAATTAAAATACCTAACAATGACAATAACTCTGTAGTTATGCTCAAAAGCTGTATATTATATATATATATATATCAGTAATATGTTCCAAAGAAAATGAAGGGTCGCAAAACATCATCTCAATCATGAACATTGATATCAGAAGAGACCAATAGACAACTAGTAACTACACTTTACAAAGTAATATACCGGTATAATACATGTAGGCCTATCATGTGAGCCGGCAAATAAGATTGAAAGAGCTAACATAACAATTGACTAACCATTACACTACAGTCTACTGCAACACCATTCTCCCCAATAAATTTAGAACTACTAACCAAAGAACTGATTCATTCCATGTAAAAAGTCATAGTCTAAATTCACGAGTCGTTAGTGTCTAGCGATATATATGTCATGTTATGAGAGAAACTTAAGACATATATACCACTCAATGAAAGATAAATAACAAGATGCTTAAAACAGATTTACTGGCTCTACAAATAGGCGTACTAAACCAAACCAGTCATACCACGGCTCTATCAGGCATCAAGAACAATATTGCTACAGTGACAAGAAAATATACTGTAATAAATATTATAAGTCACCACAGATTTACCGTCCATTATATTCCAATAAACTGGACTGGATTTTAAATCTGTGGTGACTTATTATATTTATTACTATTTGAATCGTCGGCCATCAGCTCCACCATTTTTCGTATCAAGAAAATATAACTAACCAAGCAACTGACATGAAAGCAGAATATCATGATCTGTTGACAAAGGTGCTCCGTATTCTTTTAATGCGGAATGTGCTGGCTAGCAACAGGAACTGACATCTTACACAATATATAATATATACACTGCAGCACATCGGTTGACACTGTCCATCTGAACTATCTAGAGATACATGCAAGTAACACCAATGATGTCAAAGGAAAGGATATAGAAGGACATTATGCATATCATGAAAATATGATCTACTGTAATATACGCAGGCAGAGCAAGGAGGCACAGAAGAAGCGGGGAGGCAATCAAAGACAAGCGCCCCCCTCCTGAACTATGCATATCACTTTTAATGTGTAGAATCTGGTAATGTATATACCCTATGCAGGTAATTTATGAATTGACTAATGTGGCCAGAAATCCATGGAAATTATCAAATTCACATCGACGATTTACAAACCGCCTGAAATTGACTCATCGATTACGGTAAATGCATGAAACGATGGCGAAATAAGGATGGCAGTTTATACGGTGCCAGAAACTCAATTTCAGGCAGTATGCAAATCGCTAGAGTGGTCAGGTATTGTGTGTGGATCAGACGATTCGAAGAGATGCAGGCCACTTGGGCAATCCACAAATTACCTAGGACTGCACCACTTTAGGGCATACATTGACTGCTTCTACACATTAATAGTAGGCCTACCGGTAAAACATAATTATACACCAAGAGTCGTACCGGTAGGCATGTATCTAATAGAGAAATATTTGGGGCATTGACAAAATGCATACAAAGGTGTGACGTGTGAGAACATCTATTTACTATGGCTGCTACAGAAACAGACTTCCCGAAAGTGGAATAACACACACTTTTTGGGAATCCAACTACTTCCGATTACAGAAGAGATGCATTTTTTGTGCAAAGCATAGCTTCATGCTCCGAGCTTGTGACATTGTGTACGGGGCTCTGCCATGCTTTGTATACTGACTAATGGCCAATTACAAATTCTTCGAGCAATCTGCAATATTAATCCGTATTCATTTCATGCTTGGCAGCCTAAACTGATCATCGCAAAAGTATCAATATTGCCCTCGGCATTTCAGCCAGGGCCGGTGTTTAACACAAGACTCCACAATTCCAGAGGAGATGAATCAATGAATGAAACACAGTGCTAGCGCAATGATCATAAATCCCATCACGTTTCCAAACCACCCATATGATATTATATAATTACATATGATATGAGATTGTCACATGTCACATTATAAGAACTTTATAATTATTAAAATTCAAAACGCGCGAGGAAACATCAGATGAAAAAACGGCACACAACTGCGCCACTACGGTTAATTGCAATAAAACGCAGTTAAATGTCGGAACTACACTGTGCTCCGGTGCAGTACTACGGGAACGGGCTAACTTTTAACACAAAAAGACGATATTACTAATTTACATTGTAAGCAAAAGGCGTGGCAACGATGTTTCATGCCTTCCTGGTATATCCTTGGGTCCCTGAGACATTACTCACACTCCGCGCCTCTTTTTCTTACGTCAAATGAAACTTAATTAAAACAGACACCTCCCCGCCAGATGCCAGCAGACGACGCGAATCTTCCTTGCGACTGCGAACCAGCGACAGCCCAATGATATTCAATGGAGCGAGAAAATGGATGCCAACTTTTTGTACTTAACACATGAAAAAACCATTTGTAGTTCGTTCTGATCCATCAAAAGAGATGATAAAAATTTTAATGTATATTTTTCTTGAAGTTAAGGCAATATACAAACTTACAAGATGCGTTGATAGTGAAGGCGCAAATGAGGGTGTTGGTAAGAACCAATGACGTCACACTTTCAAGGGTTCAGTGAAAAATTTGAAAATCCATGCGCTACATTCTTCTGAATCTGCTCCCTGCCTTTCCCTACGGCATACGCAGTAAGTCAAATGGCTAAATCGATAGTAGATTTTATCAAAACCATATCAGAATCTGTGGGTAAAATCGGTAGATACTAATCGATCCTGGGATATCGAATTTCCGAATCAGATATGTAGGCCTACGATAAATCGGCTTCGTCGCAAGTCTGATGGCAAATCTTTAGTTCAGGAATACCTGTCGATTTTAATGTAGGGCTAAACCAACATGCCCGCGCCGCCCATGTAGGCTATATACAACAGAGATACCAGCTCCAGCATGCTGCGACCAATAAATATCGACCTCGACCAATACCGCCGATCTACAGAACAGATAGGCCTACAATGCCCACTGTAGACTGTCATCAAGTACTGATCTAAGCAGTTTGTCGAACACGATACATTCATCAATTAGAAATCCTTGATTCATCGCCAGGTGGAAATGGATGCCGTGAGATAGACCCGCCCGTGCATCACTGAATGTCATTCATTTCCATCATATCCTACTCGCATAGTGCTGCTTCTTCTAGCGCTTAGGCTTAGCTGCTAGATTTTAACGTCAAACCCCAGACAAAGTAGCTTGATATGACCCTACAATGTGCATTCATCAGCTTAGTTGGTCAATCTTTTATTGCACACGTAGCAATATATGCAATATTTAACGACAAAAATTTTAAAGCGGCATTATTGAAGCTCCTCATTAGCGATGCTATATAATAATTCAATCAGGCTTTCCAGTCCAAAAATATATCCTTTGTCCGGTCCTTCGTGAATGACAGATTCATCCATATCTTGATGTGTAGATTTGGCAAAATCTATCATGCGAATGTCTACCGTGGTATTGCCAAGCTCATCCTTGGACGGTTCTAATAGTCTTGAAAAATTTTCACTCAATCGCGAATCGGCTGCTCCATCATGTTCCTACGAAATTGTGAAGAGGATCACCACAGATTTAATGCACAGCCTTAGTTTATTGAGAATTCGAACATTCACTAGCTTTCGGAGCTCCGCTCCTTCATCAGAGGATACAGACGAATTCAGGTGATTGTGGTATCAATTAAAATCTGTGGTGCCCAAAACTCACAGGTGGGAGGAGGACAGATTTGATTGCTTCCTCCTCACAGTTTCTCTCTCTCACACTCTCTCTATAAATATACCACTCCATAAGACAGCTAGTAAAGCTGACTGTACTGCCTTGTTGATACAAGCCCTCAGTAAAAGAGCTAAAGACAAGAATATGAACAAAAGGTATTTACCTGGCTGATGGTGGCTTCGCTGGATTTCCAGGGTCCTCCGTCCTCATCACTCATCGGTGTATCAATCGCTCCATCATACATAATGAGCAACGAGCTCGAATAGAAGCGATAAGACGGCAGCATTTTTAATCGTTTCACCAACGATTTCATGTTATCGATGATTGGATTAATAACGTCAGTACGCATCCTGCATCCGTTGTAAAAGAACTCGCGGAGGGTTTTCTTAAATCCGTCCACAGACAACGCACGACCAAAGTACTTGTTACGGCATAAGAAACGTCCCGATTCTTGATGATATACCTAAAAATTAATCACATTAGTGGATCGTGATCGACTCAGAAAGCAGTAATTGACTTCCCTAAAAGCAGTTTCACAGCCCCCCATAAATACCAGCGAGCGTTATTCACGCTGAAAGCCATAGTGTCAGCTGCAACTGTATCAACCAAAAACGAATAGCAACAAAACATAATACCTCTACAACTCTTTCTTACCTGCATGCCAGCAAGTCTGACGCCTAGTGTATGTGTTGTTGATTTCGCACATTTTGCAAGGTGTCTTTGCCGTTTCTCTGGGTCATCGAAGTCTCCGTGTACTCTGGTGCCCATTTTCAGATCCAATATGCAAGGGAACTTAAAACGACTCGTGACGTTCTCAAGCAGAATGCACTCTGTAGAGAGATCATAAGAACTCAGTTAAAATGTCCAAAAAGGAATGCTAAAATTTAGTTCAAAGTGGATGTGCAGTGGCAAAGGGCTTGCAAGGGACATTTAAAAGCAGCTGATTTGATTTGATCTGACAGATGTAATCTTCCAGAAAATGGATAAGTGAGCAGGATTTTAGCCGCACTCTAGTGCAAATCCACTAGTTGAGAAAAAGCCTAGGGCCAAGAAATTCCAGGTAGTAGAGGGCTCCCTTTCGTACATTTGTTGAAGTTAAAATGAGTGCCTATGTAAGTTAGGTACAGTCTGCTATCATCAAACCTCGGCAACACATCTGCCAGAATGCCGCAAAACATCAAGCTTCATTCATATTTCAAACATGTAAGTATTACCAATGAATGGTATATGATACGTACACGTAAAGCTCTGATATTGGGCAACCTGATTGCTGACTAGAAACTTTAATAAGTTACCATATCTTTTTGAGTTGGTCTTATCAGTGAACAGGTGCTTGGTTGTACAATACCTTCGCAACTGTTTGACCAATATACTCTCCGAATCCATATCATCTACCTCCTACATTGTAGACAAAATCAACTTTGACTAAAGCAGGGCCAGTGAAGGAGTGCATGGCATTGGTATTTTATTCCACTAACAAATTTTCCCTTCAAAGATTCAAATGTTCACTTGCGCGGATTTGGGGCCTGTCATGTCGCGTGAATGTTACTTTTGCGCATTATTGCCATTCCTAATATGCTGTGCTCCATCCAAAAATAATTCCAAAGTTTGAAAACTGATAGCCTAGGAATACTAATGGAAAATAAACTGATACCACGTACCATAACCATGTCATCAGCTATCTGTAATAAAAGTTCCTTATGGTAAACTAGTTTATGAGGATGATGGACCACCCACCGAACTTTAGGGTCCTGTGAATCGCCCACGTTTGGTATCGCAGGTATATCACTCAGGACGCTCTCCATACGAAGCTTCCGTGATGGCTTGCGGATGCCTAAGAAGCGTGTTACGTTTGAATGTACTGCACTTTAAAAACTAAGCTAGACCAATAGACAGCTAAGTTAAAATAATCTGGGTTTAATGACATTAATTTAGTATAAAATAATAAGTCATCCGTACTTTGCACAACTTTACTTTTACTGTGGAGGTGTCGTCTCAGGCCATCTTTAAAAACTTTGAGAGACCATGGGTTGAAACGGGAATCTTTAGCAGACACATCGTTTTCGGTGCTATCATCATCTGAGCGTTCTATACTAAGACTTCCGGTGCGTTTTACACATATTCTGTAAAATGTCCACATTCCTTTTTAGTTAAAGTGAAAGTGTCGGCCAATAGATCTACATTAATGCACAGATCGACAACATTCCGACCACAACATTCTAGCTTGTTAAACCGGTATGTAAATTTACATGCCAAACATAAATGATATAACAAGTAGGCTAGACTGGTCACCATAAAGCCTTAGATTAGTTTTTTCATAGCTATGGGTGGGCGGTAGCCAGGCTAAGGTAATGACATGTCCTTATTCGCATGTTGGCATTATTCTACTTATGGGCTCTTCGGTCTGCTAGGCTAGTACCACTCTTCCACAATTTTGGTGGTAGCTATAAATATAAGATATTGTAAAGAAGGTCACCACAGATTTCGCGTTCAGCCTTAGTTTATTGAGAATTAAAACATTCACTAGCTTGTGACTTCCTACCAGGAACACTCCAACATCACTTCCGGTTACGTCCCGGATACGTTTACGCAACCGGATTTCAACATCCAGTGGTTCCTATCCACAAGCTTTCACCACCTCCATCGCCTACTCGACCGCCCTCTCTCCTGTGCCCACCTCAGCTGTGATATAATTGGTTCATTCATTTACCCACCCTATGACGTCACAATATCTATGATTCTGTTTTGATTCAAATTGTGCTATTACGAATTACGATTCATTCCATCTTCACCTGATGAAGGAGCGGAGCTCCAAAAGCTAGTGAATGTTTTAATTCTAAATAAACCAAGGCTGGACGCTAAATCTGTGGTGATCTTCTTTACAATAAATATTGATCGTCCGCCATCAGCTCCACTAACTCTTCAATATAAATATAAGGAAATAGTGGCGGTTTTAACAAACAACCCATACCTCTCAGCAATGATGCGTAAGCATGGATTCCACATGCAGACCCTGACCCTATATTGGGTAGGCCTACATACTATATACATCTTATTAATAAGGCAGTTTGGTACCAGTACATCATACACAGACAGATCTATGGCTAAAATTTGTCAATTCAATATAAACCTATTTTGTGCGCTTCGCTCTTCCGTAGATTGTACTGGCATCATAACTCTTTCCCACTGTTCATTATCACTTTTGTCGATTGCATGTAGAGACGTGGACGTTGTTTCAGATTCTAGACCTATTTCTTCGTTATCAGGAGGTAAAGCGGTGATGGCAATGGTACCGTCTTTGGTTTCTTCAATATTTACATTTATTACTCCTGCAAAATTATGAAAAATTCATAACAAAGTCAAATTAATAGGCCACGCAATGCACTTATGCCAGAATAATGCATGCATGAATCACCAATTTTGAGCAGTGGGCTGCTAATGAGTAATTAACGGTCGTTTTATATGGCCATTAAGGACGGGTATTACATATTTTCGCTAATGGGCCACTACCAACTCAAAATATTAGGTTAACGTCATTGACATATTATACGGTATATCTTGACTGGTTAGGCCAGTGGTGTGAGCAAGGAGCATATAGTATAGCCCAAATCATACCTAATCACTCTATAAACCCCCCATCAGAAAAAGTTTGATGATATCATACTCTGTATCTTATCCTTGTTAAATCAGCATAATAATTGTAGTTCACTTAAGTTTTCAGGTAATTATTACATTAACACAGTATATTTTGAGTGCTATCTTCATCTTTGCCGATTACATGCAAAATCATGGGATTGTCTCTCTAATTAGATTTTCTACAGGTTTATGTCTTGATTTGAGTTGGAATATCATGTACGGTATACAGAACGTCACGCTCTGGCTTCCTGCTTAAAAAGTTTCACCCACAACTAGAAGACAGTAGCAGATTGTAACATCATAATCCTACTCATGCTGAATCATCCAAGGATATAAAAAATTTCTTGTCAATATCGTTAAATCTCAACAGTCGACACACCCTGCAAGGTCATATCAAACTCGGATTAACAAAGATCTTATGAGCTGTAAATCTTGGGAAATGACATCCGGAAACAAGCCTCGAAAAACTGCAACAACCACTCAACCATAAACAACCATAAAATTCCCCAATCTCAAATTTCGATTTGGAAAACGCAAAGGTGTTACAACAACATCACATATTATGCATATAGGAGCATTCTCAACCCTTCCCCTACTTGAAAACTCAGCACAAACAACTACCCTGTGCCTGTGTCTGCCATAGAATTTAGCCTTTGTGAGAAGGACACACATACCTTTATACTGTGGAGTATATTGCAAGATGTCGCTAGGCAAAGATTGGTAGAAGCAGTATTCACGTGAATTGAGTGGTTTGCATACTGTGTTTTCATTTAAACACATCATGATTGCTCGGCCAGACACCTAGAAAAAATATGATAATGTCAGCTCACTATGACATAACCGGATCGCATATCCAGGTGTCTTTCAGCCTCTCATTCAAATTTGATGAAGTCAAGGATTACTGGTAGGTTTATCATGCTACGGTGATTCCTAATCCAACAAGAAGTAGGTCTTATAAGGTATGCTGTCGCTTAAAGGCCGGCCCATGGTAAAAATACGCCTACCCAATGATGTGATTATTACCCATGCATGATGCCATGATCTAGGTATATTGCATAAGAAACTACAGGGGTCTAATGTTAACAGGCAGAATGAATTCATAAGCCTTACAATAAACAGTTCTGTGCTACATTTGGCAAGTAAGGCAGTGCGGTGTATCAATTCGTGGCCTAACCTATCTCACAAAAAGACGAGAATGATTTAGGATTTGCGTAATCGTACAGCTAACATATGGTCATACTTATTTCTCTAGTGCCTCAACCTCTAACCCCATCAGAGGTCATTCAATATCAACACAGACCAGGAGCCTAGATTATAACTCAAATCGCAACAGATAAAAACAGTGGTACGGTATATAAAACACAAGTAGTCAATAGGCTGTAATTGTCTTAAACTTGGAGTAGTAAACGTGAAAGTTTGCAACAAGCAGATATATAATTAAGTTTATATAAAAAAGTATTAGGCCTAGTGTGACAGCCTGTGCACAATTTGTCATAATCAAGCAGACAAGTTACAGCAAAAGCGCTGACTGTACGATTGAACTATCACCCCCAATAAAGCAATCAATACCGTTTACTGTTGTTTGATTGCCGTACTACAATGTCCTTCAACAGAAGTAAGTATTGGCCAGACTTACAGCAAGTGCAAAACTATTACTCTAAGCCAAAGGACATTGAAGTCGAAATATCAGCAATAGCGATGGCACTCCAGAATTTGTTCTAAAAAATTGACCAAATTTGAAGGGTGCATCCTCCAATATCATCAAATCAGCTATTGATTTTTTTAATTTCGCTGAATAAGGATAATGCTCGCATGCTGTCAGGGTCAGCATGCTAACCAGAATTGAGTAAAATTGATCTGTTCTGACAAATATCAAAAAATTGCCCACTTAAATAATCTGTCAGTCACTTTCTAACAATTTGACAACATAAAACAGTACATACAGCAACACTATAACCTTACTTGATGTAGAAAAGGTTGTAGTCTTATCCCTTTCATTGAAGATAAAGTTTCCACCTCTTGCCCTTGACGCTGTGTCTGATTCATGAAGACCATTATTACTTGAAATAGCAAAACTTGGATATGTGATATATATAAATAATTCTTACAGTATTTTGGGAAATTTTGTCCGGTAGGTACACAAGGAACAATATAGTAGATGTAGAGCACGAGAAAGTCCTGAACGTGTGATATAAATACTGTACAATATACTATGCTTAATGATTATTGAACTGAAAAACAAGAAACCAACATCAAAAGTGAAACAGCTAGTTGTTAAAAACTCCTTTCAATCAGCTCTTATTTCATTACTAAACCGCTTTTTTTTAAAGTCAAGCACTTAATGTACTAAATTGAAGGGTAGATTGTGATACTTAAAAAAAACCTTGGAGGCAATCTAGTGGCTGCTGAACTCATTGCAGACTAGATTGTTTACCAGTGCTAAAGGCTCTTAAAATAAACAGTGCTAGTGTATAATTGCTGTTATATATAGACTCAAACTGCATAGGCTACACTACACTACAGAAATCTCAAAACACAAGTTTTCAGATTTCTATGGTTAACGGATTATGAACAACAACACATCCAGCAACAAGACTCTTGGCTGCATTCTTAGTGGATTGAAGTACAAAAACAACCCTACAGCTAGGAGAGAATGACGTAAACACCAAGTGAGTCATGAAAAAATATCACCATTCCCACAACCACAAAGATAACAAAAAATCCAGGGGGAACAGAAAAAGATATTGCTTCGGGTCCTCCCAACTAGGTCTATTGTTTATCTGTTCTAAACATAGTGATTTCCATACAAACTGAAACAAGCTGGAATAACAAGCGTCCTTGACAAAGGGATGAGTCAAATGGTAGGAATTCATCACAGAGAGAAAGTATGGTAAACTGACAGTACAGAAGTATGGCTACCACACATACAACTACAGTATATACCTAAACAAATTTCACAATTTGTCTGAGTTCATTAGAGGTTTCCTAGTAGCCTATTCCTGTGCAAAACAAGAAGCAAAACACTTGAAATCCTACCTTCTTAATTAACCTACTGGTGTGGTATGCTAATTTCAAGTCCAGCTCTACACAACTGCATCAGTATTCTAATAAGCCACATCCTTTAAAATCCTTGACGACAATTGACCTGTGCCTGTATCCACAAGACATTCAGGACGCGATTCTGTTCTTTTTAGGCAGCTGTCTTAGTATCGACGAGGTCTTTTGTACAAGCTACAGCCATATAAGGTTTCCCAGGAACCAATTGCTTTCACTCTATTCAATACGTACGCTAACAAACAACTATCTACCCTCATGGCGTCATAGCTACCTTTGTGGCAATATCACAGCTCATTCAATTCTCTCATTCAAGGTATTAGGTGGCTGAATATATTATTCACGTGAGTATGAGCTGTAGGCCTACTTGATAGACTGTGTACACAAGTACGTTGTAATGTAAACTTAAAGGAAATTGAAGTAGCAAAAGTAAATTTCTGGAAGAGGCACTTTTAGGGTACTGGGTGATTTGATTTAGGATATTACGTGACAGTGTGAATGCTGCTCTGGAAAAGTGCAGGCCAAATTTGGCGCACAACATGCCCGTAGCCTACTCGGCAACGAACTCTCGTCTATTTTTATGAGTAGGCTATAGATTTCGAGTTTCGCCATGACAATACAGGTACGGTATTAGATATTATGTATCACCCCAATCAATTTATCGATCTGAGCTCTGTGTAACAGTAATTTGAAAATTACGTATGCGATTCTTGAAAAAGATTGGTTGTGGAATAAAAACATGACGAGATCACCGAGTCACTATGAACATTATGATCTAATAATTGTAAATGAAACGTAATAGGAAACATCAAAGACCAGTCAGCAAAGAAAGAACACAAATTCAGCCAAACAACCCTACGGAACATTCCAAGACCCAATATAAAAAGAGTCAAAACACCACCATAGGCCATATTGTGGAATGCATAAATTTTATAATCTACCGGTACTCCTAAGGTAATGTTTAGTAGACATATATATACAGTAGGCCTAGAAGAACTTGAAGCATAATAACAAAACCATAATTTAATCTCTTGACAAATTCCCTGCCTGTGATTATTTCCTATTTTATAGTGATCACATTCACGGGCTTTTCGTAGAACCGTAATAATTCAAGTCATTAGGAAATTGCAAGCAAGTGACAAGAACAACAGGAACATACATCGAAAACAACTGCCGGTAAACAGGCTTAATATTGATCCCCAAGGACAAGGCTCACAATATCAGAGAGTTGGTGCTTAATGAAGATTAGATTCTATCACCTTAGTGCGACAAGCTGTCATCGCTGTCTGAAAATGAAATGACATATCTGCCAAATCAAGTTATCTCTCTCTCCCTACTTCATAGAGAAACAAATGGATCCTAAACCAAATTTAGAGCAGCATAGCAGCAGACCATGAAAAAATATTTGTGCCGCACAAAAGACAAAAATTGTTAATGATTCATTATAATTGTGCAATCATTTCTGTGAAGTAGACTGAAGTAGTATTGACATGAAAAAGATGCCTACTCAAATTTTTCAGATGCATCGGAGTTTCATTCACGAGGTCCCTGAATTAATGCACCATGCAACAAAGAAAAACAAAATTGTTCCATTCTCTATTAAACCCAAAATAACTGTTTACGATATTCCAGTATCAATAACACTAACACATTGTCTTTACATCCAAAAATTTACAAAAAATAAAGTAACGTAGTAAAGGAAGCCCTGGTCTGCAGGGATATGATTAGGTCAATGTCAATACACATTGCCCGTGGCTGTGGTGTAGACACTGTCTTTGTCTTTATCGAGCAGTTATATGTTGAGTCTTCTACGGAAGCTTCGATCAACTGATCTTTACTCCTGAAACCTACCTAAGGCACCGGTATGCGTAACGCAACACCACAACAAAAAGACCTTTGATTGCCGTGCTACGATTTTATAAATATAGATTTTACAGTCGGTAAGAATATCTTATGTCGAGTTACTGTGTCAGGCCGTCTCCGACTCTCCACCCAGCGAAACACGGTAAACTGTTATTCTACCTTTTTGCACTGGCGCAATGAAATCTTCATTTATGCAATTCAATCTCACATAAATATCAGTACCGGTACTGGTATGGTATACCTTGGCAAATTTCAGCAGGCATATCGCATGTTTGAGCATGAAAAAATAACAATATGAAAGACAACATAAAACTTCTGCAGGAAAAATTATTCCTAATGTTACCATCTCAGCCCTCATATGGTAAAACAATTTTATGTCTGACTAAAGATCTAGACTTATGTGGTACTGACTGTTAACAGAAACGTCGGGAGTAGGAGTAGGAGTATAGAACACAAGTCGATCTTTGCGATACGATTTTACGTTATATAAGAGTAATAGCTATATAAATATTGCTGCCCCTGTTGCCAACCCAATGCTACAGATCCAACCATTCTGACATGACAGTCATGTTTACAGATCCCGTCACCTGGTCCCCCGCCTACCTAGTACTATAGAGAGTCTTCGGAGACTCTCTATAATAGTACCTACCAACTGGCAACTTCTACCAGGCAAAACAGCTGAGACCAGAGTGACTAAAAAAGAGACTTTGGCCGAGACCTCCTGACTGCCATCCTGTGGCAAGTGACTATGGTCTGGTGACGGCACGTCACCGTGGTCGTTTAGGGAAATGACGCGGTCTAGGCATTCGAACCTAAAATATCCTGGTATAGGCATATAATGTTCACGTGAACACCATTACCGATCGACATTTTTTGCCCCAAGAGTTTGAAAGTGGCTTGAATGGCGCACATTGAACATGTCTATTTAAAGTCTTACATGGTTGATCGGCATGTTATGTCAGAAAAATCATACAAGATCAAAATACGGCAAGTGTAGGATCCAATAGCAGTTTAATATCACAGTAATTTCGTCTGAAAGATACATAAAAATAGACAGTTCCACCGACGAATAAAACAGGAATATGGCTGTCATATGCAACAAAAAAATAAGCACAGTCCTACAGTACTACATAGATTCTAACAATGGATGTTAAACAGTTATTCAAGACAATCAAGTGGATGCTTCGTTGCATCAACTTTAGTGACTTTGAGGTAACATTCAGGATGTAACAGTTACTGTAACAAGTAACACACTCTGAAGTTTGCAAAGGACATGTGACCGGCACAGTCAAGAGAATACAAAGTACGTTGCTGTTAGAAAAATAACTTTAAATGGAGTTCGTTTAAGTAAAAATGCTGTTTGCCTACTCCAGAAAGTTAAATGACGCTGTAACAACATGCCTATTGCAGACACTCGGTCCTCATGAAGAAGTCTGATTTCTACTAGTGGCTACACCAGCTTCGGTATCATCGACCACATCACGCAGTCCATCTTCAACCTCCCCTTCTTTATGTTCCGTCGAAGATGCTTTGGTGGGCGAGTAGTTCGCACTCGAGTAGGGCTTCTGGCGGCCACTAACCCCTCCTGAGACATCTAAGCAGAACGAACTAGTTTATTCCAGTAAACGCAGAAATTCATCGGCGAGTCACCGAGCGGATGGCAATTTGGTTCACCATGCGATTTGGTTGAGCTTTTACTCCGGATGTCCTTCCCACGACAATACCGATTTGTCCTGGAAGACTGACTGCGGTTTAAGCAAGCTTCTCTCGCATGTGATATGAGCAAAGGGATTTAAATATCACTGTACTAGGGCATGGCGTATGGCTACTAAAAATAGATATATGAACTACTTACCACCGCCGTCACTGCTTGCAAAATCAAAATTCTCATGTAAGTCCACTGCTGATTCAGAGATGTCACCACACCTAAAAACAGTCATCCGTTGATTCAAACCATCAATGCAGAGTCTCCCAATGAATAACTTTTCCTACTCTAACAATCCAACAGTTCCAGTCGCCTTTCTAGTATTCACTTCACCATTGACGGAATCAGATAACGGGAAATCCTCAATCCCTGATGCGCTCACGGACTCATTCGTAAGAGGATACTCTTCCAATGTGGCATTTGTAAAGGAAGGTCCCATTATAACGCTAGGTGTTGTATCACTGTTATTCGCCTTCAATAGATACGCAGACGTCTCGTTCTTGTTGGAAGATTTTTGTGATCCGCATCCCATGACAGCATCTTGAGTTTCACTATATCCAGCAGAATTTGGTAGACTGCTCAGAGATAGGTCACTAAAAAGAAAGGCAGCAAATTGAAGTAACAACAATTGAACATATATAGGCCAACACATTCACACTTGCTCTAATGAAAGACAGAGTAGGCCCAACCCTAAGCAGAAACAGACAACTGTACTGTAAATGCGGAGAATCGCCCAGGGTCAAAGATTTAGCATAACTTTATGAATATACACGTGACGCAGTGCAATATGAAATAATCTCAAACGTGATTGGCCAGGTACTCGCACCATCTCACCGTCTCATGATCCACAGCACTGATGAGCACAACATTTCAAGGCTTCAAATAGCGAGAAATGCAAATGTCTCCGAGCAGGGAATCAAACCACAGACAATGTCTTGTGATGTGTCCAGGGTTTGACTTATAGGATCAAGCATTCTTATTAGCCTTACGCTACACACCTGATGGCAGACATGGACGCGAGCACCGCTTCAAGTTGACTGGCAGTTATGATTGGCTTACGATGGGAATGACTCTTTGAATGCTCTTTTGACATGCCAGGGGAAGCTAAAAGTAACAATCACGTGATTAATTCAATTCAGCCCCGTTTTGCAAATACATTCCATAAAAATACCATGCTGGGATTTACACTTTCGTTCCTCGAGGTTTCCCACTACAATACTTGGGGTCTTAGGAATGTCCTCACTTCTTCGGTTTCGTTGAGAAGGCATATCCATGCAAGTTTTGGGTCGTGCACCATTGACACTGCTTGAACTCTTTACTTCTATATATAATTAGGCAATGCAGGGTGAAACAATACCAATGGGCAATACTAACATATCAATATAATTAGTAATTACCTTTAGAATCACCAATTGAGCTTAAAGTACTGGAGGAACACTGCAAAAAATCACGTTTTTATGAAACACATAATACAAGACGAATCAAAAGTTATCAAACCTCATATGGGACCACAAAATCGGAAGGAGCAGTGGAATTTTCTGCATTAGGTACAATTGGATGCTTCGTATCTAAAAAACGATGACCGAATTATTAGAACACTCGCACAATCACTGGTATAATATATGGGATTACCTTGTTGAGAAGAAGTGCATGCGATTTGTGTGTTCGTCACCGCCATAGTATTTGCTAGTTCGCGAAGCTGATACTGCAGTTAAATGCAAAACTATATTAGAATGCAGTTTGGATAACAGAAGTACTGAAATCAAACCGTCAAATCTTTGAACAGCGAAGCTTTTTGTGACCACGACTTCCAGCTGTCTGAGGCTTTTTCTTGAGGATCTGATAAATAGACGTGGATAGATATTTTCGTCCTTAACACGCAGACATGATAAGGTATTCACAATATCGGCTAATAATCGGTAATACCATCAGTAGAAACATGCACAAGTCACTTATTGTCTGATAATGACGACGGGCAGACAGAATAGAAAAACAGCTATTTTAAAAGAAACTATACCAGTAGCCCCTACCTTTTGACTCTTCTTCGGCATCAAGAGTTGGAAAATAAGTGAATTCCGATGACGATGTTGGCTTGTATGAATCCATAGAGACCGAACTTTGTGAAGAGACCATTTCATTACCACCGATCAATAACGATAGCTGAGACGACGGTAACGATAATCCAGATGACAAAGATGACATCACAACAGATTTATCATCCCGTTCCTGATCTTGTTGTTCAATACTCAAGAAATGCAATAATGCGCTGACTCTCTCATCGCTTTTATCCATAGGTACAACGCCATCTTCTGATGGATTAGACACATCATTATTCATATTCCTGCTGATAACAGCAGCCAAAAGAGGACTATGAATTTCGGGACCGTCCAATCCCGATAGCACAAGCGGACTAAAAAATTGGAGGCAAGCAGAGTATTAGAACATAGTAGCACATACTGCAGAATCGCGTCATCATACCAAGTGCTGTTGCTGTTGCCGTGAGTATTTGTTGGTCTTCTTGGAGATCGCATGGCAGTAGGTGGGTGTGGTGAAAAAGTGGGAACATTCCATGGTGAATATTTAGACATAGACAAGGCTTGTTGCCTAGGAGACTGCAGTCGACTCTTTTTCTGAAATTCAAAAACAACTCTCCTGCTCTACCCGCATAACGTATAATAATTAAGCATGCGCAAAGCAGAGCAACATGAAACACTCTTACATATAGTGGAGCGACGAAAACATTGCTTTACGAAGCCATTATTGACCTACTCATTGCAATAGATGGCTCGCTAAGTTCAAACTAATCAGGCAAGTACATTTTTGACACTCTGCCCGAAGGCAGGGTGGTAAAAAAGCCAAAACTAGTCATACCACGTGCGATAAACGTTTACTAATATTATTCCATTCAATAAAATATTACCTTGCCAACTTTTCCAAAATACCCATGTTTCCCACCTCTTCTGATCGGGCAGCTGAATATTTTGCCATTCTTGTTAGGCATGGAGTGACGATATTGCTTGCTGTTAAAGTGGAAACCCGACAAACGTCCACTGCTGGTTCTGAAAGAATTTCAACTATTTGAGTTCGAGCCAACGTGGAAACATAGACCCATTTGCAAATTACAAAAAACGGCATTCTGTAAAAGACAAAATCAACGCTCATATGAAGTCTCACCTTGGCTTGGCGGATGCTCCCTCGGATAATCCCAAATGATTTTCTCGGGAACTTGACCCTTCCACATCATTGTCACCAGACCTGCAATAAAAGATTTTAAAAAAATGACCAGTAATCATTGCGAAGTAGATTGAAGCAATGCCGGAACATCGGGGCAGGGCCATGCATATATCTGCCATATAACCTCTTGCTCTACCAAGCACTGCAATCATTACGATATGCCCAAAATAAAAGATGTCTGCTTTTGTGAAAAATCGTGACAAGAAGGTTGGTTATTTTCGTTTAGAAATCTAATACTCACATAGTCTCTTCATCTACATCATTTTCTTCATACAGCACCAGTTGTTTTAGATCAATCTCGGTTGCCGACTCTACACTATATTCATTATTACTATCAGTATCCTGGTCACTGAAACAAAATGCATGAAATATAGCCAGGAACAAATGGATAGATAATTGAACAAGTTACTTGTCAATGGCTGTCTCACTAGAAGCAGACGTACTTTCACTAACTTCCTCATTGTCCAGTTCACCTTCTGATAAATCATCACCTATAGGAGAATTTCAATTGCTCAGTTGACAAATTGGGTTGGATGTCTCTGATTCCACGTCATGAAGTTCTATTCCCAACAAGGCCAACCTACAGCCTATCAAATGACGGTTCTCAAACCATGGGTAGAGATTGGCACGACGGGATTTGAAGTAGGCAGGAAAGCGATTTCTAATTAGTGTTTCACACCCTTTCAGGAATGCGTGTTCCAGGACTTGACATCGAGGTCAGTTACAATCATCACAGATGCATATTACTTACCATCATCATCGCCATTTATCGCAACATCATGCCTAAAATTAAATGATCATTTTAATTGTGAATTTAATGAGTAAACGTCACAAGACAAATTAGATCATACCTTTCCACTTCGTCCTGGACCAGTCTCTCAACGGCACTGTAAATTTATAGACATGACTTAATACAAATTATAAAAACAATATTTCAAATTCACTCACATTTCTATAGTTTCACTTGTATCGCTGTATGTTTCCTGCTCTGCGTTAGAGAGCGATGCTACGTCATGTTCGTGTGATATATCTGAATTGTTACCAGTAATCCCATCCCGATCCGACAAATCTCCATTCTTGAAACATTTTATACAACAAGCTTCAGCCAAGCACTAGGAAAAAAAATTTTCGAGACCAACCTGAGATCGACGGGAAATGAGAGTGGAAACTCTCCGTGGATTCCTAGACATCTCAATAACGATTCTTTGCTGTATAACATAAAAATTGTTGGTAATATTCTTGCATACATTTTATTGAAAGCAGTGCAGAATGCTTACGTTTAAGCTGCTGATCTGGTCCTGATATTGAGAAACTTGCTGTTCCAGCTGTTGGGTATACCATTGTAAGTCCCGGCATTTTTGATGAAAAGTCGGGGCTCTGACCTGAGAAGGATATGGGTATTTATAAGCATAAAAATATCAGATGAGGAATATTATTTTCAAGGCCCAAGTCATCAAGATGGATCAAATATCAACTTCAAAGACGCTACAGTACCAGAGTTTGCATTACAGTGGTATTGATGGAAGAAGACCGAAATAATACAGTTAAGAGGATTCACTGCAGATTCAGCCTTTTTAGAATACCATTCACATAAGCCATCAGAGATCCACCTCCTTCATCAGGAGAAGATGGTAGAAATGGTATGATGCGGTGGTGAATTGGACGTGCAAATGTATGGGTAGTAATCATATAAATATCAGATACCAAGCTTACCTGAAATTTTAACACTAGCGTATCAGAAACAGGTTCTAGATAACCTTCATGCGCCAACATGTCCAAACGAAAAAATCTGTTATACCCCCTGTAACACAACAACATATTATTCAATTTAACGCTAGTCAGTGACGACCCATTTCAAAACATACCAGCATTCACCAACATCAAATTCGCTCGCAAATTCTCGAACGATATTTTTTGTTGGGTCTCCCGAAGCCAGATGTACCATCTCTATCCTGTATTCATACTTTGACGTTTCAGAAATACCAGCAGACAATTCCAAAAATACAGACAGATAGTTTCCCCTGACAACTCCATTTCCGTCCTAAACGTAATGCATTTAATTTTTAAGTCAAATCGAAACCATCCGAATTAGATTATCAGAAATTACCGGGTAAATTTTTAATCTCCAACTGAAGCCTGAGATATTCAAAGAATTGGAATATACTGGATCTGCCCGCTGTCGTAGTTGACTGAAAATTAATTATAGCATCACATCAATGCCGTGTAACTCAACAAGAACCAAAAATTTGGGATCAATCTGCTTAGGTGCATAACAAATCTGCCCCTACGCAACACTTTGATGTCTTACAGGATTAGAGCAGAGAGTGTAAAATTTGGACTTCCTCCCATCTTCCATGTGTGGACATCCCACAAATACAGTAGAAGAGAGATGGAGAACGGAACTTATGACACAGGTGGCAGAGGAAACAGGCCCCACACTTAACTAGGCATAAAAATTAGGATAAATATATTAGCAGAGGACTCTAACTGCTCATCAAGACACTGAAAGTGAATTATATACCTGAACTTTGGTAAAGTGAAAGTATCGGATTCATAACTAGGCACAAGTTCACTGCAAAAATCCGGTGGCACTGGAGCAGTAACAAAAGACGCCATCGGTTTTCTGTGGATGGCATTGAACATTTCCAACATCTCTGCAGATCTCAGTATCAGATCACTCTTCGAACTGGTGTGCATCTACAAAGCAAAGAGATGATCCAAATCCGGCGACAACCACCATACCCGCCAGGCTGCCACTACAGTACATTAGGCCTACCTGGTGCTCTACTTCTTGCAACACATTTTCTAGCATTTCAGTTTCCTGAGAAAGCTGGTTCTTCTGTCCCATCAACGTAACCAGCTTGCTTTGTAGTTGAGAGTCCAATCTATAAGAAATCGCTAGTTATCAATTATGACCGAAACCTTTACAGAATACGACCAAACTGTACTGAACCATACCTGGCAATCATCATTTCAACTGCATTTCTGATTTCTCTAACCCTTTCTTCCTTGGCATTTCTTACACTTTCCACATTTCTTTCCACATCCTTAGACAAATTGACATATAAATTAAATGACAATTAATTAATGACTATACACGATGAGAAAACCTGAATAAGAGATATCAATTCCATCAGACGTCTTCTAATGGCAGATTCTTCTTCAGTGATTTTTGAGACATGTTGATCATAAATGTCCCCTAGTGGCTTGAATGCATGTCCAAAATGCTGTTGAAGACACGGCTGAGTTATAGTAGGTTCAGTATACAAACGCGTCGAAGACTTACCGTTCCTGCCCACAGCGCACATTGATGACAAATGCATGATTTACAAGTCCAACAATAAACGCTGAGCTTTTCGCGGTGTACATCACACCTAAAAATTCGAAACCAATAGGGCAATTGATTCAGGTGGAACTCTGTGAGAAGAAAGGCATTGGCTGATGTGGAGACTTGATGTCAGCACCCATCTCATCTTTGATAGTGATTGAATAACGAACAAGCAGCAAGACTTTATGTGTAAGTATACACTCACACTTCTACCTTCATAACGAGGCGTTGGTCAGTATTTTTCATTATCAATTTCAACAATATCAACAAATCATTTATCCTTAAACTATCATTATCAAAAAATATGAATATCAGCCTACCTCTTTAATATACGCATATTAGTGTAAGTCATTTGATAGTTTACAAGAATAAAATATCCTACATGTCTTTTTCAGCTTCAGTTTTGGTTTCGGATGGACTAGTAACAGCACTTGGGAGAGACATGGTGTCAAGCTGTTGAGTAACCTCCTCAGCCCATCTGCAGTTTACAAGGTCTTGAAGATGGAGTGCGGCTCTGTACGGCAAAATAGAAATGGCATTCTAATACCAAATACTGTAATCAGAAGACTTAGATTCGCTTACCTGCAGTGAGGACATTGTTGCCGTTCCTGAGTTAGCCATCTCTGCGAGCATTGAAAAAAATACCAAATATATATAATGGTAGGCCTAGCCTAACATGAACTTAACAGTTCAAACACGTTATAGACTTACTCGTATACAATGATAACAGCACAACTTGGAGCAATGCGGACATAACCTTGCATCTCGTACTTTGCTCATACAAATGAAACAGCGAAAAACCTCGACCATGCGCTATAAAGAAATTTTTTTAAATACCAGGTACAAACTATTTACAGTATACAATTAGTTACATTTCGGACTGTCATGAATTGCAAGATGTACAGTCTTCACAGGTCAACGATAGTAAACCCAGATCATATAAAGAGATGTGGGTCTAATAGGGTACCGGTAATGTCAATATCTTTTGATAAATGAACATGAATAGCAGTTGGAGCATTATCATGACAAAAACCAGCACTCACCTTTACTTGATTGTCACCCATTCTCAATATTTCAACAATTCAAAATATACTATTGCGACATAAATTTATTCGATCAGTAAAATTCTGAATAATTATCAAATATTGCCATTAGATTAAATCCTCAATATTAAATGAAAAATAGTGGAGCCGATGGCGGACGATTCCAATAGTAATAAATATAATAAGTCACCACAGATTTAACTTCCTGTCCAGTCTATTGGAATATAATGCACAAGCTTTCGGAGCTCTGCTCCTTCATCAGCTGAAGATGGAATCCATCCATCCAATATTAAATGAAGATCCAACATCAAACAATCACAAGTCAAATACACCGATAGGCCTAATCATAGGCCTAAATCCCTGAACAGTATCAGTAGCACGCGACATCTGACCATCTTTAACCCTTTATCCGAATGCTTACAGAGCTCAACTTCTCATGGCTAGAATAGAATACTGAATCATCACAGAAAGAATCATCTTCTGCTATGTTGTGACAGCGCCAAAAACAAACCAACAACGTTTACTCAAGCGTGACTTAAACCGTTTTGCAGATGGACTAGACAGCTGCTGTACCTTGGCCAGTATGTTTTCTGTTGAATCGCAGACGAGACATTTTATATATGACTGATTAAGTCGTCCGTAACCAATATAATGCCATTTTGTGCCCTGAGTTTACCTTCTACGTATTCGGACACAAAACCGAACGTGGACAGGGAGGTCGCGCCTTTTGCCTCCGGTTACGCCTCAGTGATTACGAACAAAACAACATTTCCATGACAACCTCATGTCAGGTGAGTCATCTCCTGTGCCAGTGATCTGTCTTATGCCATAGGGATTCCAAAATAAATATTTCCACTTCCATAATTCCGGCCACGTTACCACACTTGAAACGCGGAAGGAAAGGTCGAAAGTTCACCATCGCGGTCAAAAATTCGTCTGTCCATATCCTCAAGCTGCTTGGTACCTGAGGCCGGCAATAGGCCTAATCTACGCTGGATGCAAGACGTCAGAATTTGGCGAAATGTCGTAGATATTGCGAACAACCTCCCTAATTATAGCACAGTCATCATCTAGACCTAGTCACTGATTGACTAGAATAGGATAGACCTACAGCATTCAAGGACGTAACAAGGAACCTATGATTTCAACTATCTGGATGACTCAAGCATGCCATAGAAAGCGTATTAACACCAATAATTTCATGGCTCTCACCATCAAACAAGTATATAACCCTCATAAAGTGTGATCACAATCATAATATGCTTTATGCCTCAAGATATTCAATACTCCCCTTATTTATTTATTTATTGCACCATCATTGCAAGCATTACGATGACATGGACGGTAGGCTAATACTAATAGATGACACTGAATAGATATGATTTTACGAGTTAATGGCACCAGAAATATCAAATATGAGCACGGATGAAAGCTTAAGCTGGCATAATGGTTAAAAATCATCAAAACTGGAGTTTTTCAAACTCACATAGAATCATTTACCGACTGACACAGTGTCAGTCGCACTTACGTGAAGAATTATAAGTATCGGAAACAAGCAGTCTTATCACAAACATATAGCAAGAGTCTCAGGTCAATTTACTCTCCCCGTTGTTGAATCCAGACACTAAACAGTTTTCGTCCGAAAGTTTTTACAAGTAGATAATTATACTCTCGTGTGACAGCTAGGAATGAGCAAACCGAAATATCAATGATTGGAATCGTGGGAATTCGCAGGTGATATAGATATACAGACAAGAAATAGCAAGACAAGGTTGGCAACTTGGCATTCCAAATAAACGAAATCATTCATAAAATATTGCATGCATGCATGCATAACTGATCCGTTACTAGCCAGCGTGGTCATAATGGTAAAAACGGCTTATTTGAACAATCAATAAAATTTTTGATTTGAATCCATTTCAAGTGCCCAGTAATTGCAAGTATTATATTGCTGGTTATATTGGTTATATATTAAGCACATTTAGCCCATGACATAAAAAGCAGAGTATACTGTATATATATAATATACGTATTGCTGGAATCGTATGATTGTATTAATGGACATCACGTCCACTATTAGAAGAATATTTCATATTCTCTAAATATTACCATAAATTAAAACATGAAACATTACAAATTGAGACATGTGCTGACTGCTGACCACATGATAATTACATCAGAAGCATTAATAAACAGGTAAGCATTAAATTAATACGTGAAGTTACCATAATTTGGGTTAGTTTCAGCTGCATATTTTAAATCGTACCTCTGATTTGAACAACCATGAGGTATATAAATGATATACATGGGTTTATCAATTTTAAGTTTCACACATGTACTATGCATACCAAGGCACCTTCAACAACTCGTCTTCATCCGTATATAATACAGCTAATTTGGGCAGTCAGTGTTTACATCCTCAGATATTGCCAGAAATTTACTGTTAGCTTTGGTAAAATAGAGGATGCCATTGAAAACGTAACGTCCCGTGAATCTCAACAATTTGTAGTGACATACATAATTTTATCAATCAAAATCGCCCACCATCAACTTTTATCTTCTTGTTATAGCACTTAGAAACGTAATAATCATCTACAGAAGTTCAATGACGTGAATCACTACTGAAACTCATGTGAGGAAGCTATCAATTTGTTTAGTCAAACAGAAGGTAATAAGGATATCCATGACTCTTGAGGCGGAACACTGATAACAGGTATCCAAAAAAAGCAATGATCATGACAAGTCCAAGGAATCCAACAGCTGAAAATATGTACAGACAGTAGTTAGTATGCAAGTCTGAAACTTGTCAGAATTAAGAACTAAGTACCATTAACTTAGTTCTTAGTAGTTTATTAGAATAAAATATATCAGACAACATGAATTGCATATATGTCACATGATATGATTACTGGTCTGCAGGTATAAAAGCTTGGCCAAATGAATGTGCGTCAGACAGAGCAGTATACAAGTTTTCTAAGATCCGATACTCTACTGCCCTAAATCATAATATTATTAGCAATACTTAGCACTTCAACTGGCGGTATATGAAATTTACATACGAAAAAAATTTATGAAAGGGTCACAATCAAGATATCTCCGCTGAACAAAACTCCAACAACAAACTACATTTAACATCATAGTACATAATTTCATATGTATAGTATATACTGTATATATGCATTAGCAAATAAAACATGCCATGCCATACCTTTCCTAAGAATCTTGTGACCAATTTCAGATGCATGATTCAATAGTATGAAGCCAAGGGCAACTGATCCATTCAGAAATGAGATAAAATACGACTCGTAACGGTACTGAGAATTTTCGCTTTCCACGATCAGTCGTAATTCACCGTTATGATACTGGCCATAATTTGAAGCATTCCGAATGATGTTCCACATCTGACCGGAAGTCATGGCAAGCACACAAAGCTGAAATGCATGAATAAGGCACGGTCGTCAAAACACCATATTCTTTTTTTTCTATATCGGTGCTGACAATGTGCTGAATGGGAAACATATTCAATAATCTCTGTGGTGTGCTTGCGAATACCTTAAAGTCCACAGCCTGTCAGTTCCATTTCATTGCTTTGGTGGTTAGGGCCAATACCAGACATTGTTGCTGAGAGGGGGTATTTGAGACTATCTAGATCATTTTATCTCTAGTGATCAAAACGACTCAAGACAGGCTCCAATGAGCCTGCTGTTATCGACTCAATTGATAATTGTATTCATTATTCAGAGAAAATATCCGGAAATGTAACAGAAAAGACATATATAACTAGCGCGGTACTGTATGTACAATTTTACTGCATCTAATGAGTAATGATCACAGAATCATTCCCCTGACAAACTTGACAAAAGATCCAAAAATATCACTACAGTACAGTATTATTTTGCATTGTGATAAGAAAATATCAATACTAAAATCTCTTACCAATATTATAATTCCCCATAAAGTTGAACTTGTAGCAATTGCTAGGCAAAGCGCAGGCTTACATAACGCAAACACCAAAAACAATAGTACAGTCGTTGCTACCAAGGATACCTCCAACCACGGTATGGGTTTCTTCACTGGTACCTGGAATTGAAATTAATAAAGACATCGAGTATAATTAATTTGAAAGAAAACATCCCATTTTTTCAGGATTCACACCCATTTTTTGGGATTCACACAGAGCCCCAGTGCTACAGTCCAAACTGCAAAATAGTGAAACACAAAAACACAAGGCCCATGCAGTTATCTCAACTATGTTATATGAGAATTTACCGAAGTGTCACCAGTTGCTGGAACGGCACGATAATGCAAAAACAAGGATAAAAAGAAAAAGAGTTATGAAGACAACACAATCTCAAAAAGATTAATTCCCACCTTTACACCTGTTCTTTCATGCAGCCAACGCAAAATTCCGTCAGCCTTCATACCATACCTTGTGATGTCATAATTACTGTTCTTTTGCTTCTTGCGACTTTGAGGGAAAAACACTATTTCGGGGGCGTGGTTCAGCTTCATCTGAAAAAAATAAATGTCTGACTTTACAGCACAATTGTTGTTATAATCAGTGTATTTATTTATATACAATTCTTCACCAGATTCAATTTAATCAATCAAATCAATGCATACTGGATGTGGTTACATCATGCTACCTGATAGTTGTAACTCCTTCATTTCAAGCAAGGGATACTGAATTCACTAGCCAGTGCACCATATCCATATCCCTGGTAGCCAGCAATGTCTAGCATCAATATTCAATACCAATTCGGAGTGCAAGGTAGGTGTATGCTAGAAAGGTATCTAGTACTGGTACCGGTACATATTTAGAGTCTACTAAAAGGATACATCACTGAGGCTGTTGTGCTGAAATGACATACACGCTACTATCTTAGAAGAAATTTTGACTTTTACCTTCATGAAAGATTCTGGCGTATCATCAAAATCCATCACTACAAAAAAAATGTTGCGGTCATCGTTCACAAACGCCGCATAAGACTGTGCTGCAATAACAAACTCTCCACTAGCCTCTTGACATATATCACATCCATGCTTCGGGTTGACAGCATTAAAAATTGCTACGACAGAGTATTTGGAATGCTTTGACCTACGGAAAAATACACACCAAACGTCCCGTTAAATTTACTGGATGCAGCAGTTTTCGTTGTTGGTTTTCTTTCATTTTCTCCACATTATTAAAATATTAGAGAAAGTGCAAAATAGCATAATCATTGCAGTTATAGCAGCATAAATATGTAGTGGATATACATGCTAGCTATCCTTGTTAGCGGTAAATTTGGTAAGCATCTCGGGGAAAACGAACAGGTAAGAATGCCGAGCGAGTGTTAACATATAGAAGGGTACACAGAAACAAAACACAGAATAGGTCCACCGTATCGTACCAGTACTCATGAACTCATAACGGCCAGGTATAAGCCAATTTCAAATACCATAAATAGCATTGATTACATCATTACATGCCAACATACTTGATATATTTCATGAAGAGTTCATCATCGCCTACTATCAATGCCCCTTGCTCCTTCACTAGTTTGTTCATGTAATCAAGATTCTCCTGAGCCTGGAGAATAAAATGGAAAATATATATAAAACAACATCATGTAGCCTACAATATCACCTCAACATTGCCTGAACGACACCTTATTCAGCCTAATTTTATCCGTAACCCCTCTATGGAGCATACATTATTCTCCATCTCCATGAAGGTGTTCCCATATAAAAATAGCCTACCTATAAAACACTGGTATAACCTATAAAATGATATGGTCCATTGCACCAAGTACTGTCAAACCAAATATGAAAACAACCATGCGAACAAAATCAAAAACTCTATGGATACCATATTACACACGTACCGTTTTGCTGCTTGCTTCCTGAACAGCGCGGAGAAAGACGAATATCCATAACCCAATACCGGCCCATCTTGCCCAGGAATTTCTACGTTTCACTTTACAGAAAGGTGACATTTTCATACTTCTTTCACGCAAAGTATACTTCGGTTACGTTGACTTTGTCATCATCTAGGTCGTGGACTTCAGGATTAAAGCTACCAAAACAAACTTTTGTCACAGACCCCAGTATAACCGGCGGCCTACCCGCTAGCCGCAAACCTACACAAAACGCGACTACCCCGAGAGTCCAACTTTCAGAAACAAATGACGTCTGACAAAGCGATGTGCTGATGACGAAATGAAATCTAAAAATGCGGATGGGGAAGTGAATATGCAATATGCGTATGTCATCCACTGAGCTCATGACATTCTGATTGATAGACCGTGTCATTTTTAAATTTTCTGAAGCAGAACTTTGTGCCTCTCGTTAGTGCAGATCTTTCTTACGATAGAAAATAACAGCGAACTATCAACAAAAGAAAACTAAAACTCGAGCAAAGGTATTATTAGAAAAGCATTCTTCTCAGTAAAGAAAACATTCAGGAATTAACTTTTTCCGTCCGGTAGCGCTCTTGAGATTGAGACCCGAACTTCGTTTTTCGGTGCTTCATGCGATTATTGTTTGTTTCCATTATTTTTGCTAGACTTTGTGTCTGTGTGGCAACACGCAACGTGCTAAAAAATTCCTATCGTTGGTACTTTCCTCGAATTTTGACTCTGTACATGCCGCATTATTAAGTCGTGAAAGATTGATTCCTCTCTGATTGTCTGAAGCTCATTGTCGATAATCTGACTGATCCTACGATATGAAGTACATTGTACGCCTATATCTGACAATCTGTAGTGTATTAGTATTGATCTACATCGACTACACACGCTGCACCGGCCGACCGACTTTGCCTGGTAGCATCCCTACCATCGAATTCGAATAGCTTAGTGAATCAGCGACTTTCCTGCTTCAAGGCTTCTAGACAAACCTAGAATCGTTCTATTATTCAGTAGGCTACAATCAACGTTGCAAAATATATCCTATGTAGCCTATGATAGTAGCCTACAAAAATGGAATTAATCTGTCTTATAAGCCTATGTGTGTGCCTACATTCATCTCCGCTAATAATCTACTGTCATATAGAATATCCTCTCCTACCAAAACTTGGCTACGACTTATTTAGCCCTAGTTGATCCCCATAGGCCTATACAGACTAATATGTACAATATATATATATATAGATATACAGAAGGCCTACATGCTCTTTGGATTTGACAACTATTCATATTTCAGCTCAACTCTCTGAATTCATCAAACCCATTTAAACAATCAGCCTCGCTTTTCTGTATTTATTCGTCATAAAATCTTTCCGCCTCTTGTATTGTGGTCATCATTTCGCGATTGCGCGTCTCCTTCAGCCGCAAGCTTATGATGCCGGCTAGAATTGAGAGTGTTCCAAAAATGATCTGAATTGCAATTCAACCTGTTAGTGCCGCCTTTTATGCTGCTAAACATTAATATTGGGGACACCTTGGGTGATAACTAGGGTGCGTAATGTGGTTAGAAAAGGCGTTCGTAACGCCTATCTCACACTTCTGAAGTGAAAGAAAATTAGACCATAGCCTACTTCAGTTCCTAGAGTAGGCCATATGATGAGACTCACTTCAATGTTACTGCTGCGAAAGGACAAGACAATCACCATCATATAAGATATACCTAACCATCTCTAAGTGTCAGTAAAAACAGCTTTTATATATCATGCATCATAGGAATATCTCAGCTCATTCCGAAGACCCTCTGCGATATTACACACAAACACACTCACATTGGCGTTCCCCACAGTTCGGTCGTCACTAACACTAAATCTGTGGTGATCTTTCCAACAATAACTATTTTCATGCAATAGGCCTACCATGGACTACTTTAGTCTAAACTAGGCTATGAGTATACACGCTCTATGGAGTCGTTCGAATGCTTGTAAGTCATGCTATAGAAGTACATATCGACATCCCAATAATTCGACGAAGCCTTTGCTCACCCCTGGCAGCCAAGAGTAGTAATATTGCAGATACAACATGTACGGAGTGACAATAGACGCAGCAAAGGTAGCAGTAGCTGAAGTCGTGAAAGCTGTTGCTCTGCAAATTGTAGAAAATAGACTGCAGCAGAGTGACGTGATAAGGTATAGTATGCAAACTTACCTAATTACAGTCGGATACAATTCAGATATGTATAAAAAGATAACATTGTATGTCGTCGAAATAGCGAGTTTGCCGCAGATAGCTGTTGACGTTCCAAGTAGTTCAAGAGATGTGGAGCCTGTCAGTTCGACAATATTATTTATGGGCACAGATGATACAACAAACGAGGTCGTTTTTTCGGGCGGAAATATCGGTCATGCAGGTTCAGGTCGAGCCCAAATGCATCCGATAGCCGAATTCCAGAATCAAGAGAAGCCGAATTATTTCTACAGTATTAGTGCCTGGCCCATAATTTTCGAAAACTGGTATTTTATCGTGATGCCCATAATAAGCTTTGTGGTCAATAAGGCATGGCGTTCAATTAGGAACGCTATTGGTCAAGGAATAGCGATAACCCAACGGTGACGGTTTATTGCAGTCACCATAAACGTTAGTAAATGGACCCAACATAGTTATCGCCCAAACACAGTGTCATAATACAGATTAATTGCTGCCACCGTAAACGTTAGTAATGGACAGCATATAGATTGACACGCGATCATCCGCGTCAGCTAGCGGGACCACCATACAAAGCACGTAGCCTACCGTATGCGAACTCATTCGCCATGCTTGAAGCGATGTTCATAGTTCCAGCCACCAGCAATGTGAGGGAAGTCGAAACTCGTCTTCCGAATATCTTCAGGACAATCATTGCAGCAGGACCAGCCACAATCTCTGCTACTCCACTAAGCGCGTTGTTTACGTACAAATCACCTTGGAAAATATGATGATTAGTGCACTACACGTTGCTGATCTGCTATTAGCTACCTGTCAATGCGCCTACATTCAAGGATATTCCAACGTAGGTGATTGCAGATGTGAAGTAAACAAATATCATGATAAATGTGACACGACGCATTCCGCTAGTTTGGAAAAGTGTCACCACAGAATAACCTCGTGAGTCCTCGACTTGATCCTTCATGTTCTCTTTCTACGCCCCAGTAGAATATTGTATGATTTAACTCAATAGTGAAGCTCAAGTAAACTCTCCATACCTTGCACAATGATTTGGTCCAAATTTCGTCGGGTAAAGGTGATCCATTCTTATTTGCGATCAAGTGACTTATTCTTTTCCCCTCGGTATTTCTGCATTTCGCAAAGTACCATCTATAGATATGAAATTTTGAACATCGTTACAAATATTTTAGCAACTATAGAGGTGTTCTACCTTGGAGATTCAGGAATAAGGAAGCACATTAAGAAAAACGGTATCGACCACATCGCCATTACGATTTGCAGTTCGCGCCAGTCCCTCCAATGAAGTGCTAATCCTGATAAGACAGTATATCCGATAGCGAACGTAGAATTGTATAAAGGTCCCACGATGTCACGCCATTTTTGACCAAGAATTTCTGTCACTAGAATTCAAAAATATTATATTTTTTTCTAAGACGTGCAACAGATTCTTGTGACTATATAATCAACCTACTATAAACGAAACCGACAGAAAATGATCCAAAACATGACATGGCGCATAGGAATCTCATAGCTCCAAAGACGGCGACGGTTTCGGCGAATGCGCACGCTATCCCAAATCCAATGGTGATAAGTGTAGTGAGCAGCATAACATAACGCCGTCCATAACTTAGAAAATGTTAATAGACTATTAGAGTATTGTCACGATAACTTGACCGATACACGGTGCTGCAGAAAACATATACAACAGATGTAATGGGAATGTAACACTAACACTTTACTAACAACATCTACGTCTTCCGTTATCAGACACACGTCATAGGTTACCGGGAGGTGCTACTTCAGGACACGAGGTCGGATTCGCAACAAGGCATGGTGTCAACTGTTGAGTTGTGATTCACATTCTCAATCTCACTCTTAATTCGCCATGGCGCTTTTCGGTCATCCGGCCCGAGGCGTTATCGTAAATGAAAAGCAACCGTTCTGTTCCAACATGCGACAACTTGTTTCGACCGAGTCCCCTGAATTACCGTCTGATTAATACATAGGCCAAAGTGGCATGTTAACCTGTCGGTTCTCCCCAAATCATCTACCACTGCAATTTCAATACTCACTTGTCTGAAATATTTCCACTGACGAGGCATCCGAACATTGCGCCAGCGTAATATACCGAATTTAGTGTTGTACCCAATATTAGTCGATCGCACACCAAATCCCACTAAAAATTCCAGCGGATATATTTTACTACCGACAAACTGCCGCAATGTAAGACAAACGATAGCGGTCATTGTACCCACCTCGCTTACAACCGTATGACCAAATTCTGTTAGACTATATATGTGATTTTGACAAGGCACGATCGAAGAGTTAGATCTAGCTTGTGTACATTTCGTACTCAACTCGTCGATGCACAATGTATAGTTGTAGTCATACCTTTTGCACCGATCATATTCCTGTACGGAATAGTTCAAAGTAAGAAAACTATAACTACCGTAGCTAAATACAACAGCTTTTTCGCACCAACCTCTGAGCTTGCGAGAGGCGTAGTAAGATTCAATACGACTTGTTGGGAAAGATTCGCATACATCGGATTATCATCTAGGCCAGGTAAGCTGCACCTATGTGGAGGGATGGCAAGGAGAAAAACTGCACCCAGCGAATTCATTCCTACTGGAATGGCTAAGTACAGGATGAATATTGCCAGCAGAACCTGGAATTTTCCCATTTGTCCGATGTGCTCCAGTACTATTTCGAAGTCGAAGACACTTTTCTCATCATCTTCACACTTTTCAGCATTGTTCTGTGACGTGAGCACGGTCTCTATGCTTTGTTTAGTCATCATCAATGTAAAATTCTCTTACAATCTGCAGCAACATAAAATTGTATCCAACACATTTAATCAACCTAGGCTGTAGGCTATATGTTAAAACCCGAACGGACCCCTCACTAGTCGAAGAGGTCAATGAAACCGACTCATTAAACATGCGCATTGAACAGTAGATCTCAATTCCACGACCGAAAGCATTATTGAGTAGTATAGTTCCTAGAACGTTAAATTCCCGCCTCTGAATAAAATCTGCCCGCGATGTGCTCCTAACTACTGAAACCAAAACCATAAGTGGTGATACGGGCAACACTTTACGTGGGAAGTGCACGCGCTGTCATCTTGTCGTAAGATGAAAATGCCTGGCAAGCCTGTGAGCGGCCCTTTTTGATTATTATTGGTATTGATTGCTACTCAATAATTTTCAGGAACTCACTCTTTCTAGATCAATCAACCCTCGTTCTCAAAACACTGGCTCACACGATTTATTGAGCAAAATATCGCAGAGTTTGATATGATCTTGTTCACGTTTTGACATTTTTCGACATTGATCAAGATAGTTTCTGCAATACCGTCATCCATTTTCGACACCAAAGAAAGGTACCGATCAGAACAGACTTTACGATCTCTCTCTAGCAGAGTTTTTATTAGATAGAATATCTGAGACAATATAACAACATCGTGAAGTAATCCACTTAATGCACAATTTTGAGACGCGTGAACTCTATCTCTCTCTAGTTAGCTACCATATACCCTATCGAAGTACCCTACTGTCTACCCAAGTAACCAAGTCATTGGCCAGGTATAAGCCAATGTCAAATACCATACATAGCATCGATTACATCATTACATGCCAACATACTTGATATATTTCATGAAGAGTTCATCATCGCCTACTATCAATGCCCCTTGCTCCTTCACTAGCTTGTTCTGTTGTAATGTGATCGTAAATCTGTTGTGATTATTACTTGTGTGTTGTGTGCACTAATCATGTGGTAACACGTCGATGTCACGTGACTACCTTTTTCCCTTTATGTTGAATGCGGTGTGCGGTTAAATGCGTTCTGTCTACTCACTAGCTCGCTTTTGTTGAATGGTGGAATAAACGTGGTGTGTGTAACAGGATTTCAACATGTTCATGTAATCAAGATTCTCCTCACCCGTTGCTAGATTTGCATCGATCCGTGCTCTTCTTGCTGTCTCACTTGAAAAGGAAATGATCGTGCATCAAATGGATGTCGAAACGGCTTTTCTTAATGGTGTGCTTGAAAAGGACATTTACATGGAACAACCCCCTGGGTACATCCAGCTAGGAAGTGAAAACCTTGTGTGCAAATTGAACAAGTCCTTGTATGGCCTTAAGCAGTCCCCGCGGTGCTGGAACATTGTCCTCAATGACTACCTGCTGTCAATAGGTTTTACTCGTTGCGATGCCGTATTGAAGAATGTACTCGATTTGAAATATTGCCCCACAGAGCATATGTTGGCCGACATATTAACCAAGGCTCTCCCAAGACCTCGCTTTGATAACCTTAGGATTAAGTTGGGACTAGTGTAGAATTACGATCAAGCGGGAGTGTTGTAATGTGATCGTAAATCTGTTGTGATTATTACTTGTGTGTTGTGTGCACTAATCATGTGGTAACACGTCGATGTCACGTGACTACCTTTTTCTCTTTATGTTGAATGCGGTGTGCGGTTAAATGCGTTCTGTCTACTCACTAGCTCGCTTTTGTTGAATGGTGGAATAAACGTGGTGTGTGTAACAGGATTTCAACATGTTCATGTAATCAAGATTCTCCTGAGCCTGGAGAATAAAATGGAAAATATATATAAAACAACATCATGTAGCCTACAATATCACCTCAACATTGCCTGAACGACACCTTATTCAGCCTAATTTTATCCGTAACCCCTCTATGGAGCATACATTATTCTCCGTCTCCATGAAGGTGTTCCCATATAAAAATAGCCTACCTATAAAACACTGGTATAGCCTATGAAATGATATGGTCCATTGCACCAAGTACTGTCAAACCAAATATGAAAAATTCCATGCGAACAAAATCAAAAACTCTATGGATACCATATTACACACGTACCGTTTTGCTGCTTGCTTCCTGAACAGCGCGGAGAAAGACGAATATCCATAACCCAATACTGGCCCATCTTGCCCAGGAATTTTTACGTTTCACTTTACAGAAAGGTGACGTTTTCAAACTTCTTTCACGCAAAGTATACTTCGGTAACGTTGACTTTGTCATCATCTAGGTCGTGGACTTCAGGATTAAACCTACCAAAACAAACTTTTGTCAAAGACCCCAGTATAACCGGCGGCCTACCCGCTAGCCGCAAACCTACACAAAACGCGACTACCCCAAGAGTCCAACTTTCAGAAACAAATGACGTCTGACAAAGCGATGTGTTGATGACGAAATGAAATCTAAAAATGCGGATGGGGAAGTGAATATGCAATATGCGTATGTCATCGACTGAGCTCATGACATTCTGATTGATAGACCGTGTCATCTTTAAATTTTCTGAAGCAGAACTTTGTGCCTCTCGTTAGTGCAGATCTTTCCTACGATCGAAAAACTCGAGCAAAGGTATTATTAGAAAAGCATTCTTCTCAGTAAAGAAAACATTCAGGAATTAACTTTTTCCGTCCGGTAGCGCTCTTGAGATTGAGACCCGAACTTCGTTTTTCGGTGCTTCATGCGATTATTGTTTGTTTCCATTATTTTTGCTAGACTTTGTGTCTGTGTGGCAACACGCAACGTGCTAAACAATTCCTATCGTGGGTACTTTCCTCGAATTTTGACTCTGTACATGCCGCATTATTAAGTTGTGAAAGATTGATTCCTCTCTGATTGTCTGAAGCTCATTGTCAATAATCTGACTGATCCTACGATATGAAGTACATTGTACGCTTATATCTGACAATCTGTAGTGTATTAGTATTGATCTACATCGACTACACACGCTGCACCGGCCGACCGACTTTGCCTGGTAGCATCCCTACCATCGAATTCGAATAGCTTAGTGAATCAGCGACTTTCCTGCTTCGAGGCTTCTAGACAAACCAGACAAACCCAGAATCGTTCTAATATTCAGTAGGCTACAATCAACGTTGCAAAATATATCCTATGTAGCCTATGATAGTAGCCTACAAATAAGGAATTAATCTGTCTTATAAGCCTAAGTGTGTGCCTACATTCATCTCCGCTAATAATCTACTGTCATATAGAATATCCTCTCCTACCAAAACTTGGCTACGACTTATTTAGCCCTAGTTGATCCCCATAGGCCTATACAGACTAATATGTACAATATATATATATATATATATCGATATACAGAAGGCCTACATGCTCTTTGGATTTGACAACTATTCATATTTCAGCTCAACTCTCTGAATTCATCAAACCCATTTAAACAATCAGCCTCGCTTTTCTATATCTATTGGTCATAAAATCTTTCCGCCTCTTGTATTGTGGTCATCATTTCGCGATTGCGCGTCTCCTTCAGCCGCAAGCTTATGATCCCGGCTAGAATTGAGAGTGTTCCAAAAATGATCTGAATTGAAATTCAAGCTGTTAGTGCCGCCTTTTATGCTGCTAAACATTAATATTGGGGTCACCTTGGGTGATAACTAGGGTGCGTACAGTGGTTAGAAAAGGCGTTCGTAACGCCTATCTCACACTTCTGAAGTGAAAGAAAATTAGACCATAGCCTACTTCAGTTCCTAGAGTAGGCCATGATGAGACTCACTTCAATGTTACTGCTGCGAAAGGACAAGACAATCACCATCATATAAGATATACCTAACCATCTCTAAGTGTCAGTAAAAACAGCTTTTATATATCATGCATCATGGGAATATCTCAGCTCATTCCGAAGACCCTCTGCGATATTACACACAAACACACTCACCTTGGCGTTCCCCACAGTTCGGTCGTCACTAACACTAAATCTGTGGTGATCTTCTTAACAATAACTATTTTCATGCAATAGGCCTACCATGGACTACTTTAGTCTAAACTAGGCTATGAGCATACGCGCTCTATGGAGTCGTTTGAATGCTTGTAAGTCATGCTAGAGAGGTACATATCGACATCCCAATAATTCGACGAAGCATTTGCTCACCCCTGGCAGCCAAGAGTAGTAATGTTGCAGATACAAAGTGTACGGAGTGACAATAGACGCAGCAAAGGTAGCAGTAGCTGAAGTCGTGAAAGCTGTTGCTCTGTAAATTGTAGAAAATAGACTGCAGCAGAGTGACGTGATAAGGTATAGTATGCAAACTTACCTAATTACAGTCGGGTACAATTCAGATATGTATAAAAAGATAACATTGTATGTCGTCGAAATAGCGAGTTTGCCGCAAATAGCTGTTGACGTTCCAAGTAGTTCAAGAGATGTGGAGCCTGTCAGTTCGACAATATTATTTCTGAGCACGTTTTATCGGAAATATCGGTCGTACAGGTTCAGGTCGAGCCCAAATGCACCCGATAGTCGATGGATAGCACAGAGCCGGAGCGACAGTTCATTCCAGAATCAAGAGAAGTCGAATTATGTGTGCCTGGCCCATTGTTTTCGAAAACTGGTATTTTATCGTGAGGCCTATAATAAGTTTTGTGGTCAAGGCATGGCGTTCTTAATGAATTAATGAATAAATAATTAAGAACGCTATGGGTCAAGGAATAGCGATCACACAGCGGTGATTGTTTATTGCAGTCACCACAAACGTTAGTAAATGTACCCAACATAGTAATCGCCCAAACATAGTGCCATATTACAGATTAATTGCTGCCACCGTAAACGTTAGTATTGGACAGCATATAAAAAGACACTCGATCATTCGTGTCAGCTTTGGGACCACCATTACCACCATATAAAGCACGAACCGTATGCGAACTCATTCGCCATGCTTGAAGCGATGTTCATAGTTCCAGCCACCAGCAATGTGAGGGAAGTCGAAACTCGTCTTCCGAATATCTTCAGGACAATCATGGCAGCAGGACCAGCCACAATCTCTGCTACTCCACTAAGCGCGTTGTTTACATACAAATCACCTTGGAAAATATGATGATTAGTGCACTACACGTTCCTGATCTGCTATACGCTACCTGTCAATGCGCCTACATTCAAGGATACTCCAAAGTAGGTGATTGCAGTTGTGAAGTAAACAAACATCATGGTAAATGTGACACGACGCATTCCGCTAGTTTGGAAAAGTGTCACCACAGAATAACCTCGTGAGTCCTCGACCTGATCCTCCATGTTCTCTTTCTACGCCCCAGTAAAATATTGTATGATTTAACTCAATAGTGAAGCTCAAGTAAACTCTCCATACCTTGCACAATGATTTGGTCCAAATTTCGTCGGGTAAAGGTGATCCATTCTTATTTGCGATCAAGTGACTTATTCTTTTCCCCTCGGTATTTCTGCATTTCGCAAAGTACCATCTATAGATATGAAATTTTGAACATCGTTACAAATATTTTAGCAACTATAGAGGTGTTCTACCTTGGAGATTCAGGAATAAGGAAGCACATTAAGAAAAACGGTATCGACCACATCGCCATTACGATTTGCAGTTCGCGCCAGTCCCTCCAATGAAGTGCTAATCCTGATAAGACAGTATATCCGATAGCGAACGTAGAATTGTATAAAGGTCCCACGATGTCACGCCATTTTTGACCAAGAATTTCTGTCACTAGAATTCAAAAATATTATATTTTTTTCTAAGACGTGCCACAGATTCTTGTGATTATATAATCAACCTACTATAAACGAAACCGACAGAAAAGGATCCAAAACATGACATGGCGAATAGGAATCTCATAGCTCCAAAAACGGCGACGGTTTCGGCGAATGCGCACGCTATCCCAAATCCAATGGTGATAAGTGTAGTGAGCAGCATAACATAACGCCGTCCAAAACTTAGAAAATGTTAATAGACTATTAGAGTATTGTCACGATAACTTGACCGATACACGGTGCTGCAGAAAACATATACAACAGATGTAATGGGAATGTAACACTAACACTTTAGTAACAACTAGAGTTGTGGTTTTAATCAACCCTGATTAAAACCAGATGGTTCAAACCGGTTTTTTGCTCTTGATATTTATCAAACCCCTGGTTTTTTCGGTTTTTAATGGTTTTTTCTCATTTTTGCCTACCATACTATATCGCCAGCTTCCTGAAGATACCAGAAGTGATGTTAGAAGTATCGAGAGGCAGAAATTTGTGTGGAAAATGCATTGGGGTGGGGGTGGGGGGTACCCAGCAGATGCAATCTTGATAACCCACAGAGCTGTTCCTGTCGATGACCATTGATATGCTTCAATGAGTTTCAGTTTTAGAAGTATAATTTCTTTCCGATGGATATAGATAGAGTATCCTCAAAGGAAAACAAGGCCGCAAACTACTTTTGATTTCGGAGGGGGCCCAATGACGTCATATTATCACATAATGTGACGTCACATGTCATTGACGGTTTATGACGTCACATATTTATCATCATCATTTACAAACATGGTGAAATAATACCCGCTAAGTTAACTCAGTAACTGTACTGTACTGAGTGCAAATCGTAAAAGCTCTTGATCACGTGACACAGGAATGTCGGAGGAGCAAATTCCTTTTTGACCCCTCGTGTGGTGATGGCCACCCTGTAGGCTGACTTGTGACTGGTTTGGACCAAAACGTGGCTTCGGTTTACAAGATTGCCTACTGTACAATAAGCTTTTTTACACAATGCAACCTTGGAGGTTGCCGTAAATTCTCCAAGCGGCGAATCTGGGAGAAGGTGAACGTTCTCTACGCGTACAACTTGGTCTCCACTATGGAGTCCCTACTTTTAATAAAAACCAGTAAAAACCGAAAAAACCATGGTTTTAATGAAGGCCTCGGTTTAAAGCGGTTGCGATTTGTTGTAATTTGATAAAAACCACAACCCTAGTAACAACATCTACGTCTTCCGTTATCAGACACACGTCATAGGTTACCGGGTGGTGCGACTTCAGGACACGAGGTCGGGGTCGCAACAAGGCATGGTGTCAACTGTTGAGTTGTGATTCACATTCTCAATCTCATTCTTAATTCGCCATGGGTTTTTCGGTCATCCGGCCCGATGCGTTATCGTAAATGAAAAGCAACCGTTATGTTCCAACATGCCACAACTTGTTTCGACCGAGTCCCCTGAATAACCGTCTGATTAATACATAGGCCAAAGTGGCATGTTAACCTGTTGGTTCTCCCCAAATCATCTACCACTGCAATTTCAATACTCACTTGTCTGAAATATTTCCACTGACGAGGCATCCGAACATTGCGCCAGCGTAATATACCGAATTTAGAGTTGTACCCAATATTAGTCGATCGCACACCAAATCCCACTAAAAATTCCAGCGGATATTTTTTCTACCGACAAACTGCCGCAATGTAAGGCAAACGATAGCGGTCATTGTACCCACCTCGCTTACAACCGTATGACCAAATTCTGTTAGACTATATATGTGATTTTGACAAGGCACGATCGAAGAGTTAGATCTAGCTTGTGTACATTTCGTACTCAACTCGTCGATGCATATTGTATAGTTGTAGTCATACCTTTTGCACCGATCATATTCCTGTACGGAGTAGTTCAAAGTAAGCAAACTATAACTACCGTAGCTAAATACAACAGCTTTTTTGCACTAACCTCTGAGCTTACGAGAGGCGTAGTAAGATTCAATACGACTTGTTGGGAAAGATTCGCATACATCGGATTATCATCTATGCCAGGTAAGCTGCACCTATGTGGAGGGATGGCAAGGAGAAAAACTGCACCCAGCGAATTCATTCCTACTGGAATGGCTAAGTACAGGATGAATATTGCCAACAGAGCCTGGAATTTTCCCATTTGCCCGATGTGCTCCAGTACTATTTCGAAGTCGAAGACACTTTTCGCATCATCTTCACACTTTTCAGCATTGTTCTGTGACGTGAGCACGGTCTCTTTGCCTTGTTTCGTCATCATCAATCTAAAATTCTTTTACAATCTGCAGAAACAACAAATTTCATCCAACACATTTAATCAACGAGGTCAACGAAACCGACTCATTAAACATACGCATTGCACACTAGATCTTAATTCCACGACCGAAAGCATTAAAATGATACCACTTCTTTGGAAAATTAGGGCTGTATAGGCGTAGACGCTCTTGACAATATGTGATACGCTAGTTTGGGACATTGGGAGAAAGCTTCGCATTTATATATTGGATGATGATTTACATATCCAACACTATAATACAATCGCCCTGGCACTGCTCCTGCAACTTCGACGAAATTATTATTGTGTCATTTAGTAAACAGCCTCTTACTGTGTCGATCACCGAGGCATACCTACACATGTTACCCAACAGATCATTCTCAATGCAATGCACCAATGTGCAGCTGATGAGCAAAAGCAATAAGGTCAAAATTAATATTGTCCTACTGCCTCCTTTCAATCCTAATACATCCTGAATAAAAGTAATAGGTTGAAATTGATTTCCTTTCTGGCGAGAAAACAGTTCGGAGAATTCGACTTACTATTCTGTATCACCTTCCGTTATAGGCTTAGTGCAGTTCGATATTTCATACGTTTTCATACGTTGTCACCACACCGACGATCAGAGACGTCCGCACTCTTATCTACTTTGCATCATGGCATCGCACACGATTCTTGGGATTTCTACCTATCGTACTTACACATATCGCTCACTATACAGACTAGAACCAACCACTTACTCCCACATTTGATTTTGAACATTTGGTACCTTAAGAGTTGCTATATGGTGGGAAAAGGTTAACCTGGGAGATCTTTCATTTCAGCCGGGTTTATACTTTAGCATCTCGGGTGACCTATCTTGAGGATCACCCAAACACTTCCGATTATATCCCGGCAGTTCACGTAATAGTGAATGTAGCAACTACTAACACCAAGTTCCATACACGTTTGCTCGTTGTCGACCTCTTTATCTGAATTTGGATGCATTAACATCACCCGTGTCCATGGTTTGCCTTTTCAATATTTCGGCCCTATGACTAATGTCATGTGATTCTTTATAATTCAAATCTCAAACTTTGCTTTTCATTCCATCTTCACCTGATGAAGGAGCGGAGCTCCGAAAGCTTGTGAATTATATTTCAATAAACTGAACGATAAATCTGTGGTGACTTACTAATCTATTACTATTTGGATCGTCTGCAATCGGCTCCAATATATACTTTTCGTATTCTTACGGAAAATGATGAAATGGAAACAAGGCCATTTCAAAATACATTCGAATCAGATGATCGATCCCATTATAAGTTTAGATGCCATCGGGAATGCTGAGAAGATAGATAAATACACCGTGTGTTTACCATCAATACCACTCAGGGGAGAACGAATCTCGTGCTATTCGGGACATTATAGTCTTGAAGCTCAACGTTGAAGGCTCAAAATTTTGAAGGATGCCATTTTGGAGCACCTTGTCCTGGGGATATTGGGATACAATTCTGTTAGGGGCGACAAGGCATTCGTGTGCCGTAGCCCAGACTTTCTCTCAGCGGCCACGCGCCGTTTCAATGCTACGAATTTCTTGTGAGGGATGAAGCAATCCAATTTCCCATTAAAAGTTTGGAAGTTGCCGCATGATTAACATATTATTCGGATTTTCAACATTTTTTTCTAAGAAGTAAGAACTTCAAAATGATAAGTGAATTAATCCATGCTTCTCATCAGGTGCGGTTAGGGTTAGGATATTATTTCATATTTCATTCTGTAATGATCACCTGACGCACCAAATAAGGTCGACCGACTGCAGCACAAGGACTCAAGTATGATTAGGCTATTTTAAAGCAAATTATTACAAATGAGCAAACTCGCTCAAGAATTAAATATCAAGTCACTATCAACATAGCAGACATGTGCAGCAGTGCAATCGGCTACAAATGATCGTGGCGACTTAATCCTTAGTGCGTCACAATAATGCGGAAGGCCCGTTTGAGTGAAGAAGAAAATACGTGGGAGAATTTTTACTCGATGTGCCACGTGAGCTTTCGTTGGAACGCATGTCCCCGCTTGAGCTAAAATAGTTCCAAATTTCTCAATCTTATCGGTCATTTTTTTTGACTGCGCTACCTTTCGTTTCGCCGAGGCTTCGGCCAGACCTTTAGAATCGCTCATCTGCAGCAGCAAAGAGGATGTGACCCAACATATCACTGTAAAGTGTGAAGTGACAGCCAATTTCACTGAAAACCACCGCGCCCTTCGCATCAACACATATAGGCTATACTGTTAAATATTCTTGTGTTCAAAGTTCCGGGGAGTGCGTTGATAGAGTGTCCGTATCACATTCGTGATTGGGTCGGATTGGGGATCTTCAAAGCAGCAATCCCAACGTAGTACGCTGAACGTGGGTTACAGCACAGCTGCAGATCTAACGATCTAGAAGTCATAGTCCTACAATGATTATTTGAAATAGATAACAGATAGTATATATAATGCTGAAGACTATTGATGCATCGCCACTATCATTTTCGAGGGTTTGCCCTAGCATTTGTCCATGCTGAAGGAAGGTAATATATTTGAAGAAACTATCTATCATGGGCAAAAGTACATAGATATGACTTACGAAACACAAGCAATTACGATATTGCAGTAAAATGAATTTTTGAAAAATATTTGTAGGTAGAGGATTATGACGTAGGCTACTGGGTATAGGTTGTTGTGAAAATCTGTAAACATCAGTTCTGGTCTTCCGTACTTAAGTAAGACTCGGTAAGTACATTTTTAAATTCTATAAAAATGCTCCAGATCTGCCAACGTCGTCATTATCTTTTGATTTCGAGTCTCCTTTAATCGTAAGCTTGCCAACCCAGCAATTATTGACAACGCTCCGAATATGATCTGAATTGACATGCATATGATTTAAATTAACCACAGGTGTATGCTATACATCTATAGCTATAGCATATTTATGCACGTGTGTTCATAACACATCGAAAGCAGTGTTTTCAAGCAAAACACTGATCGTGCCACCCATCAGACTCCACTTCCACTCCCGGCTGGAACCACTGTCATAGGATTTATACAGTATTCTATACCTCATTACCCGTGGGTATACAGTAGGTAAGGTCTGTAATATCTATAAATGACCCGTGTCTGACGCCTGACGGAAGGGCAATCTACTTAAAGTAGAGTTGAAAATCCCATCTGCTGCGCCTTAGAAATGTATACAGAGACTTACTCCAGGCAGCCACGAAAAGTAAAATTGTAAATGCAGCATGTATGGGGTGATAACAGAGGCCACTAGGGAACAGGTGCTCACGGTACTCAATGCGCTTGCCCTGTAAGATACAAAAACGATCGGCTAACCTTTAAGAAACAAAGCGCGTATGAGAATATTCTATATAATGCTTATACCTGACCACCGTTGGATAAATTTCTGATATGAATAGGTAAAGGATAGCATATGCAATGGAGATGGTGAGCTTGCCACAAAGAGCTAAAGATGTCGCAATTATTCTGATCTTTGAAGAATCTAAACAGCATAAAAAATATCCCTGTAGGCTATAAGATAATATCTTTCTTCACGTCGCATCTATCCATTTTACAAATGGAAATATTAAATGCAGATGCTCTTCGCAACGCTGTATTATACAACTCATATCAGGTTTTAGAAATCCCTGACTCATATGAAGGACAGTGCCTACTGTACCTTCGTCTGTTGCAAAGTGATTAGCAATACTTGAAGATGCGCAAAGGATTCCAGATATGATAAACAGTAAGGACGTCGAAATTCGCCGTCCCTGCCGATTCATCATGACAATTGCAATGGGACCAGCCACGATCTCAGCTATTCCACTTAGTGCGTTATTGACGTACAGGTTTCCTGAAATAGAATGAGACTGAGAGTGAATATAGGAAGAAGAAGGAAAACATGGAACGTATAGGCTACTGAACAACGACGACTCAACACGGCTAGCGCTATGAGCCACAACTCCGTGCATTGAAAGTAACCCAATATTACACGCAGTGCAATAGAATAATTTGACGCGCCGCAGGTCATTTCGTTCCGTTCAATCAGGGAGGAGTGCGGAGAGTCGTGGTTGTAATAGTAATCCGGGCTATAACCCGGAAGTATTCACACGTCGGCCTATATACCGTAAGCATTGACCTAACGTACATATCACCTTAGTAGTTGAAAGCGCCGTGAATTCTGAATAGAAAAAAATTAGGTATAAGCCTACAATGTGTGAGGGTGGGCTATACTTTGGAGCGATTGGAGACGACCGAACAGACGCGAGAATGACAAAATCATACCCACCAGCCAACACACCGACATTCAAGGACAATCCAAGATAGATCATCGCAACGACGAAAAAGCAGAGCATCATAATGAACGTGATACCACGAATTCCGGTGCCGCGAAACAGAGTTGCAGTTGAGTAATATTCCCTGTTCCCTCGGCTACCTTCGTTCTACCATTGCACACGTGGAAATAGAAGTCAGAAACGCCTAAAATCAATGTATTCTCCAACACTTACCCCCTGCATTGCCTTTGACCATATATCGAGAGGCAGCGAAGACCCGTTCCTGTTAGCGATTGCGCGGCACACACGCTTCCCTTCGATATTTTTGCCTTTCGCGAAAAGCCACCTGTTCCACGATAGCTTACATAAAGAGAAACGTTTGGGAAACGAAATCCCGTTTATGCTCACCTCGGTGATTCCGGAATCAATATCCACATCAGCAAAAACGGTGCGCTGAAGAGGGCCAAGGCAAGTTGAAGTTTTCTCCAGTTGGTCCAGTAATACGCCATGGCAGATAGAATGGTATATCCAAGCGCAAAAGCGGTGTTGAACAGCGATCCGATGATGACACGCCATTTGTCATCGAACACCTCAGTAACTAAACACAAGACATAGTGCAGATACTATTATCAATTCAGAAAGATAAAGCTTTTAAAGCATTCCAACCAACCATATACAAATCCCACAGCAAATGATGCACCATTCCCCATGGCAAGAATACACCTCATCACGGTCGCGATGACGAACGTTGAAGCATAAGTACATGCTATCCCACTAGCGACAGTTAGAAACGTAACGATCAGCAGCACATATCGTCTTCCAATACTATAAAAATACGCGAACATGAATTTCATAAGAGGCTATGAAATGATTTGTATATTTCACGCCTCTAACAGCCCGACCTATATGGTCATCACTTCGACTCGTCAACACGCGTGGTCGAGTATAGTGCTATATATAATTCCTATGGAATCATTCGTGCGTGAATAACATGACCGGACAACATAGAATAATATGAAACATAATAATGTGGTTAAAGCAGAATCAAAAGACGCTAAGTTAGTTACTATTGTCATACTACATGAGTTACCCACTTATCTGAGATATTTCCACTCAGGAGACATCCAACCAGACCACCAGCAAAGTATACTGAATTAGATGTTGTGCCCATTATTAATCGATCACATATCAAGTTCCACTGAAAAGGAATTTACGCATCTAATGCCATGCCGAACAGAATTTATAGAACAGTATTTCCCAATCTAGCGGTCGGCTGGTATTTTGTGGGGTAGTTACGATCACGATGCTTATAGCTTTACGACGACAATTTATCATTACGGCTAAGAAAAGTTATAGGTTTGAAAAACGCTGTAATTTCAATCCAACTCGGCACACATCAGCCTGGCGAGAGTCACACGTGCGAAAATGCAAACAGGTTTGGGAAACAAAGCCGTACTGACTCGCTAACTCTTACAGCAGCATGAGCGCGCACGACAGGATTTAAGTTAGTCAATTCATGTTTGAGGATGACGCCGTAAAAAGAAATTAAAAATGCTTCCCCGATATGAAAAGGCTATATATATATATAGAAAACACTGTACGCCTATACTGGAACCAGACTTCAATGATATTGACAAAGATTTTCACTCACCTCTACAACAGCAGTGTCACCGAATTCATCTTTTGCATACACGTAGTTCTCGCAATAGGAGACCTTGTCGGGTGCAATCCCTGAACAAGGGACACTCTCCTGATTGAGACATTTGGTATAGTTATAGTCGTACAGTTTGCATCCATCGTATCCCTGAGTAATAACTTTGTACTAATACAATAATTTGTATAGCCCTGAAGGTGTCGCAATACAAACCTGAGGGGTCAGAGGAGTAGAAATATTCAGCAAATATTCATAAGAATAATTCGCATACTTTGGGTTGCCATCGACTCCTGGTATATGGCATCTGTGTTGCGGAATTCCGAAAAGAAACATCACGCTCATAGCATCCATGCCGATTGGGATTGTCAAATAGACTAAAAATACTGCCAATAGCACTTGGTACTTCCCCATTTGACCAATTGTGGTGATGTGCATGACTAAGCATGATCCTTGACCCGATGCCGCTGTACGCGTGCTCGTGATCTGCTAGTAACTTTTGTTGTACGCTCGTATCGCAATACATTTGAAAAGATGCCTACGCCTTCTTAGCCGTATAGCTAGCCTCATAGACAGAAGAAAGCCTCCGCTCGGCTACAACACTACATGGTGGCAGCGGTTATTGAAATGTTTGCGAGATAGAGCAGGCAAAAGCCAAGAAAGAACGGATATCACTCTTTAGTCTGTCAGACAGAAGCAGTAGAAAAACAACATGGCGTGGACAAAGGCGCTACAGCCATTAAACGTTCGTGGAGATGTTAACGAAGCAGAAGCATGGATTGAATGGAAGGAAGCATTTGAAGTCTATCTTGATGCATCGGATCTCACGGACAAGTCAAGCGCGATAAAAGTTGGTACACTACGCACTCTGATAGGCATAGACGCGAATAGAACGTTCAAAACTTTCGTCTTTGCACCTGCACGGGGCGAAATACCTGCGGAAAATCCGAAGGACTACGATACAGTCATTAAAAAGTTCGACGAACACTTTAAAGTCCGTGATGGACGTCTTCGCGCAAGAATTCAGTTTGATGAGCTGGTACGTGAAAAAGATCAATCTTTCCATTCATGGCTTGATGATGTTAGAAAAGCTGCTCAAAAATGCCAATATCCAGAGCAGGAATGTGACTCACGTATTCAAACCACACTCATTCGCCACTGTCGAGATGATGATACCTTAGACAGACTCATGGAGATCAACTTCGATGACCTCACCTTGCAGAAGACTATAGACATCATTAGTTTTCGGGAAGACCGAAAGAAAGAAGCTGCGAAAAGATCAGGTACATCTACCATAGATGCTGTTTCTAAGAAAACGCAATCTTCTCACAAAAAGGACTATACTGAGAAAACGAACAAGAAGCAAAAGAAATGCCATAAATGTGGGACAGCACATGCTCATGACAAGAAAAGCTGTCCAGCATTCAAAAAAAGGTGCTCCTTTTGCAATATGATGGGTCATTTTCCTTCTGTTTGCAGATTCAAACAGGTACGCGCAGTTGAGACAGATTCACCGGCAATAGACATTAATGATGAACCACAAGAGGACTCGACTCCTCGAACACTCTTCTGTGGAACCGTGACTTCAAAAAGTAATCCATCTCTGGTGACATACACATACACATTGAAAGTTGCTTCCGACAAACTGTCTTGGACATTAGATTCTGGTGCGGACGTTTCCATCATGCCAGCATACATGTACAAAAAGGAATATGGACCGCTGCAAAAAAATGTCACTACACAATTGCTCGCAGTTGGCAATCACAGTTTGCAGACACTCGGATATGTGGTCATGAAACTCCAGGCTGGATCAAAGACACTCATTGAGAAAGTCTACATAGTCGCGGATGCGAACAAACTACTCCTTAGCAGTGTAGCAATATATAAACTCGGATTGATACCTCCAGCACCAAGACTGCGGACAACCGTACGATCCGTTAACAATGCTCCAAAAGTCTCTTTGAGAACTAAAGAAGACGTGAAAAAAGCATTTCCATCTTTATTTCAAGGCATAGGCCAACTGAAGGATGATTACTTGATCCAGTTGAAAGAAAATGCCAAACCATTCTGTTTAAACACTCCCAGAAACGTTTCACTTCCCTTGATGGATAAAGTCACCGAAGAGTTGACTAGGCTTGAAAAATTTGGCATCATAGAAAAGGTAGATGAACCTACTGATTGGTGCGCTCCAATCGTTGTTGTGCCAAAACCGTCTGGAAAAATACGTTTATGTGTGGATTTGACGAAATTAAATGAAGCAGTCAAGAGGGAACTGTATCCAATGCCCACTGTAGAAAGCACATTGGGACGAATCGCAAATGGAACAGTCTACACAAAACTTGATGCAAACTGTGGATTTTATCAGATCAATCTCGCACCTGAATGCAGAAAACTCACAACATTTATCACTCCTATTGGAAGATATATGTTCACCAGATTACCATATGGCCTGAATTCAAGTAGTGAATGCTTTCAAAAAAGGATGGATTCCATACTACGTGACATCCCGTCAGTAATATGCCACGTGGATGACATAATCATATCGACTTCTCCTGAAAAACATGACGAGACACTGAGATTGGTCTTGGAAAGACTGAAAGAGGCAGGCATGACCCTCAATGAGGACAAATGCGTATTCTCCGCAACAAAAATTGAGTACCTCGGACAGATAATCGATAACGGTGGTATCAGCAAAGACCCCAAGAAGGTCCAAGCCATTGTTGAGTATCCAGCTCCTCGGGACCAAACAGAACTGCGAAGATTCCTGGGTATGGCAAATCAGCTTATGAAATTTACACCAAACCTAGCGGAAATAACTAAACCTCTCAGAGACCTCCTCACAAAGAAAAGTAATTGGCTTTGGGGATCTCAACAAGAGAAAGCCTTTCAAAAAGTCAAGCACGATCTTTCGTCAGACGTTGTACTTGCAATGTATGACCCGAAAAGAGAAACACTACTTTCAGCAGACTCCAGCAGCTATGGACTAGGCGCAGTCCTCTTGCAAAAACAAGACGACGAAAAATTTCGACCTGTCGCATATGCTAGTCGATCGATGAATGACACAGAAAGACGCTATGCACAGATTGAGAAGGAAGCCCTAGCACTCACATGGGCTATGGAACGCTGGAAACAACTTTTAATAGGTATGGAAAATCTGAAAGTTGAAACCGATCATAAACCATTAGTTCCTCTATTGTCAACCAAGTCATTAGATGAATTACCTGCCAGAATTCAACGATTCAGAATACGCCTGATGAAGTACAACTTTACTATATCACACACACCAGGCAAATCAATGCATACGGCAGATGCTCTTTCACGAAGCCCTCTGCCAATGTTTGAAGAAGTAGATGACCTTCGTAATGAAGCGGAATACTGTGTGAACTCTGTCATACTCAATCTACCGGCCTCAAGCAAAAGGATTGAAGAAATTCGACAAGAACTCAAAATGGACGAAACTCTATCCACTGTAATGAAATATGTTCTCACTGGCTGGCCGAAAAACAAAGAAACACTCTTTGGTCCGATTGGAAAGTATTGGAAGGAACGAGCTGTGTTGACAGTACATGATGACTTATTACTGAAAAGCAACAGACTTGTAATACCCAAGACACTACAAAAAGACGTTTTGAAGCACATGCATGATGGACATCTTGGAATTACCAAAACAAGGCAACTTGCTAAACAAGCTTGTTGGTGGCCAGGCCTTTCGACTGATATTGAACAACTTGTTCGAAACTGTAATCGCTGTCAAGAACAGAAGCGAGAACGCGTCGAGCCAATGATCGGAACTCAATTTCCAGTAAGACCTTGGTCTCGAATTGCATCTGATTTTTTTACCCTAAATGGAAACTACTACTTACTGATAGTAGACTATTATTCAAGAGACTTTGAAATCTGTAATGTTGAAAAGACAATTGACTCTAAAGAATTGGTAACAAAATTCAAGAAAGTATTCTCCAGACATGGTATCTGTGACACTCTATTTACAGACAATGCTTCTGTATACTCCTCAAGTGAATTTGCACGATTTTGTAATGATTGGAAAATTGAACACATTACTTCTTCTCCTCTTTACTCACAAAGTAATGGATTTTGCGAACGATTTTGTCAAGTGGCCAAGAATCTCTTGAAGAAATCTGATGACATTTACTTAGCCCTACTGAATTATCGGACTACTCCTCTGCCGAATGGATTCACACCGGCACAATTAAGCATGGGCCGACAACTGAAAACTCTGGTACCTTGCCATCCTGATCAACTTTTGCCAAAATCTATTGACCGAAACACTCTTCAAGAAAGGGAGAGAGAATACAGAAATAAAATGGCTAAAGATTATAATAGACGACATCGTGTTGTTGTGAATGACGACTTTGAAGTTGGCGATCACGTTTACATACCAGACTGTAAGACAAAAGGCACAGTAGAAAAGATACACGAAAACCCTCGATCAATTATTATTCGGACTGACAAAGGAACTTTGAGAAGAAACAGAAGACACCTCAGAAAATACAGGACTCCGGAAAAAGACGTAAAAGCTTCTAAACCTGTGAATGAACCTGAACCTGAATTGTTTCAATTTATACCTCGAATGAAAACTCTTCAACAACCTCCCTCTTCAAATAACCTTCCTCGAGAAGACAACTTGAGAAGATCTTCAAGACCGAGAAAACCGACTCGAAGACTGATTGAACATTGTTGAAATGTATAATTACTCTTAGGAGACAGGTTGACCCAAAGGGGCAGAATAATCCCCAACCTGTTGTGTACCTGGGGCAGTTTACCCCTTGTACTAGTGCATGCTTTAAATAAGTAGCCCTTCTTGCCATTACTGCGCTAGAAGTGTATTCTTCCTTACGTATTAGGTGCTTGTTGCATGTTAGGCTTAGAGCTTGTGGGGAGATGTGGTGATGTGCATGACTAAGCATGATCCTTGACCCGATGCCGCTGTACGCGTGCTCGTGATCTGCTAGTAACTTTTGTTGTACGCTCGTATCGCAATACATTTGAAAAGATGCCTACGCCTTCTTAGCCGTATAGCTAGCCTCATAGACAGAAGAAAGCCTCCGCTCGGCTACAACACTACACCAATGTACTCCAATATGATATCAAAATCATAAGATATCTTTCTTTTATTTTCCGAAGTCTTCACATTACGCAAGGAAGTTTCCAGGATTTCGTTCTGCCTTTCCGACATCGTATATAGAGATTATTCCAGTCAAAGATGTTGAAACGCACTTCACGACAGCTCTTGTAAATCACCAAAAAAAGCCAACAAAAGTATAAATAAAGGTGTATATAACTATATATATATATATCGTGGATTTATGCAATAATATCGTCTGACCCACGTTTGAAGTGTATTACTGCTCAACGAATACGGACCCTGATATTCTGTCAGGTATGTCGGCTTCGACTGCGTGGCGCACGTTTATAATACGCCGAACTGTCTGAATTGTTAATGAGTAATATAGTTCCTGGAACGTTAACCCCCGCGTCTGAATAAAATCTGCCCGCGATGTGCTCCTAACTATTGAAACCGATGTAATCAATTGCACACTATAAGTAGTGATACGGGCAACACTACGTGGTAAGTGCACGCGCTGTCATCTTGTCGTAAGATTAAAACGCCTGCCAAGCCTGTGAGCGGCCCTTTTGGATTATTATTGGTATTGATTGCTACTCAATAATTTTCAGGAACTCACGCTTTCTAGATCAATCAACCCTCGTTCTCAAAACACTGGCTCACACGATTTATTGAGCAAAATATCGCAGAGTTTGATATGATCTTGTTCACGTTTTGACATTTTTCGACATTGATCAAGGTAGTTTCTGCAATACCGTCATCCATTTTCGACACCAAAGAAAGATACCGATTCAGAACAGACTTTACGATCTCTCTCTAGCAGAGTATTTTATTTGAGAGAATATCTGAGACAATGAAACAACATCACTTAAAACTATGAGAAGTGTTTTTACAATAACACTTTGACAAAGCTCTTTCCCTTACACAAAAGTATACCGTATTGGCTATTAATGCACAGTTTTGAGACGCGTGAACTCTATCTCTCTCTGTAGGTAGCTACTATCTCCATTCTACCCAAGTAACCAAGCCAGTTTTTTAAAATATTGAAAAGCATGACTAATACAGGATACACGCCTGGACTAGGCCATCTAATCTGCAGCTGTCGCTTGATTTACTGACATGAACTGACCCATTAACGATGCGGCGAAGAAACAAAGATGCTCGCTTAGTGTGCGCGGTTACCACCTCACAGTGCCTTAACATTTCCGCCTACGCCAATGCATGATCTCATCTGAATAGCCACATGTCATCTGCGAATTCTTCCATGGAAAAGGAAAGAGTATCCTTCTCAAAGTACGGTAGAATGTACACGGTTTATGTAATCGGCGAATGTTTGTCCCGTCGGCGGATATATTGGATATGGATTTGGGTATACAATGAGAACCTGCGGTCTTTATTAACGAATATGGATCGACAGTGCTTCTGAGAATCGGTTTTGAGACGGATGTGCATTACGCATAGTGCTACTATAATAAAACGCTATACAAAAAAGAAAGGCCTAAGCCATCAGCTTCGATGCTGCGGAGAGACTCTAGAGTCTATTAGAGGCACATCGATATATGCCGAGAACGCGGATATTTGCCTGTGGTTTGCATGGTTTACATGCATCAGTAATTACACGGAATGCCTCTTTGTACGCTGGGTCTTCTGAGCTGGCCCACATGCGGTCCAGTCTCTTAAAATTTGGATGATGTGTTGACATATATAGTCTGTTATGATATGTGTAGTATTTCAAAAATATTCGGATATGATACCATACATTACGTGAATAGCCAGTTAGCAATAAGGAAAGTGTGATTCCAAACAATATAGGCCTAATAGCTCGGCGCAATATTTCAAAACATGTTGATAAATCCATCCGCAAAGCCTTGCCGATGAGCATGTCAGAGATGGTTAGATAAATCTGCTTTTTTTTCGATGTCTCTATCTAAACGCATTGAGCCAGCTTCATGAGGTATTCTTATTATGTTTGAGGTTTGGATTGGTCTCAGACTTCAACAATGGGATGCGACCATATTTCGATATCAAAATGTGACATCTGCGCTTTTCAGTAACGCCTGCGCTATTTATACGCAATCCCGCCGCCTACTGTTGAATAATGCTAAGCCCTCTCGGCCTGCCTTTTAGTAGAACTCTAGAGTAGGCCATGGTAGACCTATCATCCGGATATAAAAATTGTCAACGTGGCAGCTAGCGGTAGGAATTCCGAATTTGTGCCGATTGCATACACTGTATTCGGACGGTACGGTATCGATCTTTCATATCAAAATCCCATGATCGTTCGTTACAAAAACAATGACACCTGCGGTCCCAACTGCTGCTTAGCAGGCGAGACCCAACCCAACCGGAATACCACCACGACGGTCAAGCACCCTATCGATTCAACAACCAGCCGGGCGTCCATCAGCATTATTAATATTACTTTTAAATAGTTGGAAAATAAGTTTCAAAAATCCAATGTGTACTACAAGTTACCGCTGCCAGCACTATAGAAAGCTTCTGCCTCTGCAAGCGTGGACATCAACTTGTGGCCTCGAGTTTCCTTTAATCGCAATGAGGCACACCCTGCCACCATTGATGCCACTCCTAATACAATCTGAAGAAAAAGTATTACTATGATAATCCAGATTGTTGCTATGACTGTACGATTACTCGAGAGGTAGACAGTTGCATAGAGATTTCAAGAATTTGGTGATTGCCCATGCGGACCTCGTGAGCCGTGATCATTATCAAAGTTGCTTCTGACAACGGGATACGCAATTATTACCAGAACGTTAATACAACAAGGTGTGATCAAATGAAATCAAATGAATGAAGAAGAAGCGCATATACCCATTTCCAATAGTCATTTCCCATACCGGCACAATCGGTTTAGGTATACGAAAGATTTAAAAATGTGCGCTATAGGTGGATTTACTGTTTCGTGCCGTGTCGATCTATAGATAACTTATGCCTATATAGTGGGTCACCTTACGGCGCATGTCTCGTGCAAAGGTTTTGATATACCACCGTAATGCCCTACACTTTTTCGTAGCCAGGGCGACGACAGCATCGAGACGCAACGCCACAACTGAATGACTTCTTGTTGTAATGGCTTACAGATTGACGAAACACTTACCCCGGGAAGCCACGAGACGTGGTGTTGCAAATACAGAGTATAAGGTGTTATCACAGTGGCAGTTAGAGCACTTGACGATCCCAAAGTAACAGCAGTTGCTCTAGATTGAACGTAGCAATGAATGTCGTTAATTTTATGGACTTGTTCACCACACTCACCTCACCACCGTTGGATAGAGTTCAGAAGTGAAAACGTACATAATTGTATAAGTTATTGATATGGCAAGCTTTCCGCATAGCGCGAGAGCAGTTCCGATTATCCCATTATCTGAATAGAAGTATCAGCACACATACACAACTTGGAGGACCATAGACTCATAGAGGATAAAAAAGGCAATTGTTCAGAAGCATGTTTTGGTCGATAGGTCCAAGACTTTCAGAAATTTTCGAGCGGTATCGTCAATTTATTGAATCCTACCTGGAAAACAATAGTTTATGACGCTAGCAGCAATGCACATGAATCCGGCACACAAGAATGAGGCAGAGATCGAAATACGCCTTCCCAATTTCTTCATAACTAACGTGGCAAATGGAGCAGCAGCAATCTCGCACAAACCGCTGAGCACGTTGTTTATATATACATCACCTGGAATATGTTATAGCTTTAGACTAGTACATGGATAACGGTATGATCATGGCCTACTAAAAAGTAGGCCATGGTATGTTATTAAACGACACTGACCTGAAAATGAGCCGACGTTTAATGATAAACCAAAGTACGTTAATGAAACAGCAAACCAACAAACTATCATGATGAGTGTGACAGTTCTAATGCCAGGCTTTCGAAAGAGTGTAAGAATTGAGTTGTACTTCGACTTGGAAACAGGACTTTCCTATATCAAATATTAAAGTGTGGAAACATGTTGATATACAGACAGAATAATGTGTATCAATAATAAGCCTGTTTATGTACTTGATTACTTCGTGATTTGAAATCATTGTTTGATATACTAGCAACATTTTGGTGAAACGCTATATACACATAGTACGTAGAAGAAGTCATTTAGTCATATTTGCCACACTTCGCTATGTTTTGTGAAACGGGCTAAGTAGCCTCAGCAATTATATACTTACCTTCAATGACTTGAACCAGATGTCGTCCGGTATCACCTTGCCGTTCCTGTTTGCTATTAAGTTACTGGTCGCTACTCCCTTCACGTTTCGTCGCTTCGCAAAAAGCCACCTGTTACAGATGCCCGACATGTATTGAAATATATACATTGTCGCTACAACACATATCACCCTCACCTTGGAGATTCTGGCATCGCGATCCACATGAGTAGGAACGGTGCGGTTAGTACCGTCATCGCAAGTTGCAAATCCCTCCAATTTTTCCACGTATATGCCATGGGAGAAAGTACTGTATATCCTACAGCGTATCCAGCATTGTAAACTGCCCCGACAATCACCCGCCATTTCCCACCAATGATTTCCATAACTATAGCGATATGATAAGAGGCTAAGTATGCAAAATGCGGGACTTGCGAGAATCTACCGTACCGTAAACAAAACCTGCTGCGTACGTAATAGAGATGGAGAAAGAAAGCACGAATCTCATCGCCATAAGCAGCTCCAACGAAGGTGAGAAAGCGCAAGTAATGCCACTGCTGAGAGTGATGATGCTGCCAATCAATACCATATTTAGTCTGCCAAAGCTGTAAATGAATAATAGCAAAAATAATGCACAATAGCAACAACTCTCGAGTGTTGGAGAACGAAAAATACAACAAAAATATGTAACAACAATGCTGTTCTTCGAAACAAGTGTGGTCATAGAGACAGCAACTGTCGTAACTATATAGGACACCGGAGTTTCCCAAAATTCCCGGATAGTATTTTCCATTAGTGAGTTATACCAACCTAGACATAATTAAGTTACTACATTTCCCACGGATATCTATCATTGACCCGTTATCCATTGTGACCGACCGTAATAGGCAATGAAAGGACATAATTCGTTAAAGGTAATTTTGGGAGGTGCATTAGAGATATGAGATTGTTTTTCTGTGGTTGAACCCATTGAGAACATTTGGCGGCACGTCTCGAACTTGAAATCGCGAGACATTCGGACAGTCAATATCTGGCATGGAGTTCTTAATTAAGAATTAAGAATTAAGAACTCCATGATATCTGGTCGTCTGCGCAACGGAGCGCATATGGACATAGGCGTTGCTAACATTCATTCATTCATTCATCTGTTATCGAAGTAACTTACTGGAGAACTGTTGTATTGTGTGAAATTCATTGGCACATCAGTTTGGAATATTGGTTCAATATAATCATCAATTCAGCCTCAATTACAACTCAGTGCAACAACAGTAGGCCTATAGACAGATTGTCGTGTGAAGAGATCTGAAGCTTACGTGACTCACGTGATGTTTATTGCGGGGTGTTTCGAACACGCAGTCAGGAGTCAGATACAGCGCTGAGTTCAACTAAGATATTCACATACCGAACCCAGCAACACCCTTCGATAAACCCCTGGAGTCCCTAGTCTATAGCGGCTGCACACTAAGTCGCTTTGAAGTAGTTGGAGAAGTGAGCAATCTAGTTCGGGTAGTTACAGTACATCATATAGGATCCTGAAGATCATGAAAGGTCGTGACACCGAAGTTATACCTTTTTTTGCTCGATCACAATTAGCCCATAAGCAACCGCTGGCTAGAACAACGCCATCAGTATCGCAGGAAGCGTATTGCCGAGGCAAATTTAACGAGGCCAAGGTATACCCACTACCCATAGGCTACCTACTTGTCACATAACAGTCCCCCGGACAATGATCCAACGAGGCCTCCAGCAAAAAATGCAGCGTTGGCAGTAGCACCCAATATCAGCTTATCACACACGAGATCCCACTGTAACACGGAAATTGTCATGTAATTATAATAAGCTGAAAGGAATTAGTATAAAGATATCGGTGTGCGTGGTGGGGTTCCGTAGAACGAGTAGTCATATGGCGTCACAAGAGGAGATTGCATAGACTCTGGTTTTCACCGTTGAGATCATGAATTATCCCATGGCGATGGTTTACGGAGGCAGACATAGCACCCTAAATTCCGTCTTGACCAACTGCCGACCCCTCACACTTAAGCCTATAGCCAATAAACATCAAAAAATAAAATATGGCTGCAACGGGCTCGTTGACAACCCGAAAAATGACGTAAACAGACGCGTCCAACTAAACAAATGCCACCTCTCAAATATTTCACGATCCTCCCCACTGTTCCGCGCTCAATAAAGACGAAGCACCCGACTTACCTCACTTACGACAGTCTGTTCGTAAACATCGTTGCTGTAAACGTACGATTCGCAAGGTTTGGTAGACCAATTCCCTGTTAAATCAATACATGCCTGATCTTGGTCACAGCAACTCCCCGTGTAGTTGTGGTCGTACATTTTGCATCCATCATATTCCTACCAATTGAAACACTTGTTGGTAAATGTCCACAGCTGAGGTAAGGACAAACAAGAAAACCTCATTGTGCCGCGGTGTTGTAAAGCTAAGGACTTGCTGTTCTGAGCAATTCGCGAAGTCCGCAACATCGTCAACGCCGGTTATGTAACACCTGTGCTTCGGTTCCGCAAGCAAAAAGACTGCGCCAACTTCATGCATACCGACCGGAAGTGTTAAATATATGACGAATACTGCTAACAATGCTTGGTACTTCCCCATATCTCCAATATATTCCAGAATTGTGTCAAAATCATAAGTAGACTTTTCTAGACTATCTGATTCATCCTTTTCGGACAACGGAACTTCGATTCTTTTCAAATCCATCAAACTGACGTAACAGAATTTATAGGAGCCTTAAAGTTATACTACTTTACAACTACTGTAACTATACTAGATCAGATCGCATAACCGAAGTGAGTGAACTAACAGTTCACAGTGCACTAACAGTGTTCTGCTGTGATGCATCAGTTTTGTGGATAATCTTGTTTGCTCAGCACTCTCATTGACATGTTGCACAAAGCACGGTGTATTTCAGCTCTATTTGCTACTGTGGCAAATCAGTGTTCAAAACATCACAGTAGACAGGCGCATGACATTATAATAGCCGATTTCGCAACTTAAAAAATAATAGGCTATAATTCCATAGGTTCAGGACACGTTGAAACGGAATTATCGGAACCGCGTCTCGCGTCTGCATTGCGCACTGTGCATACTGCAAAAATTCGTATCTAAGCCGGACCATGGCCTACTCTAGGTAAACTAAACTAAAGTAGGCCATGGCTGGACTCTCGTTCTCCCATTCCTACTTAACCTCGACTAGACGGGATATCCCTAACTAACCGTCATAATGCTGTTTATAACCTACATTATCGACGTCTTTGTTCACCCCCTGCATATAGTTACGAAGCGCGTGGTGAGACAGCTATAATATTGGGAAATCCCTCAAACGTCTTGCTTTCTAAATTAGTATTCACCAAAATTGGAAAAAACGATGTAATCAGCCTTTGGCAGTTGGAATGACGTTTGCTCCTCTGAATTCCGATTTGGCGGGTTTGGAAAATTCTAGGCGGCCTATAACGAGTCCTTGGTTTTTAGTAAGGAGTATAATACTCGAGGCGAACGCCCTAATTTCTGATGTAGGCCTACCCGGTGATGTCATTGTACGCCTGTGAGCGTGGTTCAAATCTCAATGAAGAATAAATATTTCGGCAGGTCATCCCAATACTGTGAACTCCTCGTATTATAGTAACTTAGGCAACACAACATAGCTATAACTGTCCATATACTAACCATCGCTAGAGCGACCTGACTACAGCGAGGAATGATTTTCCAGCGGCATTTACTATTTTGATACAGTATCCTATATTTATATATACTTGTGCCTATAAATCTTGCAAGAGAAAACAAAATAGCAGAGCAGTGTTTATGGTACAGCACTCTTGTTCCTGATGGTGAGTCGCAATCAGTCTAATTGCTCTTTCCCTTTGGCTACAATAACGCAAGTGATAATCACATTTCAGCCAGGGATGTTTTGACTCTTGAGTCAAGTTCCGAGTCCCTGATTTCAGCAAATAAACGTGCTGATGTATTCTATGCGATCACGAATATGAAAAACCACTCAAAATTTTTTCGGTAGATTAACTAGATTTTGAAATTGGCCTACTTTTACTCTGTGATATAGTTATCTTGTCTATCCACACGAATCACAAAGTCTTTGTATTCCTCTAAGAACACTGAATTATCTAGGCCTACACTCTAATATCTGTTGCTACCGTACACTGGTATAGAAAAGCATCATAAAATACTTGCGCGACATTTTCTGCCTGGGACGCAAATTGACAATTGCCTATACGCCACATTAAATAGCGTCTCGCAGAGAAATTTTTAGCAACAGAATACTAATCAGTCCGACATTCTATCGTAGAGCCCGGAAACCACACGTGCTAACAACTTTTCTTTCCACGACAGGCCAGTTATAGGCTATCCTACACTCCTACTCAGGATGGTTTCTTGTCTATACAGCCACCACAGATAAACTCTGTATAGCTACAGGCCTACCTACTCATATATAGGGCAGAAAGAGCGTTTCGTAAATTAGCCAAACTTTGAAAAAAATGGTTTATTAGACTATATATAGTATAACCTACACTATATATCGCCTATAAATATAACTAACTATATATAGCCTATAGGCCTTGATGTTTGGCCGTTTTTGCCTAGATTCCGGGTGTGTAGCGGCTGCATCGCCTCATCGGCATATAAAATCTCGGCTGCGCATTGCAATTGCCACGAAAATCCCATTTATTGCCTGAAGCAAGCATGCTTCGGGCCGGCCCCTTGTATCAGGTACAGCAAAGAAAATTCGAACCGATCCACCGGCGACGGTTTCTTTCCTTCGCGCTTGCTCCGGACTGCTGCGACACGAAGCCAGTTTTCGTTGTTATGCACCCTCTTACTTTTGGAGGCAACGGGCTCGAATACCAATACAAGTCCTATCCCCTGCGCACTGTGCACGAGTCAAAAATATTTGTCGGTCCGATAGCCATAGCCCCCCGCTAGACGGGGCGCGTTCGACATAGACCGGATGAGGGGACATAAATCAAAATAGAATCCAACCTCCCAACCCTGTCTACGCTACCGCATATGGACATTGAGTAGTATGCTTCCACACGGTGCTGTCGCGGGACTTACGCAAATGCCCGAAGATAACGCACATTTCTATCACTATGGCAACTTGACTAGTACACATCATGGTTGCCGTGTCAGTCTTTTCTTAATTAAAAGACGCTAAATTTGACGAAGGGCGCCAACTGGCGACGATTTCCCAGCTATGCCATACGATGACAAGTTGACAAGCAACCACCGCCTCAGCAGCAGCTTACAGTTAAATCACGCCTTGGCAAAGCAGCATCGTCAGAACTGGAAACATGCAATCCAATACTGTCTTTGCTGCTACACCACGACTGATATATGCAGCTGGATGCCAAATCGCATTATAGCCAGTGCTTTGGGCCGGTGAAGTCATAAACGCTGATGATCATCTCATTGCATCATAAAGCAGCACATAACAACCACCATAGCAGATATCACATGATAGTTTTTTGTGCTGCTAAACAGTACAATGTATAGTTTCAAATCCGTCCCTGAAAAAAAGCCCCAAACTTCATATCGATAACCACACAGAACGTTCATATATGTTCTCACAGTTTAGCAGCTCAAGATAGATGGCATGAAACAAGAGTCGGGAGGTTTAAATTTGATCATCCATAGGCCTAGACTCAAATTTTGCAAGAGTATTAACCAGGGGTTCCTTAAATCACCAAAACATTCACACATAGAGATATCCAAGACAAATTGTTCACTGACATCAATGACATACACTATACATTAGGATGTGATATTCATGTCCATAATATGTCAGTCAGTGTCATATTCAAAGCTCATGACTCTGTAGAAATATTGCATCACACACAAGCTACACAATTTTCGCCAATGATTGTAATTACATTTTAAACATTCTGAAATGGTAGATCTTCTACAAGACATGAATCAATGGACCGTAAAACACAGCCAATTAGTATCACATAAAATAGAGTTGAAACCAATCTTTGTGATAACGGATGATTGATAAGACACTTTACTGGACGATTTCATATGAGATTTATCAAAGGAACCCCCATTAAAATTTTGCCTAACACTAGATTCAAAAGAATATGTCCAGAATTTTTACAGATTTTCTGAATCCCTATTCTTCATCGTCATCTTGATTTTCGCGTAACATGAGTTCCTTTTCAAAGTATTCAAAGCTTCTTCCATGGTTTATGACATTCTTGAAGTAGTAACTTGTTGATTTATTAAAAATCGGTTCAAATATAGCCGCACCGGCCACGACGAACAACGCATACCGAACATTAGTCTTCATGAAAGTGTTATACACAAATGAAGAGAAACCCATAGCTGTGTTTATAGTAGATATATCTATAGCAAAAGAAGAATCATCACACAAGTAGCAATATCAGGCATAATATAATCTACTTCAGACCACCAAGTCTACCAAGTGAAATATTCATGAACGCTTTCCGGTGATCCTCTCGAAGACCAAGTTCAATATAGATGAATATGGTATACCCTCACCATTTTGAAGTTTTTAGTGAACCTACACTAACTGCATCTTTCTGCCTTACACTTTGAAATGAGTCGATCTATACTAACAGAGAAAAGAAGAGATCTGATCACAGTAAGCAAGGAGAATCTTTTTCATGAGCCAGCAGCCTGTGGAGCAGTAATAACGATTCATGGCACAACCATATGCCAATATAATACCATAAGACTATGTAACGAATCTGAGTGCTCATATAAACACATTGATAACAGTGAATTGAGCTCAAGGTCATAGATGACATTGGTCTACAACACAATATCACATTGGAAATCATGGACTTATAACTCAAAAGATTTCAGTGATCATGTACCTGGTGATATACTGTATCATAACAAGTAACAACAAGTTTGGCAAGTAAGCTGTTATTATCACGTTAGCACATATCGAAGATGCACATCCTTGCTTGACTTCTGCTAAAGACTGCAGTAGGCGCTAGTTCGTTGCATCCGTTCCCCCAGCGCACCACACCACGACTACACAGTAATGAAGTGCGGCAGCCTGATACATGCCACTGTCTAATAACCGTTCTCCATTGCTGCAATGTCACCTCAATGTCCTAACAGTGGAATATAAGACATACACTGTCATAATCACACGATGTCCTCACTAGCGATGCCACTTCGTGTAAAGACGGTGAATTCTTCAAGGACGGAGCAAACAAAGAATGACACTTGATATGAATGAACATTGCGACATAACACGTTGAAACTTGATTCCGGAGGAACAATAGATACACCAACCAGGCTCTACAGCATCTGCCACCTTCGGTTTTTTTTTCACAACAATCTCATCGGAATGCAGCTAACCTACCCGGTTAGTAATGCACACACCCGGTAACCAATGAGCCATCTTCTCCAGTGAGGCATGCATCTCAAGTTCATCAGTCCCAACAAAATACCTGCGGTCGCAAATCGTAGCCTACGATGTAAAACCCTTCGAAACAATTCTAATAAGTATTTAATCGCTTCGCGGCGCAGGTTAACCCTCGCTTCTGTTTCGAAAGTTATAAGAAAAACATTCGAACAATGGCCCGGACGATTGTGTTGCTAAGAATGTCTTTGTAAGAGCGTGACTGCGAGTCGTTGTCAGGAATGACTGGCAAACGCTAGGCTTGGGTACGCAAAACCGATACTCGCTTTAAAGCCTATGGCTTAGTTAATGATAGGTTAGTTATCTATACCCTAACTACCGTGTGTTATACTTCATCGGCGGTGTGCAGATACTCGCAGTCTTATTGCCATACGGATACTCGCAGTCTTATTGCCATCATTTTCATCTTCAAGTTTCCGATCAACCTATATTGTAAAGAAGATCACCACAGATTTAGCGTCCAGCCTTAGTTTATTGAGAATTAAAACATTTACTAGCTTTTGGAGCTCCGCTTCCTCATCAGGTGAATAAGATGATGATGAAGATGATTCCATCTTCACCTGATGAAGGAGCGAAGCTCCGAAAGCTAGTGAATGTTTTAATTCTCAATAAACTAAGGCTGGACGCTAAATCTGTGGTGATCTTCTTTACAATATCTATTGATCGTCCGCCATCGGCTCCACTACACCCATCAACCTAGCCACTGATCAAAATTCGAATTTTGAGCTCAGTTTAGAGTTCTTAGTGGTTACACCACCACATGTAGCATTATAGAGACTCTATGAACTACACGGAGTCCCTATACAGTGGCAGTCTAACCATAAAACAACGGAAAAGTTATGTGTTTTTTGTAACCCTCTCACACTACCAGCATTGACGGTCGCCTAGTGGCGATAGCATGATTAATTCGACCTCTAACTTTTCTGTTTCTGTCGATGTGTCCACCGTCCACCGTCCAGCTGCTATGGTACGAAATGGGCTACCCGCCAACACCGTCATGAAGGAAAATAAAAGTAAATTAAAAGGGAGCAGAGTTCTTCATAAGGCCTGTCAGAAATCACAATGTGTCGTGTTCTGAAACCGCCGAATTATATGCCCCGAGTTATTTCGGGTCCGTTATCTCCGGCTTCCTCACAGAGTAACCATAGAGCTCAGCGCGCTAGCGCTACAAGTGGTGGATGATAATCGCGACTCAAGACGTCACGACTCGTATACGAAATCCTCCTTTTCTCACTGGGCTTCGCAAGGTTTGTGCGGTCTTTGAATTATCTTGTTTAATCGGGGGGTTTGAGGTGATTTCGGCGCCCATCTCTTAGTGTAGTACTAGATATTGTACTTTGATAAGTATGGGCATCTCTGATTGTACTTTCCTGTTGAATATTCAATCTGTGATGTTATTATGCACACATCAATAATGTACCATATGTTGTATGATTCCCATCAATAGATGAAGTTCAACAAGCTGAAGACGAGCTCCCGTAGAAAGAACAGGAAGGCATATTTCAATGCCCCGTCACACGTGCGGAGGAAGTTTATGAGCTCCCCACTGTCCAAGGAGCTCAAAACTAAGTACAGCGTTCGAAGTATGCCAATTCGCAAAGACGATGAAGTGCAGGTAATTTCATGCATTAAATTATGATGCAGGCTGCGATCCTGCATACAATGAAACTGCAACCGATTAGATTGCTTTAAGTCGCTATGGTGCGAATTTAGATCGTTCGCGGGCATTTCAAAGGGCAACAAGTAGGCAAAGTAATCCAAGTCTACAGGAAGAAATATGTTATTCATATTGAAAGAATTCAACGTGAAAAGGCCAATGGTGCTACAGTACATGTTGGAATCCATCCTAGTAAGGTAAGAATATGCTAAGAAAAGTTTAAGCCAATGTAAACTGTGTCCCTGCTTCAAAAATTTGCTGTCCATATGAATAAGTCTGATTCAGTTATCTTAACCCAGAACCTGCCCTGGATCCCATCTAAGTGCTGCAACCAGTACAGAGTGTAGCAGGGAAAAGGGTGCTCCAGAGGATGTCCATATTTTATTTTTGTTGCTTGATGCTCGCATGATATGCACACGCACTACTGGTGCATAGCATGTCAGGGAGCTACAGATATCATTTTTAACATCTTTGGTATAATGCAGTCTCGGGATTTGAACCCGGTTTGGTTTGGTGGCTGACGACCTTGTTACCTAAATAACGATTGCGTGCAGTACACAAGAGCCTGAAAACACGAGCAACCCCACCCCTGGTAACTGTTAGCAGAATTGGGAAACACATGTGTCATGTATTGTGTAATTGAGTTGACAGATGTCTAGCCAGTGTTTCCCAATTCACACATACTAGTTATCAGCATAGCCCAGGCATAAAACCGGATCAAGGTGAAAGTTACGCACTGTATGTCAGACTGGAACAACATTTGTCTGAAACCCTTCTACCTCTGAAATTTGCCTTGTATCATAGCTTTCATTTCACTCACGTCAGGCTATTTTGTATAACCCGGCACCAATTTGATTGGCTGATCTGTAGACCATGGGTACTATGCTGGGTTATTGCGGGATTACACCAGCAATATGTATGATACTGAAAAACCTTACATTTTCCCCGTTGCAATGTGACACCTGGTTGGTAGCGCAAAGGTCAAACCCGGAAGGCTGAGTTTAGGTGTCTAGCTGCTAGACTTGGTGCCAGCTTTGTGGGGTCTATATGGATCGGTACCACTGGTTTTTGAAAAGCAGGAGCTCATATCAGCGTCTCCTGTCTTCTAGTTCAAAGGAACTTTCTAGTATTTGACAACCGGAAATGTCCTCGGTCTTCAGGAAAACCGCCTGAATTTCTGTTTCCCGCATCTCCAAAAGCAAAGGGTATTGGATGAACACTTTCTTATTCCAGGTTGTCATTGTCAAATTGAAAGTTGATAAGGACAGAAAGCGAATACTCGAACGAAAAGCGAGGTCCAGAATGGCAGGAGCTGACAAAGGCAAACACACGGAAGAATCGATTCAAGAAATGGAAACTTGATTTAACCATTTGCCATTTAATACAATCGATACTTCAAAACTTCGTGATTTGTTATTTGTGTTAGAGATGTCCTGCGATTCGTCGTGCACGGCTTATCTTACTCTGATTCAAGTGCTTTGGTTGGTGGGTGTTTAGTACCTAGAAGAGGAATGGAGTTGAGGCAACTGATGACTGGGCTTTTGTCTCTACAAGCAAAATGCTGTAGTCCGCGGTTGAGTCAGTCGATAAAGCGATTTGGCGTTGCTGTGATGTAGTATCTATGGGCGTATAGATAAATTATCCCAGATCTTGGTTTATGTCCGCCAGAAGCAGGGACGTAATTGATTCCAGGCCGCTTTGCGGCGAAAACACGTCAGAATAAGAGATCTCTGCTTATACATGCTTTGCGTATAAGTCTACTGCAGGTCACGCGTGTGTGATCGCGCGCAACGCCCAGTGCTACTTCAGCGAATGACAGCTACTGCGAGTCATTAGTACGTCGACTGACTGCTGCGCTGATCGTACGCCGCAGCTGGCTGGCATAATATCTTATGCTGCCGGGCATCGTTTGAGGTACGCACGCTAGTTTTGTTCTCTTAACGTTATATGTTTATTTGCAGTCACGTAGCTCTATGGCTAGCAGCGGTATGCTAAATATCGATCTCTACTGCCTTAGTATCAAGGCGCTTCGTCAGTAACCGTAGACGGGAAGTGTTGTATTTTCTCTACACTTGCCATTCCCAGTGGAATGAGTGGATGCTGAGTGAAGTAGTTTGGTTTCATGGGATAACTGCCTTGGCACACCCTCAGCTCGATATTTTCATTTGAGAGAAATTCGGAAGTCGTTGTATGAGTTTCTCCGGTCCTGATAGCACAATGGCAAGTATGTTGCGCTGCGTTACTGTTGGTGATGGTGCAGTAGGCAAAACAAGCATGCTGTTGAGTTACAGTCAAGGTGGATTTCCGGAAGAATATGTTCCAACAATTTTGGATCAGTACGTCGGTAAGTTTATCTTTGCTTATTTCGGTAGCCCATGGTATTTGTGGCCGGCGGATTGACGTCTCTCCGCCTTCGTTTACCTCATTCGAGGCTTGTATATGAATGTATGTTCGAACAGAACTCTGTCTTGTCGTTTGAAATTCTTTTGGTAGAGCCTAGCTGAAGGCTATGTGCAAACCATGTAGGCTACATACAGTGTATTGGTCATTCCCCAAAGGATAGAACGTGCGTTTTGAGTGTTCCTTTCGTCAATATATTAGCCTACGCTGCTATTTCGTGTTATTGGTAACCGCATGCGATTATAAAAGTCGAACTGCTGCCGCAGCGGAGAGGAAGGGGGTTTATCGAAATGTCCTATAGGGCCTATTGTTGGAATTCAGACGTAGATCATGAAAGACCTTATTTATTGATCATGCTGCTATTAGGATATATGTTTCGGGTGAACGACTGACGTGACACGTCACTCATGACGTGACCGTGAAATCACTGGAGTTGTCATAAACTCGCCTACAAGTTAAAAGGCGAACTTGCCAGCGCATGCAGCTTTCCTGTAGGCCTACAGGCTTTGTTTCGTAGCATTTTCTCTATTCACAGCTAACGTCACCGTGAATGGTACGCCTTACATCCTGGAGTTGGTAGACACCGCTGGGCAAGAAGACTACGATCGATTAAGACCACTTTCGTACAATAAAGCGGATATATTTCTTGTGTGTTTTTCGGTAGTCGTTCCATCCTCGTATAACAACGTAAAAGAGACGTGGATTCCCGAACTCCATAACACAAAGTCAAACGTACCTTTCCTATTGGTAAGTTACACAAATAGCTGTTTAATGACTCCAGATTTCGAGATCGTCCAGTAACAGTTATAGAACCATGCATTACACAACGCACGATTTTATTCGTGAATTGCCTAGCAATTGATTTCGTATTTACCGTATATGGACATTGTAACTGCATCGTGCTAGGGTTTCACGAATGACGAAAGCAGCGATGCATTGTTGCAGACAACATAGTAGGCTACATAGTGCTTCGTCTGCATTACAGAAGACACGGCCCACTGTCACTGTGACATCACGCTTATCGAGGCCACGAAAAAAAGTAATCAGTAGAGTGTCGCTTCCAAACTATAGAAGATGTTAGTTAGGCTGTAAGTGATGTTGTGTAGTTGGGGGTAGTTGCGTGCTTGCTATGAAATATACCGAGGATGGAAGCATAATGCATTGTTTATCGCGTCAGGTATATCCGGGTTTCGTGAATGAACGTTGATGACAAATACTTGTGTAGTCCCTATCGACGCAACTTTGATAACACATTACCTTTCATGCTTAAAGTAATGGGCATACATTGGTGAACTATATACTGTGCGGTTATGTTGAAATACCCTGTCACCAGTACTCGGTTGAAATTTTCTGTAAGAGAAATCTTTGTTTATGGATAGGTTTATGCTGTCTTGTGCGGGACACTTTGATGCTGTTCATTGTGTGCTGTGTCAGGCAAAATACTAGGCTATCGGGGGAGGGGAAATACGAAGGTGTGTCGCGTTTCACAGTTCGATCAATCGATTTGAAGGCGCGCCAGTATGTTTATTATCCATACCTTCCGTGATGGATCGATCCCCAATAGGCTTTTCTATAATTCTCATTTCCTCGCCGTACAAAATAGACGGTTTAGCTTTATCGGCGACACGGAGTGCGTCTTGCTACATATATAACATATACAATTTCTCTTTCTGCTTCTTCTGATAATTTCCTGGTGACACAGGCCTTTCTCGACGACTATTTTGCGACGTTAGGGGAAATTTTGTCTCCATAATAACTTACTAATCACGCTAACGTCACTCGTCAACACTGAATCTGGCATGCTGCCATTTGATGGGTTCTTCCACAATCAGTGTACGTAGGCCTACGTTTTGCATAATGCTTGGTGTGTGTTACCTTAGTTGTAGAGATTTCGCGCGTGAGAGTGGTATTTCTTACGTTACCTGCTCCTTGATGTCATCGCTAACGGCCAGCACTGCTTCCCTTAGTAACCTATATTTTATTAGAACGAGGAACGTGCGCAAATTAGACATAGATGTGGGCCTACAAAGTACAAACTGCGTACGCGTTACTGAAATTGAATAAAATTCGACACATAAACCATGGACAAAAGTATAGTTCCAGTCTAAGTTCATTTTGAAGCAAGTACACCAACATTCGGAGCCCTGCTCATTCATCGGGTATAATGGGCAGAGGTAATCAAAAATGAATTTATCAGGCCGTGTGGCATTTGTATATCTGTGTATCCGACCGTCCGGCGACTATACGCCACCATTTTCTATTATGAATAAATCATAAATATTTCGCCAGGTCGGAACTCAGATTGATTTGCGTGACGACCCAAAAGTTCTTCAGGATTTACATTCCAAGAAGCAGAAACCAATCACGAAAGAAGTAGGACAGAAAATTGCGAAAAAACTTGGAGCAGCTGGATATGAAGAATGCTCCGCTTTGACTATGGTTGGGATCAAAGAGGTGTTTGATGAAAGTATTTATATCATTCTAAATCCGGAGGAAAAGAAATTGACTCCGACTAAAAGCTGCTGTAATATATCATAGTAGTCTATCAATTTTGTAGTAAGATCAATTAACACAGCTGCCTTCTCATGCTGATGTATCGCCTTCCGCTGTGGATGCGACCTTCATAGAGAAATATATAACTTTTTGGCGAGTGTAGAGACCGTCATTCATGAGTCAAACTCTAAACGGACGATTTTGTATGCTACGTCAATTTTATTTAGGGATTGCTGTCTCTGTTTCTCTGCTCTGTTCTAGAATTCCATGTTTTACTAGAGCGTAGGCGTGGCCGTCGATACTTCTCGATGGCCACAGCGTAGGCATTTTAACGTAAGCTTCTAAGGCAACTAATACTCTTCAAGTTGTAGTGACGCAATGTAGTTTTTCCCGTTCTGTTCCGGCCTGTCCAGCCCCGTTTGGTAAGCGCTGTCTCGTCATGACAACGACATTCCGTACGTTTCCGCTAGGTGGCGAGATAGCGGTAGAATCTGCCAGTTTCCAATTATCACGATTAATTCGCCACAATGCCTGAAAACCCATTTCTATATCATTACGAGGTTTTGTAGCCCTACTCCTACTAATGAGAATACAGGAGCCTATAAACTGTATTGCTGCACAGAAAAACTCTTATTAATAGTTGAGAGAGAGGATTCTGGCTCCAAGTGCGAAATCGATCTTTCTCTTTAGATATGCCTCATCTTGTCATGTATTATAAGCGTATTCTCGCCAGTGCAAGTTTCATTGTATTTGCAGGGGTGGGAAAACATAGCGCAAGGCCACGGTTGTAAATTGTTGGTTGATCCGCAGTTTCAGTATCGTACACAATATACTGTACTTACAAGTAGGCTTATTGTAAATTAATACCTTCTTAACATAAGCCTACGCCAGCTACAAGGTGATCTTAATTCATTAAGATTAAGATCGCCTTATCCAGCTGGGTTGCTCTATGTGGATGGTGTCACTGCTGGAATTCTCGTGAATCGTGGACACATGGCCAACTAAATTTAGTCCGTCACCGTCACGTGGCCGTTTGATATATAGGCTAATGCATGTCTTGAATTCGGTTTTGGATAACCAGAAAGTGCAACCTGCAATCCGTATAGTTTGCCCACCTCTGCGTACTCACGTACTATATATATCTTCTGAAACTAATTTATTCGTCTGCTATTAAGATAGCAGATTCTGTGCATGTTTGCGTATTAGATTCATTACATTTTCGTTACATGTCGCACAAACTTCCACAGAACTTGATGAGATGACGTTTCCTTTGTTTAGACTGTAGCAATTTCTATTCGTTTGAGGCGTGATACTTATCGAGTAACAGCCTTTTACCATGCAATTATATATCGAATTCTTTCACCAGGAGTAGCCGTATCCATTACAGGTTATATGTACATGCAACTAGCTTACTAGCTGGACTCACGCGTGATCCGAGACTGTCTAGTTGTTTGTGTCATTATAGATAACTAAACTACAAGGATTAGTTATCTATATGTCATGTAACCGCTGGCTTCTCTGAGTTCTCTCACGAACTGTCTGGAAAAGCACCTGCGCTGATGTGGAACGACTGTAATAGGACGTAACACTAGCGAATACCAAGTTCAAAGTAAACCTGATAAACCTGGATCCACCGCTATTGTTGTCCTGTGTGACGTTATAAAGCGACTTGGCTGTACACCGTGTGCACTAAGCGTAATGAAGATGTTAGTTGATCAGAAAAGTCGACTTTATTTCCATCACAGCAGCAAAAGATAGTGATATAAATATGGACCAACAGTGAGTGCTTTCATTGCCACTAGTACGTGTATAACTATATGTGTATGCGAATACATTTATATAATATATGCATTTACTAACAAATCATAGAGCTTCGTACTATGAAGCATCTGGACAGAATGCAACTGCAAAAAGAATATGAAGCACTAGTTATGTACAAATAGAAAAATTGCCTTAAATCTATATGCATAAAATCTGCGGGTGGGAATTTGAACCAATATTGCCTGGTGGGGCATTGCTGACTTTCATATAATATGGCATACTACACACTCGTGCATCGAAACCGTCCGCACAACCGGACATTCATGGATGTCTTTTTGCGACACGTTTCTCGGTTTGTTACGTGGCTTCGCGAGCTATTGTACTCTATGCCGTTTTCTTTGTTCGTGTCTATATGTAATATCGTGAGATGTCAAGTATTATGGTATCTTTTGTATCACATTTTCAGACTGTCCTAAGTTAATTATGGTCATCACGAAATTGCAATTTCACATTAATAGACGATTGACGAGGCCTCAGTCGCGAGTTGAAGACATGTACCTCGTGGATATCAGCACAGCCAGTGCCACATGTTTCTAATCTTGGAGTATCCAAACGTCCGTTTTGCACTCTAGGCGTTCTGAGTTAAGATACGTGTTTGAAAATTCTGGATGTTTTTCATATTAGACTTGGTAGTCGAAGTTCCGTGAGACGTCTGGTGTAGTTCTTGACATTTTGTTCTGCATCAGAGAACCGTTGTTGCCTAGATGCTGATCGTGCTCGTGCTTGAAGAATCTTGCCGCGATCCTGAAGTAAAGTCATATTCAATGATTGGTGCTTGGATATGGATACGCATGACTCATGACATGACTGATAGACTTGAATCTGCTCCCGACTGTCCAGCCCCATATTTTTTTTTAAACTTTTGTATCTATACTAGTGCCTACTATAAAGCTACTGTGTTCCGAGTTAGTTGAGCATATCAGGATTAACTGAATGCGGGCGCGGTAGAAGTCCTATTCATTCCTTCCAACTCAGCGAAATATGTAACTTACTGTTCAACAATCCTGCCACCTTCCTCTTGCTCCTTCATTCTGTACAGTTCCTGTTGCCTGGGGTCGACATATTCCATCAAGTCCAGCGCTTCTTTAACCCGCCGTAAGATTTCGAAATTTTCTCTCCCACGTATCTACCGTAAACAAGTAAGACCAATCAAGATTGAGAGAAAATTCGAAATAAAGATTCCGTAATAACTGTGCATCGCTAGTTTATGTAGTATGGCATTACGCATTGGGTTAAGTGACACTCATGTTTATTATTAATAACCTAGCCTGCTTTAGTAGCATGCCATCGCCTAGCCTAAGTTTAACCAATACCGACTGTAATAGCCTACCTTTAAAATGTATTCGTCTTCATCTTGATCTATTGCCGAACGCATTCTTTTGCCTAGGAGGCCACCGCTCGGTTCGCCTAAAAATATTTTTAATCAATTAGAGGTCGAAGGTCAATGCCAAGAATCTCTATGCGATTTTAAGGTGAGAAGTAGGCTAAGCCAATATCCATTCATGCTATTGCCGAATTAGAGATTAATTAATTGGAAAGTTCGCGGGAGTACACCATTGGATTATGTCTACACGAAATTGTGGTCAATCAAAGTCTCCAGTTATGCATATTCATTTGCAAGATCATGCAGGCCGCAGTAGTAAGAATATTTGAAAATTTACCTCCGTGTCCTTGCGCCATTTCTAAAGTCGCATCTTCTCTGAAATGGCCAGGATTATCTCTTCGCATTGTTCTCCTTTCCTCCTGCGCCCGATCGCGACCAGGACACGAGCAAATTCTAATTTCGACTGCTCGACGACCGAGCACTTGGCCGCTGCGAAAATAAATACACGATCATGACTCCATATGAACAGCGCTGGGTTTGAGGTGGATTTGGACGCCGAAACAGGCCGTCGCCTTGTGCACTAATGTCTAGGATACTAAGACGTAGCCTACAGTGTACGTACTCGACATTTTCGAAAGTGAACACAAGCATCAACGGTCTTCGATTAATCCCTCCGACGCAACTTGATAAGCACATGAACTTGAATAATACTGTCGAGTAGTCAGTACCGACCTGGAATTACAAGAAAAGGGTAATATAACACAAAATGTCTTGTTCAAAGTGAAGTCGATTCATACTTGAGGATCTTCGTATAAAATTGAAACACTCTCACGACCGTCGGCGCTGTAATTGTACTGCACTGTGTGTCGATTGCTTGGCATTTCCACACGGACAAGATGAGTGACTGGGATATGTGATGGAGTAGCTAGAAAAAAATAGGCATGTTATACGTAATATTTGTCTTTTAATTAATACCAGAAATTCTATGTAATATCATCGCCAATTCTTGTAATTCCGCCTCGTGAATGTAATCCGGTTTATATTTGTTCAGGAATAGTAGTACAACATAGCAAATGTATACGTGTGTGTTTGTACAGGCGTCGTATTAAAATGGACTAGCGAGGATTTGAGATATTTGATTTTTGTCATGATGAAGTACCTTCAACGGATCACGGTTTGCTCCTCATAAAATTCTAATGTATATAAACGTTGAGTCAATTGTCCGCATACATTAGGGCAAAAGCAGGAGTATTTGGCAGTACAACGTCTCTTACATAGGGCAAAGCCTATTACACGTCCAACATGGCATGCCTGGAATGAACGCTAGAATGATGGCTCGGTGGACGCCGCGGGTTAAGCCCGTGGTGTACATCCGCTGAACTGGTATTGCGAGATACTGAAGCTAATAAAGTGCTTTGGGAACGGGTGTAATCAATCACTAATAATTGTCATAGCGCCACACACGTAATACCGACTTAATTACTAACTGCATTCCCACTAATAATACAGAAGGAAGTCAGCGGGTGCACCAGCCAGTATCGCAAACCCACATAGGCCTAGCTGTTGCATATATGCACTTACTTGTATCAGTTATTTTGTGATTCGGGCACCGCGTGACGATATCTTTCATATGCTGTGGACGTTTAAATACAGGCGTAGCCTTGATAATGCAGCCTTGTGGTGGACGAAGATTGCACTTGAATTGTATTGGACAAGTTACGTTCATTTTCACAAATAGCTTGTTGAGCATTGATGAAAACTATAAGAATTTGTGACAAATTATCACGATGTGGATCGGTTTTTGTTTGAGTTGTTGTACATACTGTGTATTGCGCATTTTTCGGGGCTGATAATGTCTTTTCCCCGAAGTATATCTCGAAGCCACAATCACCTGGGTAGTCGCTGAAAGGAAGAACGGGGTGTGAGATAATATATTTCACACATTTGAACTTCGAAGTACTATATGAATATTTGTGTTAAGCCATCAACTCACATATCCTACGATATACAGCCAGTCATGCAACCACTCACCACAAGGCAGATAGCTATACGTGGATTCTCAAAGATTTGAGTTAGAAGATACAAGGGCAGTATCAAAAATACCACATACCACAGCAGGCACTACACACGACACACGTGCGTCTGGCCTAAAGTAAGCCAAAGGACAAGCTACGGCCCACAATTCAGTACGGTTCCTTGACTGGCTCCTCTAGAGTCGGCATACTTTCACTTACTTGAGTGGTATGAGAAACTTTTCAGCTGTAACATGATAATCAAATGGTGGTCCTGGCGCATACGGACTGTGTGTTGTTACGGCAGGATCCCCTGTATTGGGACTGCTTGTGTGTACGTAGACATTTTGAGTTGCTTGGCTAACCCTTTCTTGCGGGTCGTCGACTGCTGTTGACTGGGTGGCGAACGCAGGTATGGACACCAAACTCCCACCGTCGGTTGAAAATACCGCCTGCAAATTTTCAACAAATGTTGTATTGCAAATTTGCACTTTGAACTACTTAATTTAGCGACCGAATTGCTATGAGGCCGCTATACCGCTATAGGCTATACCCAAATATCTGATAGTTGTTAGTTCACGCCTGTAAGGCTGCAATTCAATCCAATGTCTATCTATATATATATACAGTATATCATCTATTGACTTACTTCATTTTGGGGACACAATTTCTAGCTAGACTAAAACTGGAGTGTACCGTACCGGTACTGCATTTTCGTTCACCGATGACGCTTGGTCACGTCGCCTACGTAAGCAGGCTGCACTCAAACCAACTAAATTTTTCTATGCTACCATAGCAGAGAATATATTCAACTCACCGTCATGTCGGGCCGTATTACCAGTTCAGACATGCTCGCCAACTTAAAGGGACTAACGTTAGACTTGCCCTAAGCCAAAACTTCTCTAAGAGTTGTGTCCTTCTTCAAATCATTTCTTATCAAACACCACAAGTCAAGAAAAGTTGACAAGCACAGCCTAACAAAAGCGACCGTTGGCTAAGCCAACAATTATGGCAAGTCTATTTAATGTATAACTGTATAATGAACAAACACACAGTTGAAACCTCGACGTCGTTGTCATCACACGACGTTAGGAAATCCGTAAAGAAAAGCTCGTGAGGGCTGTGAGAGAAATAACCGTTTCTCTTGATTGATGGTAAAGAAGACCTTCCAACGGCATTCTTCTCGACACACAATGGATTATTTGACCATACCATCCACTCAACTTATTCCAATTGAAGTCTCACAAATTTACGGCCTGCGCAAAAAGCAAACTTTAGGAGGAGAACTATAGTTTTATATGCTCATAACACACCCATGTGTACATGAGCTGTCAAACTACGGAAGCGACACACGATGCATGCATGTGCTTTACTGCTAGGCCGAACGTTGCCTAGGCCCTATATGCTGTGAAACGTGCATCAACTCCTCTCCGTTAATCCATCCGTCATTATTACCGTGTGGAAAGAGATGACGGGTACAGAAATCCGCTTTGTCGTAGAGCTATATGCATCCTTCCTGCACGTTACAAAATGTACTGATAATACCTATTTCTTCAGCTGGTGTATATTTTTATTTTCGTTGTGAGGCATTACTTCGTACGGGACTAAATTGCGAGTGGTTGGAAATCTAATCTTCATTGTTGCCATTTAAAAGTTATTGTGGAGTGCGAGACCGTTATAACTCTCAAAGAGAATGAATTCTATTGTTGACTTAGAGAAATCTCGGCTTGTTTTTCTTCGTAGGCTACGATTAGAAAAGAAGAAAGTTTAGTCCTAACGGGCAACTTGATAAGAAATGTTAGCTCTACGGCTTGCTTACTTCGAATTCGAAGTGGTCCTTTTTTAGCCTAATCCCAGTCTCGAATCTTCGGTCGGTAAACGAAGAATAAGAGCTGTGCAAGAGGGTTGAATGTTCACACCCGTATTCCACGATCTTTGATCATTTCAGTTCTTCTCATTAGAGGGTAACTCACGCCATGCGAACGCCCACGCATGCACAAATTCGCACCGCGCTCTGGCCGAACCGTTTTCTTTTTGGCTCTCCTACTTTTGACTTGACGTCTCGGGTTCGGTTCCCCACCAAGTCAAACCATTCCGTTCTTATTCTGCTTAGCAGGCACTATACTATCGGGATAGTACGGAGGATTGTGGTTAAGGTTGTAATAGTGATAGGCTACTATCGACACGTAGGCTAGGCTATACAAGCGTAGGTCTGCCAGAAGTACAAATGACGACTCAATGGATCCATTTCTATTGAAGACACTGGGTGACGCTGTCCCTACCATTCATATTGTTTTGGTGTGAATGCATCATCTTCCGACCTTTTTCTTGGTAGCAGAATCGGCCGACACTCACTGGTCCGCGGTTTGCGCATTTTTATCGTACTATAAGAATTTGAACGAAACTCAAGCTTGACAATGTATCCGTCGTATTGAGACCTTTGAATCCTCCTTGGCCTCTATTAGGAATTATGTCGAAATTGCTGCAACTTAAATGGTGTTGGCCTAGTTTTTTTTGTATGGGAAATATCCATTTCCAACCTGTATCGCCGTATGTATTACGAGTCGAAAATGTATAGTGTATAATATTCATTTTTAATGTACAGACACAACATATACGCGCACACTTCAAACCACATCCATGAACTGACTGCACGTTGGCTGTCGATATCGGTGATATTACTCGGTTTAGGCCTACACGATAGTATGAAAGGTGTCAGTGATAGTAATGTTCTCTAATGGGACCAAATTTTTATCGACTTGGGATGACTGTATCTTCTTGATGACATCCATACCTAACACGAAATAATAATTTTGAGATCAGTTAATATATCCAGAAAACTTCTGCACGCATCAAAGTCCAGTAGAAGCTGAACATACCTCCAAGAACCATTCCAAAGGCCACATTAACTCCGTTATAACGGTGCACTTCGTGAGTCGTCACGTAGAAGATTGATGTTTTATTGCTCTTCCGATTGTTTTCCAAACTTAGCATACCAAGATATCCTGGCCCCGAATGAGGAACGAGGAAATTTTCTTTTTCAAACGGTTTACCGATGGCGCTTCGCCCACCAGTACCGTCACCGTTGGTGATGTCGCCACCCTGTGAATCAACAACATAGCTAGCATGCCTTTTTGCCATGGACTACTTATTCCTATGGTTCCGTGTCGCGCATAAAGGATATTTCATCCCATGGTAATTGTCTGACTCCAGCAATGATTTTACGTAGCCTCTAGTCTAGAAAATACTACTTTCTCTCCTAACAAGACATTCTGTTGATCACACACCGAAACTACTTCAGCTTTGGGACTGCTACCTGCTCGTCCAATTGCAGGAAGCATATTATCGGATTTGTGAAATTTCCTATAGGCCGGGCCCGAAGACTCACCATGATGGCGTGCATAGGAAGAATCATATGTATTTTTGATCCTTTATAACCATAACCATTTTCGTGGGTAGTCAGCATCACGAAGTTTTTCGTCGTCAAAGGGCAGGTAGCTCCGAAAAGTCCGAATTCGACAATCCCCAATTTCGTTCCGCCTTGGCTAAATTCAAACCTCACCTGCAAATTGAGAAAACTGAAGAATCGAAGGAGAAAGTTTATCGCGCTAGAGCTTACCACATCTGTAACTGGAGGAATACTCGGCATATCTAACACGTCAACCGCTAAATACAATGCCGAAAGGAGCATCGATACGCCGAGAACAAATGTTGACAAAACCCAATGCTTTCTGAATTGGTGCACTAACTGGTCTTTAAAATCCTGCCATGCCTTTTCAGATTGAGTAGGTTTGGGCTCCCTTTTCCGCGGCACGACAACCTTCGGTCCCTTGCCTTTTTTAGAAGACTTCGATTGCTTTGCCTTTTCTTTGCGGCGTTTTAGTCCATTCTCATTAGATTTCGACATATTTCCTATCCTCACGATACGTCTGGGTGGAACTACGCACATGAGCTAAATGGACCGCCGGCTAACATAACAACAAACTTGACAAGTACCACACGCCACGTACAGCATACAGCAATATAACAGAACACGTCGACAGGCTTGTATCAACCATTTTTTTATTAAAGCATTGCGCATGCGACGCTTCACACACCCTTAAACGAATCAGAGCAATATTGGAATAGAGCGAACACAAGAGGAACAAGTTGTTATAGCTATCAACTGCTGGTCAGGTCATTTGTAAAAATTTTAGTGTACTGTGCTTCATAACATAAGAATCCAAAAATATATATATGCATATGCTACGAAGTCAAGAAAATTACTGCACGGAAATATAACCCACAAAACGCGTAACCATTACAGAGTTTCCACTTGAAAGAATGTCACAAAAGGGGTCAGTAGGCTACTCAATACGAAACTCCTATACTGCTTGTGTAATGTGTAGAGACAAAATAGTATCTGGTGGCAAGCCAATAATCGCAATAAGTTGTTTTCATACGAAAGCTGCATATTAAATATATATATATATATATATATATATAGGCTGGGCGGTAGAAGAGTCCAAAATGGAGGGGACAGTTTGTCAATTTTTGAGAAAGTCAATCAGGAGAGCTTTCCAAGAGAGAATTTTTTGTACATTTCGGTGGCAGAAAATATAAATGAATCCACGATGCCAGCAACGGTGAAGGTACCTCCTATTATGGCACATACCTAAAACGACAATAGCCAGTATCATAACAATAATACAGTTTTTCATTTAAATCTCATAAAACTGCAAACAACGAGTAGACATAAGAAAATTCGTTCTTACCATTGTGATGAAATGATAAAATGGCTGTCTTCGTTCTTTATAATTCACCGTGATAGGCATAAGTTCATACTTGAACCAAATAGCTGGCATCATGCGATGTCCGTGACCATAAGCCATATAATCCTAAGAAGAATTGGCATTTTAGGGAAACGATACAGGGAAATAACACCTACTGTATAGTGCAGAAAATATAGCTTTGGGGAGAGATTTCATGCCATTCGTGAATCCCACCAACTGTGTACTATGATGGGCTCATGATCGCATTGCAGCAGTCACCCGTCTCTGACATGATGACATAGATTTCAAAGGTCTCTCAGGTTTTGACTGCCTCCAGCAAAAAATAGCCAGCGCTAGCACTGGTGCCAAGTAGACACATCAGTTTTCAGTGGGATTTGCAGTTACTGCTAGGGAGTTTTTAATATAACGCACCATAACAAACTCACTTTGTATGCAGAAGTGTATTGGTATGCATACTGGACACGTCCTTCAAGTGACTCATATACAGTTGGTACAATCTTCATTACATAATCGTGGGAAGAATATGCTGCAAACATGAAATGAAGAGGTGTATAACAGCCCAAAAATGGGTGGGTTTATAATCTCAGGAGATAAAATCGACTTTGATAGACCTACAAAAGTAAGTGATGATATTCACCATTTTTGTTCAAGTTGTTTTTGCCATTCAACGCATTGAAGGCACTTGACTTCACATTTGGAGACTGAAAAAAATAAGGAATTTAAACAACACATCTGAGCTTGATATGCATATGCAGGCTGGACAAGGTGCCGAAGGAACTGTAGGCCATTCCAGTCAAGCCACCCCTCCACACTATCCTCTATGTGCTGGCCATCTAGCGAGGAAGTTACAGATACCATTTTTAACATCTTTGTTATGATCTGGTTGGTTTTGTGGCTGCCGACCTGCCCATTACAACACAAAGTCCGTAAATAGGCGAGAGTATAGTCTAATAGTAGGCCTACATACGCCTATACTTCATGAAATACAAGATTACCACCTGCAATTATGGATCGAAGTACCTACCAAAATCTGTTCGCCAAACCTCAATGTCCGTATTTCATGAGTCATGTCAGGATTGACTGGCTGACTTGAGGCGCTGTGCGTAGATACGTGAAAATTACCGGGGACCTGGAAAATGCAAACAAGTTAAAGTGTCTATCTATTATGTCTGTCATCTCATAATACAACAGTTAAGAAACGTAAGGAGCAAATACGAAAGAATTGGAAACGAGACTAGTGGTTGCTGAAGAGAAGCAAGTGATCCTATAAATCCATGAATCATCAGAAACGTTGTGAAATGCAATAGGCTAACAACCCTACCTTGTTCAGATTGAAAGAAGTCGTGAACAGACAACCTTGCCCACCATTTGCTGGGAGTTTGTCCGTATTCTCTACGAATCCAACTTCATGTCTACCCATTTCATCTTGGATATCAATACCTACGTCTGAAAGAGCAGAGACAGTCACCACTTGTAGGGCAGTGCCAAACATGACTTACGGTACTACTGGCATAATAATAACTCCACATGCACAAAGTACAAGCAGGCATTTTTGTACAATTGCATTTTAATTCAATGTCACGTGGCTGTCCATCTTATGAGATAGCATATTCAAAAAGTATACTCACATTGGCATTGTAGCTTTGGCAAGAATATTTCAAGGAATACAGGAATTGTATCACCCGATTCGGGATCATCAACATATAGCTCATTAGTCCTGCAGAGATTTTGACTTTAGAATACCAGAATTGTACATCACAATAGCAACTTACACTTCAACGGTCATAAAACTCGCCAGCTCCGATATAAATAAGAAAAATATGAAGAGACAGCTTACGACGGATACTAAAATGCAAAATTTGTATCATCATAAGTAATTAAAATGGAATTCCCAGGTAAAATTAGATTACTTATGGCCCCAGCAGTTGTGGGCTGTGTCAGGTCTTTGGGAACTTTTCTGTATACATCCAACCTGTGAAAAATTGGAATGAGGTAATATCATAACGAATGAATATGGCCTCGGTGAATTCGGCCTCTGGTGAAATTAGCCTTGTACCCTAATCTACTACTATTATTCAACTTTCAGAACAGGAAAATCACATTGAAAATTTCGCTACACTATCTAAACCCTATCACCGTTTCACTGGCACTGATCAATGGCATGAACAGAGAGAGAAGACAGGGCCCACAGAGAAGGTCCCTTGGTCTCAGCTTACCTGCGAAAATCAAAAGCCATGATGGTCTGTTACGTCGAAAGTTTTCCAAAAATACACGAAATTCCCCCTGCCAAAATTATGAGAACTCCCAAGTACCATTTCTTCAGACGTCTGCCATTGCCGCTGTTTTGTCACGCTTCGGCGGTTTGAGTAAACGTGGCGTGGCTCTGGGCTCTACTCGGCAACGTCTCTTGTGCAATCAAAGTCACTTTTCGTGCTTGAGGCTATATATGCCACTGGTATCTCGACCTTTGGACCAACATACTAAAGAGTGGTGAGCAGAAGAATGGATATCATAACCAATATTGTGACCGCAATCGTCAAAACGGCATGTTTCAATCAGAGTTATTACGGTACCGAGGTCAATGATAGGCAGACAAACCTAGGGCTAGGCTAAACTACGCAGTACGCATCCACGGAACGTCCGTGATGCACAGGGTCGATAGGCGATAGCCTATATTTCTGGAGTTGGGAAACAGGCGAGTTGGTAGGCTAGATTTGAGGTATACGGCAATAAGGAGCTTGTTGGATACACCCCCCTAAATATTCAAAATTATTCCTGATTGACCCACGATATTCTGCAGTCCGCGGACATTGAGGACGCGGCCAAGAGCACGCCATACGGCCATAGAGTGCCAAAGAGAAGTGCCGTGAGTCAGGCGAGAGCCTCCAGCCTGTCATCAGTTAGACACGCGGCAATGCTACAAGCCTTGCTACTGCGTAAATCGATCCACGCAGCCACAGCTATGCTTTCGCTTTAAAAGGAGAGAAATTTAATTATCAGCATATTTGTAGAGACAATAATACACCATGCTTGGTTCACGATATACGAACGTGATTTGTGAGGTAAGACGGGGCCATATCTTACGCAAGAAAATATCAGCCTCCAATCCAACAACAGTCCCAAAGGCTAGGCTATATCTATGTGTACGTTAATGCAGACGAGATCATTTTCACGAGACTGAAGCAGTAGGAAGCAGCGCAGCAGGCGCATTGATCGTCACATTTTGTCCTTATATATATAAGGTAGCGCAATGGGTTCGGAGTTTTTTGCCCATGTATTGGGCATCTTGTGCTACGTTGGTAGTGAAGCAGCGTTCGAGAGGATAAAGGAGGAATTCCATGAATTGAAATATGGAATGCTGTTGACCATCACAATTTTGACTGTGATTATTTTGTGCCACGTTTATCATGTGTCGAATTTCGGGAAGCTTCCGGAACTTTATTGCAAGAAGAATTCCAAATTGCACCATTTTATCAAAGATAATGTTGAGACTCTCCAAAAACCTTATAAGCCACCTGTTTGGTGCGCTGAATCTCGGATGCAAACAATTGTGAGGTACTTCACTCCATGTCGCAGCAATATTACGTGGGAAAGAGAAAACGTTAGAGACAAGGACGGAGGGATATTTTGCATCGATTGGTTTCACAATAACGAGAATCAGAGATTTCCAGCATCTAGCAACAGACCGACTGTGCTCATCGTCCCTGGTTTGACGTCAACTAGCAGCTCTTCCTACATTTTGTCAATGGCAGACTGCCTTGCCTCCCAGGGCTACAGAATTATGGTACTCATCTACAGAGGCCTGGATGGGAACGAACTTAAGGTAAGAATAGACAAAGTCGCAGCTCTGTGTTTTAGTCCGATTTAAGCATTATACTATAGGCGCTTCTTATAAAAATTTGTAAATTTCCAGACTCCGCTGTCATTTTCTGCCACGTATACTGACGATTTGGAGAAAGCTGTAAAGATTTACCATCACCGCTATCCAGGAGGCGATCTTTATGCAATCGGTGCATCTCTTGGATCGACAATTCTCGGACAATATCTTAGCAAGAAGAAAGAAAAATCGGAAATGAAAGCGGGAATGCTCTTTTGTTGTTCATTTGATCCAGAAAAATGTATACAAGAAATGGAAAAACCGAGTAATCTATTTATGATGAATTATCAAGTCACTCATAACATTAAAAACTTTTACCGACGAAACAAAGATGTGTTCAAAGGAATCGTAGACGACAAAATGATCGAGAGAGCGAACTTTATTCGACAATTCGATAATTACTTCACCGCTCCGGTGTTTGGTTTTGCTAATGGCGACGAATATTATCAGCAAGCATCACTGGTCAATCGTCTTACCAAAATCGAGGTCCCTGTTCTATGCGTTGGTGCTACCGATGATCCTTTCTCTCCGGAGTGGGGTGAGTTATTTAGCGTTTTTAAAATATTTTCATGTTACGCTAAACCTCATTTCTTTTGAGCAGCTTTGCCGAAGAAGGAAATTTGTGAGTCCGACAATGTCGCTTTGGTGATGACGTATGGTGGTGGTCACGTGAGTCACATTGAAGAGCAATTTCCATTCTCCAAGTCCTATTTCGAACTTGTTATGATGGAATATTTCGGAGGATTTCTTCAAGAATGATTCCTACTACAAAGTAGTTTCGTCGCGATACATATATTTTATATTTTACCAAACTTTTTATAAATAAATACGCAATCATACATTCATGATTTGTTTTTGATTGACTGCCGCTGCTCGCTGAACCGAATCGGGTATCAATATTATGCATTGTACCACGAAAAGTGCTTGAAACTTGGTAAATATTTGTTTGCGAGGAAGTAAAGGATTTTGTTGATTAGAACCGCTGAACTCATTGGTATAGGCAGGTAACCCAATTGCGGACGTCATGGAGATAATGTACTGAATAGTAGTACTCATGGCCATGTAGTACTCTATGGCCATATCGACCACTCGTAGGTAGCCAATAATAGTCCGTGAATATATATGGAAGTATGGCGGCAGGTGGGAATATGCGAAGGATTCGCGAAACTATCAAAATCCGACGTCTAGCCATCTCCATGCCTCGCCTGTAGCGATATTGCTGTGTAGCAGTGTAGGCGTACGAAAACCGCTCATGATAGCAATATCAATATGTTCGATCAAACTGCGTAGGCCGACATATGCAATTCATGCAGGTTTCTATACAAAAGATTGTGTATTCAAAGCCATCACTGGCCATGCATGTATTTAAGCATCTTAGTAGGCTTATGGCAATGCAATGCGAAGAAAACGTTTCGTTGGTACCATCGTCCTCAGGCATACCCTTTATGCTCCTTAATTGCCTGGTACATGCAGCAAGCTATTATCATCCCGAAGATCTGCAAGAAAAGTGAACGTTTTTCACTCTTAATATCATGCATGTTGTTCTTAATTATATAATTTACTTCGAACAAGCCTATTCCAAGTCCGATTCCTGCAATCAATTGCATGTTGCTGTGAACGAGCTCCGTCATGGCTTTTGTGCAAGTCTGAAAAATACGACATACATCTAATTTTCGGTCGTCCAAATGATAAAGATGCTTGTCTTACTTTGTTGTAAATGTAGTCGTATGTATCCGAGACCTGTACGAAACTAGAGCTACAACTCAACAAGTCAATCGCCACGCAATCACTTTGCTCTGAGGAGCATTCGCAACCGAATGGCTTGCTTTGGTTGGCGTCAACCCAATCCTGACATCCTTTGCTCTGCCCGCAACATTTCATCTGCAATTAAAAAAAAAACCTTGTAGCGAATTCTTTCCCAGCTCGATGTAATCCACGTTGTGGGGTGTCTGATTCTCACCGTTTGTTCCATGTTGATGAAAGAGCTCGAATCTTTGGTTAAGGTCTGTTCATTAATGCCTGATGCGACCGCTTCATCGATCTGGACATAATGGTTGTACAGTATATATAGATGTCATTCTTAGACGAATAAAACGTAAACGTATAGATTGTAATACTTACGGAATCGAAGTTGCATACTGCCCATATACCAACGCCTACTTGCAGACCAAGTAGAACGAGTAGGCAGATGAAATACTGCAAGATGGAATATACAGTTGAGCAAGAACGTATAGCATAGAAAACTTGCTACATAGGAAAGTAAACCTATAGGGCAAGAATAAAGGATTTCCCCCAGGACCAAAGCCAAGACCGGTTTCCCCATTCACGCCACGACAAGTGGGGAGGAAGCGCCGAAACACTGCCAATAAATGCGCAGTTTGCAGCCGCAGCCGAAAGAAGAGGCGAAGTATATGACGAGGTCGATATCGTGTGATATATAATTGCGTATAGTTACCAATCCCAGTAAGCCGGTGCTCTCATTCTTGGATCCTTTGCATCCGACAAACCCCAGTAAAAAGGCGCAGGAGCCGGCAACGATGAATATTGAACCACCTGTAAAATATAAAATTCAAATACGTGATATAAAACGAAAAACTAAAAGACTATTATTTTTTCATCCGTCATACTTGCTGCATAAAAATTCACGTCACCAAGCTCGACAAACTGTGAGCCGTCTCCAACGATGAGATATATACCGATTCCAAGAACAGCTAATCCTCCAAGCTGAATAAAAGGAATATTTTATTATAGTAGGGCGGGGCAAGATGAACACCTTAAGGTGATAATTCAATTTTCTCTGAGGTCTTGAGACACTTTACGCAGATATCTTGTCTGCTATATGTCCCGCTCTAGAGACGCTATCTGCATATAAGATAAAACCCGTGACGACTGGTCATTCCGTATGGGAGAAATGGAAAAATTATTGCACGCAACTCAGGCGGGGGAAGATGGACATGAGATGTTGTAAGATGGACAGTCCTAACAAGTCGAAATTTACCACTCGTGAGTCCTTAAAATATGCAAGAACTGCCAGTGTGAAACAATTGATGAGCTGATACGAGTATCACGCAGTATAGAATGCTTGAAAGTATATGCGTCGAACATAGTGAACCTACGTTAAACTCTTCGTCTGCGATCAAACCGTATCTTCTGGATGCTAAGTAGGCTTACACACACTCGATACAATAACCAAAGATGTTCTATTTCTTTTGAACTCATATTTATACCAAACAATTAAATAATAAAATATCATAGAATAGGCTGTCACATTAACTCTTTTTCCTTTTCCTCGCCAAATAACGATTGTCTTCCGAGATGATTGGAACTAATGGTTTTATGATTTGCCCAAAAGCGATCGGTTTTTAGATTTTATAGAATAGCCGCAAAGCCGCAAGCCAGACTAAGAAAGATTTAGGCCTACCTATGCAATGTATACGCCCAACTATGCTGCATTAGCGGTGTATACAACATGACTTACTCTAGGTAGGCCATGGATAACAACGTCGTTACATGGTCTGATGCATTCGTAAAATGTTTGATGCATACACGGAAGATCATATTCAAGGGAGTAGGCTATAGGTAGGTAGGTAGGTTTACGCGTTTATCAGCTAACACTAAGTAGATGTTGCCGGCGGAGGTTTCACGCAAATTTCAGAACGATCAATAGCGAGTGCTGACAGTAAGGTTATTTTACGGTAGAGGCAGGGATACACCCAGGGATATCTAGATATAGGGTGACAAGCAAAGCCGAGTACCAACGAATCCCAAACCAGTCGCATTTTTTGAAATATAATAGACTATTTGAATAGACCCTATACGGATTCAACACTAAAATTGTCGTATCCATCTCCTCATCTATATCCCAAACGACGCAGACTCACCCACAGAGCAAAATTGAAGGCCCACAGTAAGTACTTTGCGATGGAAAACCAACACATACTATTCTTCCGTTACGTATAAGATTTAACTATATAGGCTTATCTGCCGAAATATCAGGTCATCGGCAATAATTATTTTCAAAGATCCTGACCACTTTCTCCTACACGCGCAGAAGTTAATATATTTTCTTGCTCGTGTTCTAGTTATACGTGCGTTGTCGAAACACATACATGACAGACATCTATCCAAATATTAGGAAAATGTGTTAGTCTGAAATCGTACGAACATAGTCGTGTTGACAAGTTACAATCTTACATGTAGGTTTGAACCATGTTTATTTCAATTAGATACACAGCGCCGCAGCATGTATGGCGAACTAATGGATTCCACGAACATTGCTAACGATATGATTTGAAAGGGGTCGATAAATTGACATTTAAGTGAAATGCGAAATTTGACATCTAAATAGATTTCGTCGCCGTAGATTGGAATAGACCTACATGGCCTACTGAATTTAGTAGGCCACGGCCTATACACTTGCCGGACCGTTCATTAGGGTGTAGTAGAATGCATTATTGTAGGATATGTTGCATATCGGGTATAGCGTTTACGGCCACCACCATGTTATCATATATTCTAGAATATGCGTAGGGGAATTTGGTCACTATAAATTTAATCAGCTGCTGTGTCCTATGTTGAGTCACAACGGATTTAATGTCATATACTTACAGAGTCGTTCATTGAATATTTTAACAATAAATATTCTCAACGATACTTTTCACATTCAGTGTTTTGCATTGCGAAAAAATATGAGCCTACTGACTGTACTATAGTTACATATCAAGATAGTATGTCGTATATACAGGACACAATTGTCATGACCGATGAGATTTCGCTCTCATAAATGACTTCATTAGTTGTTCTTACAAGTAAATGGGAAGAATAGCTGACGCAGAGTACTAGTTAACAAATTACTCAGCTTGAATTCATAATTCATGGTTCACGCTGATGGATGACTCGTATAACAGAAAACCAAATATGGGGCGAGTGATAGTTTGGTGCGGAAGTGTGTGCTATTATAGTCACCAGTAGCAAAATTTCAACAACAGCATCAAAACAAAATCCTTTTCCAAGTCTTAAACAGAATCATGGACCTATCGAGAATATCAACTATAGGCTTATTGGCTTGCACCTTGGCGCGCGCTATTAGTGGCATTTTTTTATCAAGACTCTCAAAATTGCAACGTGCAATTGTCTGCAACGTGCAATATTAGATCATGATTACACACAATGTGAATGACTTTCGACGTATTCTGTCAAAAGCATTCTCATAGAAAATTTTTCTGACTAATGGACTAGTCATACTTAGCATTGGTCACGTCGCTACTGCAGCGAGAGGCGGAGCCTGTAGTCGTTGATGATCAGGAAATAGACTATACTCACTACTGAGAACGCAAATTTGATGGCTTCTGTATGTTGCGTACCTAGAAACTCTTGTCAAGTCGTATATATCATTTAGAAAAACCGTCTCGCTTGTACTTGAAGGTGAAGGATATGAGGAAGGCAGTTTTTAAGACCGGCTGCCTACGTAATGTTAGCTGTCTCACTAACCTTTGGATAGACGGACTTGAGGTGACTGATACAACCGGTGGGTGTCTGCAAACTACATTGTTAGTAACCATAACGGGATATGAGATGTGATAGCCTATATATATCAGTACAGCGAGTCTGATACACATTTTTGTCGGCCTGCCGAGTGCGTATGGTCGTAAAAGTGCATCAGAAAGGTGTTTAAGCTGACGCGACAACATTTATTGCTTAGGCCTACATGCTACGATAAAACCAGGTGACACCTTGCGTAATGCTAATGTAAATGCGCTCGGAGAGTTTTGATTGAGTCAAGATGCCACGTTTAAGTATCGTGAGTCCTGCCACAATTACTGGCAACTTTTGTGTGTTTTCTCTTTCGATATGGTTTGGACGTCAAATTAAACTAAATTTAATTTTTTTCATTTCAATTTCATGCTTCGTTCGTGCGCGGCCACAGCGGATGAAACCGCTGGTGATTTGACCGCGGCATATTTTACGCCGGGTGCCTTCCGCCAGTCAAACCCTCTCCATTCTTTCGGCGTTGGGATCGGTAGTGGGTGGGGAATATAAGCCGCAAGGCCTCCATTTCAAGTGATTTGGATCAAACATACGGTTTCGTGAGCAACGCGCAGTCCTATGTCGTACAGGCTACAGCATTTGTTTGGCTCTTGCATTAACTCTCAGCAGACAGTCTTCCTTTCCCTGGTTAAGTTAGGCTAACACAACTCATATCTGAACCATGGCCTACTCTAGTAAAGTAGGTCATGTCTGAACTTATGTACCTAAATGCCACTTGCACCCTGTGCACAATGTAGGTTTACTAACGCTGGTATCGGGTTTGGCGTAGGATTATAATGAAACTGCGATACTGTATAGCCTATATAGACCTACACGTATGAGTAGCCTATATTGATAAAGTTAGGTTATAAAGGCTTATTGACGAAATCCCGTGCTCCCAACAGACACAGCTGGTTATCGGGTTCACTATCACACGACGGGAATGAATGTGCAGATAACTAAATTGTCTTTCGTCTATTACAATAATTATTGGTATAGGCCTCAATTTGGATCTCGATGAAACAACAATGCGAAAGATAACTATAACGCAATAACGCACTAACGCAAGCCCGCAACCAGGCGGGGCATATATCTGCCCCTCCTGCGGAAATTTCTGTTCCAAGTGATCAAACTCTAGCGATTTTTATAGAGTTGGGAGTTTCAAATACAATTTTAGTCCAAATTTCCCAGGTATGATTGGCGTCTTTCCTTAAAGCGAAATGTGCGAGTATTTGCAAAGTCGCGAATAATTTTCCACATAATGTAAACGGAAATACTAACGCCTCCAAATTCCAATTGCATGGATGATTTCCTGCCACGCCTACTTCACGCCATATCTTACCAGGATATAGGCATTTTCCATATACGCTAACCACAGCCACGAAACCAGCGAGAAACGCAAGAAATCACCGAACTACTGTTGCGTCCCATATAGTTCATACCTCCATACCTACGAAATACGAAGCAGTTTCGGGGGGAGGGGGGGGGCAACTGCCCCTTGATGGCTGCGCGACTGGTGCCCATCTAGCACAATGATATCACATACTGTATATCGCGTCGCATATATGACGTCACACTTAAAGATACCCAAAAATGATAGATAAGAGAAAAAGTCACCACTCACCACCGTATCGGAATTTACTCATCATCGCCGGCCATCGAATAATTGATACATCCATATAGGCCTAGCCTTTTTTATGGCTGGTATGGGCTGACCTATCCGCCGTATCTGGTTGCAAATTCCTCGATCCTACGCGCCTTATCCTACTCATATATGCAAATTTGTGTCCCAGCCGAGCATATCCGATCATCCGACGGCGCGATGGCGAAGGAAGAGAAATATCTGTGATTTTATGAGAGCATCGCACGTGTTTACAATTATGGCGCTCACGTGCGGCCAATGTCCCTCTTCAGCCGCACACATTTCCCGCGTGTTTTGCTGACCATTATGCTAACGTTGCCATTTTACGTTCACTTAAGGGTTGGTTAAATGTCTATGGTTTACGTGATCTACTGTATGAAATATGTTATCTTTGAACTTTTAAGTGTTTACGAGGCAATGCTTATTGCAAACTCTCAATCTCATTGTTATTTTTTGTAGCGTAGCTAGAAGTGTGCCCGTCAGAAATCGGGTATAGGGTGGCCTATATCATGAATGTCAAGTATATATTTACGTTGGTGACTGGCGTATTGGAATGCCTTTTCTTTTCTGGATTATTGTTTGGTTGGGCTTCGTTGGTCTTTGTGTTGAAGGAGGAAGATTATTTCTGCACTACATCGGATGCTTCCCCATCCACCAATCTCACGACTTCAACAACAGCCGCCACTCGTGGCAGTGTAAACCTGGATGTGTCAACGTTCAATACTTCTGAAAGCAATGTATCAGTTTCTCCAACAACTCAAACACTTATGATGGACAAGACATATTCCCCCATTGAAGATCCTCACGATTGTTCAATTCAACAATCTGTACAGCTGAATACGGTGTTTACGGTTGCATCAATGTTGTTATCGTTTTCCACGTTTCCTAATGGATACATCTTTGATGCCATGGGTACATGGGTGGCACGCTCTATTGCATTGGTACTCTACACTATTGGATGCATCTTGGCCTCTGTATCTACACCTGAAACAGCTTGGATATTATACGTAGCTATGTCATTTCTTTCCATTGGTGGAATTATGTTGCTCGTCACCAACTTGCAAATTGGAAACTTGTTCGGAAAGTACCGTTCGTCTGTAATAACTTTGTTGAGCGGATCACTTGATTCGTCGTCTTTCGTGTTCCTCATTTTCAAATCGCTGTATCAATTGGGTGTACCGTTGAATAACATGTTTCAAGTAATGGCATTCGCGACTGTGCTGTTGTGGCTGCGGACTTTCATACTACTTCCTCGGAAGAAGTTACCGTTTCCAATCCCGAAAGACTACAATTACGGTGTACTGGAGTGCGTCAAACGCAATAGTAATGATGAAAGAGAATTAACTACACAGAATGGGACTGATGGTGAAGAGAAAGTAGCATTGAAAACAAGCAACAGTGACATTGATGAGGTCGGTGTACCATCCACGATGCATTTTATTCAAACAAGCCTGTTTTGGGGAAATGCCCTTCATTTTTCATTTCTGCAACTTCGTACTTACTTCTACATGGCGATGCTGTATGACTCTCTGTATCAAATGAACAATGATACAAATGTTCTTGGTTCGTATCTGACAGTCTTCGGAACATGCCAACTATTTGGTGTTCTCTGTGCTCCATTGAATGGTTTCCTGATTGACGGTGCCTCAAAAATTCTACGAAAAAAAAATTTAGATTCCGATATAATCCCACTGTTAGCAGCTTCATACTCTGCTATCATGACAACAGTACTAGGTACAGCTTTTTCCATATTTGTGTCAATCCCTTACCTCCCAGCCCAGTATGGCTCATTTGTCTTACAAGTTGTTTTTAGATCTTTCTTGTATGGCGGAAACTTAAGTTTTGTTGCCGCTGCTTTTCCACTGCAACACTATGGTAAACTGTATGGATTGACAATGTGCGTTGGGGCTGTCATTCTTTTCCTGCAGTTTCCCCTAGTAACATTGGTGCTTGATGTTATGGGTAGCGACTTCACTGCTATGAATGTGGTGTTTGTAATTATTTCATTCTTGACAATACTTCACCCACTGAACATACACCGGGTTTGCAGAAGAAAGAAGGCTGCTAAAAAGAAATCTATTGTCATTACGGCAGAGGAGTAATTTTGTATTTGTGTATATGACATGGTGATATTCCGTTTCGAGCATCCTTTGCTTTCTGCCCGCAGTAGCAACGCATGCTTCAACCACACATGATTACTATTTACTGCATTTAATTTATCCAATGGCTATGTTGTGCTAGCATGTATTTATCCCACTGAATGCCATTTTCATGTTCCATTCGTGATGGCTCACTATTTATTGCTAACTGAATTTCTTTCTTTCTCTCAGGTGTTTGTATAGTGATTTCTCCATGAGACATTGATGCTGTACAAATTATTGCTATCATTGCTGATCAAATTGATTTAATAAACATTTTGAAATCAGCAGTTGTTCCTAGCCGAAACTTTTCGCACAATAATTCATCAGATAGTTCGTGTAAATCCTGAAGTGAAATGTATCCAGGCTGGTCTCTCTTGTATTGAGCTTTTCCGGACTTCTTCAAGAATTCGTGTCTCTCTACAACTTTCTGCAATAGAGGTTGAGGGTTGAATTACTGACGGATTGTAGCTACAATACATTCTCGTGGGCTACCTGAATCCTTGTTCCAAACGCTCCAGGGAAGTCCACTATTTCCTCGTTTGAAAGTCGCATCTCACGTGAATAGAATTTGTACAGCAACGTCAGTTGCCTATCGTCATCTGAGATACATAATAATCATACTGGGAAGCTAGTAAGTGGACAATTTTGAAGTTGTGTTCCCTATTCAGCACAATAGTGCGAAGTGGATGAGGGTTTTTGTAACTTTTAGCCTAATTGTATTAGTAAGTGATGAGCCCTGGGCTGTACCAATATAGGTCACAGATTCTGATTTTTGCTTGTGTGGTGCTACAGTAGTTCGTTACCTTTCAAATGTCTTGTGATTGAAATTTTGTGTGGGCTTAGATTTATGTAATTGCAAAGTGGGTGTGGACAGATTCAAGCTGTGCTTACCTTTCCGCAATATCCATGGATTCATAAAAATCAATTTTCTGATCTGCGCTAAGGTGAAGCCACATGACATTTCCAGAGTACGCACCCGCTCAAACACTGTATTAAGATTATCCTTAATCAACAATGGACACCTAGATACAAGAGGGTTACAATGAAAATATATTGAAATGTAACAATCCAATTACCGTAATTACCTCAGGATGATACTTCTCAATTCAGTGTTAGAAAATCTCATTAGATTCTCCCCTTTGCTGGTAGGAAGTTTCTGGTAATACCCAAGAATACCATCCAAAATATCAACAGGCATCGTCAGAACTAGTGGGAGTCGATTAATGAGGGCATGTATCTGATCTTTTTTGAATCCTTTGTTATTCAAATATGATAACCTATGACAAAACAGGGTGCAAGTGGAAATGTGGTCAAGACACATCGTTTTGCTGACTCCATAACAACAAATACTTACATTTCTTCGAAATCCTCAATGTGACGAACAGGGTCAAGTATTTTAGGACATTTTGTAATCATATTTCCAATGTCGGCATACTTTACACCGTGCTGAACTAAAAACTCAATTTTCGGCTTTATTTCGCTTAAGCTCAAAGATATTATGAAATTCAAAGTGTCAGGATGTTTTTGTTCAATATCATGTAGATTTACTCCAAGTAAAACTAGTGTCCGAAGCGTCTTAGAATAATCCATGAAATCAGCAAATGAGTTTGAACTAACTGGAATTCTTCGAGATTTGTTTCCTAAGTGACGAGGAAGCAGTCTATCAAACTCAGAGAAAGAAATCTGCCACGGAGTGGAAGTAGTGGGTTCTACTTCAATGTCTTCATTTCTTGTACACTTTGTTGACTTATGTCGAGATATCAATCGGCGCCGGTCATCAAATGTGTGGCTGTTAATGTGACTGAAAGATGTTGCAGGTCGAAGGAAATGTTCCTTCAGAAATATGCATGATCGACATAGCATAGTTACCTGCAAATGAACAAACGAAACGGGTAAGCCTAGAGAGCCGAGAGATTGAAATAACGCACCATATCATGTTCCCTGGCGATGGCCATTACGGGAAACATTTGGTATTCTCTGCTTTGCACATTTGTTTACAACTAACTTGATGTCACTACTAAATAGTCGAGGGTACAAGGCGTGAGTCACTTCGGAATGCATTGTGTGTGGTAGGGATTGGGCTACCGTTTAATTAAACCGCTTGTGCTGTTTTAGCTAACTATGAATGTAAAGTGATTTAATCAATCTGAATTAAATCATTCATTAGTCATGTTGCTGTCATTAATCTTAAGCCTGTTTGAAAAACCGCAAAGATGCGGCATTCTTTCTACTGTTGAGTTGTTGACACCTAATTTCCTATTTAATGTCGTGAATTTGGAAATATGAATAATTGTGTGTGAAATCATATAAAAAATTTACGGTTGACTTAAGAGTGCCATTCTAAATGACGACGAGCCATAACAATAATACCTAGGCGTCGCCGTTTTGTCACGGTCTGATGCTTTGGCTTTCAGTGGCCTGAGCTGAAAGCTCTGACGTTTCGGTCACGGGTTTCTTAGCCTTAGCTGTACGAGGTGTCTTGACAGCTGTCAGTGTGACCGGGTCTGTGCATCGTTTATTCATGTCTGCCCTTACAGAAGATGTAGTTCAGTTCAGATTAATAAGATTCATATGTCGTTAACCGCTAACCAATACCCGTACGGTAAATAATTATATTCCGTTTTTTTTGCAAGATAATAAGATATGGCGAGCAGACTGCGGTAGTTGAATAGCGATGAAAATATTTTTATGCCACGGTGTTTAGGAAAGACATCGGAAATTTACACTTGGTATGGTAGCTAAATCTTGGATTGTAATATGTAATATATATATATATATAATGTATTTCCAGACTTCTATATCAAGATTCAACAATAGTGGTGCCCATAACAAAAGAAATGGGTTGTGGCATATCTTCGCTCGCGTGTTGCTTTGGATCGGCAGCTTGTAGTCTGTGTTGCAGTTGTTGCCCATCATGTACGAATTCAACGTCTTCAAGAATTGTTTATGGACTGTTTCTTTTCTTTGGAACCATAATCGCCGCAGTCATGCTTGCGCCTGGATTGGAAGACAAATTAAAGTCTATACCTGCGCTTTGCACTACCATCACTAATTGTGATAATGTCGTTGGATACTCAGCCGTGTATAGAGTTTGTTTTGCGATGGCAGGATTTTTCTTTTTAATGGCTATGTTGATGATTAAAGTGGAAAGTAGTAAGGACCCAAGAGCGAAGATACAAAATGGATTCTGGGGATTCAAAGTTCTTATCATTTTCGGCATTGCGATTGCGGCGTTTTTTATCCCCGCTGGGCCGTTTGGAATTTCAATGTACTACATTGGGATGGGTTGTGGATTCATATTTATCTTGATACAGCTTGTTCTGCTTGTTGATTTTGCCCATAGTTGGAATGATAGCTGGATCGAAAAGAAGGAAGATTCTGATTCGCCGAAATGTTGGTTTGGTCTTCTGCTGGGAGCCACCATTTTCAATTATATAGTTGCAATCACAGCCATTGTCCTGTTCTATGTGTATTACGCACACGCCGGCTGTTCTCTTCACCAGTTTTTTGTCAGCTTCAACATGATATTATGTGTCGGATTTTCCATCTTGTCAATTACCTCCAGAGTCCAGGATGTCCAACCACGTAGCGGGCTTTTGCAGTCATCCGTGGTGACAGTGTATACCATGTATTTGACATGGTCTTCGATGAGTAACAACCCTGATCCGACATGCAATCCGAGTTTGTATACAATTGCTATGGATATAACTCATCCCGGTTCTAACAGCACTGTTGCTCCGAGTGATCATAGCAAACAGCTGGTGGATGGCGAGAGCATTCTTGGTGTGATTGTCTTCTTCGTGTGTGTCCTCTATTCGAGCATCAGAAACTCGAGCAAAAGTAATATGGATCGTTTGACTTTCAACGAGCACACTGTATTAGATGAAGAGGGCGGTAGTGCGGACGGAGGTGAAGGCGGCGAGTCGGACAAAGACGCCAAAGTCTATGATAATGAAAAAGAAGGGGTTGCATATTCCTACTTTTTCTTTCATCTCATGTTCTTCTTGGCTGCGTTCTACATCATGATGACTTTAACTAACTGGGTCCAGCCAAATTTATCAACCAAAGAATTGTCGAATGGTGGACTTCCTGCTGTGTGGGTGAAGATGGTATCTTGCTGGATTGGCATTTTGCTCTACATTTGGACTCTTGTCGCTCCCCTTGTTCTCTCCAACCGTGAATTCGATTGAAGCAACTGAAGTGGAACTGGAATATGGGCGAGGTTAATTATTATTGTATATAAATTTTTGCATCATTACATTTTCTCAGTATTAACTTGATATTGTAATGTTTTATTTTATGATCCTCACGTACATAGGGACTTGTGAAATTGTTTGCTGTATGTATGCTGTGTTGTTGGCTTATGTGACCATCTGAACCAAATCTTTTGAATTATCAGATTGGTGCCGATTTCCAACCTAGTACAGGATTATTTGGAATTGCAGTTCTAAATTTTCGAAAACATCTTGATCTAGGTTTTTGATTTTGACAGAAGTTAAGCGAGTGCCGAAGAAAATTACTGTTAGGATGATATTTGAAGGGCACCTGTTTCGTTTTTGGTGTTATTACTTGAATCAAAGTTGTTGCATAGTAACGTTTCGTTGTTAGTGCTAATATCAAATAGATGGCTTAGTATTGTCAAAAATGGGTACGCTATAATTATAATCCATTTCACATCAGTTGGAATTTTTATGTGATTTTAGATACAGATGGATAGTAATACACACTCACAGAGTCACCCTAACTAATATTCGATGAATCAACACTCAGTTGGTCAACTTCCATCTCTCTTTGATGATTTCAAAACTATGTCGTAATCCTATTGTTCTGTTAATAAGACTCTGAATTCATCTCTGAACAAAGGGACCGTTGGCTACTTTGTTCATTAGGCTATAGTTTCTTTTTGAGTGACAGTCTTGCCCCAACAGCTCTTTCGCTTCGTAAATATTTTGTGTCTTTAATGTGATCGATAATATTGGAATTTATAACTTGGAATTATCTTCATTCCTGGTCTGCTGTAAACTGCAAATATTGACTTATCCTGCTCGTTCTCGGTGTTCTTAGACCCCAGTCAAGGGGTTGTCGTGACGTTGCCTGTTCATAGAAAGTATAAAGACTGGAATGTTTCTAAACAGAACATATTGGGTGTTACAATAAGTGTGTTGCAAAGTTTAGTATTGTTGCATGATAAGCCCATATCTTGACTATTCCGTCATTGTGTTTCTTCTGCCTAGTGATTATTCTGTACTTTGTCACACTTGTTAATATTCTTGTTGTTACAATTTAGACTTATCCGTCTAGGAATCTAACATAGTGTAAAGATGGATGGAACAGAATATGTGTACATGTCCGATCAAGATTATGACAACATCAATACCTCGTCTGAGCCCGTGCAAGGTTTAGCAACGAGAGTCTATAAAGAATTTGAATGTATGATAACCAAATACGGTGAAGATTCTGTCAGAGACGTAATGCCGCTAGCAGTGACGATGCTCGAACAACTCGATCAAGCTATTAAAGATAAAAACGAATCATTAGTGGAAATCGAACTTTTGGAAGACGACAAAGAGCAATTGAAATCACAATACGAGAGAGAACGGCAATGCAAAAGAGACGCGGAGCGGAGATTAATGGAGAGCGAAGACACGGTCGAAAGCATAAGTCTAGAACTGAGGGATAGTAAAGAGAAAATAGATGTCATCTGTCGTCAACTTGACGTCAAGAAAAAAAGTCATAACGAACAAGTCGAACGGCTACAAGAACGGGAAGCGGACTTGAAACAAGAATATCTGGTTCTTCATAAACGGCATTCCGAGATGATTCGGTCGTATGTCGAACATATCGAAAAAACCAAATCACTTCAACAACAAATAACGCCGGACTATTCAGCATATTCTCCCGTCGTAAGAAAGAAAAAATCGGAAATATTCGATCAGTTGAGTCCATTAACTCCGGAAACACCGACGAGTCCGTCAGCGTTGTCAACTCCTATGGAACGTAGCCTTGAAGAAATAGAGAATGCAAAACCAAGACATGCCGAATGGGGCTGTACCATCAATCCGTTCCAGCCTAATGTCCAGCAGGAAATATGTGAAGCAGCAAAAGATGAGAATTTCAATTCAGTTCAAATCGGTGATGCTCAAAGTGATGGCATGAGTGTGGAGTCCAGTAGCAGTAACGCTACTGATTCAGCCCAAGTATTGTGCAATGAATTCCAACAAAATGTACTCAATCTCGGTTGCCCGGTCGAGACATCCACCCCAACTTGTGTAGACGAATACATAGCTGTGAAAAAACCAACGAAACTCGATGTTGAAAACTGTGGAGTCGAAAACGAAGGATTCGAGCATGTTGTCATTGCCAATAGCAACTCGTTATTTGCCGAATTGAACGGCAAAGATCTAGGCGACGTCGACGACGGCGCAGATTTGTTAGGGATGGGGAAAGAATTGGAAAATCTGATGATGGAGAACACTAAATTGATGGCGACGAAAAATGCGCTCGATGTGGTTAAGGATGATTTAATTCATCAGGTAGATCGATTGACAAGTCAGCTTTCTATGTTACAAGAAGACTTGGATCGGTCACATCAAGCTAAGGACTTGCTTTCAAAACGAGCTGTCGAGCTCGAAAACCAACTAAGAGAGGTTGAGAAAAAAATAAGCGAATCAAACAACATATCACCGTCTAGTCACAATTCGAAAGTTTCTGACGACGATGATACAATCCCAATGTCGCAACGGAAGAGATTCACACGTGTCGAAATGGCAAGAGTTTTAATGGAGCGTAATCAATATAAAGAGAGACTTATGGAATTACAAGAAGCGGTCCGGTGGACGGAAATGCTCCGGGCTTCAAGAGATCATCCTGCCGAGGCGGAAGAAGTAACACAACCCAAGGCAAGGAACAAATCTTCTTTTTCTCAATTCTTTAGTCGCCTTTTTGGGCCGAGCAATAACACGGTTACGCATTCGTCTCCGTCCCGTTCAAAAAGACAGAGTAATGCATCAAGTGATGTTTCGAGAATCAGGCATAGTAAATCGGATTCTTTTACCGCATCTCCATCTGCTGGAGGAAAGTGAGCTGTTGCAATAAATTAGCAGATTGAAAACTGCATGAAGATGCAGACACCATGATGTTCTTCTAGCCAGTCATCTACATCCTAGGTGAAATTTTCTGTCTGTATGATGATGATTCACTTATTTAATACTTTTATTTGTCTGGTGCTGTAAAGAGATGAATAGAAATCAAGGCTCTTTGCATGTATTGTTACGTCTGTGCGGCAGGCTTACGAATATTACAGGGATAGTCCATTGTTGCAAATCTTCGTATGCTGTTATATGGCTCAAGTTGTGCATGCTATACCCTACTGCACACTGCTAGGTGCTAGCCAATAGATGACCATTTTTTGGAATAGCCTTGAAACGCAGGCGCTGTCTTATTTTTATCCATCGGTTGGTGATAAGATGGAGGAATTTAGCCTACAGTTTAAAAACCCACCGTCATTCTTCATGTCATTCAGGCGGATCTAATCCTTTACCAGTTCTTGCGGAAGATTGATCCTATGACAATATTGTATTACGTATCTCAATTTCGTTATTTGATTGTACTCGAAAAGTACTTTGTGATACCTTGCCAATTTCCTAATAATGTGTATAATATATATATACTTCTTCGTCACTGTGTATCACCTCATGAGATGTACTGTACCAATAATCGCTAATAACTGTAATAAAGAGTAATATGTTTTGAAAATCTTTATTTTGTTGGAGTAATATATATTGTTATCAGATTGCATTTTATTTTCTAGCATCTAATGTAAGGCCTTACTTCCATTCTTGTGTTGACACTAATTGTGTGAGCCAAGAAGTCAGGTTGTCTCGAACTTTTATACCTAGCTTATGTATGGTCCGATGTTTGATAGGTTCTTTTTAATATCGATTGTGGTGCTGACTGCCTAGAAAGTGAACTGTTTCCTATATCACAGTATGAATATCCATTCGTTGTTGCGAAAATACTGACTAATAGACCATTCAATGAATAGTAAAGATGCCTGTTTCAGTCCGAAATTGTTGATCGCACATAATATATATGGAAGCTAGGGCAGGTCTTTAGATCAATATTTTTTTAAATCCAAGTTTCATGCTCTCTAGCGCATCTCAGCCAAGATTGAGCTTCATAATCAATATGTAATACTGATACCTTGACCTTTTAGTTTGTGCGCGATCTATTCAACATGATTTCATCCTTGTCTTGTTTGGATAGTTTAACCATATATAATCTTAGCTAGTTTGCATTTCGCTTGGCGTCTGTTCGTGTTCCATCTTTGAATTTCCTGTAGTTCGAGCTGGATTCATCAGTCTCAGTGCTCATTCCAAGCCACGACACTAAGAACCTACATGTTTCTGGTTGTTCCACATAGCATCACTGCCATTAGGTTGCTCAGCGCATTCAGCTGCAGCTTTGCTTCTATGTGTCTGTTCCTGCAGACACATAGTGTTAGTCTAATCCGACACAAGAATTGAGGCAATCTGACTCCTTTGCTTACAATTTAATAAAGTTTACTGAATGTTTTTGCCTTGGCTAGTAAGGGTTGAGTTTACATAGTCTTTGTTATGTTGATGTGCTTGTGTGAACCTTTGGAGCATCACACTGTGGTTGAAACTTTTGTTTTATGATGATCATGTGAATGTCAATGTAGGCTACATTATTTCTGAGCTTTGCCATTGAGACTATGATTACAGACTGTATGGTGTTTTTATATGTAGTTATGACAAGCAAATTTTGTCGTAAGTTAATCAATATGATGTCTTGAAATTTGTGTTGCACTCGTAACGATCATTGAAATAAGATTTTGTGTGATGTGTGCTATGCTACTTTCTTGGAAGGCTGTTGAAAGTTCCAAGGTTACAACTTATTGACTCTAGTCTGTAAGGCTACTTAAATAGCCTACTTGGTTTCCATTGAATGCCAAACTATGTTCCGTTTGTTTTTGAGTATGGTTTTCAGCTGCAGCCCCACTTCACTTGATGAAGTAGCGGACCTCTGAAAGCTTTTGAATATTATTATTCTCAATAAACCAAGACCAGACAATAAATCTGCCGTGAATCTTATTAAGGAGCCTTACTAGAACAACTCGTGTCACCTTGGTATTTTGTATAAATACCCCACCCTCACAGCTTCCATACATCACTGAGCCAGAGGCATTATTAAATGTCAGAAAGACTTACTGTGTCACTTAAAGTCATATCCCCACCATAACTTGAAATATTCTTTGCCCTCAAGGTTTCTGGGTAATTGGTACTGGTTGGTAACATTGTTAGACATGCTCTGATTCATACTGTGTCATCGACCGGATGGTAAAAATAAAGTATTACTTAATTGTTGACATTTACTATTTGTTTTCTTTTGCTGAATCAGCTAACTTTTGTTCCTTTTTTCTGATTGCAGTCATTTAATTACCGTTTATTCTAGCACGCAAAGCTTTGCACAGAAAAGCCAATATCAAGTGTCGTACAGTTGGATTATGGCAAAGAAAACCTACGATTTACTCTTCAAGTTACTACTTATTGGTGACTCTGGAGTAGGAAAAACATGTGTTCTTTTTCGATTTTCTGATGACGCGTTTAACACTACCTTCATCTCTACTATAGGTAGGTATCATACCTTGTATTCTCTCATACTAACAATTCTTGCGTGTCGGGATGGGCTAATCGAATCTTTCTTTGGAATTGATTCTAATCAAGTCACCGCCTCTCTAGTTTTACCCTATTAAAGGGCTTACGTATTGTTGTCGTGACATTTATAACCTAGCTGTGTATAGATGGATTCATGCCGGTACCGGAACAGCGCACAATTGGTCTTCTTTATGATGCTGTATGGCATAGGCATATTGATTTTGTTTTCTTTTTGCATCAATTTTCCTCTTTCAACGCTTTGCGTTTCCGACCTCTGACCTACCCACTCCCCAACCATCACCTTAAATTTTATTCAGCAATAGGACTTAATCTCAATGAAATAAAATCCGAGTTTTTCCGTATATTTTAGGAATCGATTTTAAAATCAAAACCGTTGAGCTGAACGGTAAGAAGATCAAGCTGCAGATTTGGTGAGTCAACGGTCGCTTCCTTTGATCCATATTATTTAGACCCGGTCTATTAGTGCCTACCGTATGCCGGACGAGATGTTTCATTCGTATAAATTATTATCACGAGTCTGTGATTAACACTTCCAGTTACTCATTTTCCTGTGTAGGCTTGTCCTTAACCAGATGGATTACATGTACCGGTATCCTAATGCTTTCTTTCTATTGCCTTGGAGTTTCTAATGGTGTATATAAATTCTATTTGCAGGGATACTGCAGGACAGGAGCGTTTTCACACTATCACGACATCATATTACAGGGGAGCTAATGGAATAATGCTCGTCTATGATATAACAAACCCCAAAAGTTTTGACAATATTTCGAAATGGTTAAGAAATATCGAAGAGGTTAAAATTTATATTGACTGAGTTATCTTGAGATTTTTCAATGCAATTGTCAAAGTCACCTCAAACAACCAGGGGCATTTTTCTGTCTCTGATCTCTTTTGGGGGTACACCGAAGTGACAGAATTACAGCTAATTAATAAATTATATACAACAACAATGATCATGTATATAATTATATATAATACTGCCAGTGCCAAACGTATAGACAAAGTGTGAACACATGAGGTAGTCAAGACATATTTGTGAGAATGTCGTGTCCATAATATGGTATATGTGTAGGATTTGACGATATAGGCCTACTGTTATTTTATGGCCCCAAACCTATCATGAATTCACTGAATGAGCCACAATTATGTTCACAATTGAAAATGGCCAATTCAATGCTAATACCAAGAAATTAGCACCACATATTTAACTTCCTACACATTTATGGTATATCTTAACGCAATTCACAACCTTTTGGAGCTCCGCTGCTTCAGCAGGTAAAAGCGGAATCTTTGGTGTCAATTTCTCAGCTAGGCTGCAACCGGTATATCAATCATCTACCATCCTCTCCACTAGAGATCTTAATTTTTATGCTGAATGATTGATTAGTTGATTGCACTATCCTCACTGAACTTAGGCAACTCGTGTAGATTTGGTGCGGCTTTATCTGACTTGTTTATTTTCCGCAGCATGCCAGTGAGGATGTTGAGCGTATGTTACTTGGTAACAAATGCGATATGGAAGAGAAACGCATGATCAGTAAAGAAAGAGGTGAACAGGTATGCCATTGGTTTGATTGCTTAAAGTTCTTGAAATGTAATGCTGGCTCTAAAAGCAGGCTACGGTTATCTCTTTGATCAATACAACATTGAATTTTGTTTAAATAAATAATTTATATCCACCTCGACCACCTGTCCCGGGTCTTCGTTCAGAGATGCTAACCGCAAGGCCAGTTCCGTAGGACAGATGTGTGTAGATCTACACCAATCTGCCGAATTCAGACAAAATATTCGAATGTCCGATGATTGAGTGCATTATGAAATTGCCTGGGGGTGCTCTAAATTTGTAGCCGAGACTGGTATGAGGCATTTGACGATCAGCTACCATTGTTAATGTCAGTGATTCAGACATTGCACGTCTCCAGCAGGTGATCTTCGCCAGGAATTGTGCAATGAAATAGCATATTGAACATGCAGTAGGCCTACTGTGGTACTACAGTAAACATGCTTTATTATGATACCTGCCATCACGTCATCCGTTTGGCTACTTCCTCAACATTTCAATATTTATTCGCGTGCGTCACACCGTGTTCATTATTGTTTGTTCGTTCAGATATCTAGAGAACATGGCATCAAGTTTTATGAAACCAGTGCCAAAAACAACATCAACATTGAAAAAGCGTTCATCACTTTGGCCACAGATATTTTGAACAAGGTAAAATTGTTCTACCAATTTGTTCTTGTTGTTGTTTATCATTTGTATTTGTTCTTTTGCCTGTACTGTAGCTTGGTTATATCTAGCTGTCAACGAAAGAGTTTTCAAGCACTAGATGGCGCTATTGGTGAAGTCGAAAATGCCTTCGAATCATTTGTAATTCGATGTGCCTATCCCCTTTAATGTCCTAGGACCACGGGCCACCCATCAGTACGCTACACACTGATTATTAATATTTTTGCTTATTATGAAACTGCATTCACTAGGTTGTTGTTGGACGACAAAATATAAGTCTGTCTCCTCCTTTTTTCCTTGTCTGTTAACTTTGACAAAGTGTTTGCGTCCAGCCAATGCAAATACGTTACTCACTGATTCTATTTGTGTTACAGACACCTAGCAAAGAATCCGAAAGCTCGAATCCATTCCCACAACAACAACGACCTCAGAGCAAAGGCTGCTGCTGAAGACTTATCTGACATTTTGGATTCTGATTCGGGGTAAATGAAATATCAGCACTCAAACACGCCTTTGACCAATGAGTATACCACAGACGCCAAATATTACTAATAAAAAAGAGTTTGCTAAAAATAACTCAAATTGCGTCGGACATGTGAAAAAAAAATTGATGTGGACACATACTGAAAAGAGTTATGTTATAATTGTTCATTATTGCAACAGTAGCACCTTGTCTTTCGTTCGTTTGTCTGCATGATATATCTCCATTCAAACTCTTTACAATCTATTATGTGTGTCGTACACAGGAAGCACTCGAAAACCTCTAGTTGTATAAGATGGCGTGCAAGGAAACCTGTTGCTAGTACTGTAGTAGACACTACTCTCAACAGGCAAACTTTGATTCCGAAGCAGTGGTGCGTATTCTTGTTGTGTCACCGGCGGCACTGGGAAGCCGTAGCTTGTCTAATGTCCACGTGTAGTGTGTGTTTAAGACCAAGCAGATACAGATTTACTGACGGTGTGATTTATTGTATCTAGAATTCTAAGTATCAACGTTTCTTTTTCTTTTTTTTGCCCGGTATGTCATGCCGGATCCAATGTACTGCTAACAACGCTTGCTGTTGTAACTAATAATCTGCACAGCAATAAACTCTCATGGTATCGAAAAATCGTATCACGTCTGTCATACTGGTAACTTATCAGAATCTAATAAAAAAGGACTTGAATCAAGTCACTCGGCTCTGCCACTGCCATAGGGCTTAAAGATCCGATAAATATCTCACAGGTTATGAAGGCCAGGAATCAACTCTTAACCCCAACTCAGGTTTCAAACGTGGTGCAAAAACTAACATGCTGCCTAGCTTATCTGAGAGCGCTTGAATACCGACCTGACACTGACTGCAAAACAGTTACGACACTTCTGACGGATTATGGTACACATGAAACATTTTGACTATGAAGTTGTTTTTGGTTTGGCTCGATGGAACTTTGAAGACAAAACAGGAAAAACACCACTGTGTTATTAAAAGGTCATTTATTGAGTTCAAGCAGAAACCACAATCAAATCTCATCACGTTTTGACCCAGTCAATAACTTTGTTGACCCATGTTCGATTCCTCATTATCTCTTCCTGCTTTGCAATCTCTAACGCAGTTGCCCTCTCTCTCACATGCTTTGGTACTTGGAGTTCAACGTGTGGGCTGAAGACAAGGACGGTGGTTATTTCTGGAGATAACCAGGGTATCTAATCAAAAAAATCTTATATGTGTTTAAAGATGACTAAGTGGGACTTGATACTACCCTGCCGTAGGTTAATAAGGCCAGGAATCAACTCTCAATCTCAACTTGGGGGCGAGTTAAACGTGACGTTGGTCACTCGGTATTACCTTTCTGGATCCCATTCCTGCACTTCCAAGCTAGCATTATGTTGCACACTCTCTTCCGTGTCGACAGTGTGGGTACTGTTATTCTTAATGAATTTCAATAAAAGGGTAGTCGCATCTCGATGCAATAATATGTCGTCTGTTCCTTCGACGACATCGAACAGCTAAGAAAAAAAGGAGGATCGTTACCAATTATTATTAACATGTTCATCTCATCAGGGAAACCAGTTTAGTGACCTCACCCAGGGTTTTTCAGACCAGATCAGACCACTCAATGGACACGACACGCAGACTGAAAGCTTACAAGGAGCCGCTGCCACTAAAACATTCATCGTGACTAGCATTGGTAATCTGGTGTTCCGAGATGGCATCACTTACCACAAGATTACAGGGTCGTGGCCAAAATCACTTGTTACTATTACTACGGTATAATCTAACCTTCATCAATTGTGTTCCAAAGCATAAGTTCCGCCTTTCATTACTCCCGACGCGAACATTTTCAGGATCAATCGATACTGTGTTCAATTGGTAGCAGAAGAATGCTAAGTGTGAACCATCGCTAATGATTGTCTAAATAATTAAGACAATGGCAACGAACGGTAAAACACACCTCAATGTAACTCTACTAACTTGAACACAAAAAGGACTTTCAATGTCCTTGTCCATCCAGTAACCATTATAATGTGCATGAGCGGCAGACCAAGTCCACCCACTCATGATACCATGACCTTTTATATGTTCTTCGATTTGATCTGTGATGTCACAATGCTCCAAATTGGCTTCATACGTTTGCATGGAAAAACTATAAGCATATGAATCATATTCATAATCTTAATCGTTTATTTGATATATCTGCTCGAATAATGGTATAATCTAGAACGCAACAAACCTTTCAGGTAATGAAATGAATTGAGTATGACCGTGTGGGTAAGGATCATGAACAGGGGGCGGTAGTTCTAATAGCTGTCTTGCTTCTAATGCGTCCTGATAATTCGATAAAACATCACCACCCTTGAATCGGAAACCTGACAAAAAAAAATTCAAATGAGATATAAAAAATAGTAGGCGATGGCTGACGACGCAAATAGTTTAAGATAGAATAAGTGATCACAGATTTAACGTCCAGTCCAGAGCACCGCACCTAATGAAGGAGCAAAGCTCCAAAAGCTCGTTAATCATATTCCAATAGCCTGGACTGGATTTTAAATCTGATGATATATTCCATCTATTAATAAAGCTGTACGGAATACCATCTTCAAAAAAAGAAAAAGAGACTAGGAGAGAGACAGAGCTAGGTTTATTGACCTGGTGAAATGGTGTTGCGGTAGAGCCGATGATCCAGCCCATAAACGTACGGCAAGTGATCTGTGTAAGGCAAGTCCCCTGAAAGCATGAATTCATCCATCCAAGGCGAAAATTCTTTAAGTGGCTCGCAAATCCGGATCTTTAATAACAAAATTGGGTTCATTAAAAGCCCCGTCAGTGGCAATCATGGATATAATATAGTGTCTACACTTACTTGATATAAAGGAGTGTCGTGGGACTGAAAACTGAACGGTAAAGGTGGAACATTAGACTTGTGGAACCCTTTCCCTCTATGCCAATACATTGAATTCTGCGGGTCCTTGTCCAGTGAGCAATGTCGCAGATCAGGATGACGTGGATTGGATGCTAGAAGATAATGTACCACACTCGATATGATTCTGTCTGCACGTTCCTTTCGACTCTATGGACGATGAAATCAAATATTGAATTCTGCATGTGCGAGTGTTACAGAAACAAGTTATATATATAATACTTTTTCTTGACAAGTCTTTTCATTATATATTAATTCCGTTTGGAGTATGGAAGTCAAAAACTGTTCAAATTCTTCAATTTCAGACTCCTCTACCGCAATCGAGTCGACACTATACGGAAGTCCATGCACGAATTTTGTCTTTGTCAAATGTTGATAGAAGTATGACAAATTCTTAGTAAATTCCATGTTAAAACAAGGTGCAATGTATTTCTTCTTGCGATCTTTATCCAGCAGAAGGGCAAATTTCATTTCAACCTGGGTAGATATTACAAAACTGTTAACGGTAATAGCAACATTTCCTCAAGAATCGTCTATCATATATGTGAGATGAAGAGTGTAGTACGGTAACCCAAAATGTCTTTCAAAGTCATTCACTGTATCCAATAGGCCTATAGTTATTGACAGTCACTTACGCTGTCATAATCATGTATCATCTGTCGCTTCTCAATATAATTTGGGTCAAAATATTTTTTTGTTGGTGTTGGAATCATATTCACCCATCTCCTATAAAACATATCGAACCATCGCCAGTGTTGCCAAGACGCACGTTGATCGTCGCCAAGTGGATAATCTAAAAAGTATTATAAAGGTCTTATTACATATATCATTCTTTTAGATTATTGCTTGTTGCATTGCTGAAAAATACATTACCATACTGACGCCTTTGCATTTGACCTTCATATTTGTCTGGCTGATTTCGACGACTAACCGTCAAATTGTTAGCACGCCATCTATACTTATCCCCATACTCAGATTTGGGACGCCTCTTTATACTCTTTGAGTTTAAAGCCGATGATGTTGAGAACGCAATGCGAAACTCAGGTTTGGTCTTCAAGATGCATCTCAAACCATTCATAATTGTACGCTAAGTGTAAAATTGCTATAAACGTGAAATGATTCAACCTGAGTGAATTAATGATAATGTGGTCACGGCTCTATTTACATGATTGCATGGAAGGCACAGCGTACCCCAAACATGGCCTACTTTAGAGTAAACATGCCCCAACACTCATATTGCTTCTTTAGAGCTCTACAATCTGTCTCAGCTCTGCTCCAGTCAGTGGCACAGCCGGAGGGGGGACGGCAGTACGGCATTTGTGATGCTGAACGCAGAGCAGAACGTTGCATCTCATTCTCATGCGTAGTGGGGCATTGTCACTCAGTAACTGCAAGTGCAAGCAATCTCACAGGTTACAAAAATCCCGGTACATCAAGTACCTGCAACAAGAAACGACCATAGCGCTTGCGTCGCAACCGAAAGACCAGCAGCATTGTGCCGTTTTATCGCTGCTGCTGCCCATTTGTCCGGCTATAGCCTCTATAATCTATATGGCTCAGCACCGTACTCTGTTCTCAGTGCAGAGTCTGAAATTTTCAATTTTTATGCCCCTGCCTCTTGGTTCCAGTTACAAGTACAAGTTACAGGATTTTCCTAAAACTCTGTGGTCGCGTATAGTCGGATTTTTTTAATGTGACGTAATGCCCATCGAACCGAAACGACGTTCCGCATGGACAACGCAGAGGAAGTCGTAGTCGACGCGGAGGTGGCGAAACTACTGGGTTGTAAGGCGTGTTCTGTGACATTGTACGATAAAATTCCACTATGGGGCTGGCTTTTTCGAATCTTTGGAAGCGCCTTTTCGGCCAAAAAGAAATGAGAATACTCATGGTCGGTCTTGACGCCGCTGGCAAGACGACGATTTTATATAAGTTGAAGTTGGGGGAAATCGTCACAACCATCCCGACTATCGGTTTCAACGTCGAAACTGTCGAGTACAAAAACATCAGTTTTACGGTGTGGGATGTTGGCGGTCAAGATAAAATCCGTCCACTTTGGCGCCACTACTTCCAAAACACTCAAGGCTTGATTTTTGTTGTGGATAGCAACGATCGTGAGCGAATAGATGAAGCTAAAGAGGAGCTGAGCCGAATGTTATCTGAAGATGAGCTAAGAGATGCCATTGTCCTAGTCTTTGCTAACAAACAGGATCTTCCCAACGCCCTAACTGCTGCTGAAGTGACGGAAAGACTTGGGTTAAATTCGTTGCACAACCGACAATGGTACATTCAGTGTACCTGTGCTACTAATGGAGATGGTCTTTACGAAGGTCTTGATTGGTTGTCCAACACTTTATCTAAAAAGAGTTAAATTTTGAAACAGCATCAAGACTCTATTAAGGCCAAAATAGGCCGACAGATAAGTTATTAGATTCTAATTCATTATAGACGAACATGGTGACCCTGTTTTCGGAATTATAAAAACGCCACACCCATTTCGCAGCCCCAAAGTGTAATTTAATTGTGTTGCAAGATATCGAAGATGTGAAATTTTCAATATCCAGCTTGTTTGCTTTAATCTATTTGAAGTTAGCCTGATAAATAGATTTATCACATCAATGTACCTTATCGGAATATTCCACAAATTGAATTTCGATATTGCTCACATAGTAAGGTGAAATGATCTGAAATTGGATTGTATACTGCTTCTTGATACGCTAACCTTGTAGGCCTATCTCTTATTGCATAAAAATTGATTAGGCCTACAATATGAACCTATTTGACATATTTTTGCTTCATGCGGTCAATGGACTAATGAACATTTCCTATTCCCTTTATGAAATCGTGATAAAAATAAACAATCATGCTTTTTAGTGTAAACAGATATACTTGAAAAGGTATCAAACAATTTGTAATATTTTCCTCGTCAAATAATTTTCAAGGTCATGCTGAAACCTATTGTGACTAACAGTGTATGGTTGGTGGACATTTAATGTGGTATTGCGCAATATAGCCTACAAAATTGGCAATAGCTCTCTTGGCTGTGTTGAATAATACAATGATAGGGCTATATCTTTTTGTGTGTTCTATCTCTGTACGTAAAGGATATCGGGATATTGAAAACAGTTATTCACCTATTAATTATATAACCACAATTTGATGTCGAGTTTGAGACTTTGATTGTTGTTGTATTGTGTATTGATATGTCTTTTTGAGTCTGGTTCAGAAATCGGTAAATCACTTTGCCCCCCAAGCATCATGGTGTGTGCAATTGTAGGTTTTAACAAGTTTTGGGATCATATTAGAAAGGGTTTCATTTAGTCTTATAGACAGTCGTTGATTATTTGCTTATTTTGGCTAGTTGCTGCTTCGATAAAATGCCCAAGTTGTCATTTGTTGCATGGATATGGAATTTCATTGTTAAGCTTCCTAGTAACTGCTATCAACGGAAATGGCATTTTTCTGCTAATGCTCTATATATATGTGATGTAGCCTGTATACTTATGATAATGAGTCAATAATGAGACATGACCTATTCTAACTGATAAAATGGATGAAAAGATTCAAAAATTGAAAAGGGACTCAAACCCATATCTGTCTTCCAACAGTTCGTTTTTGGCTATGCTGGCGGAAATAGTGCAGAATGACAGCAAGAAAGCAGAAGGCAAGTGCAGTTAGAAAAATAGTGAAAAGCCTTATGCTGTACTTGAACTAGTTACTGTGTAATAGGTTGCCTCTCGGTTGCACCAATCGCGTTTTGGACGCAGCTCTTCGCAAAGTATTTTCTTCATGTCAACAATCCCAATCACGATGATTTGCTGTTTTACGTGCGGAAAGATACAGGGCAGGATTTGGAAAAGGTAACATGCCAACACCAAATTAGTTCGGTGGGCATCGCGTCGTATCAACAAAAGCTTGCTGTAGCGCCCCAAATAGTTTATGCCATCTGTCATCAAAGCAGATCAATATAATTATATAGCCTATACTTTGTTTCAAGTCAGTTGATTGAAATGATAGGCTAGCACATGTTAGACTGTGTGCACATCTAGTACCATACCATGCATGCATGATGTGCATTGACGGCAATGTGGTGCGAACTGAGTTGGGAGGCTATTCAAAACTTGTACCCCTTGTCGTCCAGTATCATGCTGATGTGTAGTATACAATAGGCATGAATTGAAAAAGCTGTAGATGGTGGGATAGACGGTCGGCGCCGGTCCACCACCCATCTCATAGTCCAGATTGTGCAATTCTGTACCTTGAGTACGGTACACTAGTTGCACAACCCATATGACAACACACCATATAGCACAGTATTTCAACTTGACCATAAATTTTAGTCAGAAGTCAAAGTCTTCCGTCGAGAGTCCCCTAGGAATCCAGGACTTGGCGATCCTGCAATTGATTGGACTGAAACAGTGTATTTGAATCTCATCTTGCAACAGGTAGACTGCACCAATATAATTATAACCCCTCTTGTGTGAGCAGGGACTGCTTTAGCAGCGTTACATTTTCCTTTTTAAAGCTCAAATACCACCTCACATGTGCGATATGTACCAAAACTGATCATGGCGTCAATATTCACCATAAAGTGACACAGGCATGTTTTTTCTCTAACTAAATCAATAGGCTTGTTGTCATAATCATAATATTTCTGGACTAGGAAGTTTATGCGTCACCAAGTAGACACGATATGGAAGAAAAGGGACCCCAAGCTGAACTTAGCTATCCAAACATTTTCTTCTCAATTGACAGTTTTGATGAGGTGAAGTCAATCAAATTTTGTAACTTAGGGCTCTTTAAAATACTCCCATCACTGGCAGATTTGGAGCGGCATGCACATTAACGAAGGTGAAATCGTCTGCGTAGAAATCGTTGCTCACGATGAGATGAAAGATTATAATTCTGTAATTTTCCTCGGTTCTGTAAGCCATTCATCTTTAAGCACAGTCTACAGCAACAAGGTGATATGCTAAGCTTTTTGTACAATGTTAGAACAATGGCCATTCCATATAATTGCAGACAGAATCACTGGGGTCTGCCAGTAAACTTGTCTCATTCATGACTCTAGGCCTGTACAGGCCGTCAAGTAGCCAAACTCAATTTGTGAAAATGAGAGGGCCGAATGGCAAGGGCTATGCGGAAATGGCTGTGGATCTTTTCAAGAAAGGGAAATCCAAGACTGAAGAAGGAATCGGAGACTCGGGCGTTGCACAGTCATCAAAGTCACTTCCGGATGAATTTGAAGCCGGAAAACGGTATTTAACCGCCATGCCGTCAAGAGGTAAGGACTACTGGTACTGGCTTAAGCTATATTAGTCACACTACTGTCTAGGCCAAATACGTACATTCAGATTGGAACACCCTGGTTGGGCAGGATTGAAAATCTTCCTGGCATAGGAGCTAGCTGATTAGGCCTAGCAGCTCAGTTACACATCCAGGTTCATTGTAATCAGTTATGACTGGGCCTATGTGTGTCGTGGTCCTGATGCTTTGCTTCATGATGGCTACTGACAGCAGATCCTACTCGTCGAAATGACAATTCCCAAAGGAGAAAACCAACAAGCTCTTCGTTATCGACTCAACTGACTTACGTAACCCTTCCATGGCATAACATAGTGTTAGGTAAGTTTACATGACATACAATAACTAGGTCGAGTCCACACTTAACAAAACTTATTCCATCAGATTTATTGCGAACGTATGAATGCCCGACAGAGTGCAGAAAACCAGTGCTTGGATGAACGATGAAAAGAAAGTCATGATTGTCTTCACACGCAACTGTGCAATATTTCCATCCTATTTTCTAACGATAGCGGTGCAGTAACTCATTTCTATATTGTTTTCAAGAGCATCTTCCGTGTCGTAGCGATTAATAATGCTGTTAAATATAATGAATGATATTTGCTACGTTATAGTCGAGCAATATAGCAACCATATTTTTTCTTACCTGTGATCCAAAGTGACCACAATAAAACATGAGGTGGCAGTAGGTCTGTGTACTGACGGATAGCAGAAATGAGTCTCTCGGCAGAGTTTTTCGGCTTCTCTTTTCCACTCTGAAGCAAAACAAAGCAAAATGCTCAACTGGTCGTAGTTTGTACAATTAGCTGATATGTTCGGCATGACTCTTGGAGCTATGTGGATAGTGACAGCTGACAGGCCCCTGTGCAACTTGTACATTACGGGTCAGTCCAGTCTTGACCACATGCATACATGGGTTTATGATCGATCATTAGGCACAGCTGACAGGCAGGTATGATTTGCCCAATTCTGAAATATTTGCAAACGGTGTTAGCCCCTACCTTTGCTTGTAAGCCATGGAATTTCAAAAAGTTGCTAAGATCCCCGTGATCTTTAGTGATTGTAGGCAAATATTCACGGCTGAACTTTCTCGTCCAAGTTCTTTTGGGGATTCCACCACTCATTGTCAGATGAGTGAAATGATACAAATACAACTCCGCCTTCATGTATTTTGGCGGCGACTTTTTGAAAGGATACACTTCTTGATCGATCAACTTTAAAACTGGAAAAGAATGTTTGCCAATTAGTGTTACACTACGACACTTTAAATTTTCAAGACGTTTTCACCATCCTTCTTTCCCTTCAGCAACTTGTCCACCAGACTAACGAACCATGGGTTGTGTTGATATTGTCCCAAAGCAGCAAACCACATTTGCCAATCGAGTCTTGGTTGATGTGGAACTGAAATATGCTATTAGTATTGAATCAGCCATAGTAAAACGGGACAAAAGCAATGCTCACTTATCCATGGCAGAGCTTGGGATGTTGCACCAGGTTTGTACAGGAACTCTATTTCCTATGAGAATAGAGAACGTACACTGGTTAGTAATGTCATCTTCCCCAATTCTCAGCCGGCAAAGCATACTTTCCAAGGGCCCTTTGCTGAATTTGCACCCATTAATATGACTTCAGGTCTCCCACCCACACCTGTCATGGACCGGAACAGACCGTACGAATGGACTAATTCATATTCCCTTGCGGCTGAATGCCATCGTTGAACAATCGGCCAGCAGTTCCGATCGCTCGTAATAGATTTCAATGGGACCTAAACGAGAAAAACACACCGGTTAGTTAGACCAACAAGAATCATACCCAGCTTATCCTACCATGCTGATAGCAAAAAGGTATATGCACAATCCAAACACAAAAATGTACTTCATTGCCTCTTTAACCTTCTGTAGGAGTGAACCTCTACGGAAGCATCTTTAAAAGCAATAGTTGATACGTCTTGCAAACACTAGACTAACAACATAAAAATGGATGCCTTACAAGTTTAGTGTGTACAGTGACTCAAGGGCAAAAAATATTGCACCAATCCATATACCAGTCGACGTCCATTCATCCACCCAGGATCGGAAATCGTCAGCAGTAAATGCTGTGAAAACGTACTGTAAATACCTCATATATTCAGACTGTAGACGTTCAACATACTAATCGCTGAATGTAAGAAATTTCCATTCTTATTCAGTTTCAACCCAAAATATTCCACAGTGTAATGTGCAAATCCCATAATAATCATAGCAGTTGTGATCGCAGCCACGACTTTTTGTAGTTTTCTGAAGTTTTTCGTGCCAAGCTCGGTTTTCTTTCTGTCTGTAAATTGTATATATATATAGCATCTATTAGAGTATGTTCATTGCTCATACCACAATACTTATCTCACATTTACTTGATTTTACACTATAGGTTGATAGATGCTCATCGTCTACAGCCGACAAACATAAAATGATTGTTAAGAAGTTGAAGAAATTATAATTCCCCGTTACAATGATGGTGATCATTAACAGAACCTGTTGATTATTTATTATTATTAATGTGTTTCAACATGGGGTCAGGATAACGGACTCTGGCCTATATTCAGTGGCTTGAGAAGGATAAAATCTATGCCGAGGTCAAGTGTTGATACTATTACTCAATTGGGAGTAATCCACACCATGAAGCACCCCTATCGGTTGGTTATGATACGGAACTTCAATTCAGATCGACGCTCACCCAAGAGTAGCTCAAACTCCACTCAGCCTAGGTAAGATTCAGTGCATCGAATTCATGCTTACCTGTCCATAAACCGCGATAAGACGAAGCCTTCGCACTGGAGCAAATAGTAAAAATGGCAACACAATTTCTATGACATAAGTTCCCACGACGCCAAGTCTCAAGAACCATTGTGGTAACTGATGAGCCCACCATGCCAAGGGTGTTGGAATACACTGCAAATAGATATGCAAAAAAATTGATGTATCAATTATGAAAGAAGGCTGCACAGACGTTTACAAACCTGTGTCTCAAAATGATAGTTCAATGCTGAAAAACAATCAAGATATATTGTTATAACCCATTGTTGATGTGTAAACTATGTCTTACCAGTGAGTCCCCACCATGTTGGACAATTGCTTGTCAGTTTCACCACACCGGATGCAAACATAAGACGAAATAGTAACCACTTCACCAAGAAGAAAGGTATGCGATAAAGTGAACTGTAGAGGAAAACTAACTATTAGACATGGAGGCATGGGCTTAACTGATAATTTTTCAATGAAATATTCAATGGTGGCATAGGAAGTTAGGAACACCCGGTAATTGTTGTAAATATAAAAATCCCTTCCAGTTTCAGAACTAGATCAGTTCATTCAATCACTAAATTAATTGATTGTTTAGTCTAACAGCCTGTTTAATCACCTGTTTCTTCCAAAAGGTGTCATCGGTGCCACTAAACCGGTAAGAACTCCAGCCTCGAGTAGTAGAATATCCCATTGAAATGAAGAGAAGGTCTGCCCAACCTGATTTTACAAACGTTTTATTCTAATTGTGTATATTATATATCAATATGCTACTCAGAAGTGGCGAGCCTACCTGATATATCGAAAAATACAAAAACCACATAATGATGAACACTGGCATGGACCACATGCATTTGAAAATGAGGCACAGGAAGGAAATGAAGAGTCCTAAATGGATAAAATAAAACATGAATCTGAATTATCGTATTTGGCTGTATATAACCAATTACCTGCCAAACATACAATCTCTACAGACGTCTGTGGAGAGAAACCATAGGAAATGAGTGGCCATATTGCATTTGGTTTCTTGAAAGCATTGCCATCAGCCATTTGCATGCGTTCCAATGTATTCCGCACAGGCAGTAGACCATTATCACCATAAAGGCCTGAACATGGAATCTATTATAATGCAGTGAACCAGTGCAATGGGTATATAATATATTCTTACCGGGTAGCTGGACAAACCATGAACCGAAGGCGAAAAGGTATATAAGGGACATTCCATACAAGAAAATTTCTCTTGCTTTATGGCTCCCATCCATCATGATTAAAAGTATTGTAGACTAGAAAAAGAAAATGAGAAAAATCGTTTTCATTTTATTTTGTCGATCTTCCAGTGCAATCAAATAATAAACAGCTTAATCCCCAGTCCTTATTTTCCCGTCTTTCCTGCAGTCTTCGTAAATCCCGCACTGTTCTTTTCATTTCTGACACCATCTGCTCCGCATGAGCATTGTCACAGTGTTCCGCTATATTCCGTGAGTTATTGAATGGATTTCTAATCCACATTTTTGAGTGCTGTCGATTTCTGGTGCGCACTCTCCCATACAAAATGCATAGTTGTTTTCCACGTAGACCATGAGTGGCGAAATAATTAAAGTAACCAAGTAAAAGCTCTGACACGGTCTCTGTGTTAAGCACGCTTGCCTTTGTCTTGAGATCATACGGCGTAACTCTAATGTCAAAAGCATCACGGTGCATCTTGCCGATATCACTGGATTGTGGTATAACATTGACTCTCGCGAGGTAAACAAGCACCAACATCTGCAGCATAAAAGGTGTAAAACCTCTATAGGATTTGCCGCGATCAATAAGCGACCTTGATTCGGCCCATTTTCTTATTATAAGCAGCATTAAACGAACTCTATCATCATATCGGATATACCAATTAATCATATTTAAAAAATTAAAGCCGTTTAATTGATTCACAGTCAAATCAACAGGTAGACCTAAGAGAGGGTAATAAAATTTCAACAATGGGACGCGAGGTTCAAGAAGGAGTTGCATGTCTTCAACCTGCAAGTGTGACTTGATGATATCTCTCGCGGCGTGTAGAATTTCAATATTTTCATGTTCGATGGCAGAGCGTGATGCAGACTCTCTGTCAACCAAATTATGAAGGCGAGGAAGGGCTTTAGTTGTGTTCTTAATATAATTACTTGTTATAATTAAGATATCCATATCAGAACCGGGAATACCAGCTCCACTTAAGCTCGAACCAAACGGTCGAAGAAAATAGTCAGTACCAAGATTTCTATGAAATATATCATTCATTGCAGATAATAATAAATATCGGCAACGGATTTCATCTGATGACGCTGGCAGCATATTTTTAATCAATTCAATCTGAGATTCCATGCATTTTTGCTTGTTCAATTCATTTTTTAGAACTTGGGGAATTTGTGAAAAGAAGTCTTTTAACGTGTCTTGCTTCCACTTAAAAACTCCTGTATCTTTCAAAGTTTTGACAGGCATTTTGGACTTGGAATGCCTTAGCTTGACCATTCGACTTACAATTGCACCATCCTCACCCAAATTCAACAAACTATCAGCACTATGCTTGTTAGTGAACTCAACAAGATATCTCTGCCTATTTTGAAGTGTAGCTAGTCGAGAAAAATACGCAATTTGTCCATGCTTCGATAGAATTTGCTGAGCATTTTTCAAGCATGATTCATCGTTAATATCAGAAATTTCGACTATCACAGTTTGTTTTGCCTGCTTTGTCAGGAACCTGTGTGCTTCAGGAAATGATAACTTGTTTGTAAGGAGTATGTCTTCATCGTCCACATTCAGCGGGTTACCCTGAGTCGACAACTGTTCCACACAAAAGTTCAGGGAAGTTGGAAGTCGCAGTAATCCGCGAAAGCTGAGCTGTTTGATCATGACACCACGAGATTCTTGCTTTGCCTAGTGTGCTACAAGGAAGCAAATGTACAGTTAATGTCAACCTGCAAATTCATTCTTGAAACCACAGCAACCAATCAGCATTGGTGGGTGGGTATACTAAAGACCTAAACAGCCTGCCTACTCTTTGAATAAAGGCATTGCATATTTAATTCATGTACGCCAGATTTCCAATCCAACGTTGTAGTTGTAGATTATTATCGATTGCCGCATCATCGATCGATGGAGACAGGCATGAGTTACTGTCACGGGAGGGCGCTAGATGTCATAGCCAACTCACTGAGCTGACGTATTCGAGAAATGATGTCAGAACTTCAAAACTACATTCGACATTTCGAAATATAAATTCTTACATCGACACTCCTTTAATACCCCTTTTATCTGGTTTCCTGACTTTCGTGACCTGACATATTATGCCTATGTAAAGGTGAACACGATCAAAGGCAGTCGTTAGTGAGGTAGGGCTATTGAACCTCAAGGTGTCGTCATAGAGTTATTTTTTTATTGCAGCATTGCAGCAAGTCGTTCGTTTGCAAAATTGCGTCTCCTTGATCAGCCGGAATTTCCAATCTGGAAAGCTGGGCAGGTTTCCCCGCTAAGAAGGAAATTTTGTAGTTCTTCTGTGATGGCCTGCATGGTTTGGGACTTTGTGTCGTGAATTAGAACTTTTTGATGTTTAGCCTAAACATATGTCGGCCTGAGGGGATTTGCATCCATGTAAGATCACATATAGCCTATATACATACAGTAGGCCTACATCCATATCAAACGGGTCGGCGTATAGGCCTATCTATAGCCTTGGTCTAGCCCCTAACCGAGATACCTACAATATAAACGTGGAATACTGAATATGTATTCAGTAGGCTATTATATGGCATAAACATTTCAATGCGGACGTTTTATAGCCAATCCGTAATGACCGCAGTAGCCTATATATTTGCTTGGAGCATCTGATATAACGAGAAATCGGAATTGTCACGAAGTGCCAGCAAACAACGTCTTATCTCCAAAACGTTCCGGTCCCATAGCTGTGTAACCACCATCTACGGCGTAATCGGCTCCCGTCACGAAGTTTGCGTCTCTATCAGAAAGTACAAAAACAAAAGGCTATTATTCAAACACGGTAGGTCAATTCATTCGTTACGCCTATGCTATTGAGATAAACTACCTGCTCGAGAGAAAAGTGACTACGGCCGCAACCTCTGACGTTTCGCCCTCGCGACCCAACATGTGGTATTTAGCGGTAGCAGACATCATTGCTTCTCTTGTTCCATCTGGAGATGCCTTAGCTTGCTGTAAAATATGAATTTCCTAATCTCACTATATCATCAAATCAGGTTTCGCGACCAACTTGCGTGCCTACTTCCGGTGACCAGACGAATGCCGGACTGACTTCGTTCACTCGGATTCCGCGATTCGCCAAATCTAATGCCATGCATCTTGTGACAGCACTAATGGCAGCCTTCGTTGCTGAGTAAGTCCACCGCATTGGTTGGGCTCGTTTTCCTGACGCGCTGCTCAGATTTACGATGGTACTTCCTGTGAAGACATAGTTTTAGTTAATAATATATGACACTTCCACAGATTAGTCATGGCAGCGCCGTTTCAAACGTCAACTGTTCGATAATATATATATGTCAGGAGTCGCTAAATTTGCGTATTCTTAGAATTCAGTAAGGTATGCTTCAGTAAGCACAATAGGATGTCATCTGCTACCACGAGTCAGCAAATTAGCAAATGTGCGGATAGCAGCGGAAGTCGAACTGCGGCAACTGTTTCATGCGAATCTCATGACGATGATGCATCGGAAATTTGATATGCAATAACATTACCAGTCTTGACGACTGCCACACGTCAGTGGCACTCCTGACGAAGTACATGATATAAGACTATTGTTTGTTCACTGTATGCACCAATACTAACCTTTCGGCATGTGTGGAAGGCATGCCTGCACGATATTGGAGTAACCCATAACGTTGACATCAAAACTATTTCGCCAATCGTCCACGGCAGCATCCTCACCTGCAAAATATATTTCATCTTTACAGTCTTACAAAATTGATCTTTACGACAGCCTATCATGAGGCACACCAAATTTGCATCTTCCTTTTAGAACAGTCAGTCGTAAAGTGTGGGCGATAAAGTGAGATTCCCAGCCCATATCGGATCTAATCTATGGAGATCAAGCGTATCCCTAAACATTTTGATCCTACTCTCCCAGCTCCAGACACAATCCAACCGTGCAAAATACATATCAAAGGGATATTAATCATACATAATAAGCCTGTCAGTTTAGCGACCCGGCTACACAAATATCCATTATAGACAGGGCAAGTCGTGTGTCTAGTGCCAGTCCTTAGCTACAGGTAGGGTAACTTACAGTATATTTGATTTTTATATGAATACGATTCCAGATATTTATACCTTTCGATCCAAAATAGGCTGCGGTATTCACAACATGATGAATTTCATGCCCGAATTCTTTAACTAATTCTGATACGGCTCTTCGACAACTTAGTGGTTTTGTGACATCGACGAAGTAGTATTTTGCAGTTCCTGCTAAATCCTCAGAATTGATATGCAAAACTGCAGCCCTTCCCCTCGATTCGTTAAAATCCAGAATTGCGACTTTGGCGCCATCGTTAGCAAAACGATGTGCGGATGCAAAACCTATTCCAGATGCCCCACCAGAGGATACCACAACTCGGTCCTTAAACCGCCCAACTGTGTATCTTTCATCTAACGGTGGCTGGTTGCATGGATAGAAAGACGATTCCATTTCGCTGTTGTGTATTTCTACTCTTATTCATAACTATAACGTGACTTTAGATTATATTCAGCACACACATCTATATAATCATTAACCTGGTTGGTGAAGCGTATTTGGTCGGTATTAGGCAGGTGAGCATGTTGCCGTGGCTGGCTTTGACGCAGTGCTGGTGAATACGAATAGTTATACTGACTCTGGTGGGTCTGATGGTCAGGTACTCGTGGTGTATTTTCAATAAACCAGGCTGTAATGTGCTGTGTTGTCTGTACAACGCCGCCATGAATAATTGTATAACCTACGTCAGTCTAACATCCAACACTATGTTCGTATGTTCGACTTATAGTACGTAGGCTACTACCCTGAGTTACGGGAACAGGAGTGTTATTCCCTTAGCCCTAAACACAGTTTCAAGTGGCCTACTGATAGCCAATAGCACTTCGCACCCTCTCACGAAATTGCGTGTGGTGAATCTATAGCAGGCATGTTTCAATTCAAAATATATGCAGTGTAAACAGCCAGACCTTATGTCACTATACGTAACGCGTCATGACGACATGGTACAAGAAAAAATTGTGACATGATGATCGAACCATTTCTCACTAAACGTGACTTTACGTGATTATGTCAGCATAGTCCGAAACTTTCTGAGCAGTAACGGGAACACGAATTGTTGATGCTCAAGCGAAAATGCGGGATTTTCTAAAGACCGCCGAGTCTATTGGTTACAACACTTCCACTTTCAGTGTCAACGGGAAGTCCCAACGAGCTATTCAATAGCGCAAGGGAGTTGTTCCAAACGTTAGGGAATGGCTAGTATGGCTAGTATCGACGCCGAAAACGAGCAGGATGTTATAGGCCTACAGTAGGCTAGGCCTACCTCTTTGATAGCGGTAGACAGACCAGCAACCAAGAGGCAAACAGCGACGTACCTGTTTTCACTTATATTGGCATCAAAATTAACATATTCAATATGATGTGATGATCATGAAGATGGATTTTTATCGGTTCATTCACTCCGCGTTTACCGATAACGACCGGCTAAAGTCTCAAGTTGCGCCATCTCGTGGATGGAATTCATTAGAGCTAGCGACGAACACTCGATCATATCAAGTAATATTTATTGTTCTTAAATCTGTTGAAGTTAAAGACCTCTACCGCACTGCGTAGTCCTGATCATCGCTAAACTAACCTCAGGCAGTTCCGCGCATTTCTTTCGACCCTCCCCATCCACAGCCATTCGCGTTACAGTCGAGACAAGTTTTTTTAAGAGGTTTTGCGTGATTTCGTCTACATCAACGTTTCAACGCAGTCAAAGACACCATAATCCAACATGCAAGCAACAAACAAAGGACACAACTTTACACTTTTCTCCAGAAATAGGCGTCCACGTCCAGAAATGCCGCCTTTAAAATGATGGTGTGCACATAACGAACGAGTGATCGTGATCGCTTGGCGGTATATTCTTTTCATCAAGGACTTTTTGTCATATGAAAATGTTACCGCAGATGCATTATTATAGGTCGGGTGTTGTCACGAAAAATCGACTTGCGGCCGAAATTTCATGACGTAGAGACACTTAAAGTCGCTTAACCTTTTTCAGATTATATCCGCTCACGGCGGCGAAATACTTTCATTGGTTTCAATCAACAGATTGACTCATCAGATCACGTTCCAACTAGCAGACGATCAATCACGCATTATGAGCTAATAAGTAAAATCCCAGGCAAAACGTTGATATGACATCACAATAAGAGACAAGGACAACAGACTGACCAGAAGAGAGATGAATAAAGAGCGATATAAAAAATTAGACGTATGGTCCATCAGGAAGTGAAATCGACCCAACCAGCAGATCGATGGTGTATAGTAATAGTGTGAAACCTCAATAAAGTCACTTAAAACGGTGCAAGCAGGTCATGCGCGACCACTGCAAAACAGGAAGATACAAAAATTCGGTGATGCCCGTTACAAAGCTTTACGGGGGTCGAGCCAACGATACCGATCGATACAGATGATAAATAATTCATCCCATATAAAATTAACTCGATAGAATATGTCATAGTGGGAATTATAACCTCACATATGGCATCGCATGACAGAGGTTATCGTAAAGATCTCCGTAAACACCCAGAGCACCTGACAGCGAGACCAAACAGAAAGTGATACGTCCACACTGAAGGTGTCGTTTTTCGTAAAAAAATGGGAACACGCCGTCATCAGTGCCATGAAACAAAGCATAATATCATTAGGTAGTAATCACAGTAACTGAAAAAAAAATCGTGCAGGGTGACAGACAGAACAAGAGCGTCGAGGGGTTTGTCGCTTTAGAAGTACAACTTGTATCAGCAATAGCTACAATCATAAAAATAAAAACAATAAACACAACGAAAAGAGACAGCGCGAAAAAGACTTCGCAAAGAGGATACGATACAACCAAGCAGCAGTTATAGAGAAGTCACCGACAATTCGTCTTACTCGTATGCAAATCCCTTCAACAACAAAAACAAGGGGACTAAGAACATAAGTTTCCATGTAAAAAGAACCGAGTTCGTGTCCTCTTGTGGGGTTTGACTGAGCTTAGGTTCTGAAGACTAAACACAACTAGAGTCTTGAAATCAATCCAAAATCCGCCACAAACTCGCCATGTTTAGCTCCAACCGTTGTCTTTAATCATGTGAATCAATTCAATGATGTATTTCCCTTCTTTATATTTTTGACTGTTATCGTAAGCCGTTTCCTATAAAAATAGCTTCAATGAGTTTCGTGAATGTATAAAATCAATCAATTCAGCGTAAAATCTATTCGAGTATAAGCTATACGGTGAATGCAGTCACGGATTTAGACTTATAGCCGATTACGTTACGACGTTACGTCATCCACGATTTCCTACGTGATGGTGCTTAGGTTTATTCTTTAGGCACGTTGTTACCCTTTTGTTAACCCTCTATACGACGCATACGATTTATCTTCAATACATCAGCCCACAGGCGAGACATAAGGTCAAACGGATGGCAAAAGTTGACAGAGCTAACTACCAGCAGTTGGAGACAGACGATAACATCTCACACGTTGCACGATCTTATGGTGGTATCACACGAGAATGTTTTGACTTGCTCATGACCTCATACGAACAGCCTAATTTTAAAAAAGTCCCCTTCATATGGCCAATCTTACAGATATTCAGAAGACTTCTCAGACGTGTTAGCAACACATCTAATCCTATACGTAATTGCTCAAATCCTACAATACTACTATTATAAGGCGCTGTGTCGAGACTAATGCCAATTAAGTCTGAGCGAACATCGAGGTAACTAGTTAATCACCATTCAAATTGAGAATGTCAATGTTAAAAAAAGAACTTGATAGTTCAATTACAGTCGACAAGATGAGAAAATAGAACTTGAAATCGCTGTAAAAAATTAATCTTCTGTGGGAATAACGACGCCACTCCATATACTGACGAAAACGGCTGCACGAAAAACCGCCGTAACCAAGCAAATACCATTGTCAATATTATTTCCTATCTCGCTTAGCCGACATTAAGAAAACACCACATCCGTTTATTATCGTGCACGTTCGTTAACAAAAGCACAGCCGGCACTCAAACGAAACAAAAGTACTTATATCATGTCGTGACTAGCCGTCCGCTATTCCGACATAATGATCCCACTCATGAATAGTCAGAGATATTCAAAGGTATTGAAAAAAGAGACTACGAATCCGTTGATATTACTCACATCCGATCTAAATGTACTTAAAGTGAGGGAAATTACTATCTGATAAAAGTCCAGTAATGACCCAATTACAATTTACGCTAATGGTTCGGGAAATTTGTAATTTTACACTGGCACGTGACGTCACGATTAACCACAACTGAAGATGATCCGGTTTTAACGTTACGTTGAATGATGGATCAAACAATTATCACGCGGCAAGTCATTATTAGGTAGTTTCACATTATCCTTGTTGCTAACCGCATGAAAATTACCTCCATATTGATTACGAAAGACCTCTTCACCATGGGTAACTAATCAACGCGCGGGAAGTCTGACAAGGGATACAACGATCGATTGTAACTTCATTCACAGGGACAGAAAAAAGTTAGCAGTTTTATGACATCAACAAATCGAATTTATATCGACAGTGCTTCAAGACGTTTTCATGATAAACATGCTTGTGCTTACGCGATGAGCTGTAGTAAGTGGGTAGCGGCGATAATAAATATCCGCCATGCGTCGACGACTTGCGCCTTCGAACCAGTTCATGCGTCGCTAATTCCCATGCTCTGTTTCATTACTGATATGGGGCTTTACGCAAGCATGGGGTAAGTATCGTTACGGTCGAGAAATATATAAGTTTGGTTAACTACAAGGTGGGATCCAGCTGGGAAGTCCATTGGATTGAACGTCAATGACAACAGGGTTTTTACTTCTCTATAGGCATTACTAACTGATATAGGCATTTAAACATATCCTTCTTATAGTTTGAAATTTTTTGTAATATATACAGAACTTCAGAATTGCTTGAAATAGTTTATTCATATCAAAGGTTAATATTGATATGAATAAACTATTTCAAGCAGTTTGGAATTTCTACGTCTACTTACATATTTCCATCCCAAAATGGTTTTGCAGCACTCGCAAAATATATCCGCTACTGAGTGTAGTCCTGTGAGCAGTTGTCTTTGTTCAGATGGTCCGCATTTTATGTTTACACTGAAAACAATTGAAAAGGGTATTTAAACAATCTGTGGACCGGAGCACGATATGCTATTATTGAGCATATTGTCTGTATCAAATTTCATTTTATCTCAAACAGTCGCCGATTCATGCGAAAATGTGAATGTATTGCAACTGCTCCATCCCCGGTGACCTGACATTTATAGCACACAGTTCGACTTTTGTTGTGTATGGCGATTTGTCGTTGGAAAATTTGTAATTGCAATAATGTTATGTTCCACAGAAACAAACCATTTCCTTCCTACAGTATAGGCTACGGTTTAATAGGCGCCAGATGTCTAGAAGTCTATACGCGAATCGGCTTGCGAAATTGATGAGAAAATTGGGCAAATTAGACTTGTCATGTTTGAGCAAACCAGGCTGACCGTTTCCACTTGATGTGTGAAGGTCGCATTTTAAAATCCTAAGATAGGTCAGATAAAGCCATCACGGGATTGAATTTCCATGCTGCCGATCATTCAATTAAATACAATCCATAGAAAATTTTAAGTGTCGTCAGAATGATAGTCTCGTGAATACCTCTAGGCATTATTTTTGCTGCCTTGCAATTTCCTTTTGATCGTGCAAAAAAAAACTGCTGTGGTAAAATGTCAGCTAACTGTTTTGATATTTTAACGGAAATCATTGGTACAAGCTACTTACACAGAATTAAAGAGGTACGCTCTTCCTTGACTCCCTTGGAATGACTGTAACATAAAATATTATTACTTTAAAAATCTGCTTCCGGTATGGCAGAACCATGTAACTGCGCGGTACTTAAAACCAAAGTTGCCATGACGCATAGGGAGCTGGCCATCAGCTTCTCATGATTTCTTGAGACATGAGACATCACTTGTGATCAACCGTACAGACTCAAAACACGAATATAATTCTACAGTATTTATGTTTACTTACCTTTGATATAAGATCATCATGCTTTGCCAAATCAGCTCTGCAATGTACACAGCTGTATTTTCTTTGACATTCAGGACCCAAGTATGCCTGGAAAGTCTTCACCATTTTGGAACGTTCAACGTGATACAGAATAGGATACAGTGAGACAGAAATCACAAGGCACTCACTGCATTTAGCAAGTCGATATCAATAATATAGACACGACTGTTTATGGCTATACACTGCACAGATGAAAATGCGAACCGATCAATGAGGCACAACTTCACTGAATATGATAATCAAGAAATGTGCACCATCACATTCACTGATCAATACCATAGCGATTGAGTCGATAAATGGTCAACAGCTCACGACGGCAAGACTTGACTGGCTATCATAAACCGTTGACAACCAACGCTTACATATATCTCGCAGTGAAAACACAACACCCGTTACCAAGCAAAGAACAGTTTCCTGCTATTCACTTTTCAAGGAAGTATTTTCAGCGTCATCATTGGTACGGGTCAGGCAGCTGCAAACGATGCTGTTACATCTGCATAGCAGCAGTTCTATTCCAGTCAGCAATTTCTATTCCTGCTGTGATACTGAAATTCTTTGCCCGTAGTTGCCATGCGACTGTCGCGAAGGATATGGCGAATAGGAACGCACAGTACTAAGCTTCCTGTTCCGAGATCTCCAATGAATTATACGCATACGTGGATTTGCGCACATTACAAAGACTAAATGATCTGTGTTCGGCCATAACCTGAGCGCAATAAATAAAGGAAATGCCAACGCGTGTAAGTCATGCAGACTTCTCAAAATATTTACTTCGTTCCTGCTACGGCTGTACGTTCGCAGGTAAACATCCTGACGCGCATATCCTCTGAACAAATCATGCATGGGTTTAGGGTTAATGGACTTGCTCGCCTCCCGTTTACCCAAAGCTTAGCGATGCGCATGAAAGAGCCCTCTCGAAAACAAGCCACTAATATTCTACTGGCTGTGGAACGGTCGATCAGCATATACGTCAGTAGACTGTCTGACTGTGCTAGGAGCAGCTGAGCTATTTCTCTTTGTTGTGACGCTAGCAAGCAGCGTTTTTCACTAGCCTGCTCTCCTACCTCCCACACACCCACTGCTTTCACGTCGTTAATTCAACGAGGCCTCGCGTTGTTCGTGTTTCTGCGTGATCTCCGGCGAATAGCCGCTGGCACAAAGCAATACCTCGAAATGTTTTCAACGGTCGCTTTAAAAGTCAGCTGTTTCCCGTCGGAAAGCTGGTGTAAGTAAACAAAAGCCGCCCTCCAGTAATAATACCGCGGCAGTCGTGATTTTAGACATTCATTGTTAATGCTAAATGAAAGCTGAAAAGGTTTGGCAATTGCTGTTGCATTAGTAAAAAGCTCTCAGTCACATGTTTCGGGTCTTAAAATGAAATATTAGCATATCTTTGCACTACATGGTAGAGAATTTCACCTGTGCCTCGTGGAAATACGCTACGAAGCAGCCTTAATTTTCTTTTATGGTACTGTATATGTTCCTTCTTTCATTTGTATACTTGCATATTAGATTATCCTATACAGTAATATCAGCATCTGCTATCTGAGGCGTTTTAATCTAACGCATGCAGTAATCATCAGTACGCATGCATCATATTGCCGAAGGGAAAAAACATCATAGGGGATGAGTGCGTAATTTGTAGATACGAGTTTATGACGAACGGGTCGATCCCTGAAAGTATTAGATACTTTGGGTGCTTATGACACTGTGCCACTTATGGGTTTAATCACATTAGTTATGGGGTAGTCGTTATCCTACTGACCTGTTTCTTATAATGTGATTATTAGTCCCCTAATGGCCTACTCTAAAGTAGGCCATGGTCACCTGCTGAGGTTGTCTAGACTCAGCTTGTGTTGTTTCTGTATATATTGCTTTGTCTTATGACAGACTACACACTGAAGACTGACTGAGTACTGACTACAACTGTACTTCTGAATATACTGTACAAATTGTGTGAAGTCGTGTCGTTGGCTGTAAGGACTGATTAAGCTGTGCTATACTCTGTTAGTGGAACGAGGTGATAGGATCTCAAGCCGTTGAGCCCCGGTACAGATTGCGCTATCATATTATCAATCACAACTTCCGTTTCATCATTTACTCATTTCAAGTTATCTCGTTCGGGGGATATGGGGTTATTCTTACCCGTACCGTTCAGTTGATCGAGTGGTTTAGACTGTCCGCCTTCTGATCGGGAGGTTCCGGGTTCGATTCCCGACCGAGTCAAATCGAAGACTTTAAAATTGATATCCGTTCCTTCCCTGCCTGGCAGTCGGTATCGGGGAAGTGCGGAGAGTCGTCATTGTAAATGTGATCCAGGCTATAAACTGGAAGTATTGACACGTATATCGTAAGCATTGACCTGGCGTAAATGACCTTAGTAGTTGAAAACGCCATAAAATTCCAAACAAATAAACCCGTACCCGAAAACGGCAAATGGTATCTGTAGAGTCCCAACGAGACGGGCAGAGCAGTCGAGCAGTGGCGATATGGCCTAATGCCAGGGAAGCTTTGTGACATACATATGAACACTACTTATGTAAGTCCGAGCCACTAGCATCACCATGTCCAACTTGTAGCCTATATGTAGACGCGACATGTACACATAACATATTTTGAGGATATGGGATGCATATATAGGCCTACTTCTACTATATATACAGAACAAATCCTTCCTTTGTTCGTCTGTATATTTTCTGCAAGGAAAATTCACTTCCTTCCTTTACAAACTGTAGAAAATGTTTTTTGCAACCTCGTATCTGTTGCAGATATAGTATAAATAAATAAATAAAACTCGACTACGTGTATCCTTCTAGCCTCCTATATCTAAGTCAACGCTGCCGTACGTACAGTACGCTATGACTGATTTTCCAGCCCGCAGAACTCCAAGATGTGCACAAATTTGCTGTGAGTACTGTTGTAAGACACTACTGCATTTCGGTGCCGATAAGTAAGCGCTGACTGCACACGACCTTTCAGCCCAAAATACACCAGGTGTTTGTTTACTTGCGAGCCCATATTGACTCACTGAGAACATAGCATGGCCTTGCTTCTTGTTCAAGCTATGTCGGAGAGCGCATGACATAATGAGCAAACTATTGTTGCTCGTACGTCGCTAGTTCTGGTAAATGTACCGTAATATTTAGAAGAAGGACTTTGTCGACTGGCGGGAAAAGTTCGGGCTTTTTGTGACTATGAAGTGATAGCTCAGTCACGTATATGCCACCAACGTCAGCTGGCACAGAACCTTACCTCTTCGAAGTGAGGATTTTTCTCACGAATTCCAACGACGAGAAAATGAAATAGTCGTTTCCCGAAATCGGCTGCCATATGTTTGTTGACGACATAAGTATTTTTATCTTCCCAAGTACGATCCGATGCTTCTTTTGGTGACCTTACATGGTCTTAGTGCGCTAATTGTGACATCGCTAATTCATACTGTGAACTGTGATTGGTAGAAAACTGGGAGGATACCATTTTCAACATAGAACACACACTTCTAACGAGTTTAGACCTATTTTCGATGCCGTTGAACGTTCTATATTTGCTGTAAACACGATGAATGATTCATATTTTCACTGTAGCGTTCAACTAATACCGTGAAACGAATTCTGATCGGGCGATAACAAACGCTCTCGAGGTCGTATATTGCCACATACTATAGGTAAAAAGCAAACGCGTGCCCCTCACAGCAGTGCCTTGTAATTAGAATCGACATTTTCCTTTATGGTATAGCCCTATAGATAGGCTTGAATCACACACGGCCAAATTAACAAAACGTTTTCGATGTAGCGAGAGATGTTTCGTTAGTAAGGGAATTTCAATATATAGTTGTCTTGACTGCCGTTCAATTCGAAACCAATAATTTATATCGCTGGACATAAGCTAATCACCATGAATAAAGCAACTGGCAATATTGTGAATGACACAAACGTGTTTACTATTTTCCTAGTCGTACGTGGCAGTAGTAGAATGAAATGGAACTTGGCTGTATTTGTAGACTTGTAACGCTGTGTGATATAGCGTTGTTTACCTGCTGGTAGCCTAATTACACACATCGATGACACTGCGTCGACGACACATTTCGTAATAGATAGAAATATATGCTAGTCTTCATTAGGTGTTTGGTGCTAACAGCTTATTAATAAGATTACGCTACCTTTTCACGGCTTGACAGTTGGCAAATGGGCGCCTTTGTTTTGACATTCTAATTGTGACTTTCCATTTATTTTAAAGTTGCCATTGACAGGGAGTTACTACGCACATTACGAGCGAATTATGACGGTCAATATACAACATTGGGGCAAGCGGTTTCTCACTTGACTTGTTGTTTAGTTTATATCGGAGTGAACATCTTAGTATGCGGATTGTGATCTGAACATTTAGCCCTTCGCGACAAGACCTTCATCGAGATATCCCATTGCCAGTCAGATATCCCATTGTCTCATGACAACAGAAAAAGGATACCATATGCTGAGATGTGGACTATCCGCACGTGACGTTGAAACAACATGAGCATCAAACATGTCACTAACGAAAAACAAAATATGACTCTCTTACGACAGCTAGCGGTGAACTGACAAAAAAGTAATATAGCATCAATATGGCTTTCTTGCGACAACTAACAGCAAATTTCCCAAAATTCCAAGTTTCAACATTTCGGTCCGCATTCTTCCTTGCTCTCGAATGCCAGACTACGACATGAATATGTTATATATCTTTCAATGATGGGCCTGGAATTGTGTAACATAAGCCCTCGAAAGGAAAACTCATTCTTTTAATTGAGGTTTTGCATATGACATATGGTATGGTATATAACTATATATGAACAGAAGCAAATGCAAGAAAAGTAGGCTACTCTAGTAAGGAGATATGTTGCTTGCGTTGCCACACAGACCGTATATCAACCCACAAAATGCAAGGGTCCAAGATCACCTAGGTGCTAGGTCTACTTTAAACCGGATAACTGTTTTACCTCAGGTTAATGGGGGACCGTTGTCGGGTCAATTTATCTTTGGAGATCCTGACCTTGCAATGTTCCTGAAACGCATAGGGCGCTGAAATATGGCAGGCAAAATCGACGAGGCCGATTTCGTCTCGTGTTGTCGTGTAGTAGCAGATGTGCTGGTTGAAGATACAGGTAAGTGGCGACTGGCGAGCTTGTACGTTTGGATTCCTGTGCTGAAACAGTACACAGACACTGCGAGGAATACCATATAAGCTTAATCAAGTCTTTTTATATGCGTTTATATATATCCGTAGGGCAGAGATATCAAGAGTAGTGAGCGTGTTAGGTGAGAACCATGAGCCGGGGTTACCGGTTACCTTGTGTGCCTAGGTAATGTTAAATTCCTTTTCAAATGATGTCAAACACGGTCAACGTCAAGGTATGCGTAGAAAGCATGCTTCGTGAAGGTTCGTTTTACACATTGAAGACATTCTGGCTACAAAGTAGCAAAGCCACAAAGTAGCCTAGGCCTACCCATGGAGGATACAAGTAGAATATTGGTAATCGGTGATTTGTTAAATATTTTGTAGAGGCTCTAGAAACTTGTCGATGGTACTGAAAGAAATTCGCCGCAGTAGTTCGTGTGGAACGACCTCTTTTGTATGCCGTCGGCATGACCCGCATTCGCTTTAGTTATCTATATTCTCTCAGTTGAGCCGTTGAAGAAATTTCTTCTTGAAGCCGGGGAATCTCCCTTCTTTATCGCCATAAGGATTCGATTGACTTCAGCGCAATGTAGCACGCAGAGCGTGTCGTATACGCGCTAACAATGTTTTGAGGTTAGCATGATGATCAAATGAGGTAGTTGCTCTCCGATTTCGTAGAATATTGAAAAGTTGACTTTGCGCAAGCAGGTAGGCCAATTTGCAGTACATTTTCATGTGTCAATAATGATTTTGAGTTCCGCAGTAGCTAAGCTAACACCTTTAGAAACGAAACGAACCGTCGCGGTGAACCGGTGACTAATCATTGGAAGGAAATTCACATAGAAAAAAACACGATGATACCGTTTCTAGACGCTACGTTTTACTATATATCCTAGGTATCACACTATCCAGAGCGCGGCTTTAGAGAAATATCACATAGGTTGCACAGGTTGCATATACGACATGCTGTAGTCGTTGTACGGCTCATAACATTATCCTGTGTGCATATTGCACCTAAAAACGACGGCGGTTGCTGTTGCGACTTATTTCTATCCTTTGCAGGTGCTTAGGTTTATGTACTAGCAAGGTGTAAGTGCATTAGGTTACAAACTTTAGTAGCTCATATAAATATGCGGCGATTGCTGAACTATCTGTCAGCATGCTATGTTGTATACTACGGCGCCGTTGCTACTACTCCTAACGGTCTAAAATATACTAATGGGTGTGTTTTTGTTGAAAAGCAAGACGACATTCTTTCAAGGTATGTACGCGTGAATAGGTAAAGTAAATACGTTTCTTTTCGCTCTAAAACGTCTTGATGTGTTTGTCATAGGTACGATCCGGAACAATTGAGTCCGCCGTTTGTCGACTGCGGAAATCTCGGCTTGGCCTCTATCGACTATACCATATTTAACGACACTATTAGAAGCTTGGGATTATCTGGCAACCAGTTAACGACTTTCAACGCCTCGAACATTGTACGATTTTCAAATTTGCACTTCCTTGACCTCGGCCGAAACAAGATAGCAACAGTCACAGCCGTAAATGTTAGTCATTCATTGGGAAACATATACTTTGGGTAAGATATTGGATTTGACATTTCGGCTAGGTTAATCAAATGGAATAATTCAATAAATCATTGCAGTTCCAATTTGCTTCGGAAAATTCCTAGTGTTTTGTTCAAGAGCTTTAAACAATTATCATCGTTGAATTTGTTCAACAACAAAATAACAGTAATCAAAGAGAACGATTTTGTTGGAGCCGCTTCTCTGACGGTAAGAATTGATATGCGCAAGCGAGGTACGTGAGTCGATAACGGTGCGGCGTTAATGGGTGAGTGTACCCGTACATTCTGGCGGGCCGTAAAAGGCATTCCCGCCTGGATATATTATCACGGGTTGCTATGAGGTTGACGGAATGTCCAGTGTTTGACTTCCCATATTTCAGATACAATCGCGATATGGCATTTGGCGTATGAGCGTTGAGCGTTAGGACGTCTTGTAACTTACAACTGCACGTTTGTAATCATTACAGTCACTCACTCTGACGAGAAATCCAATCAAGCAGCTCTCGGAATTAGCCTTTGGTAACATCAACCACCTCCTCACTCTGGATTTAGCTGATTGTGGCTTAATCGCCGTGCCCTCGTTCATACAAAATATGAAAGGTTATGTCTTGCATCCTTATCGTTTGTCTTAATAAACGAATCTGAACGAGTGAAATGTTTCATAGGGATGTTCTTGCTGAATTTGGGACACAACAACATCACGTCAGTCGCCTCAAACGCATTTGTAAACAATTCAGGTCTACGGATGCTTTCGCTAGCTTCAAATAAGATTGACACTATTCATCCGAACGCGTTTGACGGTACGTGGAAAATACCATCATGTTGCCCTGTATCTTCTTCTTTCGTTTGGCTTTTTTTCTTTTCTCCGGACTAGACGTCAAGGCAGTCGCACACAGAGCCACTGCTTGGTGGCCTCGTCAAGGTTCTTCACACATTAGGTGGCTTATACATATGATATGTATGGATGACATTATCTGCGGTTTGCTCCTCTGCACCACACTCGCATGCCGCACCGGGAGCGAGACCCTACTTATGGAGGGACGACATTAAGCATCCCACTACTGTTATAAGACGATTGAGACGTGTCCACGCCAGACGCGCACGTCAATCTCCTATAAGATGGAACATAGGCTAAAGTGTCCCTTGGAAGTAAACATATACCGACATGTCGCGATTAACGCCACTTGTTACACGATTGTGGAAATTTACTCCTATTTGCATATCATTGGTACTGCTGCGATGTTCACGTGTTATTTTTTAGAGATCGATCGATACTGGCTTTTCAACATTGCAAGATCGTAAGCCTCCGGCTGAATGATGGCCGATACCGATGATCGAAAATTCATGAATATCGTGCTCAACGGCATATTAGCGTGGCGCGATATAATCGGTCGATCCTTAGTTAGTTTACGCGTAGCCATCATCTTTTTTCATTTATCCATAGGGGCTGTCAAGCTCACCGTCATTGTTTTATCTGACAACAAGATAACCACGATACCAGAAGGTATTTTCAATAATATGGCTGACGAGAACTCTGGCATGTTCATCGAAATGTATGAAAATCCTATTCGGTGTGATTGCAAATTACAGTGGTTATCTCAATGGTTGGATAACGTAAGTGTTAGACGTCGACTGTGATACCGTTAGCATTTATTTTGTGTGTTTTTGCAAATTCAGCTTGAAGTCAGAGAGGAAATTGAGCTCACGTGCGCACAACCTGCACGAAATAGAGGTAAACATTTCCACAGCATTACTACAAGTGATCTGACTTGTAAACCTGATGACAAAGATTGGAATGAAGGTGTGTAAGTACACATACGATGTGATAAAATTAAAATTTGTTTGGAATTTGGTTGTATGCATTTGTCAGATACGTGCACAACGGAGCCTACGCCATCTCCCACTGACGGTTCAGATGAAAGTACACTGTGTCCAACGAATTGCGAATGCTATCATAAGAATGGCACCAAGTACCAGTCTGTGGACATGCCAGGATCTCCATCTAAGAAAAGAAGGTACTGATACTTCTTAGTAGCATTTCCTACGCTGTTCTCCAGATACCCCCGATTTAGGATAAAGCTCGATATACTATAATTTCTTATCACATGTAGATGGTGGGATATAAAAGCTTATCCATTTGTTGATTGTATGGATGCCGGACTCACCGAATTTCCCCAAAATATCCGACGAGACGTAGTTAACTTGCGACTGCTTGGCAACAAAATTGAATCATTGAGCATTAAATGGTTGAAACCGTTTACTGAGTTGGTTTACTTGAATATAGAAGGTAAGTGTCCTGGCTAAGATCTCAATACGAAGTCCAGAGACTATAGGAGGCTGAACCCCAATACTATATTAATTTCAATGGACGTACAGGTCGAACGTAATAGGCGCGCTCCACATCACACACCGACAACCAAAAACAATTGACGTGCACGTATTGGCCTACGAACAGAGATATTCAAGAGATCAGCAATAAGCGGACGTCAATGATTTGGCAATTGATTAACAGTAGCGATTGAGCGTTTCCCAGTCAGAAAAATGCAAACGTCCCTACGTGGCGCACATGTGGGGTTGCCAAGGCTTATGTATCAAACGGCACGCGTTTTATAGTCCATACATGGCCTTGTCAGGGCATCGCCTGGCCCACGTATGTATTTGCTACTCATTGTTCATGTCCTTTAGCAGTCATGTGGGTCAGGTATAGGCCTGAATAAGGCCGTAAATGGCCCAAACACGGCCACGTGTAGACGGGCCAGAGCCTCGTGCCGTACATGACCGAACGTAAATTTCTGATTCGGTTGTTCTTTTATGTACCGTCAGCCAGCGAATTCATTTTGATAGGTTACGGATCCGCGGTGGTGAAGAGTTCGGAACCCCCTTTGTTATAGGCAATACTTCAATTTGATATCTTCTTACTTCACATGATGAAGGTGCTTGTGAATACGTTCACAAGATGAAGTCAGGCGTGACAATAACTCGTGGCGACAACATTTTTGAATCCTGTATCAAAATCATTTTCCCGCTCTCAAAACCTCTTTTTGTTCTTCAGGTTGTGGTTTAAAGAACATTATCCCCGATCAGCAAACAGTGTTGCCTAATCTCGCAAGAGTGGAAATACAGAACAACAAATTACAAACATTGACGAAAGCACATCTATCAAGTTTTCCCAAAATTCATCTTCTGAGCATGAACGACAATAAATTGCAAAATATCCCAATCGACTTATTTGACAGCACACAGTTAGTACTTGATGTATGATATTGGAGTTATGCGAAATGGCGTTTAATATGACTTTGTTTTTGTCGCAGAAATTTGAGGGTGTTATCGATTGGACCAAATCCAATAAAAGTCTTCAATCCGCGCTGTATGGATGGACTTGACCTGACTTCGCTTTCCTTGCCCAATATGAGTCTTACAGCCATTCCGACTCTCTCTTTTCCGGTAAGAATTCTAGCGAACGGGTTTTTGCAGGCATTTCTAGTACATTTGAGCTCTAGTAGTCACTTCACTTTTGTAACTTTAATCCGGGCAAAGAAGTTATACTGATTAGACTTTTACCCCCAAACATTAGTCTATCATTGCTATTTGATTTCATTGTGCCACATTTCATTTTCATTTTCTTAGGCAGAGGTGGTATTCTGTGCTGTGTCTCCGCGGCAACCAATCTTTTTGTTTGCGTTTTATTTTAGAACTTGCTGTACTTGGATCTGAACGACAATGCGTTCACTGCCATCCCAAACAACTCGTTCTCTGGAATCCCTCGAGTAGTTCGAATGATGTTGGCACATAACCAGATAGAGAAAGTGGAAGTGAACGCGTTCAAGTAAGTATTAGATTAGCACATAAACTATGATAGGGCCTACTGCTATTTCATGTTGTCGTAGCCCCAACTCTATGCGGTTAGATAGCTGTAGACCTACACCTTTCGATTCGAAACTAGAAAGCTGTCTCTTTCTACAGTTTCTAGAGTAGATATAGTAGTATATCAAGTAATAGCAGTAAAGTAAATGTCTCTCTGGCTATTTATGCCACTTGTCATCACGGTACAATGTTCTATTTCAGAGGTTGTACGCGGTTGAATCAAATCGATTTGGTGGAAAATAAAATAGGGATATTATACCCTGGAGTGTTTGATGATTTGAACAGAGATCGTCTCTCAATCCAACTTTATAGAAATAGGATGGTGTGCGATTGCAAGATGAAATGGTTCAAAGAATGGTTGTTGCAGGTTAGTAGTTTAGATTCTTTACAGGTTTTATTGTACAGGAAAACAAGACTCGATCACTGGAAGTACAATATAACAGTCTATAATAACCACCGTCTTTTTAAGCCCGCTCTGAGTATTTCTGTCGGCCTTTATGGTAGGCTAAATTATCGGGTTCTTTCGTTCCTGCGAATCCAAACCACGCGATTTCTTCGGTTTAGTTGGACGAAGACGACCCTCAAACAGACGTGAGGTTTTCCTGCTTCAAGCCTTGGCGTGTGCATGCAAAGACTTCTGATTCTATGCAGCCAGACGATTTCATATGTAAGACTGAAGACTCACAACCACACTCATCGGATGGTGAGTTACGACATTGCATAAACAGGGTAACTGGACCAACGGGACATAGATCATAGTAATATATCACATGGCGATTATGCATCCACAATTACTTGCAATGCTCCGAATATGCCCATAGCCTTATAGTAGCCTACTTTTGGGTGGTGTGTAGATGCTGGTTAGGCATAAAGACGCCGGCTGTGGCGAGTATCTTGGTCAGACGAATCCCGCTGCACGACTCATTCCTCATTCAGCTGGTCGTCTACATTTCTCCTTCCGCTGATGTTTCAATTCGCAACATTCTTTTCGTTTAGATGACGACGCGTGCTACACAGGAGGACAAATTGCATTGGCAGTCATACTGACGATGTTATTTACCATCCTTGCTGGCTTTCTTATTAGGTTACTTTGCAGAATACGAGATCGTAATATTAGATATCAACGAACTGCTGAGGACACTGCACGTCTTGATCTAGATATGTAGATTTGCAGTTTGGATCAAAGACTAATGCCACGAAAATAGACATTGCCTTTCATTTTGACCATTTTCGAACGAGGTGCTTTCTAATAAATTAGTGAAATTAGTAAAATTAGTGAAATTAAGTTTACATGGGTGTTACGTTTAAATTCGTGTAGTATTATTCTTATTGACCGGCCGCGTTGACTCTTTTGTGAGGTCAAAGCGTTTGCGGCGAGTTATAGCAACTGGACGGCGCTATTTAGACGTGTTGGCATCAGTCAAGTTGTTTGTTGAGCTTGTGACGTGCGCTCGACTGCATCAGTTTGGTATGAGGCCTATAATAGTTTATCCATTTGGTTTATAGAGCCATGCATGTCTACTACTGACCACCTAACATGAATTTAGGTCTAGAAAAGAGGAATGTGCCGTTACAATTTGTACTAGCAAGTATAGGCCGGTGAAGAATGAGTTTTCCTTTGTCGCATTGGTGAGTGACTGAGTGCCATAGGTTCATTGGCGGGCAGAGTTATGGCGTTGTTCGGCAGTTGAGATCTCTACATTTGCAGGACGGCATTTACACTGATGTGTGAAATGACAAGCAGAGTATTCTTACAATCTGTATACTCAAGCTGAAATTGCATTTGGTTAAAGACAGAAAATTCGCGACAAGGTGATATCGGACGCTAACGTGGCTTTTATGCTCACTTAAATATTTTCACTAGGTAGCAATTGTGCTCTATCCGGACCTACACCGCAACAGCCACACGAGGGTTCCCGACCCCGATAGCTGCGATGCGTATGACCAAGGCTGATTATTATTATTCGTTAGAACGTCATTGGTATGAGAGAAGGGCTGAGATGAGATGGTATCTGACGGGAGGGGAGCAGAAATGGTTTACAACATTTAGATCGTGTTTGTTTGAAATTTATGGCGCTTTCAACTACTAAGGTCATTTACGCCAGGTCAATGCTTATGGTACATGTGTCAATACTTCCAGTTTATAGCCCGGATCACTATTACAACCACGACTCTCCGCACCTCCCCGAAACCGACTGCCAAGCATCAGGGAAGGAACGGATACCAATTTTAAAGTCTTCGATTTGACTCGGTCGGGAATCGTACCCGGAGCCTCCCGATGATCAGAAGGCGGACAGTCTAACTATAGAGCCTCTCTGTAGAGTCTCTCTAGTCTAACCCACTCGGCCAACTGAACTGTCGTTTAGATCATGTTGACTATATTGACGAAATTGCGGCGTGTTTCTGATTACAGTTGTAATCACTTATAGGGCAAGTCATCGCAGCCATAGTCGTTCCAGTTGGCGCCATCTCTTTTACCTTTAGAGAATGATTAATTTCTGCATCGCTTACCACGTTCACAACAGAGTTATTACTATAAGGGGAGGTTATATATCAGATTAGGTTCAGTTGACCATGGCTTATGTTTGTCAAGGCTTGAATGGATTATAAGTGGTCAGGTTTTAAAAGTTTATATGAATATCCAAAAGTCGAAAATCATCATATAAGAACATGTGTGTTCTTTATCAGTCCGAGGATTGCAATGGGTTATAGGAACAAGCTGCAAATCCAATGTTTACACCGGAAGAGTTTCAGTTGCGTCCGAACTGACAGCTTGCATCATTCATAATCACCTCATAAACAGTCAATGTGACTGCGCCTTGTTCTTGGGGCTTTCTCTCTATACGCATCCCATGCCCACCGCTTATACTGCAGAATCCCATGGCCTACTGTATTTTTTGTGATAAGTCGTTTTGTTGTTGTTCTAGGCGTAAAATATGTAAGATACAACATTGATGTGAAATAACGCAATGCCTCTGCTACTCTTCATCACCACCTTGACATTTTCGGCGGTTCTATCATCAAATATCACCGAGATCAAGTTCGATAATGGATGTGTGCTTTTACGTGAAACGGAAGAAGAATCCTCTCGGTAAGTTTATCATATCGCGTAACTTGGGCCAAAATAACAGCAGCGGGAAACCGAAACATCAGCTACTGCAGATATCACTATGCTGCGGAGTTGGACTAAGCTTGTCCCTAAACTCGGCAACATGAATTGGTCTTACCCATGGCCTACTAAATTTAGTAGGCCATGTCCTACCCAACCAAAGTAAATAGGCGTCTTACAGCGATGTAAGCGTTCTCGTCCATCTAAACTAGGCGACTGGACACTCTCCTCGTGGACAGGGCATAGTTTCTCGCCAATGTTTGCGTCAAACAGCAAGAGTCAATATTTTACCCGACGAAATCTATAGCTCTGCTCTTGCAAATCCGCTATTCAACTTCTAAGCGTCTACTAGCATATCGATATAAAGACGTTGTTAAATGCGTTATATTTCCATTTCAAAATGCGTCGTGATCAACACTCTGTTCTAGGCCTACATACATAAGAAATTTCAGGGCCTAGCCCCATGCTCTTTCATTCACAGGCCAGCATACGGCTTCACTCCGAACAAGCCTTTCCTGAATTGTTCTGGCCAAGGGAAAACTGTTTTTGACTTGACTGCAAGTATTTTTCCAAACAAAATAAAGCTTCAGTTTCGAAAATAATCGAATGGAATCTTTCGATGTCGACGACTTGGCAAAATTCACTTCACTCGTGAAACTCGATTTGAGCTATAACTCGATTTCAGAGGTTCGGCCAACAGCGCAAAAAACATCTTTCCAGTATATACAGGCACTAAATTTAGGGTAAGGTCGATGTCATAGATATTTCTAATGGCTGGTAGGGTGTATTGAGCTCCGTCATAACCGTTTTACAACTTTTTGAAAGGAATAACAAATTAACGAGTGTGCCGAGTGCGGCATTTAGTAGCTTCTCTGATGTGGCTTCTCTGGATATCTCTTACAATCTCATATCACGAATTGGAGACGACGATTTCAAAAATCTATCCAAACTCCAGGTCAGTTGCATGTAAGCCTACATTCGTGTCTTATACCTGCTGCTCTTCTGAATTTATGACATTTTCAACTAATTCGGTCGCGTACGCCAAGTCAAGCTTTTAGGCCCACACATGTTGATATTTCCGGTTTATAACCCGGATAATTATCACGAGACCACGTCCCTCCCGAAACCCCGACTCAAACTGCCACAATTTTTCAGTCTGTGGTTTGCCTTGAAGTATTCGGTGTACGCGGGTCCTGTAATCTAGCAACCTAGCCTAGCAACCTAGCAAAATGATATAATAACATTTTGGAAGGCTGCGGATCTGTCGTTAGGTATAGACAAGCATGATGGCTCCACCATATAATCACTCGGTTTAGCAATGAGTACGTTGTAGGGCCTATCGCTACAGTTTCTTTTATCGCTTGACCGTTTCGAGCGAAAAGTGTATACAGCTTTTCTAATCTGCAACATTGCTATATCCGATCGATAAGATGTGTATCCAGCAGACGCCGCCCGTGAATGCTATCAATTCTACAAACATTTGCATACTCATTAATTCGTATTTTCGGATTGAAGGTATTCGACATGACGTCTAGTTGAATGGATATTTAATTACGTTCATATTTATAAATGCGATAGTTATGTACTTGATTTATCCCGACAGATGATAAGAATGGGTGGAAATCAATTTACGCAAATTTCGGGAGCTGCGTTTCAAAAATTCAGCAACAGCATGTTCGGTGCCATGATACAATTCTCCGGGCTTTCGACAATTCCAAAATGTTTGACCAATATGCCAGGTTCGATGATACTTTTTCCTTCTTCCGCTTCCGTTCTATGGGGTGCCAATTCCGTATGACTTAATATTGGTTATCATGTTGTATGTCCGTCTGGACACGACCCTCTCATATCAACCAGGTCTTAGTACTAGATGCGAACAAGCGTTTGCAGGGAAATTTTTATCACTAACGCGAGAATGGCCATGGCGTGCACGCTGGTTACTCCAGCACTAAAACTGGGAGATCCGGCTCAATTTCTGTCTTGCGCATCATATCCCAGTGCCCGGCTAACGCAGTCTATACCGACTTTAGCTGCGGTCAGGTGAGGCAGGTTACGGAAAGGGCCATCCGACGTAAAAGTCACCGAGCGGCATAGCACGCCAAGATATAACAAATCGGTTGGCTTGTGCTCGTATACCAACAAAGTGATTCACAGATTGATTATTATGGATGGTTTATGGTAATTTGGATAAATTCTACAAAAGACAGTTCTAATTAGGATTCTCTGTGGTCCCATCGAACATTTTGCCCAAAATGCTAACAATAAGGTGCATATATTCCAGTTCTTGCATATATTTCTCTGGTGGGAAATCGTATCAGATCTGTTCCTGCAAATGCGTTTGTTGGCGATGCATCATTACGTTGGCTGGAGCTAGATACTAATAACATCACAACAATTGATCGCGACGCCTTCGCAGGTTGGTGTAGCCTATAGCTATCATTTAGAAAGCGTTGTTGCAGTGAATGTGCCCTTCTACGATCAGGTAACGTAAAGCTCCAGAAGGTTGATCTATCGGAAAACATGATCGAATCTCTGACCCCTGGTGTTTTCAATGTGATGACTAACAGCGACCACCCGAACGTGGAGATGTACGAAAATCCGATCAGATGTGATTGCTCTATGAGATGGTTCAAGCTTTGGATAGAATCTGTAAGTTTGTTTGTTTCTGGTGATGTCTTGTCAGCGTCCTCAAATTAGTTGTTAACTTATCAACAGCTGGACTACAAAGATATTCGATTTACATGTAAACAGCCGGCTCGGAATCACGGGAAATCGTGGTCTGAATTAAGTCCCGCTGATTTCACATGTAGACGGGACGACTTCTTGTGGAAGGAAGGTAACCTATAGGTAGTAAAAGAAACCGTGATAGCATGTAGAAGAATCGTATTCACTCTCTGATGCGTGGCAGTCGAGGGTTGCGGTTGTGAAAGTGATCCGCGCTATAACTGGGAAGTACCGACACGCGTGTACTAAGAATTGACCTAGCGCATATGAACTTAGTAGTTGAAAACGGCATAAATCAAAAAGAACGAACGACAATAGGGACCCTGGTGTTTGAGTATCGAATCAGGGGATAGGGGATTCTGACACGATTTCTAATGCACAGGGGCAGTGAAGCTCTCAAATATCCAGGTTTTCGACTTTAGACCTAATCATGATTACGGGTCGGCCTCCGAATGGTCTAGCATGGAGCTTGAACATTGTTTTTAGATTGCTCCCATGTGCTGGAGAGAATCCAGAAGGGACCCCCGACTAAGAAACCTCCAGAAAGTCAACAATGCCCGACGGGATGTAAATGCTATAATTCTACCGGAGATCAGTATTATCCGCCGGATCGGTTTGCAAAGCGTTTGAAAAAGTACCGCTATCAATTTGTTACAATGCTCTGTTAACCACTAGCCCAATACCCTAAAAGGTCTAGTATAGGAAAAGAGTTAAACCTCCCAGTCTCAAGCGCTGTCTCTGGTATTTTCAAGTCTACCTTTACACTATTCTGAATTTTTGGCCGGAATAATGGAGTGTGTATAAACTATACAGGACTATTGATCGTATGCTCAACACAGCAGAGTTAGCCTGATACACGAGTCAGATTGGTCGCTGATTGGTAACATCTTTGTGTCATATAGGAGTTGGTGGTTTCCTATCGATTATCCATACGTCGACTGCTCCAACGCCGGCTTGACATGGTTTCCAAAACAAAGTATACGAAGCGATGTCAAAACGTTGAACTTTATCAAAAACAAATTCAAAATTTTTCGTATCAGCGATTTGCAGAAATTCACTCGCCTGACAACAATTTATCTTGAAAGTAAGTGCATTTTAACACACAGGGTATAGTGAACATACCCCCCCTCCTTGAAATCTGAGATTGTTTGTTGATATTCCAGTTTCCGATAGTCATGATGGCCTGTGTAGTGTGTACTAAGCTTCGCGGCAGTAATGAAATATTGGTGTATTACTCGGCGAGGTACCGTGCACGACGCGAAAACGAGCAAGTGCAAGCACGTACTCGTATCCTCGCCGCTTACCGGATGTAACCATCGCGGATGTTCTCCTTGGATGGTCCCCCCGTGAGCACAGTGTTCTCCGCGAGCACGTAGTTTCCATGAGACAGTGTTTGTTTTCCCCATAAGCTTAGTATAACCACCCGGTGAAAAAAACGATGTTCACGAAAATTTCTTATTGTTTATGGTGACGTCACGAGATGGAACACCCCCTATTTTCGAGGCTGGCCGCGTCCCTGCGGATCAGTGGCGTCGCTAATTCGGCACGCTCGATTTTGCGAATCCTTCGAAGGTTCAGTTTGTTTATATTAATATGCTGTGTGATATACGGTGTACCACTTTCAAAATGTCTATGACGTCATACAGAATAATTGGATGATGTGGGTTTACTTTCGATAATCATAATAATAATAATAATAATAGATTATATGATTCCGAGATCGAACTTGCGCTAACCGAATGTTCAGATTCCGGAATTGCCCAGCTCAATCCCGATAGTGGGACAATGTTGAGGAACGTGAAATATTTATCATTGCAACACAATGATCTTACGTCGATTGGTCGATTGCATTTGAGGAGCTTTCCAAATGTGAAGAGACTCGGACTGTCTAACAACAAAATAAAAGCTTTCCAAAAGGACATGTTTTCCAGCACCAGGTAGGCTAACGTAAGATGAGAGAATCTACGGGAGATTGCATTCAAAATTTCATTGATCGACTTAAAAAAATGGATATGTTTAGGTTAATCAGATGGCTCTACCTTGGGCCGAATCCAGCCACGAATTTTCAAATTTCCTTGCTAAATGGTCTCGATTTGTTCGGACTGTCTCTAAGAAATTTGAGTTTAGCGGCTGTTCCCAACCTCAATTTCTGGGTGAGCATTTTTAGTCAATACTCTATCTTGGATAGTCTAGCTAGAGAGTCTATAATACAATAGGAGTGTAATATGACGCTAGGCCTGTATATGCCTTGTACTTCTACGATCTAAGATTTTTTTAAGATGTACGAGAAACTTAGTTTGATATGTTTTCGGGGTGGGGACCATCTATATCTACTACTATCTAGCTGCTAACGGTGCGTCAGCAATTTTTGGTTGGTAGGCCTATTGTAGCCCATGTTCAATCGATGTTATAAAACTAAGATTTCGACTTGGCGTGATGATTTATGTTGTAGACTCAATAATATATACTCTATAATCGAAATAGAACCTCACCTACTTGGAATTAAGCGATAACTTCATCAGCACGATACCAAACAATACTTTCGCGAAAACGCCAAACATTGCGAGGATTGGGTTTGATAACAATCGAATCACTTATATTGGCTCCCTTGCTTTCAAGTAAGTCGGATACCTATACTTCAAGTAGGTTCTTATCACGACCGATGACAGTAGGCCTATATATTTTCAACAGTAACTGCAATCATCTAAAAAATTTGGATATTTCTGAAAATATGATCGAGAGGCTACCTGCAGGAGTATTCAATCCCCTGCTTCGTGACGGATTACAAATAGAGTTATGGATGAACCCGATCGTTTGCGATTGCCAAATGAAGTGGTTCAAACAATGGATAGAACAGGTAGGCCTATCCTAGAATGGGGAAATGTGGGTGGCCAAGCGATATCTGAGGCGTTCAGGCCTTTTGGGATTGCGTTTTGTGTGATGCGTGCTTAAAAATGATTTGGTTCTTCTTTACATACGTAACCAGCCAACAACATAGCCTAGCCCACCGAGATGAGTGAGTGCGTGATGCAGCCTCTAAGCGCGATATTCAACATGTCTAGGTTGAAGAAGATGACCCATCTACAGATATTCGATTCTTGTGTAAACTGCCTTGGAGAACCTATGGAAAAACGTCAAATGTCCTGAGTTCTGACCAGTTTACTTGCCAGAGCGATGACAGATCAACAACACCCACGAGAGGTTAGCCTATGGCCTAAGTCTTTATTTGGTTTGGCATTAGCTAGGCCTACGCCACACTTTACCCGTTGTATCGGCCTTTTTCAGATCATTTTGACGTGCTTGATGGTTATTACGAATACAAGTATGGAACGTGTCACAACAGCGGACAAATGGCTATGGCTGTGTTACTGACAATGATTTTTACAGCACTTTTTACTCTGTTTGTGAAATGGTATTTTAATCGACGAAGGCGCAGATACCACAAACCTGTGGATGATATTGCACCATTGGCAATGGATGAGCAGTAGGCTCAGGCCTCTGTGTTGCACCGGGGTTGGTTATCTCGTGATGATTTTGTATCGAACCTTTTTAGAGAATAGCCTACTGCGGGAAAGGACACCGAAACGCATCAACTGCTAGTGTTATTAGAAGACTATTCAACTTTCGTCTATAGACTACACTTTTTGGCCCCAAATGATGAGAATCTTGAGTGGGACATACGTTTAGTCTATACTTTAAGGTCTATCGTTCTAATCTAAGGTTAGACCACACGAACTTAGACGGGCTAAGTTATTGATACGTTTAGACTTGAATTTTTTCGAGTCACTGACTTTTGACTTTGCTATCTTTGCATCATAGAATGTATTGATTACATTCGATGTTTACATTCTGTGCTCGAGTCTTCACTCTTATTGATCATCTCTAATCTAATGACATGAATCTTCACTGCTGTGTTTTTAAACCATCTCAAAGAATATTGAGTTGAAACGAAGGCGACGATTAGTGAATAGGCTGTCGTGAGAAGTTAGCACCGACCTCCCGAATCCTCGGCTCAGTGATCAGCTCCGGTTTGTTTGAAGTCCGGTTTTATGCCTACTCCGGATTCTTATATTTACTTTACTTGCCGTTGTCTTGTGGCTGCTACTGGATGGCCACGGCCCGTCTCTTCTGAGCGTTTTGATCGCATTTGAAGGCGTAAGCAAAGCAGGTTGGTTACTGGTGTTTATTTTTCCGTAGTGGAATATTTAGCCTGAACTGAATATGGCATTTCTGGAACCGTGGATGATTAACTACTGTGTAACTGTTGTCTGGAACGCGAGGCGTTTCTTCAGGGGAAACTGGTCAGTTCGGTCCGTATTGTAAATTTGTAGATGACAATGTGAGCGTGAGGTAGGTAGAATTCTGGCCTAGCGGTGGCAGGGGTTATCGTATCATATGCCTGTACGCTGTGCTGTATTTATAAATACTGGTACTCATTAATACCCATTGCTATTTAACAAGTGCGACGAAACTTGAACTATAAAACTGACGGGCAGGTTCTCTTAAGAACCTATAAAAGCATTATATTATGATGATTTGGCTTGAATACATTCAAATTCAACCATTTCGTTCGATATGTATCGGGTTCTGTTGACAGTTGTGAGCATGATATCTCTGGTTTGAGCTTGGAGGAGTTCTCGGATTTGATCATCTCTAGGTTGCATTGCAGGATTAGATGGTCATGCTGTTTATGGTGTGAATCTGGTAGGGTTAATTCAATTTGTTGTGTCAAACAACTGGAAGAGCTCGACTCCTATATCAATGACTGCTAAAAATTGAACCAGCCCATCTTGTTGTTTTGCATAGTGATCGTAAACCTGTACTTTCTCATACAGCCTGTATGTTGAGCAAAGGTAGTATCAGTGGCAATCTGATGCTGAAAATTAGCAACTTTTTACTTTATTGTAATTAGACATACTATAACCTGATAAATTTTTACTCGTTTGCTGATGCAGTAGGAAATAATGAATTGACTTTTAAAAGTGCCTTGCCTAGCAGCTAGCACAGTGCAGCACCATCTCCTACTATTTTTTTAGTATTTTGCTCTGTTTAATATGGTATCATGATGTCGGCTCGAATTGTGTAGGCCTAGATGAGATGTTGGTCTGTTGCAATTGTCTTGTCAATGTAGCATGAACTAGGTTATGACAAGTGCAGCTTACTGAGATCAACAGTATATATGTATCTAGCCTTGGTAGTTGGTATGCTGTCAGCTTGTGTTGTAGTCGTTGCTATTTGATTTACTTGGCAAATCTTATTCGATAGTTATTGAATGTTGGGCATTGACGATACAAGATACAACGGATTGTCGATTGAAATCTAATTGCTCTATCTTCTGTTTTCTCTGTCAAGTGCCCTTCAATTGTATGCTCAATAACTTTTGTTAAAGGAATAGTGAATGTACAGTAGGTACTTAGCCGATGTAAAATTCAAGAATAGCATAATGATTATTTCACTTCTCTCTTGTAAAAGTAAAATCTACTGATGATGTGTTACATTGCTAACTAGACTTTAAAATATGCTGAAAAGAATACAGCATTAAAGGGCAAGGGTAAAGGCGTATTAGAAAGTCATGAACCAACATCTGGCGAGGTGAAATAGGCCTTATGCCTGATGATGGTATTTGGACATCATGGTTGACAGAATTGTCCATTATATATTTCTGCTGATATGTACTGCGTGCAACAGAGATGGTAGTCAGCGTAGGTCAAGTTTATTTGTCTTATCCTTACGTAAAGCAATGGGAAAGTAGGCCTAAATGCACACTGAATAAAGCTACTTGGCAGTGATGCAAGTGAATGAACAAATGAAGTGATTGAATCATTGAATATACTCCAGTGTTCCGTACTAAGTTATGCCGGCTAGCTGAAGAAAGCATTTGCACAGTTAGGCGTGTAAGACTTGTGAAGTTGTGCAAATATTCAAACTGAATTGAATTCCTTGTAACTGCTTTAATCCCATTTCTCATTGGCACAAATTGCCATTCACTAAAACATAAAACATGATGTAGGGCCATTTCATTGGGCCTTATCTTGCCATAATCACTTAATTAGGCTCCCAAATAAGTAGCTATTTAAATAATATAATATATATTAATATATATATATATATATATATACCAGTAATAATATTTTTACGGATAGAGCCATCATCAGTTCATCACGATGTATTTTGCATGACAATGACAACCCTGCATTATTATTTTTTGTAGGTTCTTTTCTTGGGTGTCAACGTGAACTTGACGACTGACGCTTGATATGGCAGAGACTAAATCGAACATGATGATTTAAATCGTGTCTTATTAATTTGTTTTCTAGTACTTTGAGTAATATACGAATACGAGATATTGTAATTAAAATTTCAAACGTAGTCTGCAAGCACTGCAAGCAATATGAAAGGGCTCAAGCAAAAGTTCAAGAGGCCTCCCTCGAATAGTCCTCTGCCTAAGGTATGTTTGGCATGTATCATAAAATACGATATAAAGACAATTAATGAATAATTTTCTACTTCAAACAGCTCTGCAAACAACATTAGGGCAGTGGGTACGCTATGTTATTACTGTAAATACAGCTGAACCGTCGATATTTTTGAGGATGGTTATTATTAGTGATGTTTCAAGCTGGATTGCCGTCGCTGAGTTATTTCTTTTTTTTTTTACGGAGGGGAAAGCGTTTACAATTTCATTTTAACTTATGGAATGACTGCTTTCTCAAGAGGAAGATTACAGGTGTAGTCACAGAAAGAAAGTGTGCTTGTTCCACCATCAAGACAGGCCCCAGGCAGTTTTTAGTTGAGTCGTAGTACCGAGAAAACAACATGATTGTTCTTTTGAGTGGTTTATGCTGATAGATATCGTCTTGAATTACCAATTTTCCCATCCAATGTAAACAGTCAGGACCAGTTGTTTTGAAGTTTGCAAGATTTTTAATGGCAACATTGTAGATCAGGGAAGGATATCATGTTACAAGTATCATAGGCCTGTATATTAATTATTTGTTTGGTCTGATTTATTAATAAAGGAGAAATTGGCTTAGTAGTTTGGGCATAGTGTGTCAAGATGAGTTACATTGGTGTTATATAAGGCTGGAGTTAGCCCAACTCAGATTTTTACAGTAGCAATTGATATCCCTTATATAGAATCAAGTCTATTTAAAGACAGCTGAAATGAGTTTATTAGATCCAAATTAGGATAGACAGGTGATTTGTTTTCTCGTAAAACGCTTAGGCCGGCGTGTTTTCTTTGGCTATGGCAATTTGAAGGTAGGCCAATGTAATTTGCAATTTGTGTGTGGACCCAGAAAGATTGAAATATTTTTTTGTACTTGTAAACACGACTATGCGTTACCTGATGGTGAGTGAATATATCTTGTTCTCTACTGTGTCGACAACAGACTGTGTTGTTGTTGTAGTTTTTGGAACCAAGGCTGAGATGTCGAGGCCTACTGCTCGTTATTGTGAGAGCGGCAGTGAGGAGTGAGGACCAGTCATGTAGGAAAAAAGATGAGACAGAGTTATGAGAAGAAATATATATAGGCCTATTTATACAGTAAAATTATGCAATTTCTGAATGTATATATATGGGTTTTGCTTAATAGTGAGTTAGTAGTGATATACAAATGGAGTACGGTAGTTACATTGAAGCCTCTGTCATTACAATTTGTTGGTAGTAGAGATACCTGCATGTCAAATTTTCATTGTACAGTGGAGGTTCACTGCAAAAAGTAAATTTACTGAAAATAGTGAAATGAATAGAAAGAACTATTGACAAAGTCTCGATAAATGTTTAAATATCTGCATCATGGGTGCAAGTCAATCTACACCTGCATGTTTGGGACCTGACCAAAACTGGGTGAGATTGACCTATCATATGGTATATATACTTTAATAAGGTATACAGTGGCCCTAATTGATAGGTTTCAGCAGTACTAGTTGTTATACCAATGATTTTGAATTTTTTTCTTCTAATTAGGGTGACAGTACCCTAGAAGTCCACTGTCATTATCTTTGTCACACTCTAAATAAAAACTTTACTGCGTCTTGTTTAGGATGCTACGTGGACACATCAAGATCAACGGGTATGGCAGGCAGTCGCTAGTAATCATCCAGCCAAAGTAGCTGCCAAACTGTCGAAACATCCAAATGTTGACGTCAATCGAATATGCCCGAATGTTGGGTATTCTGTGTCAGTAAACTTACTCTTCTTAGTTATCATCCCGTATAAAAAATTGACTTCTGGATATTTTATAGTGTTCATTATGCTGCTGCCAAGGGACTTGACGATTGCTTGAATATACTACTCGCACACAAAGCCGATGCGGCTGCTTGTGATATTACAGGGGCTACTCCTCTTCATGCTGCTGCCAGATATGGACACAAAGGTTTTATTTTGTACACTAATCGTACAACTGTGTGCCATTCTAATAGATGCTATCCTGCAGGTACTACTTCAAAACTGCTGGCCTCTCGTTTCATCGAAGTCAATCGTAGCGACAACAACCAATGTACTGCCTTGCATTTTGCTGCCTTTGAAGGTCACGTAGATTGTGTTAAACTGATAGCTGACGTTCCTGATGTGAATCTGAATTGCACTGACAAGGTTGGTATGCTTTGCTGCCGTTATTGCCTGTGCACCTCAACACATTTGCTATTCTACTTTTCATAGGATGGAAGAACACCTTTGATGGTAGCTGCTGCTATGGGGAGAACAGATGTATGTAAAGCTCTTGTGGAGAGAAACTGCAATATCCATCATCGTGATGTAGGTGTTAGTGCCTATGTAATTATTCTCGGTAGTAATGATCATAAGGTAGCCTTATCAAGTGAAATCCTACTTGATATTGGATGCTGATGCATTCGGGACTCGGGATACCTGTGATGCAAAGGGGTCAAAGGTTCATTTACTTCGCCGCGATTGATTTTGCCCTGATTTTCACGGTAGCTGGCTGCTGATTAGGCCACAATGATTGGGGTCTTCGCAATGTGAATTGCGAGTCCCACACCTAATGGTTCCACACGTGAAATTGCATTCATTAATTTCTGTCATTATCCGGTTGTGCAGGTCAAACTCGGCCATACAGCACTCACATTAGCCGCAGATTCGGGCCATGCCAATGTGGTGCGTCTTCTCTGTGAAAACGGTGCGAATCATGAAGAAGGCTTGGTTGACGGAAGAACTGCGTTACATCTTGCCAAGCAGAAGGATCGACGAAGTGTAGTGGATGCTCTGCATATTGTTCAGCTAACAGAAGCTGCCAATAAATCAGGATCTGGAGGTATTGTCTATGGTCTTACGGATACCATGCCCATTCATATCGTAAAAAAGATCACTAGGCCTACATATTTCACATCCAATAAACCACACGCGGGTGACTAAATTGATGACCATGCATTAAATACATATTATGGGGAGTCTATAATATGATTAAAACTTGTTGATACAGATTTATGTGCCTTGTGTTGTTGTCCAAGGTTTTTCTCACCTGAGAGCAATAACAATTGTGTTGCGGTTGCTTATTATAATGAACTTTTCTTGGGCACATCAATCAACCAAGTCGTTAAGTTTTATATTGGTTGTCACGGTTGATAAATTTGAACATCCCCTCCTCCATGGTTACTGATTGATTTTGTTGTGAACAATGGGTGACTGTTCATGGAGGGCTAGTGTGTGTCGATAACATTCCTGCGCGCACTGGCGGCGTTACTAAGGAAATATAGTAGGTTGGCTGTTGATTAAATTTAGAAGCACGCCAGGACAATAAAAATGCCTTTCCTATTTCCACCCCATTTGCCTTTTCAAAAAATCTTGTAAGTAATGGCTTTCTCCGTGGAGTGTTCTCATCTTTTATCTCAAGTACGCTACATTGCTTCTGTAGTGACTTGTGATTTTTACTATCCCGTATCATGCTATTCTGACCTGTACGTGATGGACTAAGTAGTCAAGTGGTGTGTGTGTGGTTGATAGGTTAAGCGCCGGTAGTTTTCACTGGACTGCGTTCAGTACAAAATAGCTAGAGAAAGCAGAAGATGTTCATTTAGCTGTACTTGTTATGCAATAAAGATTTTCGTATGATGTCAATGTCGAAGTATGCTTTGGGAACACTAGTACGGTATATGGGAAGCCTAATTAACTTGGTTGAAAAGTTATTTATTACATTGAAATTATTAAAGTATAGATAAATACCGAGTATATAAGCTTGGAGCCTCCCTTAATAATGCTAATTTTCATTTTCAGGGCCAAGGCTTAGCGTTAGTAGCAGCAAATACAAACCTGATGAAATGTCGAAGAAAAGACATTCTTGTGATGGCATATTAGATAGCGTCCATCAGGTTGGTTGGGAATATCTTAAAGCATACTTCATCAACTGGTCACAATTTTTCTGACATTTTTTTGCCACTTTTAGACTTATATTGATGATCTTGTTGCTGGGACACATTTGTCAACGGGTAGCCGGACGCCGAAACCATCCAGAAAAACTAAGGACGATAAAAAGCAAACAAAGAGCAACATCTCAAGAGTGAGTTGTCTCCTTCAAGATGGTGTATACTGTAGAAACAGTACACTGGTGCCATAATAATGTCTGTTAGTGCTGATTGATTTGTCTGTTTTACCAGGTCAAGGCTGCGGTCGGTGCCAAGATTAAAAACAACGGGACACGCAGGGATTCAGACGGTTCTGCCATGTCTTCCACTTCAACACCGAGACAGAAAAGTAAGGACTGTGTATAATTAAAGATTGAATTGTAATGAGAATGCACAACTTTCGGTGCTATTTTGGCCATCGTTGGCGATTACACCACGGGCAGGTTTGTGATATCAAGTCCTGCAAGTGATTTTCTGACTTGTGTTTTGTTGGAATCTTGGTTGGGGCTTACCCTGCCAGTTGGTGAAGGTGACTTTTACCAGAGTAGGGTTTGTAACTTTGTAATTTCTTTGTATATAAGTCTGCGATGTCTTTCAGATAAATCTTCAGGGGCGAATGCCTTACCACTCTACACTGAGGGAAATGCAAATTTCTATGAAAAAGAGGTAAGTAGACTCACAATTTTATTGTGATGTCACAATGTCAGGCTTCCAGTACACAAAACTCCAGGCTTGACCTTTGATATGCCGCCGTGAAATAATTATCAAAATTATCCCTGCGACAAAATTGTATTGGGGAATTCATAATAATTGTTTTGTTTTATGTTAATTTGTGGTTGATCTTGATGACGATGCTGATGTTGTTGATTTTTGAAGCTGCCAATCTGCCATCGCCGAATGTTTTGAAATTGAAACGTTGATTTTTTGTCGCAGTTGAAATTTTATGATTCTAATTCGTCGCTTGACGTGTCATCGACATCTTCCGCGATGAACAATATTTCTAAATCGATGGATTCGTTAAGACCAATGCCTGAAGAGGTCGATAATGATCAAAAGGTCACAAGTTTCTCACGATCACCGGCGCCAAAGGTTTTCGGCTTGATAGTGTGTGATACGTCCAACTCCGATAATTACAGAGTTGTCTGATTTTAGAATAAAAGTACTGATGTCTCGAAGAAGGTGGCCGATACTGCAGCTATGACTAGATTGGAGAAGGTTAGGTTTTTTGTACCACTCATGCCATAGATTGATCTCATATACTATACTGTAAGTTGTAATGATAATGCTTTTCTTCTTCAATTTTCGGCATGTTCAATATGGTTGCCGTGGCAGATCACTCTCCTCCATAGACTTTTTGAACGAGCATCCTCTTCTCTGACTTCAACTTTTCTCATAATTCTTCGTACTAACAGCATCCATAAGATGATCTACTGCAAGCTACAAGGTTTTGCCCTGGGTTAAATTTCTGGCCGTTATACAGCAGTTCTATCCCCCCATGCACATGTCATCTAAGTCTAGCTTCCTTACTTTTGATCCAAGTGATAAAATGATGAATAGATGTTATATGTTATGATTAAAACTTCTCCAATCCTGAACGATTTTGATTTTGTGTGGTTTCAGCTGTTACACTCAATTTGTCAGATGAATCCTGTAATCTGAAACTCTCGTTTCTATAAAATGGCATTTATTAGCTTATTTGTGAATATATATAATGTATCTTTGTGTATGTATTTGTGAAAGTGCTCGGTATTGGGGGATGCAATACAGCAATGCGAGCTACCAATGTCTTAATCACAATTTCAATGATCAGTCTTGGCGGTCATGCATGATATCTTGGGCGATTTGTCAACAGTAAAATCATCTCTGTGTATGTTGGAGAGATGCAAGGATATTCAATTGGCCAATAACTTGAATGCTTGAATCAATGCAGATGACCGAGGAACAGCAAAAGAAGATCATACAACTTGAAGAGGCGTTGCGAAAGTCACAAGAACAATCTATTGCGAAAGAAAAGTTACAGCATAACGCGGAAGAAGTTCGAAATAACCAGGTCTGTGGTGAATCTGTTGTCTGATGATAACGCGGAGTAAGACCCCCATTTTCGACTTGCAATGTTTTGTGTGGCACAAATTTTTTCGACTTGCGGTGATTACGGTATTATGATTAACTTCAATTGTTTGTTTGATTTGGTGTAATTTGGTTGCAAATCAATCCAGATCGCTGCTACTAAGCAAGAATTTGAGAGAAAAGAAGCACAAAGGAAAGCTGAATTTGATGAAATGAAGCAGGTGATGCAAGCAATCTTGAAATGCCTTGCTAATTCCAATCAAGAATGTTTTAATCATTCCCGAACAGAGTCGAGATTTGACGTATCATGAATTTTCAGCTAGACTGACACTTTTAGGGCCTATTTGAGTATATTCTGAATCTAACAGGTTATGACGTTGATAGCGAGGTTACGAAACTGGCATTCTTGTGTTTTAGATCTCTATTGATTTTGAACGACAAAACAAAGACTTGCTAAAAAGGCTCAGCAACACGCAACATTTAACGAATAGCTTGACTATTACTAAAGAACAGCTAAGAAAACATGAAGAAAGTAACTCGGTAATAAAATTAATTATCATGGGCCATTCATAAGGTGCTATGGAGGTGGAGTCTGCAGTTCCGTATCGGCAAGGAGATCATCCTTCCAATTTTTTTGCTTTGCCTAAATTAAAGCTTTCTTCGGATCTCAGCTCCTTCATGACGCGAAAATGAAGATAATCCAGTACCGTAACATATCTTGTACCCCATTCTTGACAATCACTCAATAGACCCGAGTATAGACTATAGAGAATGTTGAAAATGTGGTGACACTATCTATATCTGTCAGGTTTTAATCGGTGACATTTGGTAAACTCGTAGATACCTGAAATGTATGAATTGTAATGACCAATGGTGTTGATAACAATGAAGCAACCAACCGTTCGTTCTGATTTTGCAGAAATTACGCGACGAGAACAAAGTGCTTCAAGAAAGACTTGATGTCGTCGAGACAGAGAATGAGAAACTCAAGGAAGACATTGAAAAAGGAAAGAAATCAGAGAGGTCCGTTTTGGTATTCTAGAAATTCGGGATTTTTGCAAATCTTTGGATTCGTCACTGCTAATCTCATGCATTCCACTAGTCTGTTTTTTTAAATTTTTGGTTTGACTTTAGCGCGATCATCGCCCAAGCTAAAGGGACTATTCTTGAGGCGGAACATCGGTGCAATCAGGCAGAAAAGGAAACTGCGAAATGGGCGGAGGAGTTCGACAAAGCACAAGGCAAAACAAACGATGCGGAAAAGAAGTGTGCGCAGCTGGATCAGAAAATCAAGGAGTTGGAGAAACGATGCTCGGATTTGGGCAACATTCGAAATAATCTGGAAGAGAAATATGCGAGGACGGAGCTCGAATTGATCCAAGTGGGTGAGCAAAGGACTGAAGTGGAGGATAAGTTGTCGCAAATCGTGAAGGAAAAGAGAAGCGTTGACCGAGAGGTGAGAGAATTAAAACTATACTAATGAAACTTTCCATACCAATAAACCTGAGCTTTATAATTTCTCCACCCCACTTTGAACTCCAGTATGTTGAATTGTCCCAATCGATAGCCGCCCAGTCGCCTCAAATCATCAAGTCACCTGCCTTGCTGCGGTCTAGGTTTTATAGGATGGTACAAGTGCAACATGGCTCAGAAGGAAAAATACCAGGAGACCTACAAAGTCACGATTGAATGATTTTATACATTCCATACCATCACCCTGTACAAGCGCTCATCACAAACTTACTCGAGATCAAAGTTGAAACGTGACGTGTACTTGACTTCTCGTGACCGTGATGTGATGTTTTCTTCAGATCATGTTGTCAACCTTACTCGTCTTTTCTGAAAGATCTAAATGGTGAATTGCTGCAGCTTGGCATGGAAATTTAATTTTTTTTCTCAGTTGGATTGATGCTTTCATCTCATTTGACCATTTTCTTTTGCCTTGCTAATTTAGAATATTCATTTGATGCTTGGCACCATTTTATGTTTGTTTTTTCAAAGTTTTTCTTGTTCATTGCATGTTTTGAATTTTAGCTCAAGAAGCTGAAGGAATCGCATGCTAAAGACATGGCTAGTGTAAAATCTTATAAAGCTGAACTGGTTGGCGTGTCGTCTATTTTGCGGGAAGCAGGTAAGCGGTGTTGACTGTTCAGGGGTGATTAGAACAAATTGTTCTCTCTGAGATAAACCATGCTTCATTCCTGCCCCTCTTATTTAAACCATCATTATAATTTTAGTGCGTTGCACATTTAGGCCAAGTATCATTTTGATAATTGGATATAACGTTTAAGTTCCAGCTGGCTGTATAATCCTGATTCATATGATGCCTCAAGGTCATGATAAAGTGACTTGTGCACCCACTCATTCCTTCATTTTTGAATTTTATAAATTAAGACTTCTTTCTGGGTTATCTTGATATGTTACATGGCACCCCAGCACACCAGATATGTTATCAAATGGGGTTAATCTGTACTTAGTAGAGAAACATCTCAGCAGATCTACTATGCTGGATTCCAGGCCTGTAAAAATCATTAGTAATGTCTTGTCAGTATGCTCTTCACTTAGATTATTATTTTTGTAAGACTCCTCTCTCTACTGTGAGTCGGTGACAGAGGTTGCCTTCAAGTAGTTTGCTGACTTGGCTCATAATATTAATCTTTTTTTTCGCTCTTTGAAAGGTCTCAAATCTGACGACGATGCTTCGCTGAATATCATACCAGATGTTCGTTCGTTGCTAGAAAAGTTGAAGGCGAGTCATATTCCTTTGTTGCTTGTCTTGACTGTGGTTTAGAATTATTTTTAAGATTTAACACTTTAACTGTAGGCAAAATTCAGAATCAGAATCAGATTTATTATGCTACTTACTAATTGACAGTGTGATATATCGCACGATTAAAATATGAGGATAGTATGCTCAGGAATCTATAGCATGTTTAGAAAGTTGGGCCGAAAAGGTTCAAATCTGTGGTAGAAAGTTTATAAGGCCTAAGGAGTACCAAGAGACTTATTTAGGCTTAAGCAATGGATGATCTTAGCTATGTAAATGTCTGTGTTAGTCCGTAGGAGCATCAGCTGCTGTGATATGAACAATTCTTTCAAATTCCAATGCAGCTTGTGTTACAAATATTCTTAAGAGCTTCTTTTTTTGAGATGAAACCGGATTCAAATGTATCCTATATGGGTAATTTTGGGAAGTTTTTCGCCATAATTTCTGTTAATGCTGCATTAAAGTCAATCAACATCCTATTCTGAGCATATTTTGAGCTTGTTAGGTAGCTGCAGTCTAGACTAGTGTACCTTTACATATAGTTAGAGGTTTTAAATTTTGATAATGGAAATGTGACTGTTTGGATCATTAGTCTGTTACCATCACATTCTCGCTGAGATTCCTTCACCCCCATTGTAGCTATAAGGTGTTTTTGTTGTTTTGTGCAGGTTTTTCTGACTTTGAAACAGTTCCTTTCCCAATTTTATGGATTGATTGTAATAGAACATTTGACAATCGTCTCATCGCTTTGCCTGTAGAGAAGTGGAGAAATTTAGGTTGTGTGGGTTATCCGAGTTTGTAATTTCCTTCATAGAAAAATATTTTAATTAACGTTATTTTTGTAGTTTCGTTGACATATCCGTAGTTATAACTTGAAATTTTCAAATATTTGAATGCGGTAGACAAGTTAATTAGGCTGTCTATTAATGTAAATTGTAAATACACTGATCTGTGGTTTGATGATAGTATTGCAACTGCCTCAAGCGTTTAGTGAATAGAATACTAGTTTACGAGCACTAATGTTTGTTTCTATGCAATTAATACCGGTACCGGTACTGTATTAGAATCAAGTTGATGAGCTGTTAATATACATTCACTAGGTAGGCTAGGCCTATAGTGTTGAAAATTCAATTAAATAGCGAATATAGGCCTAATCGTGTAATCCGTGTGTTTCTATTTTGGCGTTGTGATTTTTTCATAGATACGAGCCTACGTTATAATGTACAGTAGTGTAGTGATGTACGGTACCTAGGTAACTCATTTGCTGATATTGTGGTTATTAATTATTTAATGACAGTGACTGCCGCCTACAGATGACATAAAGATCATCAATTATTTTGAAATTGACAAAAATAATTACTGCTAGGCTTACATAATAATTGCTCGGATTATTACAGCCTTTACGTAGTAATTGACAGTATATACAAGCCGTACCGATTTCTATTCTTGCAACTTTACAAAGTGGTTCCACACTCAGAAGCCTTTGAAGTATAAGGGCGTGTAGCTCACACAGTCCTGTGTACAGTGTACCCAAATTTAAACGATTTAGACGTAATAGTTTGGTTGAAATATCCTGAGGCTAGAGCAGCGCCTACTGAATTTCAGTACCAGTTTGCTTGTGTAGGTTGTCATTACTCAACTTGCATGACATGTTGTTCGCTTGTTTATAATATGACTAAGCATCTATTAGGTCAAGTATGGACATTGTAGCGTGGTAGGTAGGTTGTCTTGAAGGATTCGTCTAAAAGCCTACAACTGTGTGAAATTTTGTATATGAGATTAAATATAATTATATGATGCAGGGTTGTAAGCCATTGCAGAGCAGAGCAGAAGGCTCATGAGATAGGTGTTCAAAAATTTTGCATAGAACGGATTCCCGAGTTAACGCTTGTTTAGCCTACTGTAGTGTGTACAGTGCCTTCCCAATGGTTATGGTTCATTTTCATGCTTAATGTCTGGCATGTAGCTCATCAAATTTGTTTTTATGTTGACTTTACGTAAGCATATACGATCTTTATTCGTTTTTAAATAATCCTTTGATGTTGAAGTGGTAGTAAATAACAGAATCACTAACAAAATTTACTTGGGTTGTTGAATGCTGGGCATACGTGTATATAAAAGTATACCATAATATACTTGCTTTGCGGGTGGCCATTTTTGCTATCTAAATACTACATCTTACCGCATGACTTGGTTGGATGAATTGCACTGCACTTGAGAGTCATTTCTTAATTAGACGGTTAGAGAATTTGAAATCGCTTTTTGTAGACAATTTTGTTGGATTGAGTCATACTGATTCAGACTTAAAATAGAAAATCAGCAAATATCGTGTTTTCAACCTTTTCAGGAGTTGTCATCGTCAGACGGGAATTTTACCAGGTGCCTCTCATTATGTCAGAGTGACTTCTTTATTTTTAGATTCTTTTCAGATAGATAGATCTATCTTGTTTTTCAGATGCCTTTGTCATAGGTCTATGGTTGAAATGTGAGCAATTTTAGAATATCTTCAGTAGTTTTGCTGTAGGATTAGATTTCAGAATTTAGAATCGGAATCATATTTATTCTTTCACTATTTGACAGACCATAAATCAGATAATCAGAATCCAAGTAGGTAGGCCTATTCACAATAGGAATCTACAGTACATAACATGCTGCATGTTGAAACGTTAAGGAGTTTAAAGGAGTTCTGAAACACTACTAGTTTTGATGTTGTTATCGTTTGTGTTTGATAGGATTACTGAAGCAAGAGATGGTTGTTATCATTTCTATCACAGCGTGTGTGTTACGGTACTTACCAAGGTTTGGGTAGGTCTACATAGAGTAGATAGATTAGGACTAGAGTATTTGCTTTTTGGCAAACAGGGTATATTGCAGTCACCATAAATGTTAGTCAATGTACACTCGAAGACCAAAAGGCTGGTGCATCGATGCATCAGTTGTTTTATGGGGATATTTTATCCTCTAAACTATAGCCTAATCATCAAAGTACTGTAGTTGTTATGGTTAAGTACCAGGAAATACGTTATATTGTTTGATCAAAACTATCACAAATGTCAGTAGGTCACAGACAGCTGGAGTCGAAAAGCATGAATATAATATACTCAAGTTTTCAAGTCATGCTTGGTGATAGTTTGTAGGCTATAGTTTGGGATGAGTTTCCTATATTCCACATTGAAGAGTGTAGTGGAGCCACAGTAATGAGGGTGATGACTTCTGCCTTCCTAAATCCTAATTAACTATCCTTCTAATCTAGTTAATTGATAATTTCCATGTTCATTACCGGTACCATTAGTTTGTAAAAGTATGACATATTAAATTGTTTCAATTAGTCATTTGTTATTGTGATTAATCAGTTTGTGAGGTGTCACACAGGTACCAGCTCACAGGTAATGATAGCGAACTGTGTAGCATATTTTAGTCAAGACTTATTTTGACCTGTTTAAGGAGAATAGATTGTTTTTCTGTATCAATGCACAAAGAGAAATGGCCTACACTCCAAATTTGTGTTGATTTAGCAGGATTGATAACAGTTGGGAAGGTGATTGTGATGTCATAGTGTAATGTTGATATTGTTATGTCATAATTTGGGTTACTAGGGTATTTAAAATTTTGTTTTTCCTGAAGGAGTAGCTGTCTCATTAGAGCTATCAATGAGTATTTGGGTCAATTTGCTAGTTTTGAGTGTTATTTATGGTCAAAATGCCTTTCAACTTGTTCAAAAAAGGAGCGGGCCAAAAGAGCCCCCGAAATAAGCAGCAAAAAAAGCCTCAACCTCAGGTAGCAGTAACTTAATTGTTGATTTTAGCCTGTCCTTTCAAATTATAGTGCACTGATGGGTTGCACGGTTAGTTGTATTAATTAGACTTTGTTCTATAGTACATAGGCTATGTAATTTTCTGTGTTTTTTTAGACTGAAGAAGGCCATTCAAGCCGCATTGAGGCAAAAAAGAAGGAGTTAGAAGACAAACTGAATGTAAGTAGGCAATTTTCTTGACTTCTTTCAGGGCTTCATGCTGCTAATGCACATAAACTCTGAGACGACCACTTACAAGTCGTTTTCATATTTAAGACATCCATCGACGAGAAAAACAAGACTATTGAGGATTTACAAAAGCGAGTAAAAGACAGCGAAGATGCTCTTCATCAAAAAGCAGCCGAATGTAGCCGAATTGATTCAGAGCTGAAGCACACAAGGGTAGGTTCAAAACGAATTCTCTCTACTGGTGCATATGAAATTTTTATGGAAATTGCCAATAGTTTTCTAACGTTTTTCAAAAAGCTCCGTCATAATTTGTGTGTGTTTTTTTTCTGCGATTTAGATTCGTCTATCGAAACTTGATACTGAAAAACAGAAGGTGGAACAAGAATTAGGCTCCGAACTTGATAAAAATCGTGCTGAACTAGCAAAGTATGGAGCAGGAAAAATGGTTGAAGCTTCTGACCAATCAAGGTTAGTGTGTATCTCCAAGTTTTTTTAAGCCGACAACTTTTACAAACTAACGATCCAACAAAGTCTTGATTATGTGGCTGGTCTAGTTAGTATAGCAAATTTATATCGGGTCCAATGGCAGATGATCACATATATATTGACAAAATATTTATGTCATCACATATTCTAACATGTAGCCTCAGTTTATTTCCTCAAAACAATAGTAATAAATATAATAAGTCACCACAGATTTAACGTCCAGTCCAGTTTATTGGAATATGACTCACAAGTTTTCGGAGCTCCGCTCCTTCATCAAGTGAATTTTATATTTATTACTATTTGGATCGTCCGCCATCGACTCCATTATTTCTCAAAACAATAGAATTTTTTGTTGTTGAGTTTATTGGATATTTTAGTCAATGCACGTGAGACGTGACGTATCACCCGTTCTTGTGACAATATTTTCATGTTTGTACGCAGATTTGTGTTCTCACCAATTTCATCACCAACTGTTTAGATCCAAGCTTGAAGTCGACGACTTGCGACAACAGTTGGATGAGGCGTTAGGCGCAATGGAGAAAATGCGAGAAGATTACGTTCCGAGAGAGGCGTATGAAGCGGATTGTGCAAAAATTAAAAAAGATGCAGATGTCTTGAAGAAGGAAGTCACGAAGACACTGGAAAGATTCGCACTCTTGCAACTTGAACTTGCGAGCAAAGAACAGGCAAGTGCCCTTTTCTGATTTTTCGGTATCTGAAATATGCTGCTTGCCCATTCTGCATAAACCCTGCTTTATCGTATTTATGAAGATGACACCTTGGGGCATTTCCCGACAAAAGATCAAACTATGAAATACCTTTTGGCAATAGACTTAGACTCTTTTGTCTTTGTGGTAGCTGTTTCCAAATTTTTGCAAATAATAAATGGGGATTTTGCGGTCTTGCTTTGTTGTTAATCTCAAAAAGGTTGGGTTTTGGTATAACTCTACGTTAATCTGGGGTTTAGGCATAGGGTCTGTAGGCCTATTGCAAATCGCACCGTTTATAATAATGTTTAATTTAATTCCAAATTTACATTGTACAGGAACTTACCGATTTGCGAGTTGAACGAAATCAAAGTGAAGCAAAATCTATCAGACTCGACAATGAGGTTTCTCAAATGAAGAGCAAATGCTACGAATCGGAAGTTCAAGTCAACGTTTTAAGGCAACAGTTGACGGAAACAAAACAAAAATTAAATAAATCACTAGAAGAGGTGAATAGTTTCATGTAGCAGCGGCTTGATTTTAACACCGTTGCTAAAACACATGTCTTATAGATAAATAGTCTACGAACGTCACGGCGCGATATGTCGCTCCGACTTTCCGCCAAACATAACGAATTAAATGACGAGGAAAGGAGGAATATGGAGAGTCTTAAAAAGCAAGTGGATAATTTATCACGGCATCTTCAGGTACGTAAATAAAATTTTGCTTTTCCTTTGATGTTTCTAAATATTAAATTTCTTTTTAAAATAGGAATCGGAGAAAAAGCGTAAAGAAACTGTGTCGATCTACAGAGGTCATTTACTTGCATCAATATCGGTATGTTGGAGCAAATTTTCTACTTTGCTGTTATTTCATGTCCACTTGCCATTGCGGTTTCAAAGCCAATGTTGAAATTAAACATCAATTTTCAATCTTCAGACTTTTATTATTAAAAATAGTAATATTATTTATCGTGCCATAATAGAAAAGATAGGTACCGGTATTGACTACTGTAGTGGGGTGGTTCACATAAATTCGATCTAAACGTTAAGTTTTATAGACGGCTGAATCCAGAGTCACTTAAAACACTCCTAAAACGTGTAACTCTTGGTCGTGTATTGCTCAATTCTCGATTCTCATGTTCTTCCCAATCTGTTTCGTGCTCAAGACGCGCCGCCGTTCTGTTGCAGGGACAACTCGACGAAGACGTACAGCAAGCACTTCAAGAAATTATAAAATTGCGCGTGAAAGATGACGAAAAGTCGCGGGTAGCGTCTCATGCAACGTAGTGTCGAGAAATCATCCCCGTTTTTTATGCAGTCTTTCGTTTTCTTGTCAAACTCGCAATCTACTTTCCAATTCTTCGATGTCAATCACTCCCTTTTGCTGTCTACGCATGATAAAAGTAGAATGTAAATGCTATGAATCATCTATTTTTTTGATAAATAAAATGCTGCGGTGGTAGTTCAAAGGGGGAGGTCTATGATCTCAATTTCATGACGTCATAGTGCCTATTGGCGCGAAATGCCTCTGCAACAGACTTGTTCAACAGAAAAAAACACGTCATGTTTGGCCACCAGACAACGTAACCAGGCTGGAACGACTGCCCACAATATGACTGACGTCATTTCCACGCCTATTGTGGATATTGTAAATGTACTGTGCGTCGGTAGACGTGGTGGGTTTTGAAATGCGGGTGTTCTTCCTGTGGTAGCGGTACTGTGGTTACGTGGGAACTGATAATTTGCACTGTTTCTTGCCTGCCTCTGCCATATACTTCCTGAATCTTAGATCGTTAGATGTGATCATATTCTTATTTGGTACGTTACAACCTTATCAACAATTTCATATATGGCGTAGCCTTAACTTGATAATATGACATTCATTCCATGATATGTGACGTGAGTTTCATGCAATGGGATTGGGCTGAGAGTAGTCGGCGTTCGAGATATTTGATGTTGTAGGGCATGGAGCATACACGTGTCCCCGCTATCCAACTCATATAATAACCTGTTAGATCAGAAAATCGGGAACCGTTGCGGCAATGTGCAACCCGTTGTTCGTCACTCTGATCAACCCTTCTAATCAGCAGGGCTGCGGTCATGCCTGACGAGATAGCTTGAAGGTTGCGTTACAAGAGCGACACCAAGTGTCGTTACTGGAGCGCCATGTCGAACTGTTTCGTGTGCGAGCATGGAGTGCTAGCGCGAGTCTCGTCAATACGCCTCTATATATCCGATTGCGCGACCGTTGATCGTCGCCTGAGATGCCTTTGTCTACTCTGTCTATCTTCGCAAAGCTACAATTTCAGCCGGTGAAAGTGGAATCAGTACGTTGTTTTTGTAAGCATGACAGGAAACGAGTCAAACGACAAATACAATAACGAAGTTTCTGAAAGTAATAGAACTGTTCTTGTGATTGGATCATTTTTCTATAAAGTCGACGAAATCGTGTATTCCAAGTTCCACGATTTCGTCAGATAAGTGCAAATTTCTCAGCGTATAGCTCGTAAAAAGCAGGCCTGCTTCACAGACTCAGTAACGAATATGCGACACCATCTGGTTCGCGTGTTTCTTCTGAATAAAACTTTCTGATGTAAAGTCTGGATGAATCACAAAATGGCTCTTGAATGGTGCTCTGACCGATTGGAAAAAACTGACGTCACACTGCGAAAAAAACGATCATCATTGGCATTATATCGGATAGAATATATATATATGGCAAAACGGGCAGTTTGACTCTGACCTTGTAGTCTTCAGGCTTCGCTTTTCTTTGATCTGAGGGATAACTGTGCATCGGAGCGTAAACAGATTTCTTATCAGATTGTCTCCAATGTTTCTGCGTTACTCTAAAAGGATAATAATGTATTATAGCATTATTGCCTGTGGATTTTTGCTTTTGCGCCTTACTTTGCCACGTTACTAAGATATTCTTTAAGTTCTTTTTCATCAGATGGATTTCCTGGAACCCGATGGTCTTGTCCTCTTAATCTGAAGGATCTTTGATCTCTCTGAGGATATTGCGTAGCGCTGGGTACCAGTCCTGAAGATTTGAAATTGAGTACATATCTAACTTCTATAATCCGGAGGTCCCGCGTTCGTTCCCCGATCAAGTCAATCAAAGACTTAAATGTGATATCCTTTCTGTCTCTGCTTAGCAGTCAGCATCGGAGTCAGGAGAGTTGCGGTTGAGATGTAGCGATTCAGGTTATGAGCCGGAAATGTCGATATCACGTATTATAAGCATTTGCCAGGCGTAGGCTTACACGACGTAGTGGTCGAAAGGGACATAAATTCAAAACAACAAGACATCTTATCCTACGTCTAAAAGGCGATCTTGCCTTGCCTATGTCACGTCGTAGTCTGTTGCAAGCACTCGCATGCTTTGTAAAGTATATAGGCTACCGTAGTAACTCACCAAGCATTGGTTTGATAGGTGCACTGTTTAAGTTTCTTTGCTTTGTTTGTTGTCTTCTGAGGTCATTGAAATATGGTGACCATGGTGATTTCTTATCGCTGCTCTTGTCAATCGATGCGGCGACTTTGTCCGCCGGAACGCTTTTTGCCCTCAGTAGTAAGTGATATGCTTCTTGCGGTGCCGGAGGTGTTGACGGCGGACCTTCTCGTGGTTGCGCCGCCCGGTTCAAAAGATCGTAAACTACTTGTTTCTCTGTAAAATTCGTAGAGCAGTTACAATTAAAACCGTTGTTAGGTTACTGTGAAGGTGTGAAGTCGGATGAGTGTATGTGTGTGAGAGAGAGAGAATGCATACTATCACATTTTTGATCCCACCCTTACCGTAATCATTCGCAGTGTCAGCCCAATCTTTAAGCCTTTCTTTCATCGGCCTATACGCCTCCGCTGCATTAGTACCATTCATAGCTGCTTGCTTGTAGAATGTATATCCGTCAGTCGCTGGAGGCGCTGACAATACCCTCTTGCTTTGCGTTGGCCTAGCAAGGTAAATTTGATATTATAAGGTTACATATTTGCTTGATCGAGTTCATAAGTTGCTCGGTTTCAGATAACGGTTAATATCCTATTGTCTTAGAAGCGACTGGCTTATATATAATTTTTACACCCTTTCACGTAGTAGACCCATTATAAGTGTGTCACGTGTCTCACAAAAAGACACCAATATTTCCCTTTCGTAAGCAGCCTTCCACGATCGGATATTGTGGAAAGCATGCATACCATAAACACCGCAGCTCCAAGCTGAGATGGTGGCACCTTTTGAGTGAAAAGTGCACCAATATCCACTAATACCGTTAGATGACAGATTTACTGCCTACACGCGATACACTTGCTCTTGGCGGAGGCCAACGTTCAACGGCGACATTGTGGTGTGCAAATGATTGACTAAGGATTGCTCCCGCTTTCGAATGGTTATCGAGTCGTCAGTACGAAAGCGAGTGCGTCTAGTTCGGACGTTGTTTTATGTGTGCAAATTTATACCACTCCACAGATATATTCGGGTTGATTCGTTGATCGTACTGTATATTTGGTGATGGGTGAGCGGCGGGTGGTCTTACCGCGATAATTACCTGCCAAATGAAGGCCTTCGTTTATCAGGTGCTGCGGACTTGACCCTCTGCCACTTCTTCGGTTGCGGGGTCGGAGTGGGAACACGATTTTTATGTTCAATCTCCTGACGAATTCGTATCGACCCTGTGTTTATCAATAAGTAACAGTAAATATGGTAACATCGGTGCGTCCAAACAATAAAGTGACCACTCAAGTCATAACATAAGTGATCCATGCCTACTTGAAAAGTTCAGTATTTATGACATCTCTACTACATATACAGTGGATATATCGACACGATTGTGGAAGAATAATATAGCCTACTGATGACATTTCGGCTATACCTGGTCTATTTCCTTCTATGCGTGGTAATCTCACTACTGGATATGTTACTTTTCTTGCAGCGTCCATGATGATTTGAGATATTTGTGGTGGTCCGGGTACTGTTCTCCATGTTACTATACCTTTGTGGTCCGGATGCTTTATGAGCGTAGCCGCCATTTTAGATTTTAAAAAATAACGCGCCCTATATGCAGTAATTCTGGATTATCTGGGATGTTACAAGTTACCAATATTTATGGATTAATACGACTCACACTCAAGAGTTAACAGCACTTATTGGCCTACTCCGTCCTCTTTGCAGTTGCAGCTTAACACTTAGCAGGTGCTTGTTTTGGAATAGCAGTCCGCGAAACAAATACTCGGCCCAGCTAGGGTCTATACATCTTGCTGCATGACGCTGTCTCAAGAGTCTACGCATTCGTAACATCACCCTCATAAAATGCAGATTTTCTCCCATGACTAGCTCCCGTTTATCAATGCTATCTTATTGACCATTAGCTAAGCAACATCACTTTAGACGCGTATCAAATAATCTTGTCAACTCGCTGCCTCGGCGATAGGATGAATTATCTGTGCCTAAATGGTTTCTGGCGAGGGCTATTCATTGTGCAAGTGTCAAATTTCTGTGTTAAAAAAGAGATGTCGCTTTATGTATTTGCGGGAGCCTTCTTTGTCGTAAAACAATGCTTAATGGTATGAGAAGTGCTGTGTATATACTCCACTAAGGACGAAACAGTCAAAGTTACAGAAGGCAAACAGGGCGTCGAGTGTCGACACTCCAAGATATATTATGCTACAACATATTTCCTTCAGCTCTTACAAATGTCAATGGATAAACAATCACACAGCTTATGCCAATAGGCCCAATACTTCTACATGTACAACTAGAATTACAACTTGTACATAGACTTCTCCTGCATTTGAAAGGATTGTAATCGCCATAAGAAACCAGAGTGTGCCGGATTTTCTAATAGGCTAGGTGGGCTGCAGCCTAGTGACCTCGAAATGGAGTGCAGAACCTTTTCCCAAGCCGTCCACTCACTTTTGGCTGTGAAGATCATAAGACGATTTGCTAGCGAGGCTTTTCACTTTTCGCATGCGGGACTCCAGATGGACATAGCCTAGGGACGACCGAGGGTCTACACCTGACCGAGGTAAACTCTTTATTCGCATCTCTGCTTGAAACATTGGTCATTCGTCGTTGTGTTTACAAATTCTATACTATCTCATTTCATTACGACTCTTCCACCTAACATATCCATATCAATTGTGTTTACTAGATATTCGATTTGGAGACATTTGATATCTAATGATTAAGTTAATAAGTTTTATCATTGTGCTACTATGCATCGCACCAGTATCTTTTCAGGGCAATTTTCCCACGACGTCAACATATTTATTTCTACCCATCTGTTTTGTATTGTTTGATAGAGTGCGTAGGCCTAAGCTGCATATCGTTTCTCTAATATAGACATATACAGCAGTAGGCGCTCCGTTATAATGCATTTCATACCAGAACGGAAATAGGTATGCTTTGTATCTTATGGCCTGGCTCAATTTCTAGTCTGGGATTGAGAATTTTATATCTACTTCATTAAGCTTTTTTTCGGACAAGGCGTCAGGACAGCCGCTAAGTGCTTAGACTGCTTAGTGGCCTCATCCGGGTCTTTCAGACCAGTCACCCCATTTCGGTGACTTGTACACTGAACATGAACGGATGACATAGTCTGCGGTTTGCTCCTCTGCGCCACACTCGCATGCCGCACTGGGTGCAAGACCCCACTTGTGGAGATTTTACGTCTATATGCCTAATGGAGACGGCACTTACTGTCTCGTTTTGTTTCGCCCTGAAGCTCGCTTGGGGGTGTTCTTTCTTTTGCGACTGAGGCCGACGGCTTGTTTTGATCGCCGATTTGAGCACCAGCTATTTCAAGCTGCCGCCTGTACGTCTCACGTTGAGGAGAATACGAACGATAATATTGTTCGCTCGCTAAAATTCGAAGGAGACAGTCATGATGGTTATAGCTTACAATCAGGTTTAAAACAGTTTTACTTCGCAGCAGTCGGAAATGAGCACGGGATCGCTTATCGTCGCTAATAGGTCGCTTGTGAAATGAGAACAAATATTGAGTTGAATATATCATATATTCACTTCCATCTCCCCCCCCCCCAGTTTGGGTCAAAATTCTCTGGGATATACGCTAGTTCCGCCAGCAATCTTATTGTACGAGATCAAGTAGTGTATTATAGACTAGTCACTAGTGTAATGTACCGAACCCCTAATATTGAAACCAAATGCCAGTCTAAAGCTTGGTGATTACGGCATAATAGACATCCAAGATTAAAATGTTTTCCGCCAGATCATCGTGCGCAGCTATCAGGCATCTTGAGCAACTCGGAATTATTTGATGAAAGCGGAAGTGTGATAAATATATTAACTGATAAGCATCACCCGAAATCCTACTCACCATAATCGCTATAATTATTCCGATGAATTGGAATATCGAACTGAACTTTCAAAGCCATAATTACTTGACGACGTCGAGACTCCGATCACGAGGGAGTCCTTTCTGGGCAATACTCAGCCATTCCACCCCGCCTGAGTTGACCCGGCGATTACCCGATATGCGGTTAACTCGGTCGTGTAATTTCTCATAGAGGGGGGTGCGTTCGCGCTAGCCCCTAATATTATACAAGTTTCGATCTGCAGTGGTGTAAGGTGTTCGGACTTGCACCACTCACCCGAATTCTCCGGTGTATCGCATTCTCCGGCCTTTGAGGGAGGATGGAGTTGCGCAATGACGCAAACCACAAAGTGCAAGCGAGTCAGCAAGGTTACGTATAATTAGTGCTACTTACTTTTGGGAAGTAGAATTTTTCTTGGTTGCAAGTCGTCGTCGTTTCTGGGCGGACGAAATTGCGGAGGCCCAAACGGCGGCGGTGAGTCTACCGAATTCGGGTGTTTGCTGTAGATTTCGTCGAAGTATTCCCTCACTGCTTGGCGAACTCGTTTCTGCAATTCTATTCCATCATCGATATGAGTAGGTAATAAGAATTCCTAACAGAAAAAAGTCATTTTACGAGACAAAAATGGCGGGGAATTCGAGCCTTCAATATTACTTTTCGATCGCAGTTGGTATTGTGTCACGTGAGCGACACCTCGCGGTAATGATTGAAAGATGACATCGTCACATACTCACAGAGATACCGAAATTCCTGCCGCAGACGGTGTGTATATAAAATCCCCGCAGCCAAATCACGTGCGGCTCGATCCGAGGTACGCAACTAAAATATGGAAGTAGCGAGGGGAGAGGACGACCGCTTCGAAATGCGCTGATTAGGCATAGGCCCTCGCTGCATGACTCCACGATAAAGTCGTATGTGCTTTATTTTGTGCAAAAACGAGGAGACAAAAGGTCGCTTGGAATATATCTTACATTGATCTGCGAGACCAGCCTGCAGTTCACAGAACCTCGGCAACGCGATTATTTTCGCTGATGACCTGTAACCGAATGATACGGGCGTTGCCGCTTATTAGCCACTCTTTCGCAACCTCGTCGCTAACAGCTCATGACTATCAGCTGATGGCCAGCCATTGCCTGAATCTCCGCACATATTTCCACAATATTTATCAAAACATTCCTTATTCCGCCATCGGCACCTCCTCACATGGGCGTAGCCAGAATGGATTGAACCATATACTTGATTTGAAGCTTATAAATTCACGAATGCTGTTTCGACCCCTACTCCGAAATACGGTCTGCAATACCAAAACTAACTTTCCCCCATATAAAGGTAGCGTACGTGACAGCCTTTCAACAGTGAGTCCACGTATGTGACATTTACCGCCCCCTACGTAGAATAAATATGTACTCACGTATCGACAGATCACAAAAGAAGCATGGTTATGCTGTGGGTATGCTTATTATATACAGTATATATAATGTTTTCATAGATTAACAAGAATATGACATGTTGGGAATCTGTCGTGTTGCTCCACTGTTATTGAATGCACGATCGCTTCGTAGATTGATGGTGATATTGTCCGATGGGAACACTATCGGTGTCTAATTTAGAATACCAAACAATGGCGCCATGACAACGTGAACAGTTTACTAAGATTAGATTGTCGATACAATTTTTATGTCGGGTTTATAAAATACAACTGCGCAGGGTCGATTGACGGAAGTCTTTTTTGTCTTTAATAGGTAATAACATCGTCCAATGTTTACACAACACCGTTGCCTATTCAACGTATCTTACATAGGATATCGTGAGGAAAATCACACTGCGGATTTAGTAATAGACTCCTACTGTGGTTTTAATGAACCCAGATTGTTGAATATTCGCTTCATACTTTTTCATTACAATATTATTGCACCTCAAGTGTTGAGTCGATGGCTTCAACTTTGTCCAATGGAAGTTGACCAAATGCAATATATTACGGCACAATAGAATGGATTGCATTCCGATAGAAGCGGTTTGGCATCCGGCAAGGTCATAATCTATATCGATTGTGACATGTTATTTTTTTGCCCAGACTGTCATCACTCATCTTTCCGTCGCTATGTGACGTTATGTTCAATTTGTTCCAAATCAGGACAATGTCAATAGCCTTAGTACAAAATGACTAGGCCGGTTAACTTACATATTATCGATTGTGTTGTTACTTGTATATAATGTTCTGAAGATATGAACAGTTCCGGTTCATGATAACTCAATCAACACTTGATAATATTAGTCATTATGATGTCATCGAGGATTGTCTACACTCTACACTATCAGTATATATGGCTACTACCTGGTTTCATTCAGGATTAAGGAACTATGGATGCTCAAACACGTGGTAGGCCTATAGCCTATCACAAATTTGTCATACACCTCGCTAACATTTAGCGCATAAGTGAGTAGTCATGCGCAACGCACTAAATTCCAGACAGACCCACACCGGCCACACCGATCCAAGATATAGTTGTCACACACTAAACTACTCGTCATTTTCGAGTGACCATAAAGCTGATATACCCACACGGACATGCATGACTTGGCCACCTCGCGCTGCAGAAGTGCAAAGTCTACTTCAATCTCACCTTATGAGGGTGTGGTCTGTTTCTTCGTAATCTGTTCGCGGGTCTTCTGATCCTTGCCGAGTTAACGCGGAGTCTGAAGTCATCGTTATATGAGGAAACGCCAGTTTGATTGCTTCGCATGTAACTGTACGCCATTTAAATTTACGTCATAAAATAAATAATAACTGTTCGCCGAATATGAGAATAATGAGGTATAGATATCCAGTTTATCTCGCTTGTTACCATAGAAAAGCTCCAAACTGAATTGTAGGCCTACGTAGCAGGGTCACAGAACGGTGATGTTCTTCTTGAGTTATTAGCTATATAGTGGTTGGCGGCATAATCAGTTTGTGATAAGGATGCCCGCATGCCCCTAGCCACGAGTATCCGTAGTCTTATGCTAATTCTATGCTATGTAGACCGCCTTACGCATTTTCACATTATAGGCATGGTATACGTGATAGCCTACTACTGTTATCGGTCTTGATTTGTAACACAGATCTCCTTACTTGAATCGCTGAAAGATAACTGATCTTTCTTTGCTGTCAACGCAAGAGTGTTCTGTACACAATGTGTACAGTAACTACATCTTCAAGAAAGATCATGTATTGACTCGCTGTCACCGAGACGAGGTGCGATTCTTACATTTACATTGCCTGAAACAAAACTGGCCGCTGTCATCTTTAAACTGTCTATATAGACTTGCTACTTGATAGGCTGAACGTGATATGCCTACGTCTTTCAATCAAAATCTTGACACCCACGACCCGATTCGTGTTATAGGCTGCCTAATCGGCATCTGTAAAAGTAAACATGGAGCCTCTCCATGAACTACTAAACACATACACACAGGTCAACATATGTTACAAATTTTTCGACACCTCGTTTTTTTCTTGTTTTCTCTCTGAATAACATGACTGTTCCGTTTATTTGCGTATGGTGAGTTCTGAACTTTTCTAACTTTGAACTGATGAAAACCCTACGTTAGGGCTATCTAGAGGCTAAACCATTCGTTCACTTGCTACCTCTATTCGATAGGTAGGCCTATAGGAGCGATGCCTAAATATTGACTTTACTGTGAGCGCCACAAAGCATTAGCGAATCCATCTCGGCATTGAAGCCATACGATTTTCTCGTTGAGGACACAAAAAGTTGAATAAACATTGTCAACAATGGATGGGAACAATGAGCGAGATTTGAGACCGGTCAAGAAGTGTTCGATCTCAATGGGTAGCAGTCGATTCCTAAAAAGCAACTTGTTTTAGCGAAGCCTATTGAAGTCCTCCAAGATTTCTTTGCCCAATTTTGTTAGATCTTGATGTACTAACGTACGCTAGGCCTATACATACAGAAGAATGATACTGAGTTCTGGTTGTCGCACATAGAACGTATTTAAAAGAATAGCCTCATCCAACGGCCGTATCATACTATTCAGAAAGTTATTTTCTATGCTCATACCATAGTTAAGAATTTGACCTACCCAACGACATATAATATATATATATATCATATATGTCGTTGGCCTATCTCAGAACTTCAGAAGTAACTGAACTATGGTCCTACTCCTGATACGCATCATGAACTGGATGCTGCTCACCCACTTGGAACGGATGTCACCTCTATGGTTGTGTGGTCTGTTTGGGGGATCCCAAAACTGCCATGTAACGGAAACCCAAAGTCTCTCAAAAACACGTTTTTTATTCACTCTGCGGAAACCGCCTGGAACCTGGAGAATCCATTGTGTAGGAAAGGAAGGGTGAGGGGAGAGGGGGAGAAAAAGGGCAGTTTGCAATACAAATATAGGAAGTACGGAGCAGGTATATTTTTGTCAGAAATAGTGGAAATGGGTAGTGTTTTCGGACCAATCATTCCCCCAGTACGGTACCCCGCATTAAAGGGATCCCTCAGGCCTTGGATAATCATCATAATGGTACCGGTATCGTATCAATTTCGGGCAGCGTACGGTCACGATGGCTCTTCCTCTCCGTATATTCTGGATTCAGGCAAGGTAATGGGTTTTATATATCCCAGGTGTAAATATCGGAAATTTTCGTGATCAAGTAAGAGAGGACTTGAGCATAAATATAGTTATGGTAGGGTACCTCTTCCGATTGAACCAGCATCAGCCATCAGGTAAGTAAAGAAAGTTGCTATTAGTGGTAGGCTGGTAGCTAATGGTTTAATGCTAATGCGGTACATTTCTAGTTTGAGTGACTAAATGGCATACTGGTGGTGAATTTTAGGGGCAGGGCCTGTCAATAGCATTTAAAACCTGCTCCCTACGACGAACGCGAAATGCAGTCCATTTGCCAACATGTGATATTTAATACTGATATACACTAGATTAAATTGTTCATGTATGATAGTACCGTTATTTGCAGGGTCACTCGAACACTTTGACATTACGATTATTTTCTCATCTCTTCTCTCTAGGCCTATAGACTATAATAGGTTATTCATTGATAAATAACAGGACCGTTATCGGTAGCAGTTATATGGATTAACCGATGCTGGGATGCTGTCTATTTTTGGGATACCGTACGGTTTACACCGACACTCGAGTAACTGAAGAATGATTAAACACATTGATTTGAGTCACCTTACGCCTGATGAACAAAAGCAGATACGTTCTGTAATGCGTCGGCAACAAGATGAAGAAGAGAAGGAAAAACAGATGCTCCAGTTAGTCCAATAAGAGTTACTTTCTATTCTTCTAGTTCAATAGTATTAGAGGCCTTTGGTGTTTGTTTACTTGTGGTTACATGACCTGTTTCAGCGCTTTTACCCAGTGCAGCACAATCTATTCTTCTCAATGATTGATTTGCAATCTAATTAGCTTGATTGGCCTGTGGCTGATACTTTATAGGCATTCTCATGCTGCTCTTTGCATTTGGGCATTAAGGGAGATAGTGGGCAATATTTCACCATAAAATCTATATCATTCCTACTATTTAGTGTTGTCACCCTTTTACGGAGTCATTTATAATTATGCCGTCACAATTAGGCATCTGCTGACTGTAATTTCAAGTCTTGAAGACGGGAAATTTTGTTGAATAATTATGACATTGAACTCGATTTATTTTGCCTCATTAGGCATTGGATAGCAGATATGTCTAATATCATTTGTTAAGCAACATGCAATCACACCACTGGAAGATCTGTGGTGAATCTTGTAGACTGATGGCTGTTGTTGTGTCTTGACGTCTTGATTGCAAATAAGAGAGATTGTGTGAGTTCTAGAAGGCCAGTAAAACTGCAGTATAAAAACCTCTAAGCATCAGAACATGATTGCAGATTTTGGCAATGTAGATGATGATGGAGTAAATTAAGTTGTCATGACATTTGACTCTTAATATCCTTCACAACTCACACTAGCATTTTTTTATTATGGGTAATTGGATTTCCGCAAAGAGATTTGTATCAGACAGATATACTTGTGGAATAAATTCAATAGATTACAGCATAGGCCTACTGGTACGTATTTGATTTGCTAGGCCGTCAATGTCAATTCTTTTTGGTTGTGATCTTGACATTTGAAGGGGATGTCTCCTTGTCCTTAGTCATGCCTTGTTGGTGTCATTTTGTTCGAGTGGCTTTTAGAATTTATACCAATAGACCCACGCAACCTATACATAGATCCCTGCTGCGTTCTGCCTCACATTTAATTGTCTGCCTCCACCTATTGGCACAGAGCTGTGATTCAAGATGTTGACTTAATATTTAGATAGTTAAGACAAATTGATGTTTTATATAGTTTTGCATATCCTACTATACGGCTTTGGGGTAAGGCCATGAAAACCGATAGATCATGGCCCATGGCTTAGAATACCGACTATATCATACCAGAGATGTGAAAAATGGTACAGTAGTGTTCCAGAACATTGTGGGAAAATGCGGAGAGAAGTGCCCGGCTTAGATTCAGACCAGCTCCTTCAGCACCTCCTTGTCTACCCTGCATGCACCAATATATATATAATGTCTATGAATGCATATTGTCTGCGTAAAGCGTCATTGCAACAAAAATCAAATATGGATAAAATAAATAGATAAAGTCCTATGCACATCGTCTATCTTACAGGTCTCTGTTGTCAGCAACACTATGGCATTGGTTGTTTAATTTCGAATGAGAATTTTCTATTCTCGTCACAATCAACTGTCATGTTGTATATAAATATTTTTTAGGGTTCTTAACGAGCAATTTGAAGATTACAAATCCCAAATCAACAACTCTCAGGAAGCTTCGACAGATGCCAAAAACATGCAGATTGTTGATTCTGTAAGTAACCTAATCTAAAATTCAATTTTTGACTCCATAGTTTTTCTTTGCGCTATGACTGTATCATCTTGAATGTTTTTGTTTGTGATTCGTTGCGCTTTGATTGATTCTATCTTCAATCAGTGAATCACTCTCTGAATGATCTACCCTTCTTGGGAATGCATTATGTCATCATAAATATTGATTTTTTATGCAACCATCTGTATATATGCCATTAAAAGAAATATATTGATATATCATGTATTAGTTGACTGGCAATTTGACAATGTCCTGTATATTGAAGCAGGATACGATAACTTGTTAGTGATGGAAATTTCCTGGGGTGCAAGTCTGCAAGAGTGGACATATATACTGTACCGTAGCTATAATGTATAAATTTTCAATACTAGACATTATTGTCTATTTGTGAAATAGACTACAGATTCTTTATTTTGTGACTTATGTAAGTGGCAGTATAGTCAAGATCAGTGGCTCTCAACAGGTCGACAAAATTTTTGTACCGATAGTCCGACACTGGTCTTTGTGACCGCTAGAATAAACATAATTGGTGGGTTTACCAGCCAGACCATTCGCTTTGGTCTTGTAATGTTGCCATGCGACTAAAGTAATATTTCGTTCATGATACTTGCACCATAGGTTGAGGTATTTAAAGACATGCAAATGTCGCAATAGGCTATAATGAAATGAAGGGGCATTAACTTTCATTTGATGAGTGACTGTCTTTGAAAGCCAATCCGCCAAAGTATAATAAAGAATTTGCCACTCTGCATTTGAATTAACGTTGAGAACCACATGTCTAGATTCTAGAAATTTACTGGAGCAGCCCTTTGGTCTTTCATTCATGTGTCTACAAGCACTAGAAGGTGGATGGTGGCTGCTTTATTTATCCTTTTCATTTCAATTCTTCTGAAGCATATTGTTTTGTGTACCGTATAATAGGCTTCTTATATCGAGCCATAATTTATATCCATTTTAATTATCATGTTCAAAGGCCCAGGTCGTTATCCTTATTCCTATTGAAGGTATATAATATGATACTGAAAAGGAATGTGTTTACCTAGACAAAGAGGTAGGACTTGAACAGGCTGAACTATTTATTGCCTCTATAGCAGCAATTGTATGAAGTATGATGATACAAAATTATTCAATTACTATTGGCGTTCTGTTGTGTTTTAAGTTATATATTATACCTGTGTGTTTTAAAATAGGATTTTGCACACCATGTGATTGTCATTGCGTTTCAGGTTTGTCCTGTCTGTAAGAAAACAAAATTTGTCGAAGGATCCGGTCATTTTTGTTCAACTTGCCAAGAACGATTTTGCTCAAGATGTGGAGGAAAAATCACTCTAAGATCTAATAAGGTTAGACATGTCAGCCTTATTGGCGAGAGGAAATTTTGTCGAACACTCACATTCGCCTCACACTGTTATTCTAGTAGGTAGGCTAGGTCTAGATATAGGTGTCCTGAGAGTAAGTTGATATAATAGATTTCAGAAAGTATTATCATTAATAACCATTCTACGACACCTGGTTCTGAGGTCTGAGCCATTCATTTCTAATCATTACTTCGAATCCGTGCCGTCGCACCATATCCTCATCGTCTGAGCAGTGAGCAGTACTTACTTAATGTCTAGCAGAAGCTGGAAAACATGGGCAGCCCGAAAGCTTCTTCGTCGTAATGATCATAAACGTTGGAACTCTCACAATGTAGTGTCCACAGACTTCACACCTAGTGTGCCTGATTTAAAAGTAGATTGCTAGATGTGAATCTATCGTATTTTCTAAAGGTAGGATATTATTGACTGGTCTCCTCCAATCTATCCTTCCTTATCAGTTTAAGTAGTTAAGTAACATATTCTGTTTTGTGCAATTTTCCGTTGTGAATAAATAAATAAGACGTTGGTGGTACACGGTAGCTCTCTGTGCTTTTGAGTATCTTGAACTAATCGCCTAACTTTGTTTATTGTAAAGAAGATCGCCACAGATTTAGCGTCCATCCTTAGTTTATTGGTTATTAAAACATTCTATTGATCGTCCGCCATCGGCTCCACAACACTCTAACTTTGTTTGTCACTCATACGTTCTGAGAAGAATATAATATTCAAAGATGTTATCAAAGTGATTTCATGTCACATTTTATTTCCTAGTCACAGTTTCAATGGAAGGCTTTTTTTTTTGCTTTCCTACTAAAACATTTTTATTTTTCGTCATATATTCCGCTATTAATAATTTATCAGTCAATTTTCGATTTCGCTAATCTAAAGAGGTTTCAACCCTGCAAACTTTACAAATTCCGAAGCTAGATAAAACGTAGTTGTATATGGTACTAGGCCTAAATATTTGCGAATGTGAATAGGTCTACTGATGATGATTCATCGATTCCTCCATTGCAAAATGTTAAATCTTATTGTTTCTTTTATGTATAATGAAGTCTGGAGTTATGGTAAGAATTTGATCTGTACCGTTCTGTGGGCCTGTCAGTCTTGATAATTATGTAACATGTCCTTCACAAAATCGAATGTATCATTGTTTTTATGCCATTGTATGTTGATATGGCCCGATCTTGATTGTAACTGATTGTGGACGATCACTTTGATAGATATAGCGAGTGTCATCACAGCTTTAATAATTATGTCCAGTTTAATTTATTGGGAAAATGTCTGGGATCCAAAACCTCGTTAACTATACGTTCAAATATATTTAGCTTGATGTTGAAGCTGTGGTGACAAACACTCCACCGGTATATTTATCGATATGGTTGTAGTGATTGTTGTGTCTCAATTGATATCCTGTATTGGATTGTCGGAAGTTGTCATTGTGCAATTACTGCTGTTCAGACTAAATCTGTATAATTATACTGTACGTTAATTTTATGTTCCTTATTACGTTTAGACCGTGTGGATATGCAATGTATGCCGGAAACAAAAAGAAATAGTGGCCAAATCAGGAAGCTGGTTTCATGGAGGGCGTATAAATGGATGGGATTCTAAAAGCCTTTCAGGTTTGCTGCAATTTTATGTTTTCCAAAAGACTTTTGTATCGTAACTATGACTGTGTTCACTGAAAGCCAGTGTTGGTAGCTTGGTACCATAGGAAATCGTAATCTGTGGTTTTATCTGTACCAGGTAGGCCCACTGTAGGCCTACCTGCTGTAATGAATATGATAGCATCAAAGTATAACGGTACGGCGGTACCGCAGCAGAATCACTCAACTCGAGTGACTACAACAGTGGCCATTGCTTATCCATCATGCCAAGGGTTCTTCGTAAATTTCCTGGCATGCCTCAAAATTGTCAATTAAGCTACAAATTCCGCTCCATAAATTTAAATCGGTTTGATTCAGTGTTATATATATATCTTGTATCACTTTTTTTCGATTCAGATATAAGGATTGGCTTCAATCTATTGAGGACGATGGTTGTGAAACTTTTTTAAGGGCCAACAGTTGGTCTATCGACCTACGTTTTGTATTTTGGCATAGATCAAATTATTCAGCCTCCTCGCTAATTTTAGATCATACCAATATTCAAATTGGATAACGCCACACAATTTGCATACAGGAGAAACGTATTTCATCTAATCATTTACGATATTGTGCACGGGAAAAAAATCATTGTATGGAGTCTCTGTATTTTGAGTTGTCTCTTAAGCTACAGAGTTTCAGTCAATGACATTCCTTTGTATTGTATAAACTTTCGTTGGCCGCTTGATGTTATGTACCGGCCATGCCGCTGCGAGATTTGCTGCAATTGTTGATAGTTGCCAGGCCAAAGTCATCTTCCATAGACCCGCAGCAGAAATCCAAATTTTTGAACCTTAGTTAAAGTACTGATAAACTAAGCCTACGGATTGGGTTGCATTACGAGGTAGACAACATAGAAATTTGGGCAGGCCTGCTTAACTTAGTTAGGAGTTCGGTCCTTCTTCGGTAAAATAGCATTTTAATTATGCCATAAACTTATCAGTTATCACTAACCATGCCATCGAAAGCTCCTCTGAAGTGGTCCGCAATCCACCATTTAGTATCGATAATTCCGCGGGGTTTTTGACCCCGGTCCACTTTTTAGCATGACCTGGATTATTATTATAGTCCAGGATTTATTAAGAACTTCGAGTTATTTATTGACAGTTTTGAATTTTATCATGGTTGAAAGTGATATATTTTCTTCTTAGGATCAGAGAAAGAAAACTTGTATAACAATAACAATATCAATACGGACAATCATGCAGACAAGGACACAAAATCGAACAATTCATCAAGAGAAGCGAGTGAAAAGTAACGGGTTATCAATTATTGAAGTTATTCCAATGACAGCCTTGTTACAAAGAATTGTTTCTAGATCGCAAAACACTGTGCTTCAATTTCAAAGGATCGGTGAAGGGTCAGCTCTACCTTCAACAGATAATATTCAGATTAGTACCGGTAGTCCGTCGTCGTCGCTGAAAAAAGTCATGTCGCCTTCTACGAGCAAAGATTCAATTTCGAAAAGTGAACATTCCATGCCGTCAGAAACAGTCGATAAAAGGAACTTCATTTCTTCAAATAGTCTTGGATTTAGTATTGATCATACCCACAAACGCAACGTAGAGTCAGGTAAATTGAAGGTCTATACTGCAGTAGAGAATGTTTTTGTGGTTTGTGGCATTTCATTGGCTGCACACTTAACAGTTGACAGTAGATATTCTGAATAATTGGGAAGAAACTATTCTGAGGGGTTCACTATTTGATCGTATTTAGCTGACAGCAAGGTGTTCTAAATCGAATATATTTCGCATTCAGATTTTTTCTTGTTATGAGGGATGTGTCAGATATAACAGGGTGCGTGATGTAGTGGTGAGGTCGTCAGCCACAAAACAGTCAGAATGTGGGCTGGAATCCTGAGTGTGTCATGCCAAAGGCGTGAATACCATAGTTGGGGTGCTAGATAGAACCACAATACAGTCAGACTGCCTGACTTGTAGTCAATTGACTGCTTCGGTGCCTACTTGTCTCACCTGTATGGTATACAATATGCATGCAAATCATCCAGGAGTGAGAATTATGCCATATCATCCCGTGTACTAGTAGGCTAGTTAGATGCATATTGAGGTGTTGTGAATCTGTATTATCCATCAAAAAACATACTTTGATGAAATGTAATACAATATGTATCATTGGAAGGATTACAGCTCAATGCTTGAGGGGCCTTTGCTTATTAATTAGTTAGTAATGTGCCTCCTAAAACCCAGCACATGCCACACCTTATTATAATGCACCTCCCAATGCTTGATAGAGCCTTCCATAATATAATCACTCCTCTCCTAATACCTGTGACACTGCTTAATCTAGTGCTCATCCAGTCTGTTACTGGTAGTGTTGCCTGTAATAATTACGATAAGCTTCACTAATTAGAATGTAATGCTGTTAATTAACATGTAGATGTCATTATTCTTTGTGCAGGTTCTAGTTAAACAGACATTGCATATTTTCGTTGTCCTCATTTTTCCTGTGGCAGTCATCAGAGTTAGATGCATTTTAAGAGAGTGCTATTTTTAGGCTATGTTTATTGTTGTTTTTTTCAGAGACGTTTTTCTGCAACAATATATTGAGGCAGGCGCACGATTCTTAAAAGTGCGCCTAAGTTCTGAAAATCCTTCGCTCCCTGTCTTTGTTATTTGTGCCACGAACTCTTGAAGTTGTGAATTCAATTGCTTAACTAGGCTAATCAAGCTAGTTTGAAAACTGAACTAGAGTTTTAGCCATCTCGCCTTACGTCATGATCTGATGATTGGCAGTTTAGTATACAGTTACATCAATGGAGTCGCCGTGACATTGTTGTCTCGCTATGTAGTACGGCAAACCCATTTAAACAGGGAAGTTACGGTGTTCACTTTCTCTAACAAACGAGACAATTTTACACTTTAGTGGGATGGAAATTACCGCCTTCATCTCATTATTATCGTACATTATTAATTTCGATGCATTGCAGCAGAAAGGCCGCCACAGAATCGAAGGATATCTGAAGTGCACACGGAGACAATTGAACAGGTGAGCGAAATTTTTACATAAGCTTTACCATACTAAGTTCGTCTGTTCATGTGATACTTTTTACGAGAAAAGGTTGTTTTGAGATCGTTAATTCTTTAGCCTGGGTAGACTATATTTTTTTGACAAAGCTGGGGACTTTACTGCTAATAAATAGGCATTGGGCCATTTGTGATGACTTAAAAAGGGCTTTGTGGCTGTCTGGCTGAAACAATGACAGTCACGACCTAGGTCAAAGGCAATTTCATTGGTGATTCATAACATTCCACTCATTCACATGCATTTCCATTGACTTCAGAATCTTTTGATCCCTTTATACAACGAAAAGTTTTAAGCTGAGGCAGGCTTAGCTATTGTATTATCCGGGAGTCATCAAATTTATATCGCACCACATTGTATTTGAGAGGAGTGAAAATGTGAAATAGTGGAAAACTGTGATATATTTGTAACCACAACTCTGGAAGTATGGTAGGCCTTCTGCAGATTAGGAAACACAATTTCCACAAGATGTTTTTGATAAATGCAAAAAATGTATAATAATTATATACCATGTTCTATATTATATGTGGTAACAAGCTGATCTTCTGACAGTAAAGCTTTGAGAGAAATATATTAACATGAGGATGAGGTGTCTCTCTCTGTCTAATATCGAATGCCTTTTTGCTCTACAGCGATCCCGTGAAGATAATGTGATCCCAGCATTCGATTCTCAAAGGTATGTAGAAACAATTTGATATCAATTGCTATGATTAGGCTGTACTTTTGGTGTAACCCGCCTAACGGTTTATTAATATGTGAGTTAATTCTTTTAGATTTCTGGTTGTCTCGATTTTTTCATTTTGACATGATTTCTTATCCCGGTACTGAGAAGTGAGAACCCATATTGTCCATGTATGTTTAGAAACCAAATGGAAACCTCAGCTGCGATCTCGTCAAACAAAACTCCATTTCAACCAACAAGTGCTTTTATTTCTCATTCCGCTAACCCTATTCTTCAAGATCTCAATAGAACTGGTGAGTGCTGTTTGGCTATGGTTTATGTAGGTAACGTAAGAGCATGATATGTCGCCCATATTAATTAACGGGTGTAGTGTGCCCAGTAACTCAAGCTTGCTGATCGCAAAGACCTCAAAAGAGAGAGAGAGAGAGAGAACTCTATTTCAAACTATTGCTATTATTCTACTGCAAGTCCTAAGACTTACATATTAGATAATTATATATTTGTCTTTTGGTGACCTTGATACCACCAAATATCTTCTGCGTTCAATGAATTCTTATGCATCTGATATTTAAGGTTCTATGGCAAGTTTTGATGATGAGATCCAATCTATCACAGACTATTCCAGTTTCGGTGGATATGTTAGTGATTACGGTGAGTCTGATTCTATTTTCTGAGTCTTACAATTTGATCATGCTCTGTCATGCAATCGTTGTCTGACTAGATTTTCCACCAGCGAGGAGAAGTGCCTTACACGAGCAGTCTAACCTTCAACGCGATGGACACAAACAGAGTGCCCGAAGAAGCAGCGATTCCTATACGCCAAGCAGTATAGATTACGAAGATCGTCACGATCGAGTAAGTTTGGAATTTCACCTGTAGATTCGCACTTATTACGCCGTCAAAACTTCATCCGCTAGGTGACGCAACACAATATTTTAACTTGATGTTAGGGCAAACGCAGCGGCTCTGACTCGACAGGCACCGATCTGTATATTCTTGTCATCATTATGTTTCCAATGATATTAATAGCACTGAAATCTACTACGGTACCTCACTCACCCTAACTAAATCCCACAAGACTCTGCCTTTAACAAATAATATCATAAAGCAACGGTGCATGGGATGTAAAATTTTTTTGCTCATGCCGACTCAAACACATGCAAAGCGTCAATAGCTGTCTGGTTTTTCAGAATTTCATCTGTTATATTCGTGATAAGGTGTTTTGCTGAGTATGGTGACACTCAATACCGGCAAATCTACCCTCATTCTAGTCACTGGCTCATTTATTGAAAGGTAACTTGAAGCTTGGCGATTTGAGAAATCGCATAACCATGAACTTTGCCTACTAACTAAAAGAGGGTCTATGATCTAATACCTGCTATAATGTATATGTATTTACTGCTAGTAACAGTTGCCTCACAAAATCTTGCCGATTCCCGAAACAGGGCTATAGGCTAATGATGTAATGATTATAATTATATATAATTATTGAATATACTTGTGCCATACAGTTCTCCTCTAACTTTAATCTACAAGCTAACTTTGACTTTAAAAAGTAACAGAAATACAAACATGAATCAACCATTGCCGCATGGGTGACTATTCAACCACTAAAGTACTGAAACTACTAATCGATTAACATCAATGCCTTTTTAATCACTAACTGTGCCTGCGCACTGAGCAAGCGTCCTTGTTTCAACTATGCCGTAATTCCATTCGTGTTCTTGCATCATGTTTTAGCAACCGACATTTTGGCAACCTTCTTCTGATGGAAAATTTTTGATCGGTCACTTAACTCTGAGTAAGAACTTGAGTATGATGCAAAGCACAAAATCATTATTTGGTTTCAAGGTAAACTATTATATTTTCAAGGTGAACTTATAATTTCAACTGAACTCTAATGTCGCGTATGTGATTCTTGATACAAGGTTGTCGGTGGGAAGACTACCTCCGCTGGGAGACTCGGCGCGTTTATTACGAGAGTTAAAAAAGGTAGCCTGGCCGATACCGTTGGTCATTTGAAAATTGGAGACGAGGTCGTATCGTGGAACGATTCGTGTCTGCAAGACGCCGCGTACGAAAAAGTTAAATACATCATACAAAGTTCAATGTATTCTTCAACAGTAAGGCTGTGTGATTTTTTGAAATATGGGGGATTATGTAATGTTGAATCCAATGCATTTCAGCTGAAACTTGTCGTGTCTCGGCCTATTCGAGACGTTCCTCTTGTACCGGAAGTGGGGTTGCCTCAAACTGCAGACTCGAGCACATGTTCTCTCGATTCTGATCGCAGAGCTTGGGACGCGTCGACGAAACCTTTGGGCAAAATACAAATCAAAATCTGTTATGATCCGACAAGCCGGCAACTGTCGGTCACGGCAATGCAAGCCATCAATCTACCAATGAGAGAACGTGGCTTACATAGAAACCCATACGTCAAAATGTATTTGCTGCCCAGTAAGTACCCTAGCAATACAGAGTTTCAAAGTACAGAGGAGAAACTTTTACACTTCGATTCAGATCGCAACTCAGCGACCAGAAGGAAAACAAAGACTGCTAAAAAGACACTCAATCCAGAGTGGATGCAGACGTTCGTTTATACTGACATGAGAACAGAAGATCTTGGTGCTATGGCATTGGAACTGACGGTGTGGGACTTGGATCGATCTCTGGAAAGATGCAATGAATTCATAGGAGAGGTAAGTGAAACGAACTGCATTTGAGATCATACTTGATTAGGTCGGTTGCAGTCTCGAAATAAATACTCAGGGCTATCACGTATTTTCTTCCGAATACCAAGCAGTCCCCCAAAGAGTTTGGTGAATCCCCGTATATATCTAATCCCTCATTATATCCAATCTACTCTCAATTCATCAGTAGTTCCATGCCAATGCCTAATAAAAACTCTGTTCAATGTGAGCAATGTTCTTAGGCCTGAAAAAAATCGACTACCACTTTTGAATGTTCTGTTTTGGCATTTGGCTGAAATTGGTGAATGTTTTGTAGCTCTCTCCCATCAATTTCTCAAGCGATACAAGTCAATGCCAATCGAATTGATTCAAAGCATCTAAATTTGTCTTCCATAGTGTAGAATTTGAGTTTTACTTTGGAAAATTACTGATGTTGTTCTTTCTATGCCTTGTCGCAGGTTATTATAGACCTCGGTTTGGTGTGTTTGGACGATGAACCGCACTGGTTTTGGTTGATGCCATTAGGACAGGGAATAGATCAAGAATATCCTTCGCACAGTAATGAAACTACCTCATGTACACACGCACCAAATTGTGACACCTACGATATTTCTCCAACTAATACAAAGTAAGTCGACTGATGTTGGAATTCCATCTTCACCTGATGAAGGAGTCGAGCTCCGAACCCTCGTGAACAGTATAATTCTCAATAAACCAAGGCTGAATGTTGAATCTGTGCTACATCTTCTTTATGATATGTATTGAATATTGATCGTCTGTCATCGGCTCCACTATATTCTGAACTATGATTGGTAGTAAGTGCTAATGAGGTCACTAATTTAGCAGCGGAACATTTGAAATTGATCTTTTCCATAACCAGCCAATTTTTTCATAAACGTGTATTGCATTTAAGTAATATGAAGCGTAATGTTACAAAACACTTGCACTGCGGTATTCTTTTATGTCGTTGTCCATTTGAGGCATGAAATATTTATTTGAGTCATCCGTCAGCTCAGAAGACAACCCAGCTGCACAGGGGATAATTTTTTCTAGCTCGAAGTCTGCGCGTTATCAATTTTTCATTTGCAAAATTAGCGAATCCTGAAATTTTGACAGAAATAATCCGACAGATCGTTCCGCGAAGCCGGCGACGAAACGAAGGATATTGCCGCCACTGCCTAAAAATTTCAATCTAAGTATGTACCTAATTGTGTCTAGAAATATACAGTTGATAGAGGTCTGGATTTTACGGGTAGCCTGTGTTGGCTAATTATCTCTCTTTCAACTATTAACCGTCTATCTTAGGTAATTCTCCGCATTAGACAAAGCTTAGAGAGCAGAGTCAATCTGTAAGTTGTAGTTTGAAAGGTATGGCCGTTGAATGCCTGTTGGCTGGTCATCGTAAAATGACTTGCGCAGCTGATATTTATCCGCAATCTTAATTTTGCTATTTTTATGGCGTAATTAGAGAACCAGTACGTCGAGTCAACATCGACTACAAAGCTAGAAGAATGTACTGTACATAATAGTATTGATTAATTCGACTGTTCTTATGAGCTTTCCAATGTTCTGATATTTCAACAGATAAGGATGAAGATACGACGGATCTTTCCTCGTTAGTGGAAACGGAACCGGACATTGGCGAAAGCGCTTCTCATAATTTAAGTCACAGCCAATACGGGAATACTTGCGACGATTCCGATTCCTTGTAATGAAACGTTTGTTTTCGTCTTGAACTAAGAATCACTTATTCGAATGAATTTCTCAGATCAATGCATCAAACAATGCAAGCTTTCGTTGGCGGAACCGGTCCAGGCCAGGTGGTTGGCAGACAAGCACTTGCTATGAGCCCCGTGGGCGAAATCGAAGTAAGTCTACGTTATACATACAGTCTACAGTTTGGGTTGATAGGGGTTGATCGTGAACGCACTCAGCATAAGCACAGTTATAGTTAATAGTGAACTTAAGCACAGTCGTGGTTATCAGTGAACGTACTCAGCATAAGTGCAGTCATAGTTATTGTGTAAGTGTCTTTAGCCATGACATACATCACTAGTCTACCTTGACATGCGTTCACGATCAAACTGCGAAGTTGAAATCTAGATTCTGGGTTGCTCTTATATGTCTTGGGCTTCATCCTGTCTCTTTTTTCAGCTTGGGTTAAAGAATGAACGCGGAAAAATTGTGATTCAAGTCATCCGTGCTTTCAATTTATCTTTCAGACAGACCTCAAAATCTTCACCAGGTAGTCTCTTCGTTTTGAATATATTTCTGTTATTCTGCAGACGATTCGGTACACCCAGAGTCTAAAGCTGCCAAAAGATAAAGAATGATAACTGATCTGCTTATATAATCTACTAACTGGCAACGTAACTTTGAATCACTAGATCATTATACAGGTGGATTTATCTGTTTTCAAAGCGTTTTATGTGAAAGTATATATGATGGACGGTATGAGGTGTGTCGCAAAGAAGAAAACTAAACCTTCCTCCAAAGCGCCGTCACCCGTTTTCAAAGAAGCAGTGACTTTTGAATCTCAATCGCGAGGCAACTTGATTCAAGTAAGACCGATAATATCCTGGACGTGGCGGGAATCTTGCTTACTGTTAGCATGACTCAATGCGTTTGGGTATTGCGTATCCTTGAGATAGCGGGGAAATATGTAATTCGTCTCTCTCTTTCTCTCTCATGTAGGTGATCGTATGGGCAATAGCCAGTCGCATCGATAGCAAAGTCGTCATCGGAGTCGCAGAAATATCATTGGAGGAATTAGACCTGCTGAACAAGGTTACCGGACGATACAAACTTTTCCCGTCTTCAACGCTCGACCTTATGCCTTGGTCGCGGCACGATTCGAATTCTTCATTCGGCAGTTCGTCGGTATTGCAGTCATGAATATTATTCTTCACAATCATATCGTCTCTCTTTCTCTCTGTTTATCGTAACTGTGCGTATTATAATAAATATAATTATGTCGTCACGGTGTTACTCGCGGTACAGGTAGCCTACGGCGACAGCAGGCAAACGTAGGATAACCCTAACGCTTATTACGTCACGCATTTTATATGTACAGAATAGTGACTCAAAACGGCGTTTTCAAAAGTTTTAATCTGTGATACGCAACGGCTCACAGAGCCTATTGACTGATTTGATTAGGAACAATTAAAAAATATGTCCACCGGTTTTTTCAAAGCCGATACGATAATTGGCCTTTCACATCATGACTGATGTCCGATATCGATAATACAACAATCATGAATGTCGCCAAAAGTCGGTAATAAGCCGATTATCATCTGATTGTTGAGTCCGATATCCAATATTAACTGCCGATACCGATAATCGCTAAAATACGAATATCGGTCGAGATGTGCCCCAGCGCGGGCTGAGCATTCGAGCGAAATTATAGGGGTAAACGATAGAAAGTCCCAGAGCGGTTGCATCTGCTCTGCAAACTGGTGTGTCTGGTTTGGTACGGACAAGATAGTCCGCAAATATTTCTCTGTTTCGGGCGAGTTAAGCGCAGAGAATTCTGCCCTTTAAACGTTTTGCGTCGAACGAGACGAAATTGCGCGACGAAAGCTTGTTGAATAAGGTTGATTCCTACTAGACGAATGTTTAATTAAAAATTTGCTGATTGAAGTTCGTGCACACTCGCTGTAAAGAGGGTGTCAAGTGGACTCGCACAAGCTTACAAATGATTTGGCGCCGAATTCCGTGTCCTAAAAATATCGACTTTTGAACTGGTGTCATTCAATTTCAGAGATGCTAGAAGATATTTGCGTTCGTCATGTTCTTGACGCGTCCCTGAAGATTTACATTCTTTGCTTACAAAGATCAAAGTTGTTGAAAAACGCTTAAGTGCGCAATAGACTAGCTACGTTGCAGATGGCCTTAGGAAACAGTCTTGAGTCATGACTAGCTGGGGAGGCGTTATGAATCTGATTGTTCCCGCGTGGATTTTATTGCATTGTTTACGCATTTGCATAGGCGGAGAACCTCATCAATATATTTCAAGCAGTAACTTCTTCCCGGGAACGGTACGCAGACGAAGGTCGACTGACACCGCAGAAGATGACGGGCTTCACGGAACTTCCGCAGACGTCCTTTCAAGGTATTTTAAACAAGACAGCCACAGTTTTGGTAGCTGGGTCTGGCTTCGTGACTTATGAATTCTTTCGCCACAGGCCTACCCATGTCATTAGTCATTACCATATTAGGTCTACCTGTGTTAATCGCGATTCCTGACCGACTGAAATAACGTAGGCTACTGTAATAGCCTAACAAAACACTATAATACACGCAAGAATGATTTGTCACTATTTTCAGCGAACAAAACCAACCCTGAAGTAGGAATCGACCGATATTTGGACTTTTACAAATATCAGTGTCCGCGGTAACAGCTTCCCGATATTACCGATGTAAATAATTTACCGCGGAGGGTGATTTCGCCCGTCAGGCGAGAGCTTTTGCGTCGCCACCGAAATTTCATGAATAACAGTAAAAACGGGGGTCTCGAGCAAGCTCCCACAGCCCCGTCCCACGCGCTTCCAGATGTGGAAAAGAGTGAAAACGACAATCTGGCACAGAAAAACGCAGGAAGACGACCCTGAAAAAGGCAGGATGAGCAAAACCATCGAAGCGGAACGACTCCAAACAGAAAACCCTCTCCAGAATTATTATATCGCTTGAGCGTGACTTTGTTGTAGGCGAAAAAGATCCTTACCGAACGCCGAGGATTCCAAGACAGCGCTTGATCGCCACAATCACTATCGATCGGTTATTGGAGATGAGGGGGAAGAGCCTATTCCATCGAATATGAAATACATGGTAGACACTTTTCAATAGAATATGAGTAACTAGTCTTCTATAAAACTGACTATCTTTCACACAGTCCTGGGATCCAAGCCTATCAATCACATCACTCATATACGCAAAGAAATGCATTTTCTTACACAGTACAGCGGAGGAAAGGTCAACGAATGATTTCCCGGTAATAACACTAATACATGATACATGCCTAGAACAAACGTTGGTCTATAAAGTTGCTTTTCAGGGTTGGAATGGGGAGAATCTGTGGGCTGGCCGGGGAAAGTTTGCTGGAAATCGTTTCAATCCTGAAGTTGGAATAGAATCGTGGTACATGGAATACGTGGATTATGATTTTTATGACCAATATTGTGTTCCAGGAAAGCAATGTGGACATTATACTCAGGTAAACTAATATATTTGCATCATATCCGCTAGTGGACAGTAGCGATCTTACGCATTGAGAAAAATACGTCATTAATTCTGGTGTCGTTCCAGCTGCAGGCACTGTTTATTATTACATAATCAGACCCTTCTGCGAGTGCGAGTGCGACAATAGGAACTAGTCAAAGCGTGACTATGATAATAATGCATTCACAAATATTTTGCAATGTAATGAAAAGGGTTTTTAGGTTGTGTGGGCTAACACATACAAACTCGGTTGCGCATGGGTGAATTGTAGTACATTTGATACAACTGAAGGAGAAATCTGGTCCGATGCTGCTTACATGGTGTGTCATTATGCTCCTGGGTACGTGCCTGAATTTCATAGAAATGAATTTAGGTTTCAAATTGACTATTATCGCATACTGTAGGGGAAATAGCAAGGAGGAATTGCTATACAAAGTAGGCGACAGATGTTCGGATTGCGGCCCTAATGACACGTGTCCGGACGGCCGACTCTGCCGTAAGTACTGATTCGAAAATAGACCTGTTTTCACTAGTTTGATATGCACGCATAAGTTGACATTATTATCTCAGGTAACCCTGAAAGGGACAAGGTACTGCCGGGACCATCAGCCGCAGGTAGGCGTACGTCCTGTGAATCTTGCGCATTTAAAAAAGCCATTAATCCGAACAGAAGCAGTGACATTCTTGTGTCTTAAACCTAACTTTTAACCTTGGGAGATTCGGCTGGCCAATGTGAAAATCAGGCATGGCTTGCAGTCACCTGTACAGATTGCATTGAACCGATCATCTGTTCAATCTGTCTATGGTCCTAGCATGGCCTATGTGTTTGGATGTTGAAATGCTCATAATACTTTTAGGTCACACAGCTAGCTTGGCGATGGCTGTGATATTGTTGTGTGGAATCCTAGTAGCCACAGCGTACTATATATCCTTGCATATCGACGACTGCACCACTGCTTGGGCCTTACTAAAGAAAAAGACAAAGATAGGAAACAGGTTTACAAACTGAATCCAATGTTAGCTGTCTTTTCTATAATTCTAAAACAAGAATATTTCACAGCGGGGATATTCCACAGGGCCTGGACACTACTAATGGCAATCGTAACGGTCATATACTTTCGACGATCCCTCGATAAGCTGAGTGAACTCTGACCTTCAGTAAAAGAGTAAATCTTACAATCAGATTGAAATTCTAATCTGGATCAAAAGAATTATTTTGTAATAATATGGAATTTTTACTTACTCACAAATTACATATTATATTAGTTTCTTACCATATTACATCATGATATGTGGTTAATATTTCTATAGATGAACCGCCTTTAAATTATATCAAATCATCGGAATAGGATACGCGTGCAGTAACTTTGTCGGCTAGACCTAACTGATAAACTTGAGGTGCACTGTTATGCTGTATATTCTATAGTTTTGTTTCCTTATGCTTGTCATAAAGAAATGGTTTTACATAAATAATTAAATCATCTTCGTGGATAGGAATTATCATCATAGCTCGCATTGTTCTTCGAGACATGCGTCGAAAACTTGAGAAAATGCAGCATGAGAATTAATAATGTGTACTTATCAACCGAATGATATATATTCCACATTTATGAGATATCTTCGCGACGGGAATATATAAATGCTTTTTAGGCAAATTACATCATTTTGGGTGATACTCAGTTTTTTGTTTGGAACAAACTGTTTCAGGTCGTATGGTTTTTGGATAAACATCAGTCGACTTGACTGCTTAATGAAAAATTAATATTTTATGTGTGGTCTAAGACATCGCTACCATACGGGGTTACACATATCTGATATTCTAACACAGTGCGACTTTTTCTAGTCTTCCTTAATCAGTCAGTGCCTCGGAGCGTTAGCTTACAACGTGTTGATGGAGTTGTGAGTTGTGACTGGATGTATCAAATTGTAGACTTCAATGTCGGTGCCACCTAAAAATTCAAAGGACGGTGTAGGGAATGAGGGTTGCCGCGGTCCGAATGGCACTCTGTCTAAAGAGTATCGTAGCTCTTCGAAAATTGTCGATAAGTGCGTATCTCCACGACGGACGCCGAAGTTCGGAAACTTGCTCGAAGTACCAAATTTGGAAAGAGAAGGTCTCGGGTCACACTCTACCTCAGATTCTACTGACGAAGGAATAGCGATGGATGACACGTCACGACAACCGTCGGTGGAATGCTACGCCACGATAGAACCAAGGGAGGTAGGTAAAAAAAAGAATTTTCGTTGTCGTTAATTTATCACACTTGCTCGACGATTAATGGAGGAGAAATAAACGTAAATTGCAGACCACTAGAGTGACGTCACACTTGCAATTTGCTCGTGTGAGCTTCGCTAATTTTGAACGTACCTCTGTCTGCACCACACCCTATTTTGCGGTTCTACTCGGCATTATCACCGTGGCTCAAAGCGATTGCCGATGTGCTGCACGTGCGTGAGTCTGTGTGTTTGTTCCGCAGGCGCGATCTACAATTCAACTTTCTTACCAATACGCTTAGTCTTCATGATCTTAGCAACCTAACCGGCTGGTAGCCTATGCCCAAACATAACAGACATGTCGCAACCTTCAGCGCCGATATAAACATCACTCAGCGATATATCGATATATATAAGAAAGATGGATTCTAATCACAACCCAAGTCATCGAGAATAGGCTCTAATCCCATTGTATTGAATTAATTGCACAAGCGACAAAGAATGAAGGGTGCACAAACTCTCACTATATATAGAATCGATTTAATTACGTTCGATCATTCGAAACGACATGATTCAATACGCAAGGTGACATATTTCATTGGCTATATATCATCCCATTCCCAATCAGTCTCGTTGAGAATACCATGTTCTTTGACGTGGCCGAGGAAAACTCTAGTTTGCTCAGGAAGAGATTTGTGCAGGACAGCAACTGTTACAAATACAATACAATATATCACGTAATCTTAATAATATAGCCCTATACCTATTTAGAAAAGGTGTGATATGCAAGGGTGTGTGTAAGTAGCCTCACGGCGTATTGGAGTTCGTCTCCCCGCATATACTTAGGTGCCACAGCGAACTAAACCGGATAAGATTTACATGCCGGTTTTTATGCACTCCCTGCCGCATTCTATCGACTCTGTGACTATAGGTACTTTTTTATATTTCCTCGACCGCCTCGCCTTAGGAACTTTTCTACGAAAAGATTAAATGGGGGAACCGTGGGGTTGAAATTTAGAAATTACCTATGCCATATGTGATGTATACGATCGTGATATTGCGCAGGTCGTGTTAATTTGAGTCATTTGTTGGTATGTGCGAAAGTAAACTATCCGAGTCAGTGAAAAGCTACCTAATAAATATTTGATCGCCTTCCGTCGCGGTGATACTTTCATATGCCCTTTGATTGACATCAAATATAAAGGCGATGAAGTGATTCATTCAATTCATTACAGGATAATAGGAAAACATCGCTGAGTGAATGAAGGCGAGCGTCGAGTTTTGTATTAAATTGATTCAAGTTATTCATGTTTAGTGTCGGAGTTGAAGGGCGAAGACATTTTCTGCGGAATCCAAACAGCGGGCTAGATAGTGCGTCATTTTCTTTGGCTGCAAAATTTGAATCTTGCAAATCATCTTGTATGAGCTAATGGATTGAATTGAGTCCAAATACCCTATTTATGAAGCGAGTATATAATAATAAAGGACGTGCTATTAGGAAACAAATACTTGCTCCAAACTGAGCGTGTGAGGCCTTGATTGTTCTTCTAAAATTCTGTAACTCTTGTGTGTTTTTTGTTATTCGGAATTTATGACGTTTGCAACTATTAGGGTCATATACTCCAGGTCACTGCTTACGTTACATGTATCAATACTTCTGGTGTATAGCTCGACTAGCGAATCGGGAAACACGGATTCGCCCTCTCAACCTGCTGCTATACGAGTCAACCTTCCAACGCGAACTCCTTCCTGATCACTGTCGCAGACAATGTTCCACGTTCTGCGGTGCAGAGTGGCCATTAACAATTATACGTAGTGGAAATAATCTATAACATATGACTGTAGATTGTGGTCATGAAATCTTCTGTAAATTTTTGAATGACAGATACGTTAATTTTGTAATTATTAAGTAGGATTCAAAGACAAGATACGAAGGTACTTTGGATCAAAATAAAGATATTTCCTGCAGACTCATGCAGAACAACTCAGTGAAAAGTTAATGTTAGGTCATGGCCTACTTGTCTAAAGTAGGCCAAGGTTAGGTGTAATGGGATCAAACTCCCTTGCATTTAGAAGCGCGCGAGATCGTTCAGGATTATTTCAAAGTTAAAATAGCGCGTGTGAACTGGCGATATGAATCATTTAAGACGCAGGCGTTTCCGACGCTTGTTTTTTGTCCTTGCCTCGCTTTTTACAAAGCGCTTAAACTTTACGTTTTTATTGAAGTCGAGCGTTCATGAATTATGAGTGTTCGTTTATTATAGAGCCGTTACAAGTCGCTTTTATTAGATTGCCGTGAAGGGTTACTTCCTGCCTTATGATGAAAATGTTCTTGTGCTCGAAGTGAAACAAGCCCATACTATTGGCCTCGTGGGGACGATTCAGAGGCGTCACTATGTGTGTCCATCCTGACAACACGAAACGGATCACTATTACAACTACGGTCCCTCCGCATTTCCTCCGATACTAACTGCCAAGTATAGCCTAAATATAAATTTAAAGTCTTTGGTTTGACTCAATCGAAAGTAGAACGTTTGCGACCTCCCGATCAGAGGGCGGTCAGTCAAAATACTGAGTGGTGTGCAAAGTGCTAATAGCCAAGCGGAAGGCGGATAGTTAAACCTCTCTTCCAAATAATCTGTCTGCTTTTGCCAAGTGCTAATCGGCGGACACTATAGCCCGCGATTAACTTTAATTACGCAGAGAGATCGAAATGAACAAATCACCTTTATATTTAACACTTTTAGGATCAAGAATATTGCAGCGTACCAGATTTATTCTGTTCTCGTTGTTATTGCAATTTGAGCCCGTCAACCAAAGGCAGCGTTTTCGCCATGACACAAATCACCAACGGCACGCACGGCTCGTTTCTACGCATGCAATCGGAAGAGGTGCCATGCATTGAACAGCCTACGTCGAAGAATAATTCCTCATCACTAGGTTTTGACACAAGGCATTGGCGAAGGGTGAAATACGGAGAGAGAGGCCCCAGTATGAGCGATGCCCAAGTACTCTATCATCCTAAATCACATGAATTCATCGGGGTCAATGCGTCTAGAAGAAGCAGGAGATTACCAAAGACCCCAATAACGGTATGATTGAAATCTTAACCGAACTATGCTCCAGTATAGTCAAGGTTGATACTTTCAAAACGGTATGCAACATTATATTGTTACTGTAGCGCCCGACCGTTTCGTTGTTGTTGTTGTTGTTGTTGTTTTGGATTTGAGGCGTTTTTCACTATTAAAGTTGTATACGCCAGGTTAATGCTTCGTACGTGCGTCGATACTTCCGCTTTATAGCCCAGCACGCTACCACAGCATCCCTCCACACTCCCCCGATACTGACCGCCAAGCAAACAGAGAATTGATGCCAATTTCAAAGTATTTAGTTTGACTCGGTCCGGAATCGAACCCGTCGTATAATTTGTCATTTGTGAATGGATGAAAGACAAAACCGTGTGCGCCCCAAATTCAAGTCCATGATAGGATAAGATATCTCGATATAGGAATTTAATCCTACGTAGCAAACCAATGGCAAGTTTAAACTTGCCAGCATCACAAACCCTTCCTACACCATATTCTAAGTGCATTTTGCAATTTATGAATTCTTGGCAGTCCGGTCTAATTGAAGCCATGCCGCATATTAATAAATAATTCAACAATTTATATTTTAACGGGTGACAGTACTATTTTCGTGAACCGAATGATGATTCACAGATAAACTACACGGGAAGGTAACCGTTAGCATGAGAATGGTGGGCGATTTGTAGCAGATGGTATTAAACGCATTAGCATGACAGTCTAAAATAGTCTATAGGCATATCTGGCTATACTTTCCTAATGCACCGTAGGCCCTTCTGGAACCCAGACAATGCAAATCTTACGTCAGGAAATAGTGCGCAATGTTTATTCAATTTATCCAAAGACTAACGAAACAGTACCGCCATTATAAGACGCTTGACTCTGCCTTACTATAGATCACAGATTCTATTCCGGCCAACAGGGCCGTTCACAAAAATTTTAAGTCACCGGACAATAACTATTGAGCCCTCCGATTAAATTCCTAGGCCGCCTAAAATTAGGTGCCGAAAATTTATGGTTCTTGCTTTTGAAGCCATATAAAAGCTTATCGTTGAATATTTAGTTGAGATTTTTGCGCTCGTCCAGAGTCTAGGCAATGGGGCACTGGCCCGCGGCTTCTGCCGTATGAGTGAGCTTGCCTGCTACAATCCTTCCTGATCGAAATTTCATGCAAGAAACATGTTGTAGAACTTTTCAATTCGTCTATCTCCTTCAGAATGGAAGCTCTTCATATTTACCAAGTTCCACTGACCCCAATGCAATTCAAAACGCTAGCATCCGAAAGAGCCGCGTTGGAAGTCCGAAACCTCCTTTATTGAGGCAAAGTAGACAATGGCGTGACTCATTAGATGAGCAAACTTTATCTCCAACACGAATAAGGATATCAGCTGAACACAACCGACATGCACCAGAAAAAAATCGTGACTGTGAAAACACTAAAGCCTCCGTCCAAGAAACCAAGAATGTATTACCAACTGTCGTGTATACAGAAAATCACCGCAATGACCATCGTAAGACACCAACCCATCTTCGATCGAAAAGTATGGAATCTGCTGTAGAAACGTCTCCTAATACCGGAAATTCAACAAAACTGCAGAAAGCACTCACGGTGGACCGTCCATCCCCTAAACATGTTAAAAATACTTCCTCTCGACTTCAAGGTAATCGTCCTTTCAATCCACCTGTCAACGCAAAAGACGAACTTACAAGTAAGTTTATGGCATTCTACAGTGTTAAGTTAAGTCTTACGCGAACAGATATGAAGTGGGATTAACAGTAAGTCCATGCTAGCCTATAGGTTTACTAAAGGATCAAACTTCCGTGGTGACTTCAATATCCAACCTCCGCACTTCCTGCGAAGTCGGGGGTTCTAGATAGGGGTGGCGGATTGAGCCACATATGCCCTAGTGCTTTCTTACGCCATATGCTCATGCTCTACCAAGCTTGGAATCGCCTGCCATCATATCCGCGCAACGTATCTCCGCACAGTCTCACGTGCTGCACCTTCTCAGTAGAGCTGAACGTCTTTATGGCAGGACGGTGTATTTTACAGAGAAGCCAAGCGAGGACTCGGCTCATTCAAGTTCAACAACTCACAAAAAGTCTCTTGCCGAAACGCTTATGGATATAGGCCCTTCGGATCCAATTCGTGTGCAGGTATTCAAGCTCACGATCACCATCATTAAGCCTGTATTCAACAACGCTGTAATAATTGAATCAGCGTAATTTGAAAATCGACACAAAGTGACCGTCATGTATTAATGTCTTTATTGAATTCAAACTGTACGAAAGTATAGACAATGCCTGCCGATCTTTCAGGGTATAGTCCGAGACGTTTTATTTGAGATGGGAGAGGAAAGAATAATGCAATATAAAGATGCCTTCGCCAAATTTGACAAGGTGGGATAAAAGAAGCCATTTTGGTACAACTTAATATTGAATGAATCAATTCAGGATTCCAGCGGGATTATAAGCTCCAAGCAACTTCGGCGACTTATGCGAACCCTCGGACATAATCCAGGAGACGACGAGCTTAGGGAGTTGGTTAATCAAGTTGACATGGATGAAAATGGAAAAATTGATTTTAATGAATTCATCATTCTTGTAGGACAGTAAGTACCCCAAATATTTTTGAAGCACTCAATCAAGATGCTAGCTCTCGGCACGGACGATCTGCATTACCTATGCTATGTCTATAGCATCACGTAAAAAGTGGGACTAGGCTACGCTAAGGCTAATGGATCGGACTGATAAGGCTCAAATTTGTTCAGTTTTGACAAAGCCAACAACACGTCAGAAGACCTCACCCAAATATTTCGGGTGTATGACGAAGTACACGGAGGCAGCATAGACGTGAAAGAACTCCGTGCAATATGTTCAGAATATCTCGCTGGAACGGTCGCCCCAGAAAATGTAAGTGCTCCCAACGCGGTCACGGTGACACTTTCAATTTTGAGAAATTGAAAAAATTCTAACATTTTGTTCTCTTGCAGATGAATGAAATGATCGATTTTATTGATTTGGATGGCGACGGCGAGATCAATCGCGAAGAACTGTGCCGAGTATGGAGTAATCGATGGTGATAATGAAGTGACAATAACAAGTCACGTAGCACGAAGTTTTTTTGAGGAGTGGTGGCTACTAATCTACAGAAACCACCCCGTCGTGTCTTGAATTACCACGTTGATGCTGTTTTGGTATATAGACTAGCTACAGCAATTGCCACTGCAGTTTTAACATCGAGTCAATTTTAATGCGAATCTTGGTTCTCAAGCATGTGGAGCTCCGCGCCATCAAGAGAAAATGCATGGATGATCCATTGCCCAAAGATCTTGAACTACCGATTCGCTTATATTCGTTGGAAGCTAACTCTGACATTCACAATGATCACAAATCCTTAGGTAATTGCGGGCATATCATATCTGTATGCCCGAAAAGCCTGACCTGCCGGCTGACGATGATGTTGAATACGTAGACTGGTGCTGGTGCAACGAATATTTTATTTCGGTTCAAGTGCCTAAAACCCCCCAAAAGAAATGATATACAGATAACAACACACAGTGAACGAATAGCAATGAAATGTCAGTTGAACTTAAGTTATTTACAGTAATATATTGCGAACTAAAGAACCAAACGCAATACAAATGCCCAATACAACGCAAGCACGCACGTATGCAAATCTATCGAGCGGAGTGAGGACATCATGCCTCGCATTTGAAGGAGCCCCGGCTTCGTGGTGTAGCGGAAAGGCCGGTAGTTTGTGGGTTAGAGTCCCGACCTCCGTCCACATTACACCAAAGACGTTGTTAAAAAGATATTCATAGCATCCCCGGCTCCTCGTCCTACCTGCATGTGCAGATCTCGTATGTATGATATACGCGTCAAGTTTATCATCATGTCATATACAGATACAGCATTAGTAAAGAGCTGTTTTATAACAGCAGAAAAATAGATTGCGGTTAAAGCTCAAATCTATAACAGTGTTAGTAAAATCGCTTATAAAAAGAGATCAAACGAGTAAAAACATTTCATTCGAAAAGACTTGTGTAGCTCACATATCCTCAAAATCCGAAAATTGTACCGACCGATCGCTCAAGTTGAACAAGCTCACATTGCTAGAATTCAAAAGTTTGGCAAAGCTGCTATTGAAAGAGAAACCTTCCATTCCAAGCAACTGCGGTATGCCGTCCGTCATCGCGTATTCACTACCGGCAACACCGTTAAAAAACGAGCTTTCTGTATCTTCGTTACGTGCGAAAATGCTGAAATCGGCATCGACATCGCGAGTTTCTTTGGGATAACTCAACCTGTAAAAACAGACACTGAAACAAAACTGATGTTACATGAGCATGATCAACGCTTACTCTGATTGGATAGTCGATGATCTTCCAGCCCCCTCGGCATTGTTTATGTCACAATGACTTTGTGGCGTCACGAACAGGTCTGCAGACGCGATGGAAGAACGTGTCTGCTCAAAATATCCTGACCTGAGAAAGCGGAGAACGAATTAAAAAATGTAGATGATAATATAACTATATTAAACTGAAGCTCTAGCCCAAGTATAGGGTTACTTAATATTCCTTCGGCCAAGGAAGGGTAAACAAGAACCCTTGATCTCGCCTAAATCCCACTTTGTGTGTTACTGAGGCAGTTGGTACTTACTCCGATTCGTCAATAGACGTTCTTCTTGGCTCTTTTTTTACCCACATTGAAGTCGAAGGAGTAGACTCGCAGTATCGTAACACAGTACACTTCTTGTCTACATCTTGAAGCAACGGACTAACCAGCGGTGAGATAAGTGACTCTGTCTAAAATAGTAAACAGCAATATATTTAACTATTAATTAGCAAAGGTACGAACAAGTCAACGAATAGATACTTTTACAAGCCAAAATAGAAAAGGCAAAAAAAAAGAAAACATGAAATTGTGTCTTACAACTAAGCCGATGACTTATTCGACCATACTCAAGTCCATAAAGCCCCTAAAAACTTACGAAATGTAAGGAATCATTCAATGAGTCGTTCAGTATCTCAAGTGGCTGTTTTCGTTTTCTTTTTCTAATACTTTGCTCCTGTTGTAAAGACAAGAGCATAGAGTGCCAATCACTGGCAGCACAGCAAAATTGAAAGTGTTGAATTACCTTTTTATTGTCGTTCACACGAGATAGAGACAAGTCGTCCATTTTAAGGTTACACACTGCATCATTAACTGGATTTTTTGTTCTAAAAGTACACATGTGTAATGATTTTCATTCAATCACAATCAAAACATTTCTCACCTTGATGTTGTGAAAGATGATGACTGAGAATCGGATGGACAACTATTAGGCTGCAACAAAAATTGTGTTACTGGTACTGATAAAAAAGTAATTAAAAAGCATTGCAATTTTATCCTCAAGGTGTGAGAAAATAGCTTATACTTACCTGTACAATTGGTGTTGAACAGTTCTGATTGAATGGCATCAGGACGTATGGCTGAGTAGCTATATTTGACACTTGTTGAAGACCCCTCATTTCCTCCCCACCAACACCAATAGTAGAAAATGGTACAGGCTGAATATTTCCCTTTTTAAAAAATTGCATTTTATTCACAAGCAAAATTGAACAAATATAATTTGTCATTCTTACCATCCTCGCAGCTACACATGCTAGAGTCAGGGGCCTTTGGTTTAAATCAGGCCTCAAAGTCCAGTATGAAGATTTAGATGTAGGCAATATCTCTCTTATAAAAATATCATGCAACGATAAGTTATGCCTGATAGAGTTTTTCCATCCTACGATAGAATATTCCCAATAATATAACTAAATCATTTATCAGTATGAAATATTTTACCGGGCTTTGCTCGTTTGAAATAAGGAAAAGTTTCTTCAATCCATTTATAAATCTGTTTTAAAGTCATGCGCTGCGTTGGAGAGCTATTTATTGCAAATTGTATTAAAGCCATGTACGAATACGGTGGTCGGCCAGTTTCGAAATTTCTCTGCAATGAAATGTAGTACGTTGAAAAAGGTTAAATTTGCAAATCTATCAATGCAATGTATAATTTCGCACCGGTGGATCTATTGATGGTAATATGTTCGTTGCTTCCATTTGTCCCATCCAGGATATTGCATTTAAACTGTCATTCATTACATCATTGGTGTTGGATCCACCGATCGAAACTCCTCTTGGGTGAAATTGTTGGTTTACATCGAAAAGTTTTGTAACATCTGTTGAATTTTTCAAAAACACTGGCTCCATAGATTGTGCAGTGGCAATTGGAATCTCTCGCGCTACATTCTCCTTACCTGAAAGTATTATATATATATATATATATATATATAATATTTGGACAAAACAGTTCAATTATACTGGTTGATTCAGTACCAGTAGGATACTCGCGAATATTATTCCAATACTACTGTGAGACTGTGACACTGCCTAGTCAAGTCATTAAAAGTCAAAGGGCAATAAAGGGCAATATTGTGGCAACTTTACCAGTAGCCTACCAGTAGGCTACACCACTACCAGTAACGTACAGAATTTTATCCATTTTTGTCGAGATCTTGGGTGTTCAGAACAATTTTACCATGTGCAGTCTAAATTTGGCAAGAAGTCACAAACTATTAATTATAAAATGAGACGCAACACAAACAGTGACCGACTTACCATTGTTAGTTGATAAGAAAGACATATTTGGGCTTTCAAAATTTGAAACGTTTCGATCGGATGAAGTATTTACGCCGGTATTATACATTACTACTGGCTTAGTATTTCTTGGCCCATTCAAAGCGGCTTCACTGACCAACATATACGGATTCGAAGCCATCATAGTTCTTCCATGTTGAAACAAAGGTAACTGCTGGTTGCCAGAATAAACATTATATGACTGTTGGACATTGTTATAGCTTGAATAACCGGTAGACATATGCCTGTTACTAAATTTCTGCACATCTTCGATCAACAATTTATGAGATGGCATAGGCATAGTTTGGCTATGAACTGACTCTGATATATCATTATGTAGCTGTATTATTTGGGACTCGTCTCTGGAAGTGCGTTGTAGTTCAAGGTCTCGCTTCTTTCTTGGTATACTTGAACTGCTAAAAGATTTTCTGTTGAGAATGATTGGCCGACTCTGGCTGCTTCGAATTGGTCGGCTGACCAGTTTGCGCCCTTTAGTTTTGCCACACATTATTCCGTTTCATCTTAGTAAACACAGAGAGAGGTGGTTCTTGATGATGTACTTTGGCTCATTTTAAACTGATTAAACAACCTAAACTGAAAATGAATTACAATTACACGAATTGTACGGCAGTCTACGTAAGGAGCTTGTACCGGAGCAGGTCGGTTTAAGTGCCAGACCACTAGTCCGCCATCATATCAAACGTCCAAGTTCCAACCTAATCATAAATAGCCAGACAAACAAACCGGTATCACTTGATATCCGTCTCGATAAAATCATTCCATCTCCCAGCACCTGCAATGCTGCAATCAGTAGTAAAGTCGCAGCTGTTGTTCTTGTAGTTTTGTTTACAGCAGCTTTTTGAAATTTCCGCCAACAGCGAATCCGAATATATCCGGATTCTACCGGGTTTACAATAACATCCACTGAGTTGTGAATTTGCGCGCCGAGATTAGATACATGACCATGGGACTTCATAGACTGTCACCATGGAATGGATTGATTTCATGTAATGATTACATTCTATGCAGTCACACATTGTGCGTTTGTGTTTTTTTGCTACATTTAGACAGAAGACACGATCATGGCCATGACACACCTCTAGCGTATTTATCATCCACCATTCCTTATCCCTTAGGCCTATTTCTAACAATTTTCCATTCCCACGCATTTAGGCTACTGTCCCAAGGCTATACGCCGCTTGAACGTCCAATTGTGTCATTCAATGGCCTAATATATGATTCTAACCCAATTCATCTGAAGGAACGGAACTTCGAAAGCCTGTGAATGTGAACTAACTTTTTGCAATATGAGGCTCAATTTTAAATCTGCGGTGACAGGTTCTTACGATGAAGCGTAGTTTTGACACAGCAAAAGTTGTTCTGACGCCCCTCAATCATAAACCACGTGATGCGTCACATTTTACAGTTGAAATGCTGACTTTTCAGGCTTCCACCAAACCGATCGCCTTGTATCTTTAGTCCTTTAGTGTATAATAGATTTGTTATGTCATTTGACAGTATTACGAATAGGCCTAAGATAGCCTACAGTATCTATGTTTGAACGGTTTGAGGAAGTAGTAACTTTCCATTCTAGGGACATTATGCTGTGTCGCTCGCTAGGAAAATCTCGATGTGTAAGCATATTAATCGGCTATAGGCTATGGCCTACTCAAATCTAGGCCTACGCTGTTAGAATGTGTGAACAACGCAAACCTATTGCCCTAAAGTAATCTTCTTCAGAATATTGTGATGAACCTTTTGTTTGTAGATACAAAGGCTAATGGTAAGATCAAACTGGACATTGTATTCGACTCTAAACAGTAGACCTATACCCTGAACTTTACACGTTACGCAATTGATATCTCTGTTGTTTGACCAAACTGTCTCCAATAGATTATTTCAGCAAAGGCACCTACGAGTTCGAATAAAATACTGCGAAAAAAACAGCTGACTGAATTTATGTGAGTAATCAAAAAGTATTCCGGAGACAAGTCAGCGTTGTTGTTTCGCGTGATTCACGCCAATTTCGGTTCAAAGTCCTACGATATATATATAAAGTGAGTAGGCTACATTGTCAATATATTTCACTGGGAAGCGTGATAATGCATAGGCTATACTGCAGGTGCAGCTCAATCTGGACAACTACATATGTCGCAGCGTTCAACTTTCACCGTGGTGTCAAAAGCACTTTTGTCAGCATGTTTATTTGGTACCAAGCTGTAGATAGTTAATTGGACGATATGCAACAGTTGAAAAGTTGTAATTTTCATTGCAAGCTCATCATGACATGTATACGGACAACTGTAGTGTTTGCCCCGGCCCTAATTATTAAAAATTCGCGTACCAGTTAGATCGATTGTCCTTGCTAATAAGTTTGCTCTGGCATCTCGATTCATCTTGCATTAGCAAACAAGCCGTGGCAGTTAGTTTGCTATAGATAAACAAATAAAACTAGTGCGCCTGTTAAAATTTTAACTCGCTGTGTACAACAGTGGTACCACCACCGTTCAGCAAAGAATGGCAGCATCGATGGAGCTTAATGATTGGCAAAGTTTATGTTGTTCAAACACTTTGTTGAGCTAACCGAGGCAGGAAGCACATTTAGTATGATAAGCTGCATCTTATTCACTTTTAATGAAACTTGGCGAGCTGTTCTGAAAGTCCGAAGGAGATCGTATAAAGAAACGCTGACAAAATGTATTGTTGAACATTAACTAATTTTGATGGCATAAATGATATCGAGAATGTTGTCAAATTGCCATTCTTCGCCTTACATGCGCTCGTTACTAACATCCTTTGCAAGCTCGTCGAAGTACAGTGAGACGAAATGTGACTACATTCATTTCCGTGGATCGATGCGTGATCGACAATTGCACTCGGTGAGTATAGGTAATTTTCCTTCAATACACCTTTACTAACGCATCTAACTTTACTGCAGAGCGAATGTGAACTGTCAGCGATTCGGCAGATCGTGAAGCATAAACAGGCGATAGCCAACAGCACCTGGTTGCTACAGCCTACAGGTATGTATTCCTGATTGCAGCCTATTCGTCGTAGTCTCGGTGGTCTCGAAGCCAGACACTCAGAAACACGAATTTTGTTAAAATTAAATTGTGTATCTGAGTGTTTCTCTACGAATCCAACCACTACCATCAGTACCATCATATTTCTGTTATCACGTGAAGATCCAATCAGAGAATTCTGTTATTTCCGCCCTATAAAGACTACAGTGCACTTTCAAGTTTCACAGCGACGGTCACCGACGTAACTTTTGCAGCATGGATTGATTAATCGGCTTTGTACTTCAACTGCTGCAGGGGCTTAGGCTGGATTATTTGTGGTGCAGGGTTCCTCTGCTATTCCAGAGCAGAATGGCTGTGCATGAGTGCGCCTAGACCAAATCATACGTAGGCCTGTACCTAATAGGGCTTTTCACAGGCGCGGGGCTAGGTTTCGTAACAATGATATCACCTTCGTACAATTTTCAGACAAACTCAATGGTGATAAAAAATGATACAATGATGAATATGATGCATACTAATGTTTAAGATTCAGTTGATAATGATCAAAAAATGGATCCCGAGGATACAGCATGTGAGGTGCGACATTTCATCGCTATAGATCCTACACACTTCTATACGTTTAGACCTAATAGGAACGAGTAAACTCAGAAATAACCACTATATACGGTCATGTCACGGTTGACAGCGTATCAATGCAGCCGCTTTGTGATTACGTCACCGTAAATTTTGCTTATTTTACTTTTTCAGATCAACATCAGGTGACATTTCATGAAGTCATCACTTCGAGAATGTCTGACCATTTTGTACTCTATTGCACTTGCAACGAAATTTTTGTGGCCCAAAATTACATATACATGTGTATTAGAAAATGAAATGCTAAAATGCGTTCAAAGAATCAGCGAGGGTCAAACGAGTAAATCTCCTCAAGCAGGGTCGCGCTTTACGCATACGATAATTTGAGTTAGCCCCAATCCCGCGATACCAAACGAACACTGAGAGATGCATCACCGAGCTAGATCATCAGATTTATCAAGTTCCGATACCAAATCCACAAGCATTTTTTCAGACAAAAGAAATGTATCGCGCCAATAACTAAGCAAGGGAAAATGGATAGGCACGCAAACCACACACAACACCCTGCACAAAGTTGTTCCTTACGTGATTGGTACGGTAGGAATGCATTGTCAGGGGACAGTAGGCTTACTGAACTTACTACATGATATTTTTCTGAGTACAGGTGCTTAGTACTGATTCTAAGTATAGATTCTAAGTATACAGGCGCTAACCTTGAAGTATATCGTAGTTTTGCCTACCGCTCTTATTACATGACGTCAGAGAATTTTACAATGCAGCATCGTAAACTTTTGAAGATGCTAAAACCTCTAATGATGCCATGTTTGTCCCCCGAAAGCAATTTAATAACTCAATACAATATCGCAGTACAACTTGTCTCCTTCTCGAATCACGTGTTTAGCTCACTGGCTGGTAATGCACTAATCGTAAAGTGGTTCACAGCCGTTCAGTTAGCCGAGTGGTTTTAGACTGTCCGCCTTCTGATCGGGAGGTTACGAGTTCGATTCCCGACCGAGTCAAATCGAAGACTTTAAAATTGGTATCCGTTCCTTTCCGATTGGAAGTCGGTATCGGGGAAGTGCGGATAGCCGTGATATTGTAATCGTGATCCGGGCTATAAGCCGGATGTATTGACACGTATACTGTGAGCATCGATCTGGCGTAAATGACCTTAGTAGTTGAAAACGCCATAAATTCCAAATAAAAATAAAAAAGTTTCACAGATTATATACACACATTGCATAGTATATAGGTGCCAGGTGGTGCATTACAACATACAAATTCAACGCGTGAATTACTTCGATCTGCAACAATTTCGACTGTGGATGCTTGTGATTCTGCGTCCCGCCTCTCGACATCATGCATGTCAGTAATTAGTCCAATGGCGGGTGGTCTTTGATTGTCCAACCGTTTCGTCGAGTTGCTAATTGGAAGCAATAAAGTGCCTTGCGCACCTTGGCCTAACTCTAATGATATCATAAAACTTGAAGATACCGTGGTTCTTCGTCAAAACAGATATAATATTTGGAAATCCAAAGCCAATGAACTGTGTTAGGCGTGATGTTGGCTTGTCATAAAAAGTCAACCAGCGATATCGGCGGCGATCCTAAAGTTTTTTTGCAATGTTTGCAATTCCTTTGTTCGGCGAATGTTGTCCCAATACGTTATCATGTGTGCACTGCGCGCACTATCAGAGCACACATGATGTTGGATATGTGGAGGTGATTCTATCATCACACAAGAATGCAGCGTTGTGGTGTGAAATGGCCTTTTGCGACACTATACGCACATGATAGGACTATTCCAGTAGGACGTTTTTCGCTCATACCAAAGGCGTCAAGCAAACCAAAATAATGTTTTTCGATAGTAGACCTACCGCCAAATGAATACGAGAGCCTACCTGGGAATAGTGCGCTTGCCAGCCTAAATGTGCTGCGTCATCGTTCTGCCATAGCGACCCTGTATAGCGTCATTCAGTGCTATAAAACACTCTTCCGTTCCGAGCGAGTGACCGGAAGCGTCATATGGATAGATCACGTCAGGTACCAAGAAGTGATTCAGGCCCAACGACATATTAATGAGAATGCCTGAAAACCACCATTATATCAACCTTCCCCGGCGTTTTCGAATGAAATAGCAGCCACCTTGGTGCAAATATGACGACCCGCGGACATAGGAAAATATCGTAACATGACATCTAACCCTGCTGTAAGGGTTCCAGCGCAGCCTATTGAGCCATATCGGGGAGGTGTCAGGCCTCGCTCGGCAAGGCCGTTGAACGATTAAAAAAAGGACTAAAATCCAAAAAGGTAATTGCAGCCCGAACCAGCCAACAGAAGGGTCAGTAAACGGTGGTCCTACACGATTGAGTCTTCGGGGTAGTATTGAATAAATGATCTCGCGAGGTGACGCCAACACCGCATTACAATCACTGGGAAATTATTGTCTTGCCAAGATCTTGATCCATGTCAGTTTGTATTATACAGAATTAAACGTTAGGCTATATATTGCAGCTTTCGTCTGGTGTTTTGTAATTAATTTTAAAGGAACTATAGGAGAGTCTATCTATAATGCTTTTCTCTATGTGCTTGTTGCCAGGGTATCCAACCTTTTTTCTGCGGTGGGCCACTAATTCATTTACTTCTATTCATGATTTTTGCCAGGTTTTGTGGGGTACGGCGCCAATTATGTTCTAAAGCGTTGTGCATTTGGTGACGTTGGCATATCGGCTTCACTGGTGGGATAGAAACCCCTGTACTTGCTTGTATCTTCACATTGTATATATGTAGCGTGATTCGCAGTTGACATGAAGTGAAGCAGCACCGGCGCAATGACTAGCTGAAAATATTCTCTCATCACTTTCAGAAAGTACTGAAGACTGTTTTATGGCATGCCACTCAACGATTTTTGGCAATTTTTCAACACGCGCAGTCCATTTTTAAACACACCAACACTTTATTGCCCAAGGGTCCACGTGTCAACGCAGCCGTCGAGTCGTTATATAGCGATTAATAGGCGATTGAGCAGCCGAACCATGCGACTCACGGTTTCGCTACGTCAAAACCATAGCACATGAAAACGACTGCGTTCTCTCTTCTATTCGCCTGCTGAAATCATCTTATCAGACTGACTATACGGGCCGCGTTACATGCAGATCCATTTTCGGTAGATGAAGAATCCAGAAGATACCAACCCAACAACCACTGGCTGAATTTTAATGCATGATTAAATGTTGATATCGGAATTTAAAATTGTTCGTTGAACTATACATTTTCGCTTGGAATGTTTTAGGATAAAATCGAAAAAAAAAAAATTTATATATAATCTGCATGGATATTGAAACTCTGCCAACATCGGGAGTCCGTAAGACGGTGGTGTGATCTTTCCCGACACCTGACATGTAGCAATATTGCATGATGAATTGATGTTAAATCGGCTTTTTAGCATTTATGGTGTATAGGCTTGATCCATGTTTGCGTTACTGTACTTAATTCGCTCTAACAACACAACGGTAATCATCCGCCAATGAGTATCATCGGTCTGTTTTTCATCTCCGCCAAATTGTTCATTCCTGTAAAAATACAACACAATGACATTGTTAAAATGCTAAGTGAAACTAACGTGGTTGGGTACGCCTTAATTTTTGAGCTCACAGCAACGCCTGTGTGCGCTCTACCTCGTTTGGTCGAAATCCTGTGTTATCGGAGAATCTTAAAAATGAAATGACGCCTTTTATCAAGATCGATACCTCCAAGGTATTAATTTCAAGACTATTTTGTACGAAACAAATTACATCATTCTCCGAAGTGCAGCTTATCCTCAAACACGATCGTGAGGTTTTGGCTGATATGTAAGCATAGAGAAAACGAGATGTCACGATCGTCGTGATACTGATCAGCTCATTCATGAGCGCCATATTGTTTGCAACGCCTTAAACCAGCGATTCCTAGTAATTTTTGTCGACAGGAAACCGATGTCCAAATATATTTAATTGAAACTTTTTTGACCTTACCAACAAACCATGTTTTATCCATAAAGCAAAATCACTCGCTGTGAACACGCTGATTAACACAGCGGTATAATCGATACAGGCTTGTTAATACATTTCCAGCGGAAAAGTAATCTTAAAATTGGCATCGAAGCAGCAATAAGGTTATTGCGATGTGCACGCGGCGCCTGCGTGTTGCGATCCGTGATGTTATATGGGCGAGGAAATGCGTATTTCAAGGTTCTGCCGTGGGGAGTACCAATGAGCAACTTACACTGCAGACCCGTTATAACGCGGTCGTTGGGATCCACAAAATCGGCCCGCGTTGTAAGTGAATCGCGTTATACCGAAGTTACGCTAACATCATTGGTTGATCGACGGGTGAACCTCGCTTAGGTCGATTTACGATTCCCATTAGCGGTGGCTGCAATATGCTATCCGTCGCAAATCATTTGCTGACATTTCTGATCTTCTAAAACAGACCTATTCACTAGTTACGCAATGAAATGTCACACTGTACAATCGTAATGAAAGTTGTTTATTTGGTTGAAACGCTCTACACTCTAATCTACAACGTCTACACTAAAAACGAATCAAGCGTCAACTGTTTCATTGCTTCTCTTTTCTTTCTCCTAGCAATTTCCCGTATTTCCTTCAAGTGCAGGATGTGAATCGCGTCCACGTCCTGACACTCTAACCACTCCAAAGCAGTATCAATAGATGATATGGCCTCACTAATCTTCGGTGGTGGAGGTGGCAGGTCGTCATCTTCCTCATCATCGACGTCGACGACGAGCTCATCAGTGGAAGCATTAACAACGCTTGTCACGATATCAGCTGCCGTTAGGAACTCATTTGTCGGACAGTCATCGTCGATATGTATCCATTCTTGCTCATCTTCGATGCCCATCTCTCTGAACAATTGTTCGCACTTCTCCAAGTCTGTATCCGTCTGAACCAGATCATTAACAAAAGCTACATCAGAGTTGTCTCTGTCGTTGGAAAAGGCCCCTGCTAGCCCACGGTACCAGCATTTATGAATAGTTGTCGCCGTGATGGAATTCCAGGCTTTCTCTCCCAGGTCGAACATGGAGCTGAGGGTCAATTTTTTTACACACTCTGCGAGGCTAGACTCCTGCCCGACGATTGACATGATGAGGTTCTTTCGGTAGTGCATTTTAAAAGTGGCAATTATTCCCTGATCCAACGGTTGGATAATTGACGTGGTATTCTTTGGCAGATAACTAACTTTTATTTTGCCATCTCTGCTTACTAGAATATCAGCCGGTGGGTGTGCTGGGCAATTGTCGAGGAGCAAAAGCGCTTTGGGTTCAAGCTGTAGCCCCCGCAAGTGTGCTCTTACGGATGGTACAAACATCTTTTGAAACCATTCTTCGAATAGGTCACCAGTCATCCACGCACTTTTGCTATTACGGTAGTTGAAGGCCAGGTTTTGCATGTTTTTGTGGTGAAAACAACGCGGATTCTTTGACTTTCCGATGCAAAGGGGTTTAACTTTGTGATTTCCAGTCTGATTTACGCAAAACAGTAAGGTCACTCTGTCTTTCATCATTTTAAATCCTTTAGCTCTGTTCTCATCTGATTTCATAGCAAGAGTCTGATCAGGGACCATTCGGTAACAAAGCCCAGTTTCGTCACAATTATAAATTTGCTCTGGACAGTAACGACCCTCCTCAATTATGACCTTGAGTTTACTCGGGTAGTCGTCTGCTGCCTGGACATCGGCTGATCTGCTTTCACCTGACACTACTACTTTACGAATGCCATGTCTTTTCTTGAACCGAGAAAGCCACCCGTTACTAGCCTGGAAATCCCCCGTAGTACTTTCGCCAAAACCCTGCTGTTGATCTATCTGATTTTTCATTTTCTGTGCCTGAGCTTTAATTATTTCTCCCGATATAGGAGTTCCATCCGCTCTCTCCTGAGTAAACCACGTTATCATAACTTTGTCTAGCTGGGAATCTTTAGCCTGCCGTAGTCGCTTCCTTTGAAGACCTTCACTTTCATCAAAGAACGTGGTTGCTTGCCTGATGCTCTCTTCGTCTTTTATCCATCCCCGCAGCGTTGATTCCTTCACGCCCAAATCTTTGCAAACACGTGCTTGCGTCTTTCCTGTATGCAACATTTCCAGCGCCTCAATCTTATCCTTAACTGACCATGCTTTTCTCTTCTTTTTGATTCCCTCCATGACACAACAACCCTCAGCCCGATGTTAATCACTGTACTGGCAGCCGGACACATAATAGTGCACGTGAGTCGGTGGTGCAGCATGTATGACGTAACAGCAGCCAAATGTTATGATTGGCGGACCTTTCCCAAACAACACGCAACCAAACCAAATGCTAATGCGCAGTTTATATTTGAAAATTAGTCTTCGCAAAAACGCGTCGCAAAAATCGGGGTCCATACTCTGACCGCGTTATATCCGATTCCGCGTTATATCGAGTCGCGTTATATCGGGTCTGCAGTGTATATGTAAATGTACAGTGTTAACGCCATAACCTGGATTTAACTAGTACAGTGTATAATCGCAGTGCATAGTTATGGATGAAACTTTCACAAAAATTTGTTAATGGAAGCCGATGATGGGATGGACATTCATGGTTTTGGGTCTCTGGTAGCTCATACGGGACATGGATCAATGGATCCCATGTGCGGGACTGGCAGAAACCACCAAACATTTTCCCATTGGCCAGGCGTTACCAACCAAAGCTAATGAACAGCAAGAATACAGAATACAGATTTTCGTGATACATCATCTTGCACACGCATCTATAACACTGCCGGCATGTGTATACCAGCAATTGCTGCGCATACATTCGACTGCGTAATAGAAGTTTCTCTTACAATTCTTTTAGCTACTGTTTATACAACTGAGGAATGAAGTTGGCAGCTTTATCACTCAGAGGTGAAGTCGGGCTGGGTCTTGCGGGGTACGTAAGAAGCGATCTTGTACCTGCATGCCTCGCTTTCTTCCTTTTAATCGCACTTCCTATGATCTTAAGCATTTCTTCTTCCGTCTTTCCAGATCTCATGGCATCCCGTAGAGATATTTCATTTCCCCCAAATAAACAAACCTGTTAAATCAACTCAATGCATCCCAATTTTATCTCAAGCAAAATGTCTGTAATCTGTCACCTTTAAATTTCCGTCCGCGGTGATTCTTATTCGATTGCACGTCCCACAAAAATGGTCAGACATTGATGAAATAAAACCTATTTGACCTTTGAACCCCGGAACTTTGAAAGCCTGAAGAAAGATAACAGTCATCATTATGATTATTGTAAAGTATGGCAAGTTGCCACGCTATGTATTGATGGTCAATGTTATTTTGTTTAGAGAAGGTCAACGGCCGCGAATCAACGTGTATTTTTCTGAGGTACTGAAACGGCATTTAGAGCGATACAACTGTTCGAATTTTGTTGCCTATTGCCTGGAATATTTAGTAGTAGATATCTACTTTCATGGACCGTGTAAGACAAGGCGAAACATATAGTATCGCTTCTCAGTAGTGCTGGAAGGTGACAACAAGCGGACATTTAGGCCTTACAGCAGATGCTACCACGTAAAACAAAGACCCATATGGCTCCCACACGTTAAGGACATAACCTTATACACATAAGCCGAAGCATATAGGCTAACGACGGGAAATTTGACTGCGCATAGCTAATGCATTTAACTTTTCACAAGACGAGTTCTGATATAGGTTTAAAATAGTGGCGTTCGTACAAAGAACGGCGCCCGGGGCAAGGCTTGAATATGCTCCTCCACTAAACAAGCCATGTCTTGTCATTGAAATAGAAATCAACCGACATACGCAAGGAAACGAATGCTTTGTTATAGGGTTAAGATTTTTCCAGAAGATATCACGAAGAAAATACTTCACTCCCAGCAATGGGCTTTACAAGCGTGTAGATTACAACGTCGTACTGGCGTTTCGCATTTTGGCGCTCATGATGTCAAAATAGAACCAGACAGGAAAACGTGAATGTGTTTCGTACTCTCCCACTACCAAATCTACACAGGAAACGTTTCTGTTCGTGTCAAAGTTGAACTCTTTTTGCCACATTTAGCCCAAGGTTCAGAGACTGCGGAACACTGAACCGGATACCGAATTTCTAACCATCGATTTGAACTGTAGCGGAAGTAACGCCATGCAAGATGATATTAAAGCGTTTCTGTCAATAAAATCAAGTCGATATGTGTAGTTTAAAGGGTTGAAACATATGAGGACGCACCAAAAAATATTCCGCTTGTTATGGGTGTATAGGGTTGCAATTTGCACGTATATTGCGTGGAAATGGGGGTGTTTGTTGCCAACAACTAGTTGAGAAGGTAAATCGCCAACAATGGCAGAACAACGAAAGCTCGTGTACGGTACATTTTTTGTGCTGACTCCAAATTTCATTTATCCTCAAACCATCATCATATTTTCATCGCCAATTCCTTTTAACAACCGAGAATTGGTAACCGGCTTCAGGTCACGTTGCACCAATACAAATAAGGAAACGCAGAACGATCATCAGCAGTGACATGCTTGTTGCAAACGCGAATTAGCATTTTCAGCTACGATGCTAGCCGCAGTCTGATTCTGAGCAACAGGAGTTGGCGACGAGTGAAATTGTCCTGACACACTCATTAACACTAACTGGTTAGCACGTATTGTCTCGCATTAGCCTAAAGCCCTAAACTATAATGATCAATCTACGTTGATTCTAGATAACAGCGCCAAATAGGTGTGACTACACATGGCCTACTTTAGTTTGAACTAGTTTAGAACTTCAGTTAGAACTAAAGTAGGCCATGGACTACACTACATTGGTACACGTCTGATATGTGACGGCAACACACAAATTTGATAAATGATTTTCTCACACTAGAAAAAAAGCACAATGCTTATCAAAATAACAGTTTCCAAAAACCTCTTCAATCGAACTGTCAGTTTAGTAGACTATCTCTATCAGCTTTTGTTCTAAATGAGTGCTTATTCCAGATTACTGTCGTAGCTATTACCATTGGCTGCGTCATTTCATTTCTTTGATATTAGGAGTGGCATAAAACTTTTCGGATTTCGGAAGCGTGGGATTATAGCGTGGGCGGTCGGTTACAACGCTAACGATTAACGACATTACTGATTAATTCGAATCTAAAAGGTACTTTTCCTAAAAAGTGCCGAGCTATCGGCGCTCTGGCGGATTCAGCGTTTATACCAGGGCTATATCCTTGAATCAGCATTCAGGAACCTAGGTGTTTACTGCCTTCGTGCATTGTGATGATACACGGTCGTCAGCTGCTGTTCAGTTATATAATAAAATCCGTTTGGTTCTCAACAGCAGCCAACGCGGACACTGCGATACCACCATCGAAATAGCAGCATTTTTAGCGGTTTTTACTGGTTGCACGATGCGCGTTACAAATTGTGCTCCTCCATGGAATTGCTGCATGCTACTACGTATTGCCTAAACTGCCACTAACCTTTGAAGTATCGTTCGCAGAATCCTGTACCTTTTCAATATTAGGCCAATTACTTTTAATTTTCGTTAATAGTTCGGTATACGGCACCATCTTCTTCGAATTCCATTTGTTTCCTGCAACGATTAAAAAGTAAGTTATCCGATCATAAATTGCGTAATGATTTCCCGCGTCGTCTTCAGCACTCACATTCGCAAAACTTACCATCAAATGGCATGTATTCGATAAATCGCACGTCCACTCGTTGATGCTGCGTCAGTTCGACAAAATCGCAAATTTCGTCGTCGTTCAGTCCTCTCATTACAACGCTGTTGATCTAAAAATTGCAAAGAAATCTTGTACGAAAGCTGCTACGAATTCTTGTGTTTCAGCTGCAGCCGCATATTGACACCATATGTTTTATATGCAGGTGGGCGCGGGATATTAATTTCTGATACTTCTGTACATTCGTGAAGACGCCGCCCGTCCGCAGTCTCTGGGTTTTCATAGACGGCGTCAACTTAATGGAAAAATAGGCATCCGCAATTTCTTTCTTGTCGGGACAGCGCAACACGTCTTAGTCCACTATTACCTTGCCTAAATGTTCACAATGTACGGCCGACGGTCTGAAGTTAGTGTTATCGCAGGAAAAGGTAATATTACACAGCCACGACCGGTCAAAATGACTGCGAAATGAGCCGGATTTCGTCATGAAGGGCACATGTCGTTCAAGCTATAATCATATACGACTCAGTCCGCTAAGGCAACCAATAAATTGAGGTGTCGAAGGCAGCAAAAGATTCTTTATGTAGATTCAAGTGCTGAGCGTTTGAGTCAGAAGTCACGGTTTAAATGGCGGAGTATAGTTTCGGTGAATACCAAAACAGTCCGATTTCAAACTGGGATAAAAATTAAGTAAATCGTCTGACTTGGGGATTTTACGATAGATGGGCACTGAAAACAGGCTTATTTAACATTATTGTGAGTTTCGACGAAAAATTCCGACATGGGTGACAAATCACAATTTTCCGTGGTCGAATTGAGCTAGACTGACCCATGACTGTAGTAGGCCATGACTGACCCTACAATAAATGTGTGGCATCCCTGATCAAAGCTAATCATATCAATCTATATCTGTTTTGTTATATCTCGTACCTCATAAATCATAGTTTAGGACGGGTCGTTTTACATGAACACGACAGATCGTAATTTATGTAGCCTACTGTATGCGCCATTTTTTTGGCTCAAATACTTTACGAAAATTTTTACAGAAATCGTTTGTAAGGGTCGTACGACGGTCATGGAGACCTCCACGTCAATCTTAGGCAGACAAATCGATATATAGCCTACTTTCACTGCGTAGAGCCGTAAACGATGGAGACATTCGCAATACACGTAAATTTGAAGAGCGCCATCGATATTGACACATGCATGCATTAGATCTATCCGGTGACGTTACGGAGAGCGCGATTGATATAGTGGGTACCTTTTAGCTGCATAAACTGTCGGTTTAAAGGCATTTGCTTTTATTTGCATTGGGTGATGCAGTACCTTTCTGTCTGCGGCTGACGGTGAGATATCGCACGTACTAATTTGCACCATCTGCAAGCTGTATGCAATTTGCGGAGGAATGGCAGAATGTATAGCGGGTTGCAGAATCGTTGGTCTGCCTTGTAAAGCAGTTGTTGTATTTTGAAGAGTAAAAGCACCAACTCCTCATGTTCAAATATACTAAATGGCGACGGGTTAGTGAGTTTGAAATTTTTTCACCACAAAATTGGACAAAATTCTGATCGCATGTGTAATTTCTCTATTCCAGCGATCCGACCCATATTCCATAACCAGAACTTTCGAGAATAACTGCGGGGCAAAATCACGGTTTGAGCGACGGAAAATGTTTCAGCCACTTTTATGAGTCACTAAAAAAGATATGACTTTTACTGTAAACATTCTTGTACATATTTGCGCCAATTCATTTTCGAAACCAGAGGCGCCAATGCAGATCCTACCAACCGCAAAGAACTACTCCTTGCGTTAGGCTATTGGATTTGCTGTATAGCCTTTAACTAATCTCAGGGTTTGACAGATGAAACTTCTTACCTTAACAATATTCAATTCGCTATCTACGGCGTCCTTGAGACCTCTTATTACTTTGGAAAATCCATTGCGACGCGTGATAAATGAAAATTTCTCAGGCACCAAAGTGTCTAAACTGATGTTAGCCGAATCCAATCCAGCTTTTATTAGAGATGGTAATTTACGGGAGAGAACTATTCCGTTTGTCGTGATTCCCAGTGATTGAAGATGTGCATAGTTTTCGTCATTATTGCGGAGGTAGTTTAACTCTGCTGTAAACAAGAATTATACATTTATGTTCCATACAATTATATTGTCTAGGATTCAGGCGCTGAGGTTACCAGCGATTGGGCATCATTGGACAGCTAATCGAATTGAGCTGCACTTGATTTGGCAGCCGTTTTTCGCCGACCCGTCCCGCCGAAATGTACCTTTTTACACCAGATTGCGATGGGCCTTGACTGGGGAATTTTTCGAGTATTTCTAATGGAGCCAAGATACTAAAATAGTGGAGCCGATGGCGGACGATTCAAATAGTAATAAATATAATAAGTCACCACAGATTTAACGTCCAGTCCAGTTTATTGGAATATAATGCACAAGCTTCAGGAGCTCTGCTCCTTCATCAGGTGACTTATTATATTTATTACTAATGGAGCCAAGCAATAAACATCGAGAACGCGTACTATACAGTACGAGAATTGATCAGGCGTACACGATCTACAGTAAGTAGTTGAAAACGCCATAAATTCGAAAGACAACTAAGCCGTGTTGCACCACGTATGCTGACCAAGCCGGGAGTGTATTCGAACCGCCAACGTAGCAAGCAGCAGTCGTCGCTAGTGAAGGCGAAATCTGTCCCGCTAAATTACTATTATGCAAAGATTTATTCCTTGATCTGTACCGTGAGGATTGGCAGTGCAATTCTATGAGGATCGTGAAATGATCGACATACAATGCATAAGACGTGACGATGACTTATGTTTAATGATAAGCATGCGTTTGGATATAAATTACAAAGCTTCTTACATATAATTTCCGGTAGGTCCGATCTCACCAACGGCTCACCGCCTGTGAATCGTATTTTTTTGACGCCCGTTCGTACAAACAGTTTTGCTACGTCAATAATTTCTTTGGTCGATAGTAACCGTTCTCCTGGTGTCAGTTTCACTCCTTCTTCTGGCATACAATATGTACCTTGAATAAGAAAAAGGCATTTTCATTACTACTGCTGCCAGAGCCAGATATGGTTAAAATTCATTTACATCGTAGGTTGCATTTCTCTGTAAGTGAAATCCGTAAGTAGGTATGATGCCTGCCGAAGTTGTCGTTGAGAAATTCTGAGAAAGGGGCTACGTCGTTTGGGAGCCGTCTCCTATTTCCTAGTGTTGTGGCTGATTCTTGGAATTTTGGCACCTGATAACAATAGAAACATTAGATATACAAAATATATATTATGTGGAAAAAGAATATAATTTGAATATTTGCAATAAACATGAGGCAAAATGCAGGTGCCATCTTCACCTGATGAAGGAGCGGAGCTCCGAAAGCTAGTGAATGTTTTAATTCTCAATAAACTAAGGCTGGACGCTAAATCTGTGGTGATCTTCTTTACAAATTCAAAATAGCAACAGCAATAACAATACCGCACGCGCTCCAAACGCGCAAAATAGCGTTGGCGCTGCCATTTTGATTCATGTGACACGATACCGCCAGCCGCGCGATTGAAAGGATTAGTAGCGATTCTACGATAGCCGTTAAACCCTATATAACAGAACCTGGGCATAAAAGAAGGCGGGGACAGGCCGGATTGGATGAAATGGGTCTTCAGATGTCCCTAAATTCACAGTCTGGACTGATAAAATGGATTCAGTGCAAAATGGCGAAAGATGCCACGGTAATAAATGGCTACAACGTATACTCGTATTCTTGACTAACAATACTGGGGTCAATCACGTCGCAGCAATGCCCAACACACGTTTCCCTGCATTTTTTGGAAGCAATAAGCCAGGCAGTATACGCCATACGGCTATAGGGAGTACGTCGTTCGGGGATAGCATTGAACGATTACCGAGGACAGAATACAAATCGAGAAATGATATAGGCCTACGTATTGCACATAGCAGAATGAACTACAACTTGGGACAAGCAGGCCTATAGCCTAAATGCCTACCTTGCAGTTCTGGTTAATTACGCGGAAAGAACTCATTTCAAGCTCTGCGAAACGATATTGATACCTCGAGAATATTACGATCGACAGCACCGCTATCATAGCCATATTGAATACGGCGAGGCTTTGGGGCCAAAACCGCTTCACTTGCTGTCACCGTTATCTAAGCACCATGAGGTCGATTGACACGGATAATCCGTGTGCACAAGCTCTCAAACGCACATTCATAAATACCTGACTTTTCGGGAGAACTCCCTGACCCGCCGCTGCTACGGTACTGTAAGCTTCTGAAGCATGATTTCTTGACTGACACTTCAATGCCGATTTCGCCAGTCGTCTTCCAAGGCAAGACATATTTCGCTTGCAGTTCATATCCTCTTAGACAGGTTTTTCAGTGCGCTGAACAAACCTTAGCCGTATTCATAGGCCTACAGTTACGACCTGTAATAAGCAATACGCTTACGATAAGCATCAGCGAGGTCTACAAGGTTTGTGATTGTCTGATCAACATCAACGGCTATCGCTTCTCGTTAGCCTTTTTCACTCCCTTTCACGAAAGACTATACAACGCAGATGGTAGATGGCTTATATGGATCAGCTTCTTGAGGTGAGGTATAGCCTGAAGAGATGATTACGCGTGGTCGGTATTTGCACTGTACTGCTTCTTTCTGGCTGAAATCTCGTTTTCTGAAAACAAGCTCTCTTTTTGTTATTCTGCTGCTCACGTAATAAGCTGCGGCAATCATATCTTACAGACTCGGTCATTGCACAATCGTGATAGGCAACTCCCAAATGACAGCCGGTGTTTCCTAACTTATGTGGTTGACTCATATCACTAACCTTGTTCGACACCGCTATGACAGACCATGAAATCCGACGCCAAACATTCCAGAACACGAATCTATCCACTGCAATCTTTGCACACCCACCCACTCATCTGTACTGTTGTAGTTACCGGTTGCTGCAGCTCTGCTGAGCAATGATGACATCAGACAATGTCATTCTGACAGGTGCAAATTCCCTCAATAGCGGACTTCATGACTTACTCTTGAGCGTCACCTTGTGTATCCACAGTACACACAGTGGTCAGAGATTTCACCCGAGCTATAACAGCCAAACTACTGTTGTCGGTCCTACACTCCAGACTGTCGAATATCCATCCTAATGCCGTAGCTGAAATTGGCGTTGTGTGTGGTACTATAGAGAAAATTTTCCGGTTAGGCTCTGATGGCCGCGGCATCGTGTGAAGAGTTTTTTTTTTATTATGATAAGGAAAGTGGCGCTTGTCGCCCAAGGGTCTTATGCGCCACGATCAATACATATACAATACAATAGGCCTACAATACACACACACATATCGCACAACACAACACAACACAACACAACACAATACATAAAATGTCTTGAGCTGCTCTACCTATAGTGGACGTTTGCAACCAAGGGCGAAATCGATAACGGGTCTCGCCATGTTCGGGTGGGTCAGTAACTTTAGTAAGGTTGTAGAAAGATGATTGGAATAACAGGATCGGAAAAGGCTGGCCCGTTGTTTACGGTATTTTAGGCAGAATAATAGAAAATGTGCCACTGTTTCTGGGCATGGACACGATTCATACATCCAATTTTATATAAATGGGTTTGAAGAGTTACTTCTAACTGAGTTACCGTTTTGTCTTTGTTACGGCCCTATTTTGTTTTGTTTCTGGCACAAGCCCATATGTCTGTTGATTTCCCATTTTGTCAGGCTTATTGGAAAATGGCTGAGGTTCAGCTTTCCGCAGTCATATATTATATTTACTGAGTCAACACGACAAATCACAGTCTCTCATGTGTCGCTCCATTAGTAACAATGTGTGCTGACGGGTCTACATTTTAGGTGGCTATATTCTCAATTCATATTTACTATCTCATCAATTCATCTGCACCCCCGTCTCCTTTGCGTATATAGTTTTCTGGCTTGCCGTAGGCATTAAATAAAACTGTAGCCTATATATAGGCCTACCTGACCTACATGCATGGCCATAATACAAAGGTAATAAAAGCATCGTGAAATTTTCCGCCCGAATTAAAACTGAAGCGTTCGTATTTTAGGCTGGATTTCGCAGAAACCAATCCTTTCAAATACTTCTCAGTGATCAAACAACATGTCGACTGCGATTAAGTACAGGTTATTTAGGATAATTAATCTTTTTTCGGAGAAAGAAGGTCACGTACTACATTACGATGATGTGTTAAAATTAATGAGAAGTATCGTTTCGCGTTGCCAAAGAACACGTGACCCAAATTTTGACCTTGGACATTTGTGAATTTTGCAGATCGGTTTGCTGCTAGTGATATCCAACAGGTAATATAGATATAGGTAATACGCAGCTGCGGCATATACGTTGGTGCAATTCAGCCCAATATTGCAAACATTGCCAATGGCGATTGGTGACATTTCGGAATGAAATATTACTAAGATTTCTCTCTCTATATATATGTGCTACCACAAAGCAGCGATTTTTGTTCAAAACAGTAGTAATTTGTCGTAAAGTGACCTTCATGAGTCATAAAACTGGCTAAGTGTGGTCGTTACAACAGGCCTGTTTTCCGTTTATGTAGGTAAAAAGGTATATAGAAAAGGTTTATGAATACAGTGTGAGGACAGTAACTAATAGTCTGCATTTACAGGACGCCGGGACTGGGGAAGTCATGATTTTTGTCCGTAATATGTCAACCGCATACCCTGCTTATGCTCTGATGGTAGGCATAAAGCGGATTGGACAAGGTGATGGGCTGAGCTGTGTTGCACTCTTACACGACGCTGGTTGGACTAATCAACTACAAAAGCACCGCCAATCACCTTTAGCCCATAAGCATCGCCGGTTGCGGTAAACTGTAACAGCCTATGGTGTCTCCGCTCCGATGAAAGCTTCGTCTTGCCGTGCTGTTATTTTTCGAAGAATGCATACACTCTACTTTCTATGTCCAGTAGTTGGTACAACATTGCCCGTCGATGCTTAAGCCTACTGGTGACATCTGAACTGTCGGATTCGCCTCAAAACCACTAATTGCGTTCTCGGCATATCGCCTATTGTCTGCAAAGCTTTCAGCCTGTACCAGTAAACAGCAACATAAGTGCGTTCGTTATCGTCTACGAACCGTTGAGGAGCATTTTATTCTTTCCCCTCGTTATCACATTGCCAGGGAGGCCGCAAATACCGTTACAAACAACCTTGCATTCCGTACTGTATAGAGACAATTTTCTAGTTAGATGTCAGCATACCCCCTACAGGATTTCCATATGAGACACTTCAATGAGGAGTAAAGTATGCGATGCCATACAAACAACTCGGAATTTCATAAAGGAAAATTGATAGTACAAGTATATATATCTATAAACAGCAGCAGTATATATATCTTATCAAAAGTAAATGGATCATTTTTCTGCTATTCTATCAAGAGAGGAGTTTCGTCGCCTAGATTTTCTCAGACTGTCAACTTGTTTCTTTGTTGATTTACTTGAGTCGGTCACTTTAGCGACATCTGACGATCGTCTGCGTTCTGTTTTTGGTGATTTTTTCGGCTTCCTGGTGTCATGTAAAAGCTTTTGTCTGCCGTAATGCATTGCTTTCCTGCTTCGTAAGGAGGCTTCTTCTTCTCTTTTTAACGATCTAATCGATTCTGCAAAGGATGATGGAATGGCTATTGACTAAATATGCAGATTGCAGTGTGTACTGTGTCCTGAGTGGAAAGTCAGCATCTTCAAAAATACTTTGTTACATAATAGTTACTAGAATGCGCTATGGTTTGCATTATAAGAAGCCAGTTAGAATCTACAATCACACATTTTGAGTTAGGAAGTTTTGTGTTTCGTGATCTAGATTCGCGCCAAACAGCCTACCAATACCAAACCGCTTAAACCTAAAGCTATAGCCTTGCGGCGTATTCACGCGATCACAATACGTTTCATTCCAGGAAAAATTGCCTCCATAAATACACAAGACATACAGAACATTTCATTAAGAGAATGTTCATGGTTACGTGGTTAGTGAATGCGCTGTCACCTTACCTTAGCAATAGAGATTGCCTTGGCGCATACTCGCAGGCGGGTACGGGCGCGTTTCAGACAGTGCTGCACTGACTGTAGCTGTTTAGATCCACGAGCTATGCAAAACGTAGTACAGCGTATCAATGGAATTAGTTGGCACTATATCTCAATGTATGATATAAACGTTTTCGTGTGAACTCGACTCAGGATAGTCAAGCAACGCTTCATAAATGCCAGCATATGTCAAACAAAGGAAATCAGGAGAAGGAATCGAATCCGGCACCTCCCGCATGAGAAGCCAAATAGTCAAACCACTCGATCAATTGAGAGGTACATAACGCATCTCCAATGACTAGGCTTATATTATGTATACACGTATAACTGTATAGGATACCTCACGAGTAAGACGAACCATAGCTATGCCTGCTGTTATCTTACCTAACGCGCTCAATTCTTCAGGAGACACATAATCTTCAGGACTTATATTGTTAACGGAACACCACTCTTTGTCTTCATCATCATGTGGTTCTGCTTCGCCCGATAATTCGGCCTTAATTCTGCGTTCTCTGTACTCATTCTCAGCTCTGTAACAAATCAGACCATATCGGCACATAATCTTTACGATAACTATCAAATCCTGCGATTAGTTATTACATTATCACGACAAAAGTGCACAAATTCAAAGATAAATCGTCGAATGGTCAACGATCCAGACAGATTAAAACCGCAGATTTAGTAATTGAACCCGAAATCTCTCACGTATTGATTGGACGTACACGTAAACATCAAAAATTCAACATTTGGCTATAATCCTTACCCGCTGCACGCTACCGCACGTCGATGCGGATAGAAGTGCGAAATTAATGACTTATTATATTTATTACTATTTGAAAATATTGCAAGACTGAAAAAATCTCACGTTTTTAAAAATTCTACCGCGTCTTTGTGTCCGTAAATCTGCGCGATACGTTTCGGTGTGTCACCAAATAAGTCTTTGCGCTCGATTGGAGAATTCATGGTGTGCAGTACTCTAAAAATCGAAGTAGATACGTTGTTGCAGCTGCAGGGTTACTTCTGTTATTATATCGATAAAAGGGTAGTGAAAACCTACCTTAATACATTTAGGTTGCCTGCCTCGGCAGCGAAGTGTGCGGCGGTCCATCCACTCGTTGACCTCAATCCCGGATGGGCACCTTTATCAATTAGACGTCTGACCATATCGCTTTTACCTGTTTGTATTCAACAACTCAATATGTACTACAGTATATTTATGTACACATTTAAGCCTATGGATGATAGCGACACGTACGTTGTGCTTCAATGCTGTAAGCATGACTAGGCCGCCATTCAAAACGAACGGCCTACGTATTATCTAAACGACTAAACCCAATCTCAAGGCTTTCCTACATTGAAAAAGTATTAGAGCCAGCAAAACGGAATTCAATATACAATTTACTGGTAGTAAATAAATACATAATACTCTGAAATTATGTCATGTGCGTGTTTGTGTGCCCTGCCGTAGTAGATATGTGTTGGCATGGACATGGACATGGTAAGCAAAATTTCCATATAATACCTGCTATACTGCACCAATGGAGTGGCGTTCTCCCATCCCAATCCGGGTCTTTGTAATTAACGAAATCGAATTTTCCTGTTTTTAGGATTTCTTCTAGTTTGTCAGAATCACCAGTCGCACAGATTTCATGTAGTTCTGAAAATTTAAGTCCTCTCGCTTCTCTATTTGAATCGGCATTTGATGGAGACGCGGGACATATTGTTGAGCGTCGTCTTTCGCCTCGATCAGTCATCATTTGCTGCGAAGATTCCCACCTATGATGGAAAGGGGGGATACGGTGTGTCTTTTAGAGTTCAGACCACAATAATACAATGACTAGGGAGGATGACATAACATGGTACATAGTCGCTCATGGAAAATCGAAAAGAATACGAGGGTATGCAGCAGCATATTTATATATCTTGTCCTCCTAATTATACCAAACCACGCATGCTGTACCGTATATGCACTAAGGAGTGCACGACAGCGAGCCAACTATTCCTTTCCCAATCGACTTGGTGGCGTATTTACGCGGTAGGTGAAAACCAGTGTACCCGGCGGAAATTTTTACCAAGGCTTGCCTGGACTTGGACATTAAAATGACTAGGCTAACATGGGTACAGGAACTCCAATAACAGGCCACTATACATAAAAAGATCGTCCGATTTGAATGTGGGAGCCGCAATCTTGATAGGTGCGCTCGAAACGACATCTACGATGCAATGTTCTGTTATTCCTCAATCCTCAAGTTATCGCCTCCTATCTTAGGACTGTTCTTAGCTCATTATTTTCTTAATACTAAGCCAAACACACGTCATTACATTATAAGCCACGGAGATGGCTACGTAGGCCTACGCCCTAACCTCAGTGATCGGGGTCGCCAACACGGTCAGTCGCTTTCGCTTTCGCTTGCGATATTCTACATTCTACAACCCTACAACTACTTTGACTAATGAAGCTAAAGAAGATTTCCTCAGCAAATACTCACCTCTCGTTAGGACAAGACTTGAAGTGCCCACGATGAGTTACTAAACAAAGTTGTCGGCCGTTTATGTCGAAACATATCTAGCCATATAAGCCTTTACTCAAAGGCGGCTATTGTTCCCAGTCTCTACCGAGCCTTTTACAATATCGATGACCTGTCTCTTCGAACACGCACTCGAGAAAATAGCCTCACCGTTGTATTGTTGCTTCTCCAAACTGAATTAAAGTTGTATTAGGTTTCTATATTGTATCTAGCTAGCTACACAAACATATGGACGATCGAGTGGCGATAGGCGATCGTCGCTCGTATGTGCAGTCAAGCGTCCCAAACTGCGGAGTTTGAAATGACGTGACTTTTGAGAGGCAGTGTGGCTCTCGGTGATCTCGGCGATCTCGGCGATCTCGGCGATCTCGGCGTAGGGGATTAGGTTCGACTGTTCGCATGTTCACAGCGCGATGTTCGGAAAAGAACGCATCAAAGCATTGAAGAAGGCGGGATAAGCTACACCTTTCACATTTACATCATTTCATTACAAAAATAGCCATTCAAAGCATCAAACTTATCCAGCGAGGCATCTTTTAGATAACTGAGCATGAGAAGACCGCACAGACTACTGGTACCGGTAAGTACCAATAAACTCTCACTTTCGTCCAATAAGGAAAGCAACAGTAGTCTACACGGTTACGTAAACTATGGCCTTGAGGAGGAGGTTTGACCCGACTTATTTGTCTTAGGCTCTGCTCCGCTCGATATCAACCATCTCGTCGGTTCTTTACAGCGCTTACTTTCGGCGGCAGAACGACTTTGGGATGGCCCAAAGGCAATTTGAATAAAGAATAGGATTCAAGGCGCTGTTCACAGGTAATAATCCTATAGCAGATACAGTATACGCGGTATTAGAGATATCAAAACCAAATAGATGCAAAAAGCCCATAATGCAAATGGGAATCCAACACAGAAAATCAGTGGTTACCAATAGGGCAATACGGAATTGCATTTTATGCATACTCCCAATACGCCGTTTGTAATGATGCTTATCTTTGTGGTCGGTGTTATTATTAAATTCGCATTTTGGGCACGTCAGTGTCCCGTCAACGTCACTACGTTCTTGCCGTGACTTTTTATGGTGCCCTGGTAATTGTTTTAAGCTGGTGCTACAGCAGTTTCGAGTGATACTCAGTTCATAAGCATTTCTTACGATAGATCGACTTCTGATCGTAAGTCTGTAGATTATCACGTAAGCGCAGCAAATATATAAAAACGCCACGAGATTGACTGATAACAGCACGACTGTGTGTTCCCATGCGGTTTCACCGATAGCAACAAAAAGTTTCGGTAAGCAAACACTGTGTGCGCTGTAATATCCGAAGAATTTCCAGTCGGAATATGCAGGAACTAGAGTTGATGATATATCAATAAGTTCATCCCATGATAGTATGCTGCCGCCTGTTGTAAACTTTGTAGATACTGTAATATTGTTTGAAAACGTGACAGCTTTTCGTAAGAGATCATTCGCGATCGTTAGATTTATAATATTTGGGCGTACGTGGGGTAACGGAACCCATGCTTCTGACGCATACCCGTATGCGACTTGCGGTAAAATAGGAAAAACCGCTATCAAAAATGACATGGTCCAGATAGCGCAGCATATCAGCGTTAGCAGGCGTATTTTTCGTAATATTAATACTCCAAATGGCTTTATTACTGTGCTGAGGCGGAGAGTCGTCAATCCTACAAGGGTGAACACCGATGCTTGGCTTGATAAAACTGCAAGGACGCCTAGCGACTGACAGAGCAAACTTGTTCTCCAAGAGTTATCAAACTCCCAGTATTTTGTAGTTTGTGACAATGAGACACTTCCAAGGACTATTAAATAAATCCCCATCAGAAAGTCAGCTGTGGCCAAGTTGAGAATAAATACACTGTCCCAAATCCGGATTGACTTCTTCCAACCACGTGACATGTCCGATTGTCTCCATCTTGTTGATGTGTCTCGCAGCCTGAAGCCGCTGTTTTGATTTTTGCATCGAATTCGGGGTGTGTTGAGAGAGGAAAGTGCCAAAAACCTTAGCTTTGACCAAGGATGGACTCCATTCATTTTCAGCAATGCCGTGAGTGTTTTGCATATGACTATGGAGTTTCCGAAAGTTGCGCTGATACCAACGATCCACATCGTACAAAGAACGTACCAGTCTTTTACCATTTTATCTTTCGATGCTAAAGACCATTTTCTGTTTTTCCTCTTCACCCATTCGTCACTCCCATCGGCGCAGTCACTTAGCCCGTTTGATATTGCCGACGAGTTCACAAACAACGGGTCTCCTGATTGGCAATAAAACCTTCGCGGACATATCATCTCGTCGAATCCGCCGTCACAATCAATTTTGCGGTCGCAAATTTGCTGCAATGACAACGATTTGTTGCTACTGATAAACTGTAACCGGCTTATCGATTTGGAAGACAAGAGTGAGTGTGAGATGCCGCGTAAGCGAAGAGGCGAGGGCATTGGTCTTTGCCCTGCATAAGGTGGCATCGTATTATGCATGTCGGCTAATTCATGTATCGTTTTCATCCTCTCGATGAATAACTTCATTGTCATTCTTAAAGATTCACACGTGGTGATAATATGTGTTTGATTCAATTTAGGACGTGTTATAATTTTGCTTGTTTTGTGACGTTTCTTGAATTTGCAATATCGTTCGTCTGCCCCGTCAGGGCAATGTGAGATTCCATCGCATACCTGTGACTTGTTCACACACGTTGTTGAATGATTCGATTTTATATTTGAACAAAGAATTTGCCTGGATTCACATACATCGCATGGAGATATAATTTGCCCTTCCGAGGTTGTAACTTTACTTTGTAACCCTTGTACACAGGCCCCTTTCAGAAAATCCAAAGCATTTTCGTCACTGCCCATTTTCCCCTTCACGTATCCTGGGTTGGGTGCTTCATATTGCCTCAAATTCTTCATCATACCTCCAGGAGGAAAAAAGGATCTTGAATCGTTGACTTTGTTCAGCAAAGACTGCAAGACGTCGTAATACTCCTCTGTAGGCTCTTCATTCACCATCGTGCATAAATATTCGTCCGATAGGTCTTCACAGTCAAATTTTCCGTCACAGATGCACCCCTTGGGGATATGTTTGCCGTTAAAAATGCAATACGCATACGAATTTGGTGTGACTCGTGGCGGTTCAGGACGATCAGTGCAGTTATGAAAGGATCGGTGGCTGTAGCCACTTTCTTCGGAGTGTGCAAGCATATCGCAAAGTATTGGCCTCCGTCGCCCTACTCTCGCTCTTGGATAACAATCTGTGAAAGATAATATTAGATAGTTGATATAGATAATAATAATAGTATTAAAGCGTTTCTTACCCACTGTACCTTTGATGGCAAAAAGTAGACACGCTATAAATTCGATTTTGACGAATCTGTGTCGCTGTAACATCGTAGGGCTAATTGGATTATGTCACAAATTGCATAATCTGTCAAAAAAATATGGAACAATATTGCATAGCCGCATATCTATAATCGCGAGATTTTTTATACTGATTTGAGCTTCGCAAATTTGAACCGAATGGGGATTTCTAGTAATCCCTCAAAATGAATTCTGGCCGGAGCGTAAAACTCGCTTGTTCGTTTCCGCTAGATGTTGCAAAGGAGTAATAAATAGGTCAAGGTTCTCCAGCTTAGCCTCGCAATAATGCTTCCGCCCTCGCTTCGGGATAGAGTTCAACTCTGGTTTACCAAAGTACACTCCGGAGTCCGGAGTGTTTAGATTCCACGAGTCAAAATATTTATAATACTGTAGCCTACCTACGAGGCCGAAGGCCATTTAGAATTTTGATCTATTCTTGTCTGTTTTTTACGTCATCCGACGTTATTTATAGAGCGCGGGAAATTCAAACTGACTGGTACCGACATAAACGCATCGCTTAAAACCTTATATTGATAACATTTCATGCTATTGCAATTCGATAGGTGTTTTACTCCTGGTTTACTGCGAGTCGTGAATCATTTGCCACTGTAGGCCTACTCTTAGGTATCTTGATATATTCTGACGATATTTCGACAGTACATTTCCTGATAAGCGTCCAACGTGGCCAAAGTTAACTATTCGGGCGAATTAAGGAGTCGTCCATGCAACTTCCACCCACTCATGAAGGCTGGACGGCTTGCTTATACATGGAGGATGCATGATGCATAGAGGATCCCTCCCACTTAGCCTAGACGGTCCAAATGCTGTGCCATTTCGTACTTCCAGTTATATTGATCTTGCAACTTGCAACCCCATAACGTCTCGGATGTAGTCTTAAGCAAATCCCTTATTCTTCTCACATTTATACCCTTGGTACCTCCTGAGGGGGTTGAATCAGTAGATGGTTTTCCTGCGTAAGTTCCCAGCACTAATCTCAAATTCTACGAGGCATCATATCCTCTTGCAAACAAGAAAAGTTCTCTTACGAGGACTATCATTTGTGACTGACACACACACACACACACTACCGGTACATGGTCTTCTTAGGGCTGTTTGTTTCGATAAACATATCTCCTGAAAAGACTATGATCGTCATTCCTTATCGCTTCTGTCTATAACCAACCGAGAATTCTTATCCAACTCCTTCCAAACCACTTATTCAAAACCGATGTTGTTTAGCGACGCTACTTGTTGACGCTATTTTTAGTATAAAAAGTGGAGATTTGGCTACATGGCGCCCAATTTTAAATTTTCAAATCTCTTTTAAATATCTTGTTGCTTAAGGCAGTTTAAACTAAATACGTCAAAGATGTTGGTAAACTATATGCTTTACGAACAGATAAGCTGTCATGTGAGATGTCGCGACATGGATATGTTGTTTATGCGGAAGCCGACGCTATGTGTGCTAACTAAATGTGCGTGAACATTTATCGTTGAAAAAATCAATCTACATAGCATAATAAGGGAACAGGCATTTATCGTTCACCAACTTCACCCTCTTCTTCCTTGCTTATCGTAGGCTATGTGGAACGTCCTCGTGAAACCTCGCCAAATCTATGTTTGAGATAGTCTGCCTTCCGAGTTTGCAGATCAACATATAGAGCTCATGAACATAGCCTATAGCAATCAAATGATGACTACTTGTACAAGCATTTATTATTGGCTTTACTCCTTAAAAAGTGTGTAGGATTTGACCTATACGCCAAATCCAACGACTTTCCAAATAAATACTGATATTATATATGATACAGGAAAAGCAAAGACTTTTCCTTATATAGATCTTCGTTAAGGAAAGGCGTCTCATCTCAAATCTTTTGTGAGAAATTTCCGCATCCGATTTAAAATTCCTCACATTCGCATCCTGTAGGAACCTGAAATGAGATATGAGCATTGTATTGTCATTGACTTGCACATGTAACTTTAAGTGATAAACATACCTTTACTTTAAGGAAAGCATGTCTTACAACGGTCCTTGGATTCTGCAGGTACGCTGGTTTTTGGTATTCAGGGGTTGGCGAGTATGGCTTGCCATAATAAGGAGATCGAGGTGGTGTGTATGCGGGTTGTTCTTCGCAGACGACCAAATTTCCAAGGTGGTGGTGTTTGTCCTTCTTCAAAAGCTGGATGTATTTGAAAATTGACGAGAAGTCTGGGTTCGGCGAGTAAGGTTTATACGATGGATAACTTGATGGTGGTCGTCTTGAGTCTACATACGAGAAATGGCGTTGACCGGTGGTCAGTTTCTTGAAGAGGAGCGCCCATGGATCAGGTTGCGGTTCGCAGAAAAAGAAGTTATACACGTAATACAGGCTGAATTTGTTGGTGTACTTTTGCTTGCAGACTTTAATGTTATCTTTCTGGTCGCATGTACACTCCGCAGCATCTGCACTGCTGCAGTCACATATTGTGTTCTCGTTCCTATAATCAAAGGTTAAAGTAAAGTTACATACAGAACTGAACCACACGAACTACTGTATTGACAAACGCACTCGCAAACTTCTCCGTCAAAGGACTTAGTCAATTTTTCACCGAGGTCAACGATTCTCCTGTACTTCTTCTTTTTGTTGTAGTTGAAAATACTTGAGTAACCATCGAGGAACAACTGCCAAATGCTTGTGATTTCTTCTCCATATTCTGGGACGAAGGTACAAGTCGAGGAAGTGCACACTGGAAGACCAGTAGCCTTGCAAGTCTCTTCCGGTTTCCTGTTTGGAACGAATCGCTATTGTTTTAGGAAAAGTTGAGAATAAGGCATATTTCATTGATTTGACCCCTCAGCTTCTGATCGGCAGGTCGAAATTCTCTATGTTAGCCTGCTCAAGATTGTTACAATGGATTGGCCTAACGTCGTCTGGTCACGGGTACGATTCCCACCGAGTTAAACTAAAGAATTTATAATTGGTATCAATATAGGAGGGTAGTGTTTGTGATAGTGATCCAGGCTACAAATCGGAATAACGACACGCCTACTATAAGCATTGAACTGACGTATATGACCTAAGTAGTCGAAAACGTCATAAATTGAAAACAACAACAACATTGATTGGACGTTTCACTCTACGTGCTCTTCCAGCATCACGTTGCCAATAATAAATAATTCTTTATGTCAATCCATTGGTGTGAACACCTATGTAGCGACAGACTTTGACACTGGACAACGCTTCGTAATCGACCATTGGAGATTAACAAGAAAACAAAAGCTTACGTTACGGTGCAGAAGTTGGTACCACCAGATCTGATAACGGATCCGGTAAGCGTTTTCATGACATCTGCCAAATATCTCTGAAAAGATATAAAATATTGTAGAGTGAAGCATAATCTCGATTAAATTCTATAAATCCTACCGTTTCGCCAACAGCACAATTCCCAAGGTGCACAGATGCGAGGGCGATTACGAGAATGGATAGAATTTGCTTTTCCATTTTGGCGTAAAGTTCGTTAAGCTTATCGTTGTGATAACTGTGCCTGACTCCGCCTGTACAACTGCGTATTTCCTTTGCACCGATCGGCTCTTTATATAATAAAATTATCAGAAGTTGATTGAAATTACTTCAGCAGGCGAATTGCTTTATATTTAGGCCAATTAATTCGAGTCGCGATTGAAGTGAAGGGACGATCATTACGGGAGATTTCCTCAAATTATGCGATTAAGAAGCGTGCACGTCACAAAAAAGGTGAATTAGGAAACATCAACCGCGATTAATCATACTGATAGCTGATAGCTGATAGGTGGTAGCATACGCGTTCAGCTGTATATCCCGTGCGTTAAACCCGTAACTCCACTTCCATTTTTAGTGTAAGCTTATATCAATCGATTTTAGGGGCGATTTAGCAAACTAAATTCGTTGGAAATCTACAAAAAATAGAATTAAAAATCCTGGAAATGGAATTCTTTCCTATGCGGAACTGGCCTTGGTCGTAGTTATGATTGGCAGACATATATAGCATGCCAGTCCGAAATTGAACTGCGGAGCGGGTGTCAGGCTAGCATGCATCACCGGTCAGCCTAGGCTGGCACGAAGTACCGTGCAATCAAACACATGTCGCTGTGGTTTGTCATTTGGACATACACTAACTGGTATAAAGACTATGGGCATGGGGATGCGGGTGCGGGATGTTTGAGTTATTGGTTCTGCTTTTAGCCAGGATATCTACAGAAACAACTTGAGCAGGCCTGATCGAGCACAAACTCTATATACCTAACGCGAAAACGATACCGGACCTCTGATTACTCCATTACAACCACCCATAGACGTGACGCCGCAGGGCTTCGAAACAGATTGCCATATATAGGCATGCGGTCATTGTGTGTGTGGTGGTGTTCTATAGGCCTTGCTGTTGAATCTCGCAAAGCTCTTTTGTCACAATCACGCGTAGATTGCCTTTCAGAGAATATCATTTCCCCAATAATCGATTCGGATGATTTGTTCTCTTGATTCTGGCAAAATTTTCTATTTCGGGTCACTTTCTTTCATCGTTCTCCTAATATCTTCCTCTGATGATTATGTAATTATGACTTTAATTCATAAAGTAATACAAAGAGGATTCGCGCATGACGCGATAATAATTGTATCCAGCGAAAGTAGCCGCGTCATTCAAAACTGAGCTCCGAAAAATATCTCTATAAACGTTGGCTGTGGTGACGTTATATGGTAATTTCTTATATCCATTTGACTTTCCATGTCCAGCTACTAAGCATTGTGCACAAGAACCTTAAAAATGCTTCCTTTCCGACCTTTTGTAATCTAAAGCAAACCTGATCACGTATGATGCGGTATATGTAGGCCTACTGCGGTCCGTGATCGGGATGTAACGAGGGGAATGAATTTGAAAATTATAACCGCATAAACACCAGTGTCTGCGAGTGCGAGCGAAGATCCTAATCATTTCCCCTCTGTCTACGTTGATTGTAATCCCGCCTTTAGTATCGGTACACCTATGCTCGTCAGCAACACGCAGGCTAATTAACAAGACAGAAACGATCGTGTATTTACATTTGATTCAACGAGAAAAAGCAACTACGTTATGTTTCCTCTACATTTAGCATTTAATATTCAATGTACAATTGTGTGCGGTTGTAGCCTACCATTGGACAACCTTGTTCACAGTGCACTGGAAAGCCTTGCTGCGTTCATCTGAGTATAATGTTATAGTATACTCCTACAATATACGAAACATGAAACAATTGGTTATGTACAATCGAAACAAGGAGAGGTTCACTTTTTGTGCTAAGAATACTTTGGAGGATTTTCTTTCCGCCTGATTTAGAATTTACGCATTGGAAACTCTGGAAAAAATATTCAGACTCGAATTTTGGGTGGGTGGAACTAATTTTCTGATTTTTAGCAGTCTGAGGTTTACACTTTGATGGTTGATTAGGAAATTTCGTTTTCCTTTTTGCAAACTCACGCCACCTAACGACTGGAAAATTGCAGATTTCCACTAGCAAATGTATTAACATTAAAAAGAATAAATTTTAGAACTATATGGAATTCTCTGTAATGACATTTTCATCAAATAGGATATAATGATGTCATAATTTCAAAGACGTGTCCATCATATTCAACTCTACTTCGCTAACATCCAGAATATCTTTCATATATTTGGTTGTCCGTCACGGCAATTTCTCATCGCAGAGAAAATAATGAGTGATGAACTTTTTGGAAAGATAATCTGAAACAAAAATTGCCATGTGATGGATCTCCTTGCTTTAATTCAACCCATTGAAATAATGGACTCGGGAAATGAAATGCATTATTAATGATTTTTCTGAAATGAAGGTAGAAATGTGTTTCCACAAAGCTCAATCAGCAAAAAGCAATTAGCCAAGAAATGCTTCCATTTTGTAGACTTAAAAGAACCCAAATCATACAGGAGTACACCTTATTATATATAAATACCTACAGGCCTGTTTTCAAAGTATCGGGCCAACGGCGTTCATCTTTTTTGCATAATAAATTCGTGATAGGATTAATCTCTACCTTCAAAGTAGGTGTAGGCTACAAGTGCAACCAGCTGAGTATTGCTAACATACCATCAAGGCAACATGCTATAAGCCTATATCAGAGTATCATATATACAAATTCAGACGATTTTTTTTAGAAAGTAGCAGCTTGCACATTGTCAGATTGGCATCATATGGTGCCTTTAAACCATATGACATCTGCGCAACGGGAAAAGTAAGTGGCGTAATGACTCAGTTTTTTTTTATCGCTAACGTTGATAGAGACTCCTTTTCATGGCATTCACCGCGTGCCTTAATAGCATATCTTACGCGATCAAGGCATGGCACTGAACACGACAAATAGGAGCCGAAATGAACCATATTAGATTCAATCTTAAATGCTAAAATTAAAAACAGATGGAAAATGAGAATGTCTTAAAGGGGGAGATAAGAAAGCAATCAGTATTTTATCTTTAATGAAGATGTAATGTAATTAATATAGCGTTACCTCTACATGATCAGGTATTCATTCACGATCGTCCGATGTTTCGACTGCTATTCAATATCGTCTTCTGAACTCTAGAAAAACGCAATTTTTATGAGATTATCACCACATTTGTAACACAACGACCTTTCTAGCCTATACTACATTTCATATTTGGGCGTCAGATTTTACTTGGGTATTGTCATACTGCCATGTCAGACTGAACACGATTTACTGTATATTGCCTGAGAGTGGTCCTGAACGCTAATGCGACTTGTAGTCGTTATGGGGATTTTCCGTCCGCAATTACATAGATATCGATATCCCAAAATTTTCCTCTCTAACAGGAATCGTCGATGTAAAGTTGTTGGATAGCCAACCTAATGATCCCAGATGTAAAAGCTACAGAGAAACGGTTGAAACCACATGAGCAGCTTTTGAGTTTGATGCCATAAAATATTCATAGGCAAAAAGAAAAAGACCGCCATGTCTACGCTATACTGCATAATGTATCGTACAATCTGACAGCATATGGGCGTGGCACACACAGTCCCTGAAAATCTGAAATATTCACATTTTATCAGTTGACTCTAGAATTATGAGAACACACGCCACCCGCCAATATCCGATCGTGAATTAATCGGTTTATGTGAAACGAATTTTCAACATCTGCCCGTTGCATGTTAAAAAACTAATAAGCTCGATTATAGTTTATTAGTCGAATTAGCCTATATTTCCTCATTCCCCAAAATTAATCATATTGTGATACATTCTAATACATTACGGGAGTAGTACAAATCTCAAATTCGAACGCCTACTCCATGTCAAATCAAACTAGCTCGCGAATTTTGTACATGAGCCGATAAGGTTGACGGTTGCGTTGTGCCTATTCGGATTGCTTCTACAGTACAACGCACTGACGCAATGCTCAAAGCATCAATAATGCAAGGCTCCTTCATCAGAAATTCAGTTTCACATCAAAGAAGAGAAAGGAATAGGTACGTGCGTAGTGCACTGCTCCATCGCAACTCCCCCAGGCTGTCGAAAGCTATGAGATTATCGATCCGACGCTGTACAGACTATCCAGTTTTAAAGTGCTGCTCTCGAGGTGAAGGAAAGATAAGTACACTTCGATGCGAATGGGTGATTTGATTACAGTAAGATGAACCTTACGAATTGCCTGCAGATTTCTTTTCAAAAATCTAAGTTTTACAGAAAAATTTACTACACCAATATCTTGTAGTCTAGCCGCATCTCGTTTATTAATCGCAATTGCGCTGAAGCGCATACTGTATACGGTGACGCCTACGTGTTCATCCATACGGTCGGTCGGTCCGGCAATTCCTTGAATTAATAGGACAGGGGTGCTGCAAGGAGGACATTCAGTATAAAATTTCACAGTCAAATCTTATTGGTTCAACTTGCCTTGGCCTCCCAAATACTGAGAAGCTCAAGCCAGACGGAAGACCGTTTAACTAAAAATGCAAATGAATTATGGCAGTATTGCGTTGCAATGGCGTTATTGGTTGATCATGGGATATCTTATATAAATCCCTAAATGCGTAACATCTTTTATAAAAATTATACTTCATCAAATTAATATTTCTTTCAAACTTACTGTCGTGGTGTATTCCGATGGAGCATTCTTGCAGTGCATCCGACGAGAAGCGAGGCGAAAAGTGCGAACGGTGTTTAGCAGGTTGCTCTTTATATAGAGATCTCGCATCGTCCGCCATCTGTGCGTTGATTTCTCCGTGGAATGAGTTTTCTCTTTCTCTTCACTCAGTAACCATGGCATTAGCGTATAATTCCAATTCACCAAATTGCATGCGTCACTCAGAGGAAAAAGGGTGCACCACTAAAACAAAGGAATCTATCAGCTGGCGTTCGATCGCAATGGATTGTCCAACACCTTTCGAGCGTGTTCAATCCTTTCGATTTCACATTTACGTGCACAGAGCACGGAAAATTGTCTCAGAAATATGCTTTTGAACTGCGAGCAGCCTAGGCCAAGTTGACATTCAACGTCCATCGTCAGCATGCCACATGCCATGATAATACGGGGTTATATTTTTCGTGTTGACAACCTAGGTCTTCACCACAGGGATTTCTAGAAATCTCTGCTTCACCAGTATCCAAATAAAGTAAGCTTAAACAGACTAGTGAATGGATGCAGAAGGCCTGCTTACCGCAATAGCATTCCTATGCGTTACTTTACATGAAATGGATAGACTCCATCAGTTGCACTTTTGTTTTTGCACTTGTTACTCGATAGACTTAATCGTCATTAGCACTTACGCATTTCACTGAATTGAACGGATGAGGTCAGTAAGCCTGTAAGGTTGGAGCGATCTGCTTCCGCGATTGGCTGGTCGTTGGCTCGGTTATTACCCGCGCCTTACTACAATAATACGAATAACAAATTACAATGCCAATGCCAATGCCGTGGAGTGGAATAGAATACAGGATATTGCGTGACGCAGCGGCACGGAATAAACAATGATCTATATGCGCAGCAAAGCGGTTCTGCAGTTGGTGCGGCGGAGCCTTGACACTATAGGGAAATTATGTGGCGCAAGCCGTAAGCATGCTATTATTATTATCTATACCTCTCCGCGACTCCCGACGATCGACAGATACGCTATCAGCGGGCCAAAACAAAGGGAAGATGTATTTGAAGTTGTCTCTCTTGATTAGGTATAAAAGACCGAATCTGCAGTTAGCTCACCAACAACAGAAAAATTTCAGAAACTATCAAAATATCCTAATGAGTAGGCTACCTAGTTCAGCTGAGGTCACGGACAGATTACGGATGGAATTGGACATGAATTCTCAGTTGGCTGGATATGTTCATGTTCATGCATGAATATTGATGGTAATATAGAACAAGCTGTCACTTTCTGCATTATTCACATGAGCAGTAATCCAGAGAGAGTATTTCTACCCGCCAGGAAACAGATGCATGCGGTCGATACGTCATCTCCTGGCTTATCATTGGTGAAATTGGTATTAACATCGATTGACATGCACATTTCCTCAACATAATCTTATCCCACCCTAGATGAAATACTACCCTTAATTAACTGCTGGTCTTGCGGGTGGAATCCCTCCCTACGTTGTAATTAAGTACGAGAGTCGGGTACTTTGCGACGTCCGTTGGTAGAAATTTATTACCCGTGATTCAATTGAATTAATGTCCATTGTTCTTGATCGTTACATTATCAGACATACAGATTTATAAGCTGACTTTGCCATCCAGGAATATGGAAATTCCGCTATCGCCGAGCCAATAACGAAGCACGACTGGGCGTTAAAACCACCCGGTGGATAGACTTAGACGTAACCAATATACTAAGCAGGGCAAAGAGTGTTCACTTTGTAAATGGGAAAACTGCAAAGGCACAGTTCTATACACAACAAATGACACTTAAAGACAAACGTTTAATTAGCGTTTTAGAAATGGTTGACTTGCAATGTTACGAAAGCGTATTTCTGGCTTAGGCTATGCTAAATCATCGCAATTTCTGCATGAAGGTGAACCCTGGGTGGCGCTATATGCTCGATCGCAAATTGCCCGTGACCATCCATCCCTTAACACCGAACAACCTCATAAATGCATTACCTTGATTGACTCGTAAAGGTGATGACGTGTAGGCCTGCATTGAGGTTGATTTTCAGGCAACTGTATTCAATTCATATATTTTGCGCAATAAATATGTAGTTCTGCTGTTTCAATTTATTTTGCATGTGTTTTTTTCAATAGATTTCTTTGTTATTGCTTATTTTGAATCTCATTGTCACAGCTACTGCGCCCCAATGAAAACTGATTTGAAGATTTCCCAGCCACAGCCATTACCACATTCCAGAGCCGATTCAAAGTGGGAGATTTGTGGCTGCTGACCAACTGGTAAGGAAGGACATCCACTGTAAAAACAACAGTCAAATCATATGCGTCAAATAGCTGTCTCCACCCAACAATGGAAGTGTTCCAGGAAAAAGAAGATCGTGTATTATTACTATATTATATAAAAGGTTTTCAGTGGCGCTTATCACCGAGCAGCGTTTTGCACCACGAACAGGACAGGCTGGAGCAGATACATGGATATAATTGGAGATGGATTGGATAGATTGGAGAAGATCGTGTACCTGATGTCGGCCTTCTTTCATATTTTTAATTAGGAATTGAGAAATTTATGATGCAGAAACCTCTTTGCGTCAGTCTTCTAGTCGACTTTTGAAATTTTGTTTTGATTCTGTTGGGAAAAAAATTTATTACGTAATTTTATGTGTCCATGAACTTTGCTACCGAGTTCAACAGTTGTAGCCTAGCATGTGTGAAGCCTGTTGATGAAGTAATCTAAACCTACTGAATCGCAGACGATTATAGATTTCTATTGATGGCGAACCAATCATCATCACTGGTTCACTGCTCTACTGGGATACAATCTAATCAACGGCCATATGGTTTTTGCAATTTTCTATCGCATTGAAATACGCCTGAGCGTATTCACGGATCAATTTCGATTTTTTTTTACTGACGGTCTGAAGCCTAATGAGATGTTTGGGAACAGTTGGTGCTCGAATATATATGTATTGAACAGAAATTGATCGGACAGTGTATTGACCTCCTCTACACTTGTATGGCATCGACGTTCTCATTACCAATTGATGCATGATCTGAATGCCTAGTTGCCCACCTGTCGATTTGAGACTTAGGATTATCCTAGATGTAAAATCATGCTCTCTTTCACTCATCGCCTCACAATGCACTCTCAATAGAAGTCATTTTGTGGCATTAAAACATCTATCGTGAGGTTGGCAAGACAAGTGTGAATACGACCCAATACAAAATCCCTCATTGGTAGGCTTATAGGCTAGTGAGACTGTGTTTGCGTTCCCAGTTAATTTTAATTTGACGCGAATTGAGCTGAGGTCAGGCCCGCAAAAAGGAGTGCACGGTGGCATTGGTAGAGTTCTACGGTTTCGAGTATCATTAAATCCATATTTTAAGCCCATAAATCGGTAAAGACCTAACGATGTACACATCACCCATGCAGTATTTTATCATTTTCGTAAATAATAATTAGGCGTATACAGGAGCTGGGTGACGTCATTTTGCCCCCGCAGACATAAAAGATGGTCGCCGGCCTCGTCGAGGATATAGGAATAAGAGAAATACAGTACCCTAATGTTCGCTACAGAAGTCAAAGCCGTTATCCAATCAGAAGAGACTAATGAAATAAAGAGAGTGATTGACCGATTATGTTGCACATAGGAGCTGTCGTCTGATCCCGTAGGCTTACCCGTAAGCGCGTATGGTAGGTTGTGGCATCTTGTCCACTCCGCACGAATCATGACAATAACAGTTAACTAAACCCGTACCCCTTGTTCGTGTTACGAACCCTCAAGCGGTTTTTTCCATTTCCTCTGATGAAGGAGCAGAGCTCCAGAGCCTCTTGAACATATTTTTGAATAAACTGCAATTGGATAATTTTGGTGACTTTCTTACAAGTATCCTCTTACCAAAATACCTCTGCCTCCTCGCCCTCTCTGCCTCATGCAATGAATGGTGAGTGTGACAGCACGTGTAGCTTGAGGCACTATGGCGCAATAACGATCCAGATTACACCATCCATATGGCCTCACGTATGAGTATATTGTAGACCTAATTTAATTCAAACCAAGCTACTGATATTAATGAGTATCTGCTCATTATATGTATACTACTGTCAATAGAACGATGCATCAGTATTAGAATTATTTTTGTTATCTAAATAGAGATACGCAATCTCCGGCTAGTTTCATACGGTTTATTTATTTATATATTCGCAGTTATGAATTATGATACCCTTACGTAAATTACATAATATAGTCTTCCGTGCATACGGCAATTTTAATGCATTTCCTCCGGCTTGTACGAAATACATGACAAGGCATGGCATGGTACTGAGAGTAACCACTGGGTATACACCTACTTGACCTTACTTCATCAATAAGCCTACACGGTCGATAGATAACGGAATGAAACTCAACAAGAAAGCATAAGGGACTCTCCAACGTCATCATCCGAGATGGATCAGATGGGACTGATGTGATATTGAACAATCAATGAATTGCCATTTGTAATTAGGATAGTGCGTATCCACGTTATTGAAAGAGAAAAAAGCGTGGAGTTTATAACAACAGCTTTCGATTGAAGTTCAGTCAAACCGCAAGTTTAGTCGCGTCGGTTAAATTCGATTTATAAGAATAAAACCAATGAACCATGTTCCACAGCATTCATTGGGCGCCTTGGCCTACGTTTGTTAAGGCACGCGGTGAATGTCGTTGAAGATCGTTATCAACATCATCAATCGAATGATGCCGCCGTACCTAACCCCAGAAGCAAAGCGTCAAATTCTGCTTATCAGAGACTATTGTTTGCAATTCTTCAGTGATGTAATGACTACAGGGTTGGGAGTGAGTTAGGCCTACAAATTCAACTTGCGGATATTTGCAGCGTTTTCGACGCGCCTTACGTTGACGAATTGTTTGTAAGGCACGCGGTGAATGCTGGGGATATTTGTAGCATCCATCTCAGAAGCTTCTATTTTTTCTCCCGTGTTATCAGGCGAGAGACGAGAGAGCTGTGCCTACTGCCTACCAGTCTCTCACTCTGGTGCCTATACTACCTACAGTATATACGTGTTACGGCTACGGAAATGACATTTTATGAATTCATAGGTTGCCGCCAGGTATTAATTGGGTAGGTATGCAACATGGGCGCACGTTGTTTAGTAGGGATGGCGATGGAATTGGAATAGGCTTACTATGAGCCATTCTACAGATAGATAACCTAAAAAATTTGACTTACCTCTTAGATGTCCAACAGTGAAGCCTTATTCAAGAACACTATCCAGACTGAAGGTCAAAGTGCTGGTTGGACGATTTCGAAGTGAAAATATACTGCTAACGCTTTTGCTCATACTGTATTGTGTATTACTAGACATCTTATGGGACTTGCGTACCCATAGACCTACACCAAGCTGCATCATCCTCTATAGGCTCTTTTCAGCATGCAATCAACCCACTGGATTACGAAATTAAGAACCCTTCCCTCCGCGGTATATAAACTAAGACTGAACGCCTGTGTAAAAGTCACATATGATAATAGAGATCCGGTTATATTAACTGAGTTAATAAAGTTTTTATTGTTGTGATCTTTGTATGAGAATGATTAGGAGCGACGTGATCTTTGCAGAACAATTATAATCGTATTTGTGAAAAACGCCGGATTGTCGTGTGAACTGTTGAGAAGCATGAAATAGTCGGCAAATGCTCTAGTTTCGATGCACTGCATGTCCTCACAATTGTATAGAAATTTGTTGTACCGCAAAATTATTGATTAGCTTATTTGTGCCAGTAAAACAATACAATTATTTTCCACGCTCTGACTGAATTTAATGGGTGCTATAGGCCTTATACTCGTTGGGATAGAGGTAGGTTACCATTTCCTGATTAAAATAGTATCGCCAATTTCAAAAATTACCGCTTGATGACCGAGTGGTTTAATTGTCCGGCCTTTTGGTAACGCTTACGTTTCCCAAGACAAACCTTTTAAAATGGTATAAGTTCCTTCTTAGCTTGGCAGTTATTATCGTGAGGTTGCGGGTGGTGGTTGTAACAATGATCTGGGCTCGTAACTGGTAATATCGAGATCTCGCTGCCATGACCTACTCAGCCACACGGTCGATCGCAGTCGCAGTCAATACGATACCAATTATTTTCTTCAAATAGGATGGATCTAGAGGTCAGTGTATCAGACATCTAGATTGACAGCCATTTTCCGACATACCAAAGAGAAAGCTTCATTGCTGGACAAGCGCGCTGGCCCTAATGACCAGTAGTAAAGTTGACTTGTTCCTAGTATATATTAGTATTTTGCCATCGGCGTTGTCTCGATTAGGATAACTGCCACCTTAGCCATAGCGACGTGTTATTCATTACGTAAATAATCCATCCCGCTGCATCATCTTAGCATTGTGACGACAGTCTCCAGCGACGTTGCTGCTGCGTTACAGAAACGCGACTTCGCGGGTTTGATGGAGGAGATTCCTTTGTCTGAGTGTATGGCTCCCAAGGAGTTAATAAAGTTCCTCTTTTAGAGGTGAGCTTGATTCTTTCATCCCTTTCAATCTTTTTTGCATTAGTTATATATCTCTCACATTCGTCAACTAGTTGAACCATTTTATCTCTCAGCGTTTCGCCGCGATATCTCTGAGCTGCTATCCGCAAGAGGGCGTCAATGAATCCTTGGAATGGAAGGCCTGTTGCTTGACGTAGTCGTTGTTTTTTCGATTTTAAATTTTTGTGTTCGCCTTCTTGAATGAAAAAGGGAGTGCCGTGGTTTGCACGATATGTTTGCCAGTGACGTAAAGCATCGATGTACATTATATCAACTGAGGGTAAGGCACCCTGGTCGCATAAGTTGCATCTGAAATAAATTGGATATTTGTCGATCTGTTACAAGTAGGTTACTTATTCCTATCGTTATCACCTGCACATTCTGGTCATATACGCTAAGTGCTATATTATAAATATTCGCAGAATAATTCTTGGCTTTTCTTAGTCTATTACGCTCCATCGTTCCATGTTTTACGGTGCAATAAATGAAATAAAGTAGTATATAATATACCCAGACAGTCAATTTTATTGACAAACTCAGGCAGTATAGTATTGGTTCTTACTTTCTGGCCATATTCCGAAACGAAGTTGCTCCCATCGTAAGACTTGCTTTGATCCCAGTAAAATGAATGAAAACTTTCGCGAAACGTCTCAAAAGCATTACATGATATCCAGTAAATAATGTCTCCTTGTTCCTATCTTCAACATTTCGCTTGCCATAGAAGGCAGGCGTCTTGTATCGACGATTGTTTTGCATTTTTCTTGATAGTTCAAACGCTGGGCTTAGTGAAGTACTATGTCTAGGCCTCGGACTAAGTCCATATTGAGCAAGAAAAGGATTTGTATGCGCTGGAGTTAATTTGAACTCGCGTATGCCATGAATCGGCGATTTACATCCGGAAGGTGTCAGTGATGAGCTGCTGTGTGAAAGTTTGACTTGAAGAGGTGATTCTTGATTCTTGATTGTCTGTTTTAATAATTGGCGCTCTGTCTGTATTCCCGGGCCTACGGCATCTTGAATAAAGCCTCCGCAATTTTGACATTGCTTGAACGGTTCGTCATCATCAAATGGATCTGATGCGTTAGTCGGCTGAGAAACTTTAACTGACGGTTGCAATTTCTGTTTGATATGATTAATTATCGGCTGTCTTTCTGATTTCAATATCTCTGCTCCCGAGTGATGATGGTCGAAAAACCTCCAATCTGATATTAAGTGTTGCGATTCTTTGCTCTAAATTCAAATAATACATCATTATCGCGGGTGCAAAACACTTTGAAGTTGGCGCCAAGAGGGAGATTTTGATGAAGTAATTCCTAAACAAGATGGTTCGCACGGTCGTGAATTTTGGGGAAGCAAACCGGACCGGACCTGAAAGCACAAACACGCACTCCACATTTTTCAGTCTATAAATTCCATAATAACAATACATCGTTACCTCATTAATTCTGATTAGTGTCGGTACAATTGGCCTCTTTTTAACCGTTGTTGCATGACAGTGTGGACAATGCCGATTACAGATCCAAGCTGAAACACAGATGGAATGCATCGGAATATGAACTATTACCCACCTTCAGTATGTATATAATTCATATACATAATAATAAAAAATTTACATACATATTATATAATAATTTCTGTATGTATAGTATAATATATGTATATAATTTATATGTGATAGTTACCAGGTCTTTTTTTATAAGGCGACTCTGTAGGCCGGCAATCCACACGTGGACGCTGTCCTTGTTGTGATTGAATCTGTTAAGACGAAAACGGATGGTATTTTTGTCGCCTGAACGATTGGTGTAATTATCAGGAGATTTCGTTGGCATGTACGATGCGAATAGGACATATTATGCTGTATAGACGAAAATAGCATTAGTCGACGGCGATTCGGTCGATTATATCGGCAACGAAATCTGTAGATTCAGTCCTCTAGATCTATAAAGTACCTTTGCCTTGTACAAGTTTTGTTCCTGACACGTGTTATCACAAAGCCGTATCCGTTCTTGAAATTCTCGGAACGTTTTCGGTGGATCTTGAGGACTTTTGATTGGATATATTCTCGTCAATGACGAAGTTGACATATCAAGGTTTTCTTCACCCATAGCAACTAGCTCCAACGTGTCCTTAATCAAAGTCACCTTCACCTGTTCGTGAGAGAATATAGAATATGTAAACAAAAGATCTTGCTATGCCAAAAATATATACTATTCAATTAGGATCTATTTTTTTACCATTTCGTCTACAGCGCTAATGATTGTTTCATGTACTCCAGGCTCTATTTCGCGTTCCGCGTCTATGCGTAAGCTTGGCACTGCGTTTACTTCGAGCAAATAGGCTTTCATATTCGACGTTATCATGATATCAAAACCCAATATTTGGAAACATCTGAAAGATTATTAAGAAGAAAATTTGGTTTTGGATTAAATTCTGTCATCTTTCATAATTTGCGCGGATGGCGGTAGAATAGGCTGCGTGAGGATTGCAAACCGCAGTCAAATCACATTCTGATGACTCTAACCGTTTCCGAGTCCAATGGTAAAAGGAAAACACACCAACAAATGTCACTAACGACTAATCTCACATGTCTGCTAAAGAATTGATAATAATTGATGAATAATAATTAGCTACTATGCTATGGGAGTTATCCATTGATTTCAACATAAAAATACCAACCTTGCGGTTTTAGCTATCCCACTGGCGTGAGACCAAATTGTCAAATCCGGCAAAACGGCCAGGATGGTTTTGATTGCAAGTTGTTTTATTTCGTTTCTCATTTTCTTCACGTCATACCCTTTTTTATTCAATAGCTTTTCACATGAAAAAATTTAGGAAGGTTAAAAGGCAACATTTCTTCTTCAGCATACACCATACCTCCTCAACGCTGGACATAGTCCGTTTAGATCCTGTGTGGCTAGCTTCAGTTTGGATAAAATCCTCGCTGTTTTTGTTTAAACTGTAGTTGGTTAAGTGCATAAAAGAGTTACCGATGTTCTGTTTCGTTGGATACTCATATCGCGCAGTACATAGTCGCGCAAGTCCTTCCTGGTAATGTGAAAACAAATCATATATTTTCGACAACGTCAACCAGACGGGGGTCTCTAATGGGCTCTACGTCGACGACTTCATGTGTTTCGTTCTGGACCCATACATTTCTCTCGTCGGACACACGCACGCATTTTCTCTTTCTCTCTTTCCCACGTCTCTCTCTCTCTCTCTCCCTCTCTCTCTAACACAATTGCGATATGGTGTAACCTTCTATCGCCATCTAGTGAGAGAAATTCGATGATTCCGTTTTCATGCCATTTTCTAACGCATTCGCCAGTTGTGAAATCAGCCAAGTCTCTAATACCTACTTTGCAAAGATATATCTCTATTGGATCTAATCGAGCGATCACAACATACACTCTCAAATCAAATTTATATCCGTCCAACAGAAGAGGCTTATCAATGTAATCCTGCGAAAAAAAAAACTTGAAAATAGTAACTTGGAAATTGCATTAAATTAATTTCTACCGCACCTGAACAATACAAGGCCGGGTCCCAACTTCAGCTCTGACATCTCTGGGATCAGTGACAAGATATATTCCCTCTCCTTGTCTGCCTTGATCTGGCTTGACAATAAAGGTTCGGTCACGAGGAGTTGAAGGTCGTCGCGATTTCCTATCTGAAACTATAGGAACGGAGAGGTTTAAAGGTGAAAGGTGAAAGGTGAAGGGACTGAGATGACTAAATGGACATTTCTATCATGAATGTGAAAACATCCTCTTTACGCTACCCCTATCATGTATCTGGATCCAAGCAGATATATATAGACTATAGAGAAAGATAATGATGTTCAATGTCAATCACGATTCGTCGATGTGGGATGAACCATCCTTTATTGCATTGTTGCTGTTGAGATCACAATCAATTATCCCTGATATCATGTATGAGTCTAATCATTCTCGCTGCTTGGAAGGTTTTTTCGCTGTGTCCCAAATACGCGTATGCATCACCGAATTCACTTAGTTCCCACAAATTGAAATATCTATGACAATCGTAGGCTTACGGGGCGTATTTCGGGTGTTTTTTGTGGATCTTGGTGAAAACGTGACTTCTGCAATGAATTGATGAAATTGCTCGGGAATGACCCATGACGATGGATAAAAATCAAACTCTCCGGTAAATAAATTTTGCATCCGCTTCAAAATCCTCGATAGTTGAACCTTGAAGAAAAAAGTCAGGTTGGAAAAATTGAAAAATGTGTCTAAACGTAGAGATGTTACCTTGTGCAATATCTCCAACATCCCAGGGATCTTGTTTATTGCATATATACCGCTTACGTTATCGTGTGATGTGTCTTCATAAGCGATTCCGTGCCAATAAAAATCATATGTACCGTCTGTAAAATCATATAGTGAGGACTCGCAATTCTTTCGTTCCGCATGGCCATGCAAGCAAATTATATAGACCAATCTCGCCCTGTGCTATTGGATATTATGGACGTGTGGCAATGACATTGATGAATGTTACATACCTAATTTTGATTGCTCATTCCAACCTAGCCGTCTCAAAGCCAATCTGAGAGCGTCATGAGATGTCCTCGCTTGGAAAGACTTGACGCGAAAGGTGGGCGAAAGAGGTATTGAACATGTACTAGAATCTGACGAAGACACTGAAGACTCTGCATCAGACTTATCACTGCATTCGCTTAAACTTGACAAATCGTCTTCATATAACCCACCCTCTTCGCATCGTTCTGTGTTAGACGCAGCGTATTAAAATCTGTAACGATGCTTGTACAAACAGCTTACTTACCTTCAATCCTTTTTATATTGATAGAGCCCGATACATCGTTTACTATGCTGAATGTGCTTTGCTTAGATACAATCGCTGCTTTACCATCTTCGCCATGTACCATTGTTATATTAGAGGATATACATCTATTCATGGGGGCTACTTTCCCTCTTGACGTGAGGTAATTAATCCGCGGCAGAGAGAAAGTCCTAGCGTCGGTCATGTTTATATCAGTGCAAGCCTATATTTCTTCAACGATTTCAACAAATTTGCTAAAATGAATTTGTGATGTATATTGGGCTTGCATTTCCCGTCCATCAACTCTGGATAATCCTGCTGCAATTATAGTTGTCGGACATGTTATAATAAGCTTTGACTGCTCTTGCTGTATTGCTTGGACTAAACTGTAAGGCACCCTTTTACAGATTTTCTTAGCCGGTGCCCGTTATATTTAAACTCATTAAAGCAGAGCTAAGAGACCTGAGCAAACAGTCTGTGAATGGCGCCCCTACTTGAAATAACTGCCGCCGCGACTTCAATATTAAGAATCTCTTCTGATGATTGATGTTATTCATAGACGTCGCCGGCGGCGTTGGCTACTTTCGTTATCCAAATTACAGTAGATTTTACCCTTAAAAGTGGCGTTTTTTTGGAAATATTGTGACGACACAATTTAAAATCATGGCCGGCGCATAAGGTGCATTCTATGATAGTCCCATAGCCGAAGGACTAAAAAATTCTAGTTACAACTCGGTGCAGTGTAGCTTCTGATATGTCCAATGCAGTAATTTAGTGACTACTACGCAGACGACCTTGTTGATGCTTACTGGCTGGAGGCATAAGTCTCTATAGTACTACTAAGAGCAAGTAGACCGGCGTCTATGTAATATGTAGAGGTATTGTACCTCCTCGATCCTATAATCCTTAGTAACGCCGCAAACGAAATTAATACTCATATATATCCCCAACAACACTATTGTCATTAACAATAGCATAATATATAATGCCGAAGAACATAATAGCCGGGCTGTTCAACAAGATGAGACAATAGATGCATTTGAAACAAGTGTGACTGATTTATCATTGTGACTTCTCGTAGCCTATGATACGCCCATAAGTCTTATCAATATTTCTATTACAATTTTAGATGACATGAAAACCCTCGTAGGCTACATGCCGACACTGCTCATTATAATACTAAAGGCTCGAATTTAAAGGATACGGAGATCTGCACGAAAAGGGCGTTGTTCGGGTGGAGGGTTGGAGCGTAGTTATTTCAACTGTAACGTGGGACATGACGAAAATCCTGTAGCCCATCTCTAGTATGTAGGACTGCTGTCTGCATTGCTACTGCTTTGACATTCATCTAAAGATACTGTTGCTCCTATCATAAGCGTAGGCATATACTGTACTTATTACTGGTGGCTGCCCTTCACCGTAAGCCGCCCATATATAAATCGAACTGTGCACCACGCGAGACTATAAAAGAACAACGTTTATCTGCATAACCTCCCACATCCGTAAAATGTACATTTTTGGCTCCGTGATCCTGGTTCATACGCGTATAGACTGTGTAGTTACGTCTGGCTCTATACGCTATATCCCCTCCCCGTCTCAACAGCTCTCAGTTGTTCTGCATTGTGTCCTTGAACATGCGTATACTTCATGTGATCGCATTTCGTGAAGATTGGATTAAGGTCCCACAAAAGCAAAATTGCCGACGCGGATAGCGAGAAAGATTTAAAGGACAGCTCTTTCGACAGGTGGGTTAGATATTGCGAGTACATGCGTTGACATGACCAGACAATAATTAATGTTAGCCTACTTACGCATAATAATTAGTCACACGTTGTTTTATTCCTCACATCCTCATGTCTTATAGCCTACCTTGAGATAGTCCGAAAGGGTTATGCAGTAAACGTCTCAGCTGTTTCGACACCTCGTTAGCAGTTGGAAAAGCGTAAGGCAGAGGCCGACGACGATATTACGAATGGGATTCTTCAGATCATTAGTGCATCGGTACGGAGGTTTGTAGCGAAAATGAACATAGGTTAGACCAGCAGTGTGTAGACCAGCAAGATTCGAATCAATTCTTTGGGAAAATAAAATGTGGCGCAGTTGGATATGAGACGTGTGGGTCATCATACAGTAAAATCTGCGATGTAGGGCCAAGTTGACGGCACGGGGATGGAGGGAATCAAGAAAGGTAATGGGGGCTATGCGCTCATGATGACTTCTACGTGATTTAGGTCAGAAATTGCTTAATCATTTGGATTCGTTCAGCTTGGTAAAAGACACGGAGTTTCGCTATAGCAATTTAGCACTATCCTGTTTTCCTTTTCTTAGATATAATCATGGCTACACTAGATCTATCCATATTTCAAGATGCAGCTCCTTATCTTCGAATGTCTGAATCGGAGTTACTTGAACTCCAAACTCAAAAACCGGATGGTAAGTGGTTTGTTATATTTTAGTCAATACCAGAATGCGAAACACCATTCGGTAAGCATATATAATTTAGTACAAAATGTTTTCCTGAAAGTACAAATCTAAAGATCTGACCACCTCTTTTTTTGTTAGACCACAACAGTAGCCTATATCTGTCGACGAAAACGAGTCGCGAACATAGGGCTGCTCATCATTCCGAAAGTAGACCCACCAAGGCTACACTCAGAAATGCTCCCTCACTCCTGAGCGAAGGCATGTTGAACGTCATGACATGGCTTTAGAATTTGCGTAAAATCATCACAGCCACAAAAATTACAAAAACCAACTTTGCATGTCATCAAACTGACAAGCAACCACCGAGCTCTATATAGCAATCTATCCGTTGTTAAAACGATTCCATAAGGTGACGCAAGCAAGTTATTTATCTCTGAGGGAACTCCCCATTTGCTTCCCGCCAACTATAGATATCTATCTAATGTATCTAATGTAATGTTTATACTATCTATTTGTACTAGCTATACGCCAACGGAGCTTACAGATTGCGGCAGTCAGTAGCGCATAGCGCGGCGCTTCTGCGAAAATCTTTCAAAAGTGGATCAGGGCCAGAATGAATAATTACTAAGATGTTTTAGAGAGAATCCCCAGGATCGCATAAGCACAGCATGCCTGAATACCGTATTCACTTATACTAGCCTACATCTGTAACTATTAAACACTTAAGGAAAGAAATATGCATGGATGCCCGATAAAGAAAGTTCCTATATCAGAGCAGAAGTTATTTCAATCGCGGATGGAAAATGTCAAATCAAGTCACTTGACGGAACCAGAGTAAATATGCATTTTGTTAAATCATTTCAACTGCTGCCTATGAGCCATGTGCAAGGGAGAACCTGCTTTTCATTTCAATTTTCACAATATAATAGGACGCAACCGTCAAGGAAGAAGATTTGCAGCTCATTAACCCTCCGCGATACAATAAATGTGAAGACATGGTGAACATGACACATTTGAATGAGGCTGGAGTCTTGAATAATCTCAAAGAACGATATGAAGCTTTCATGATTTATGTAAAATAGGATATCAATAAATAATAATCTATTTCGAATACTATTCCTGCATTATTGCAGACTTATTCTGGACTTTTCTGCGTCACTGTCAACCCATATAAAATGCTTCCTGTATACAATCCATATGTGATACAAGCATACAAAGGCAAGAGACGAACTGAAATGCCTCCTCATCTATATTCGATCGCAGACAATGCCTATACGGATATGTTGATGAGTAAGGAAATAAAATTGTTTATAAAAAGAGGAAATAAAGCAGTCCTAGACATTATTTATCAAATCATTTTCAGATAGAGAAAATCAATCGATGTTGATCACGTAAGTCTGTTTATCATAGTCTATCGCACACATAAGCGACACTGTCGGCCTAATCCTGCTAAACGTATTTATTAAAAATTTTCATCTTAAGTGGAGAATCAGGCGCTGGGAAAACAGTGAACACAAAAAAAGTCATTCAGTACTTTGCGCTGGTGGCTGCTGATTTGAGCCAAACCCAAAAAGACGACAAGGTTATACTGTGCGAGCTTAAATTCAAATCAGTCACAAACAATTTTAATAGAAATATATTTTAGGGAACATTAGAAGACCAAATCGTTCAATGCAACCCTGCTATGGAAGCTTTTGGCAATGCAAAAACAGTCAGAAATGATAACTCATCTCGTTTTGTAAGTAATTAATAAAAATTATTGTATTATTAGTTATTTCCTTACTATGAATTTTCTGTTCAGGGTAAATTTATTAGAATTCATTTTGGTAGCAGTGGAAGTCTGGCGTCGGCGGACATTGAACACTGTATGTATGGCAGGGTGTTTTGTCAAAATTTCGGATGTGTTAATTTCATGCTTTGCACTTTTAGATCTGTTGGAAAAATCTCGTGTCATTTGGCAGCAAGGAGGAGAGCGCAACTATCATATCTTTTATCAAATCATCTCAGGATCGAAACCAGAATTGCTAGGTAAATATGAGTAAAACTGACAACGACAATTTCCTGACTAGGACACAAATTGAAAAATACATTTACGCCCCCAAGGATCTCTAATTATATTTTCCATATCCTTAGATCCGTTGACGATTGAAGCTGGATTGCACAGCCACTTCAGCCAAATTCTCTTCTAGTTCTATCTTCAGACTGATATTTTAATTTTTATTCCTGGTATTTGTCAGTTCGCCATCATAGTTGCCGTCTTATCGACTATCGAGTCACCAGCGATACGATGACTGCTCAATTTTGTACCCTAATGCATTTTAGAGCAACTTTTGGTAACCCAAGACCCGTATGAATACAGAAGTATCAGTCAAGGTGTTGTTAAAGTTGATAACTTGGACGATGGTGAAGAACTTCTTCTTACTGACGTACGTTAATCGAAGCTAGCAAGTTGATATTTCACAAATTAATTTTGCTTTACGATTTAGGATGCATTCAGAGTTTTGGGGTTTACGTCGGAAGAAGTTAGTGGAATATATCGTCTTATGGCTGGTATTATGCATCAGCAAAATATGAAATTCAAAAATAAACAAAGAGAAGAACAAGCAGAACCTGATGGAACAGAAGGTTGGTTCATCCATCATTACCTAGACAAAATTTGTAATAGGGCCAAGAAGTTCATAAAAGTGTCAGAGAAATCCATTAGAGATGTAATAATCCTAATTTCTTGTGTCGGCTTCTTCACCTGCCCTGGCAAGGATGACTAAAGCTCTAAAAGTCTTGTGAATTAAGGCTGTGATGCACAACGCTTTCTGATTCTGATATCAAAACCCAATTTCAGATTCTGCCAATACCATTGATACAGGCAGTATTGCTAATGGGCACATTTAATTCAAATTTTTTAGAGGCAGACAAGGTCGCTTATCTGTTTGGTTTGAACTCTGCTGATCTGTTGAAGTATCTCTGCCATCCCAGAGTCAAAGTCGGAAATGAATATGTTACCAAAGGACAAACTGTTGATCAGGTATGCCACACATCTAAGATCACACATCTTACGTTATGTAATCGTCATGCATTATTCTAAAAGGTTAACTATTCTCTGGGTGGCTTAGCTAAAGGTGTTTTTGAAAAACAATTCAATTGGCTCGTGAAAATCATCAATAACAGTCTCAGTACGAAGCTTCCTAGAAGTTATTTTATTGGAGTGCTGGATATCGCTGGTTTCGAAATCTTTGACGTAAGTCTCTCTATTTCTATCTCTCTCTCTCTCACCCTCTCTCTCTTTATATCAGTCTCACCCTTATCGATTTGTTATTGTTTAAGTTTAACAGCTTTGAGCAACTCTGCATCAACTTTACCAATGAGAAATTGCAACAGTTCTTCAACCACCACATGTTTGTATTGGAGCAGGAAGAGTACAAAAAAGAAGGGATTGATTGGGTGTTCATCGATTTTGGCATGGATTTGGCTGCTTGCATTGAACTGATCGAAAAGGTAAGCTGGCTTCTAATTGCATTGATATCAGATAATATCAATAATATCAGATAAAATGTCCGATAAAGTATCGGAGCCGGACATCTCAAGACTAAATACTCGAGTTCAATTTTCAGCCGCTTGGTATCATGTCGATATTGGAAGAAGAGTGCATGTTCCCGAAGGCGACAGATCAATCATTTCTTGAGAAATTATACCAAAACCATCTCGGCAAAACAAAATGTTTTGGTAAACCCATCAAGAAAACGAAATTTGAAAGTCATTTTGAATTGTACCATTATGCCGGTACGGTCGGATACAGCGTCACCGATTGGTTGGAGAAAAACAAAGAGCCGTTGAACAACAGCGTTGTTGAGTTATATAAAAAATCTTCATTAAAATTAATGCAAACTATATGGGAAGGATACACTGGACCTGATGACGCTGGAAAGTCTAGTGGAGGTGGCAAAAGAAAGAAAGGGGGTTCATTCAACACGGTTTCGTCCATGCATAGAGAGAGTTTGAACAAATTAATGACTAATTTGAGGTGAGTTTTCAGTCTGTTCATTCCAGCCAATTACCTTTTTTTTTTAATTTCTTCAAAAGGTCTACGTCTCCCCATTTTGTTCGCTGTATTGTACCGAACAATTCTAAAACGCCAGGTCTCACAGAGCCAGAACTTGTACTTCATCAATTACGTTGCAATGGTGTCCTGGAAGGCATTCGTATTTGTCGAAAAGGGTTTCCTAACAGACTGCAGTACGGAGATTTCAAACAAAGGTACTCAAATGTATGCTGTTGTTTCATATGGTTGGCTGGCTACTCATTAATGTGTCAATATTTAGGTATCGGATATTAAATCCTGATGCAGTACCTGATGGGCAATTTATGGATAACAAGAAAGCATCAGAGAAGATATTGAGCTCATTAGATATTGATCACACCCAATATAAACTTGGACATACGAAGGTATTATATTTCTTTGAAAATATTATAGAGCAGCTTGCAATATCCATGTCAAAAGCGCTAATGTATTTGCCTTACCAGCGCACAGCACTTGATCGCAGAAAACAGATACTGCATCATCTTCTATATTCCAACTTCCCACTGACTGTGTGTGTGTGTCTGCCTACTTAACAGGTTTTCTTCCGTGCTGGAATGCTTGGAGTTCTGGAGGAACTTCGAGACAACAGACTTTCTGCTATCTTCAAACTCATTCAAGCTCGAATAAGAGGCAGATTGATGAGAGTCGAATATCAAAAACTCATTGAACGAAGGTAATACTCTTTTTACTTTTTTCTGCGTCCTTCAGTATCTCAACAAAAGTTGCCACAGTAGATCACTCACCGCCATGAGACCCTTATTCTAAAATCGTTGTTTTTCTGAATTTTGTTTGGTTTTAAAATTTTGACTTATACATCATTAATGACATGCAGAAGTTATGAATTGATTTTTGGTATAGACTGAAATGTGGAGAATGGTAAGCAAGACGGAATCTCAGTGAATCATCAACAAATCCATGTTCTCAATAGTCTGTTGTGTTTATCTTTGCAGAGTTGCGATTCGCTGTCTCCAGTCAAATCTGAGAGCGTTCTTCAACGTGCGAGATTGGGAATGGATGAAACTTATGTATAAGATTAAACCTCTTTTGGCGACAGCTGAAGCCGCCAAAGAAATGGAACAGCTAGTTGAAGAAAATGAGGAGCTGAAGGAGGCTTTGGAAAAAGAGACAAAAAGAAGGAAGGAATTGGATGAGTCGCATGTTTCATTGATTCAGGAGAAGAATGATCTTATTTTACAATTAAGAGCCGTAAGTAAAGTTACTACATGATTGTGTAATACGCTTCCTGATTGGCAATATCTGTGCACGGATTCTGCGAAATCCGAAGTCAAATAGCTTATTTGGGTTGACAGTCTGGAGATTGGGGTTTGATTGATCAGAAGAAAATTGAACATAAATGCTGGATGGATGAGAAATTGCTTTGAACCTGAAGGATTGGGTTCGATTTCTAGCCAATTTCAATCCTAACTGCCAAGTCACCATGCATACCATTAACCACCATTGCCATTGTTGGTTGGATGTAATCCGAATCCAAATAATGTCATAGACAATTTCTGACTTATTTATAACCTCACAAATTTTAGTTGGCAATCCAATATTTTCCAGGAGCAAGAAAGTATCGAGGATGCCGAAGATCGGTGTGATCAACTTATTCGTGCCAAAGTTGAACTCGATGGAAAGATGAAAGATTTGACTGAGCGTCTTGAAGATGAGGAAGAGCTAAACAACGATCTTGTATCGAAAAAGAGAAAATTGGAAGACGAATGCGCGGAATTGAAAAAGGACATTGACGACATCGAACTCACTTTGGCCAAAGTAGAGAAGGAAAAACACGCAACTGAGAATAAGGCAAGTTGAGAATCTGTAATTATATTCTCTCTCTCTCTCTCTCTCTATGATTGATTTGTACAAGGATTTGATTTTGGGTTGTGAGAGGAACGATTGTCAGATTTTTTATTTTCTCCTTGTAGTTGAAGAATGTTCAAGAAGAGCTTTCCGCCATGGATGAACAAATCGCTCGTTTGCAAAAAGAAAAAAAGTCTCTGCAAGATGGACATCAACAGACTTTGGACGACTTGCAATGCGAAGAGGATAAAGTTAACAGCCTTTCAAAGCAGAAAAACAAGCTCGAAATTCAAATTGATGACGTAAGTTGAACATATATTTTACATTTATTTTACTTCACTGTGAGCAATGAGCACAGTCTAGCCATGCCGGACAGAGCTTTAAGCTTATTTATATATTATCATGTCATGTTTTATTGACTACTAGTAATAAGTAATGAAATTTAGCATTGAATGATCGAGAAGATAGAATCAGGAAAATTAATGTATGTATACATAGCGATAAAATCAATCCTCTGTCTTTGTCGTGAATTTTTGATAGTAGTAGAAAATTACGACAATCCGTGTCTTCTTAATCCTGTGACAACACTTTTGTTTTAATGGAAATTGCAATAGCTATTCTGTGTGTTACAGTTGGAATCGACTCTCGAACAAGAGAAAAAGCAACGAATGGACCTTGAACGAAACAAAAGAAAACTAGAAGGTGACTTGAGAATGACCCAAGAGACGGTCATGGATTTGGAAAGCGAAAAACAACGCTTGGAGGAAAAAATTAAAAAACAAGAATTTGAGTATGGTCAAGTTTCTACCAAATTAGAAGACGAACAGTCCCTCGTTCAACAATTGCAAAAGAAAATCAAAGAGAGTGTTGCGAGGAACGAAGAAATACAAGAAGAGTTTGAAAACGAACGGGCGATACGTGCAAAAATTGAAAAACAAAAGGCGGATCTTTCTCTCGAACTTGAGGAGCTCGGAGAACGTCTAGAAGAAGCGGGTGGAGCCACAGCTGCCCAGGTAATTCACAAATATTCTCATTCCTGCCTGCCATACTTTCCAGGTTGGAGAGTCAGATGCGTATCTCCCTATGCATTAACTTATCCTTCCTGAATGTACCTGATGGTCTTGATTAATGATACAATATGTATAGATTGAAGTGAACAAGAGGCGTGAAGCTGACTATGCAAAACTCAGGAGAGATTTGGAAGAGACTAATTTAAGCCATGAAACGATGGTTTCCATGTTAAGAAAGAAACACGCCAACACTGCAGCTGAAATGAGTGAGCAGGTAAAGTAAACCACCACTCCAAAATGATGGTAGGATGATTGCTGTCCTAAAGTGCTGACATGATTACACCGGGCTTGTCTTTCATATCTATCCCATCCACATACACCAAAATCAAATAAGGACAAAAATAAACACCGTCCTTTCCACAGTGTGGATTCCACAAACATCCATGTTGCATATGAAAATAAACCCCTTCCTTCCCCGTAACATTGTGTGGATACATACTTCCGTTCTTTTCTCATTGCATATTGCAGTGACAAGGTGAGTTAGTCACGTCTTAGCTATCGCTTCGGCTAGGAATCACTCTCTTGCTGTTGGAACGTTGGTTCACACACTGCTTTATCTCCCTGCCCTTGTATCTTATACCACGTGATCACTAATGCTACTGATCTGATTTGATGTGAACGTCAACCTTCTTTACAAGATTGACAATCTCCAAAGGACGAAGCAAAAAATGGAGAAAGAAAAGAGTGAATTAAAAATGGAAAACGACGATCTTGCGGCAAACGTGGAAAGTGTCACGAAAGCTAAGGTCTGGTAATTTTCTGAGTTGATTACGTTTGACTCCCAAATTTCAAGTCTTGATGATCATTTTTTGTCCAGATCAATTACGAAAAGATGGCGCGTACTCTAGAAGAGCAACTAAGCGAAGCAAAATCAAAGAATGACAGCTTTTCTCGAGAACTCAATGACTTGAACTCCACTAAAGCAAAATTGACATCAGAAAATGGTGAGAAATAGCGGTTTACCAAAAATCTAATTGGTTTCACCCAACTTGTATTCCTTGTGTGACGGGAAGGGAAAGAACACAAAGTTTTCCGCTCTTTTCTGAATCTGATCACAGTTCTATATATTATATTTAGGCGAACTCTCCCGAGTTGTGGAAGAACGCGAAAGCCTCGTTGCTCAGTTAACACGAGCTAAAAACAGTGCTATCCAACTGAATGAAGATCTCAAGAAAATGCTGGACGAAGAAACCAAAGCAAAAGGTGCTTTAGCCCATGCTTGTCAAGCATCGAGACACGACAACGATCTCCTACGAGAGCAATATGAAGAGGAACAGGAAATTAAAGCTGAAATGCAAAGATCTCTGTCGAAAGCAAATGCAGAGATTGCACAATGGAGAAATAAATATGAAGTTGATGCTATCCAACGCAATGAAGAACTTGAGGAAGCCAAGTTAGTAAGAATAGACCATAATGATTTAGATACAATAAGTCACCCTGATTTAACATCCGTTGCGCTCCTTCATCAGGTGAAAATGGATGGATATGGATAGATCAATTTCTTTGTATTTTCTCAGAAAAAAGCTAGCAACTCGACTCCAAGATGCAGAAGAGCAGGTTGAAATGTACCAAGCCAAGTGTTCCGGTTTGGAAAAGAACAAAAGTCGAATGCAAAGCGAATTGGATGATGCAACATCTGAGTTGGAAAAAGTCTCGTTGCAAGTTAAATCTTTGGAGAAGAAACAAAAGAACTTTGAAAAAGTAAAGATATTTCAATATGCATCAATTGAAGTCGAGTTTCTTGATACAAATTTTTTTCAGACAGTTTTTGAGCATAAGCAAAATGAAGAAGAGGTTCGATCCGAGTTGGAAATCGCGCAGAAAGAATCGCGTAGTCTCTCGACCGAGCTGTTCAAGACGAAAAATGCGTACCAAGAAGCATTAGATGCGCTTGAAACTTTAAAGAGAGAAAACTCAAACCTACAAGGTGAATGAAATAACTTTTGATGCACTTTTATATAAAATATGAGCCTAAATGCATGCATTTTATGTCTTCGTATTCGTTATTATTCATACTGTTTGCATTCATGGGGTTGATCTATCCAAAATTTTTCAGGACAGTCTCGCAAAATATTTCCAAGGATATTATCTATACATATTTGTTCGTGGGGTTTACAGTAGATAGTCTGACTTTGATAACCGGTCTTGGTATGATTTCTACAGAGGAGCTTCTTGATGTTACCGATCAGCTTGGTGAGGAAGGCAAGAATAACCACGAACTTGAGAAGGCAAAAAGAAACGTAGAACAAGAGAAAGTACAGCTTGTCGTAAGTATACAATTGTACGTCTTGTTACATACTCATCTTTCCTAGAAGTCATGGTAGTTTGCAAAGTGCTTACACAGTTTTCAGGTGTACTGTTTGAAACTCTGGCAAAAGTCATTAGTGACAGTGCAACAAATCTAACACTATGGCCAATGGCCTTTATCATTATATTTCCGATTTGCATTTTTATTAGGCTGCCCTTGATGAAGCCGAGAGTGCCCTTGAAGGAGAAGAAGCGAAGGTAATGAGACTACAATTGGAGATGGTGCAGTTGAAGCAAGATGGTGAAAGAAAATCAATCGAAAAGGAAGAAGAGATTGATAACCAGAGGTAGTAGCATCACAATTTGATTGGCACTGGTATCTTTTATCTCCAGTCACCTTCACATATTTCAGACGCAGTCATCAAAGAGCATTAGAAGCCATTCAAACCAGTCTTCATGCTGAAACAAATGCCCGCCAAGAAGCATATCGTCAAAAGAAAAGAATGGACGGTGAAATCAATGATTACCAAATCAAGCTAGCCCAAGCCAACAAACACATAGAAGAAATAACGAGGTCTTGCAAACACGCTCAACATCAGATCAAGGTTACTGTTTTATCTACCCTAAATTTGAATTTTTTTTAAATTTCTTTTTAATTTCCTAGCATCGTTTAAAGGGCTGTCATTCTAGAAATAATTTCAATGAACTCTGTAGTGACGACAGCTTGTCTTGAACCTGTATGGCAAAAAAATTACTTTTGTTATGACCAGGAAATGGAACTGCGTGTAGAAGATGGGAAGAGAGACAATGATGATTTACAAGAACAAATTTCTGCACTGGACAGACGTGAAAATGTATTGAATAGTGAAATCAATGAGCTTAGAGTGTCTCTAGAGCAGGCGGAAAAGAACAGGAAAATGGCTGAGAGTGAACTTCTTGAATGCAGGTACCGGTACACTTTTTTCATGCTACAGTAGATGGAAAAATACTTTATGCAATATTCCTGTCCTCAGTCGGGATGTAATGAAGACTCAACATCGTGTTACAGTTGACTGCACACCATTTCGAATAGGACTAGTAATGACCAAAGTCAACTTGAACTGTAGACATAAGTCTGAATCCATCCCATTTTGCTTGTTCCGATTTTTCAGTGAACGCTCAAATCTGCTACATGCGCAGAACACCGCTCTAGCTAATCAAAAGCGCAAATTGGAAAGTACCTTACACAGCGCAAACGGCGAAATCGAAGAGCTCGTGCAGGAGAAAATGGCTGCTGTCGATAAAGCCAAGAGAGCAATTACTGATGTAAGACTGCAATACATCTACACATTTATCACCTTTAACATGAAAATAGGTATCGGCACATTCTCAGCCAGGTGCCCGACATGATAAGGTGCAAAATTGAAAAGCAACATCCCGTTCAAAGCTTATGTAAAAGGTTGCGGCGGGAAGGTATCCTTGGTAAAACTTGTAGCCAAGTCATAATGTGACCCACTGCGGCCCAAATAGACAAAGTGGTCAAGAACAGCAAATCTACTGTATTCAAATACCAGTACTACTCTTTTCTCATTTTATGTGAGATGTTCTGAGTCGCAGTCTCTAATATATTTTAACCCCTTTTTTTAAATATCATTTTAATAGGCGAGTGCGATGGCAGAAGAGTTGAAGAAAGAACAAGATCTTGCGGCTCATCTTGAAAGGATGAAGAAAAATAACGATCAACTGTTACGAGACATGCAACAACGACTCGATTCTGCTGAAGAAGCTGCTTTACGAGGAGGTAGAAAGCAAGTCCAGAAGCATGAAAACCGGGTGAGTAGAAGATAGATTGATTGCTAACAGGCAGTAAATGGCTATTTTTCATCAGTTGCTAGTTGCTAACCCCCACTTTTTCTGACATCCTCTCTATCAATTTCAAAAATTCACCACCAAGATTAGTCTGTTGACTCGTTTCAGATGCGAATGCTTGAACATGAACTCGACGCTGAGCAACTACGTCACGCAGAAGCCGTGAAGCAACAGAAAAGAATGGAACGCAAGTTAAAAGAGGTTGCCTCACAAGCTGAAGAGGATAAGATAAACTTATTCCAAATGCAAGAGATTGTAGAGAAATTGCAAGCAAAGGTGAAATCGTACAAGAAACAAGCAGAGCAAGCTGTAAGTGTAGGCCAACCGTATTGCTTTAGGTTTTTAGGCCAAAGCAACCTGATATTGGGAGGGTGGTATGCCCCTGTGCCCACACTAGGCGAAGGCTGGGGTCGATGTACTTTTATTTGCTGTTGTGTGACATCTTTCACAAACTTTACAGGAGGACGAAGCAAATTCCAATCTTAACAGATACAGGAAAGCTCAACATGACCTTGATGATGCAGAGGAACGTGCAGATATGGCTGAGTCTGCGTTAAATAAACTCCGACCAAAGGCTCAATCAAGAGCAACGCAGGAATTTGTTCAAGGGGTTAGTAGACTGCTCATTGGATAGCCTAATGCGGTCGTATTATATAACTAACTCTCAAATGAACTTCTTTACAGGAAATGGATTTTGTCGAGGAGTAAGTTTTCAAGACGATGATAGTGGGAGATATTCAGCTTCACGGCAGTGGCACTGATTGCTCAAGTCTTAGTTAATGTGGACTGTATATAGGCCTACACAGTAGTTTGCATGCAATTTGTTGATTGATCTTTCAATAATCGTTATCTCACATGAATGGCTCGCCTCGTTATGTTTCGGTGAATAATCAAAGTAAAGAAGTTATTCATTCAAAAATTTTCGGATCAAGAATCGGTGCCGTAAACCCGTGTGAAGGCTGTAACCATAGAAACGAAGTCATGCAGGAAAATTCTTCATACTTTCCAGTTCTGGGACAATTTAAGGTATGGCCTCCGAGCCCTCCAACTAAGGACCGATCGGAACTTAAGTTTAGGGTGGAGGCCAATTCTCCGACTCGGCTTCTCCGGCTTAAGCCGCTATTGCAGATTCAGCTGAGTTGCTATTTTGTAAGTGATTTAAGTCTGGGCCAAAAGTTAAAAGTCTCGCGCCTTAAATGGGGGACAATTTAAGTTATGGCCTTCAGGGATATCTAGATAGCCTCCAAGCCCTCCAGTTAAGGAACTTAAGTTTAGTTTATGGCCTCCGCCCTAAGTCATATGATTGGTCACGTGACACCGATCCACTGACCCGTTGACGCTGAAATTGTCGCTCATTCGCATTTAATTATTTGGCGCGAGAGGTGTTGTTGGGGCTTTGCTTTGGGGGCGGACAGGTAGTTGCATGCAATCATGGATGAGAGTCAACAGTTTGGTGAAAGTGAGGAATGGCCGTTGCCCTCATCTCTAGTACCGGAGAGCAGGAAAGTAACTCAAATAACAGGGATTACACCAAAGTCAGCAATTCTATCAGCAGCAAAGGCAGTAAAAGAACATAATGTTCGCCGAGCTCCGCCTAAGGAGATCCCAAGGCGACTGCGCAAAGAATTTATCTCGGGTAAGAAGAACGCAGCGGCTTGTCTGAACGAAGTGTGTCAATTGCAGGGTTGGACATGCAAATATGAAGAAACTACACCATCTAGAACTTTCGGGCCCTATGGAAATCGACTTTTTGCAATGACTGCCATTGTTGATGGATATGACTATCAAGCTGGAGAAGCTAAAACCAAGAAAGAGGCTAAAACTGCAGCGGCAAAGCATGCTTTATTCGATATACTAATAATATACGAAGATGAACTGTTAGGAAAAGGACCACAGCTTCAACATGATCCGTATGGAAGAGCTGTACCAGTGGCAAGAACTAGCATCAGTTCGTCTGCTGCATCAAAATGCGAGTCATTTAAACCGTTGCCTGGACCTGTAGTTCCTCAAAAAAGCAACTTTTTGCCGGCCCCATCTAGTACTATAGTTACTGATCAATTAGGAAAGATGAAAATAGCCTCACACATCTTTGAAAGTGTCGGCGCTATGGCTGAGAAAAAAAGAAACGAATTATTTTCAGCATTCCCGGCTATTGCACAATCCAGTCTGCAAGGAGCAGTTGCTATGTTTATAGTGAAAAAGGCAAAGTATGGTGAGGTAGTTGCTGTCGGATCTGGTGATGCTTGCTATCTCAGAAATGAGAGACACAATAACGGGCATGTGTTGTTCGATTGTCACGCGGAAACGATTGCGCGGCGCGCTTTTCGTAGGTATTTGATTCAACAAATTAAGCTGTGGCATAATAAAGAAGGCGCTTCATCCCACGAGCATTGTATTTTTGAAAAGCAAACAGATTCGGAGAAACTTTGCCTCAAACATACTGTTACGATACATCTGTACCTTACTAAACCACCAAAAGGTATAGCAAGGTCATCGATTCCTGTTGTACTGACATCAGCAAGTCACCGTACAAATGATCTCAGTTTAGTGTCTCTTCTTAATGGTGGCAATGCAGAGGAGCCGTTATCATCCAGAAAAATGACTTCTGTTGCTACTCCGATGGCATGCATGAGTGGTAGTGATAAGATTTTGAAATGGACTGTGTGTGGTGTGCAGGGTACAGTTCTAAGCAATTTCGTGGCTCCTATATATCTGAACAGCATCACAGTAGGATGTGACATGGATACTACCATCCAATGTGACCCATTAAAAGACGCTGTTATAACTAGGATCGATCCTAACATTACAGCTAATTTGCCTGACATGTACATTGTATGCCAACCGAAAATAGATCGTTATATCAGAAAATTTCCTAAACCAGATGAAAATCCTAGTCGTGGACAATGCACAAGTGCAAATTGGACTCTAGGGGATGGCGGTTTGGAAGTTGTAGATCCTTACACAGGAGTAGTTGACAACACTGCATCTGGTGTTGGGAATTCTTACAGTCGACTTTCCAAGGATGAATTTTTTCACTCGTGTATCAAGCTATCTGCTTATACTCACTGTAAATTTCCTATCGGCAGCTATCATACTGCCAAGAAATTTGATAAAGACTACAACAAGACTAAGAATATCTTGATAAGCTATCTTAAAGGCCGAGGTTTTGGTGCTTGGTTGGAACGGGGATGTGATGTAGATATATTCAAGCAATGAATTGGTACTTTATGACAAGATGATTTTGCTATCTGACTTGCTCATAGTGCTTTGGCAAGTTTCGGTGTGTTTTGAATTATTACTGTGTCATATTTTTTGAATACTTTCGTTGTTGTTGCTCATGTTCTTTTGCTCTTGCAAGGTGCTCATTTTTGACTTATTCCACTGCAGAAATTATGCCGTCTCTATCAGACACTGTATCACTGCCTTTATTATCTGTACTGTGACTTCTTGACATGATGTCCTTTTTGGATAAGCTAGCCTTTAGCATTTGTTCTCATATGAGCTGCTCCATTCTGAATTTTTCGATTGCTAGTATTTTGACATCATATTCATACACTGTCTTGCCAACCTTGCATTGCCGTGCACGAACGCTCTCTTAAACTGTGAAAAATAGTGGAGCCGATGGCGGACGATTCAAACAGTAATAAATATAATAAGTCACCACAGATTTAACGTCCAGTCCAGTTTATTGGTATATACCAATTATTATTATATTTATTACTCTTAAACTGTGACATATTCCCATCCCTTAACTGCCGAAGTTTCATTTTTCCATGCTACTGTATTTGTTGGTCTACTTGTCATGCATATCTTAATTTCTGTGTCAAAGTTTATCTATTCGCATGCATGACCGTAGAGTTACACTGGTCTTGTCAAATATCGCATCACAAGCTCGAGTTTGTTACTTCAGATATTATTTATCATGCAGTCGCTACTCGGTGCTATTAAAATAGGCTACTGTAGCATGGACAAGCTTACATATTTCGTTGAATTTCTTTATCCTGTTGAAATTATTATCCTTCGCACTCACCAAGTTTCATTTCCTTCACGTTTGTAATGTATACAAAATTTTTGTGTTTTTTTTTCAGAATTGCTTATTTAATTTTTACTTTGCGCTTGTTAAAGAAGGCATGAAGTACATACTGCTTGCACTTTTGTCAATGTGTCTTGTACAATTGATAAAGGCAGACACTCCAGCCAATTGCACTTATGACGATCTTATTGGACCGTGGAAGATTTACATCGGACCAAGAGGAGTAAGAGACACGGTAGAATGCTCCAAAAAGCCAAGTGAGTATATCTTTGCCAGCCGTTTTTGTGGTTTGAATCAAATTGTCATGTGTATTTTTTATTCAAGGTCAGATCATGGAGGAAATTGCTGTCACGTTCTCGCCATTGACAAAAGTTGTCAAGGATAAGGATGGAGAAGTGGGATTCTTCACTCTCATTTACAACCAGGTGCTTACTTTCAGTTCTTCCTGGTAAAATAATAATTAATTAGTCATATATTCCATTTGTTTTTAGGGCTTTGAATTGGACATTGGCCACCGAAAAATTTTTGCATTCTTTCAATGGGAGAAAGTCAACGAAACGTATTCCAAATTTTGGTGTAATCGTACCAATTACGGCTGGGAACATGATACGTTAGGAAAAGAGTGGGCTTGCATTTTGGCAGTCAAGCAAGACAAACATGCAGAGTTTGCGATTTCGAACGATTTTCCACCACAGGAAATGAAAGAGCCTGAAAGGTAGATAGCATTCATTTTCCACCCTACAATCTATTGACTCTACTAGCTGCAAGTTCACTCGTGTCATTCTGTGCTAATAAAATCACTTGCGATGTTTGCTGTGCCAGTGTCACGACAATTGCTGGTGTTTGGGAAATCGTGTCACATGAGTCATGTGAGAAAAATATGCATAGTGAAGTATTTTCTATTCAACATGAGGATAATATAAATATCGATTGGCGAGTGACTGCTGCTGATTAATGTCTTTACACAATTGCTCTGATTCTGTTGTGATAATCACTTATGGGCTAAATGAATTTCTGTCAAAAGGTGTTAAAATATTTGCTGCAGCCCTTAACCCTTCAACTAGCGTGCCAATGATAATGTCTATCCACAATTGCTCTGATTGGGATAATCACCCATGTGCTAAATGATTTTCTCTCAAGAGATGTTAAAATATTCTTGGTGAAACCCTTATTGTATACAACACTGCTAACTTTGCCACTAGGGTGATTTGATCCTGTGCATCGGAAAATTTTTTGCTTCTATTATGTTCTGCTAAATATTCCCTTCTCTTCTACCCTATTGGAATGATCCCTATTCTTGGAAAGGGGGAGTTGCTATCATAATAGGCCTACGTGTGACATGTTATTCTTGTAGGTTGACTTTCGATCTGGATGCCAAGTACCTTAATGATAAGGAGTTCATAGATGACATCAACAGAGCACAGACTTCCTGGGTCGCTGGAGAATATCACCAGTTTGAGTCTATGACAAATAGAGATATTTTGAAGATGGCCGGCAAGGGAAATGCAAAAATTACCACGTAAGATTTTATTATTATTTTTATATATATAGTCATTATGCTTATAACACCAACCCAAAAACACAACAAATGTTTTTATTGAATGATATTTGAACACTGTAACCACGGTCTGGTACTAATTTCGTTCATTGGAATCGGTTTTGAGACGCGCGGCGTTTAAGGCAGATTTCGGAATCGAACATCCTTAGACAAGATAGCAGAGAGTTTCCGTCGTGCACGGTAACCCACGTACACACAAGGTAATTGTCCTATGTACTTAACTTTCGTTTCCTGATAGGCCGGAATTTGCAAGAAAGCTGAAAGTTTCAGAGCCTTCGAATTCTGTGAAAGACTTGCCGGAGTCCTTTGATTGGAGGAATTTTGAAGGAATGAATTATGTTTCGCCGGTTCGAAATCAGGTGTGCATCTGCATGTGATGGACCTCCTTTTTATCATTGAAAATTACTAAGCTCGGGTGGCATGGATCAAATATTTGAGGCGCCTGCTGTTCAGTTAGCAGACTTTACTACCAACCCAACAATTCTTTTTTCTTTGCTGACGATCACTGAACAGTTTTTCAGAAATCTTGAGATGAATGAGACGATGTTCTCTGGTCAAAACATGTCAAGTCTGAACATAGCGCAACTGTGGATGGCTCCAATGATTTTAAATTGATGTATTTTGTTCACAGGGGTCGTGTGGCAGTTGCTACACTTTCGCTTCGACCGGTATGCTGGAAGCTCGTATTCGGATGGCTACTAATAATTCACAAACACCCGTTTTCTCGACTCAAGAAATTGTCTCTTGTGGAGTATACTCTCAAGGTATGTAAAAATTAACATCTTTGATAAAGTGTCAAGCGTATATATATAGAATATGTTATCAACTACAATGCACTAGTCTATGTATAAATAGTGTGAAATTTTGGCTTTGTTGTACTTAGCTGGAAATGATTCGCCGCCAATACCTTGAAGGACTAAGCAGGTCAACTGAGAAATTCTATTACCGCGATTGAAATATGGAGTTAGGAATATATTATGTAGTGCGCGAGGGATAGGGTCGCGGGTGCGGCGTCGCGAATTACTTGCTACTTATTTTAGCCCGTTACCGAATAACCATGAATGCATTACGAGAAATGCTTTAATGTTTGGTGTAAAATATCTATACACGTCGGTGTAGGCTACCGAACGCTCCGATTGACTTTATGCAAGCTCAGCCCATCTGATTCCAAACTGGCTGTTCATCTGTTATAATTTACCTAGTCCACGTCGATTTCACGGGTTGTTTGTCCACGCCGATGACGATTGCTGTCGCTTGCGTTTGAAAACGATTACGCGCACCTGACTGTTGGTCTACTGTCATCACCTATTTACAACCATCGAGAGTTCGTTAAATTTCAAATATTTCGAGTAAATTGGGTACGGCCATGGCTATCGATTTTTGACGGTGCGCGCTCTTTTCGATACACCGATTCCTCGTGCTGCAATTGATGCATACGTTAGTTACTGTTGCACTGATGAAATTTTGTTAGGTTGCGAGGGCGGATTCCCGTATCTCGTCGCCGGTAAGTACGGCCAAGATTTCGGATTAGTGGAAGAGGACTGCTACCCGTACCAAGGGAAGGACTCCGATTGTCAACTGGTCAAGCCAAATTGCAGGCGTCACTACGTTGACAATTATTGGTACGTTGGCGGTTACTACGGCGCTTGCACCGAGGAGAAAATGAAATATGGACTCGTCCATAATGGCCCGATAGCTGTAGGATTTGAGGTAAATTTCTGACTTCTCTAGAGGCAAGGCTAAGTGCTGATTAATATCAAGCCCTCTAATCGCAGGTGTACAATGACTTCATGCAGTATAAGACTGGTATATACCATCACGTCTTCTCTGCCGATAAGCATACCAACAAAGTTGGGTTTAACCCGTTCGAGCTGACGAATCACGCCGTTCTTGTGGTGGGATATGGCGCTGATAGCGGTGAAAAATATTGGATCGTCAAGAATAGTTGGGGTACCGAGTGGGGCGAGGATGGATATTTCAGAATCCGCAGGGGCAACGACGAATGCGGAATTGAGAGCTTGGCGGTTGAGGCATTTCCTGTAACCGACATTTAAACTTATATAAACGTAAAGTAGCCAACTGTGTATTGGACAAGTGACGAGCGGCCTTTTTTCCATGTCGATTTTACCTCGCTTTCGCCGTTATGTACACATTCACGATGCAATCACCGAATCTGTGCAATTCTTGATTACTGATGATAGGACTTGAATTGGTAAATAGTGTATCATTTGATTGAGTATACGAGTTTTCGCTCACCATTGATCGAATTTGTAGCCGTTCGTAGCAAATTTGCTTATCAGTGGCAACACTAGCCGACACTTGCTATACGGTAAACCTGCAGGGACCTCTTACGGTCGGTAGCTACGTCTCGGCTATGGAGTGGTTTAGCGGTACGATGTCTAGCGCTGGCACATCTTATGTTGGGCAGGGATTCGAGGCATTTTGAACGATCCGTTCTTTTTACGCGCGAAGCATTTAGCCCTACATGTCAGAGGCAAAGGTTTCGATTCGCTTTGGGAATAAGATTATTAACGTCGTAGTTTCGAAGCGACTCCATGGTGTTGAAAATTGCGCACGAATGACTGTCCCTGGGGCTAAACTAAGCGGACGCGTCAGTTCGTGAGTTGACAAAGTGAGCAATCGGAAAATGTTACGGACGCAATAATCCTTGTTAAATATAGCTACTATGAGCTCAGACGGTCAGGCATACAGAACTTCGATCTACGCAGTGTTCAGTCGTATTTCGAATTAAACGTGTAGGCCTAAATGTCGCTGCACATTAATCATAAAACCACTGGATATGCGATAACGAGTACTTAAGTAGGCCTCTGAGATGAGGTCGTCTGCTATAATGGTGGTAATTAGGGGCATGGCTCCGTACGCTGTAAGCTACAGCTCGTTCAAAACGGCGGTTGCATGTTTTTGAATAGAGGCCCACGCGAACTTCACTGCATTCTCATCGCAGGCAGCTGCACCGGTACATAGTCTGAGAAAATATTGTCCGCGCACTTTTGAACCGATTAGGTATATGTCTCTTGATTCCACAATCCGGTCAAGCAAAGTTTTGTTGATGGCGTTGTTTGTCTAGAAGTATTAAAACAGAATATATAGTAGAGGCATAATGCCCAAGCGTGGCCAGATTTCGGCACGATATAGCTCGCTCACCGAGCGGGACAAATGCAGATTTCTAGGTCTCACTCTGTCTCGAGCGGAGCCGGTGCTGGTGGGCAACTGGGCATCCATGATATAGATACAGTAGATTCATTTTGGTAGTTTTAGGAAAGATTTCAGAACACCTTGAAATTGGTAACTATTCTTAGAATTCTGGCGAGCCTCTGTCTAAGGAATGGGCTAATAGGGTTTTCGTTTTGCTATGTGTATCAAATATCAAATTCTTTACGTGTTGCCGGATATTCTAGACATGTTGCAACAGGACGAATTTCCGCATCAAGTGGGATTTTTTTTTAGTTGTAGCCTACAGGATATCGGGCATGTCTCAATTGCACGAAAATTCCGGATAGGATGTTACTATAGACAACTTACAGTAGGCCGCTAGGCTATATATATATATTTCAGCGTGCTCATTGCAGAGTGGCAACCTATAGCAATATAACAATAAGGTCCCGTATAGGCCTATATCATATCTACCAGTTAGGTAGTGTAACTCAGTAACTAACGCAAAGTCGTCCTTTTTACGCCGTATGGTGATGTGTTTGTGTGTGTGCTGATATTGGTGCTCGGCTACCGGAGCTTTGTGCACCAGACTTGTAGTCTACGTGTGTAACCTTATGCCGCTTCTGTATCATTGAAGACTAAGCGAAGTTCAAATGGCTTTCTCGCTATGTTCCGGCTCGGTATACTAAACCCATTCTCATCTATCTATTCTATAGTTAGATCTCACCTCACGATCGTTATCGTGCACGTTAAGTCGGAAACATATGAGACCGAGTGTGACAGGGAAGCAGACAACGAAACGATCGTCGTCTCGAACAAGATTCTCGAATATCTTCGCATGTTCCACATCCTCCCTTATCCTCCTCCTCATATTGTCGATACCAACGAGTCTCATCACAAACCATAGTTTTAAAGATCTGAATCTTCGTCCCAACGGTATTTGCCAGTGCTAAAATAAAGATTTGCAATATAGGAAAGAGCTGAGGACGACACATTTGACAAAAACTTCGCACAAAACTCACTCGGTAGTCGATTGCGATTTCCTGGTTTTCATGGCGGAGATAAACTGGATTCATGTGAAATGAGTTGATAAGATCGAAACTATTCTTTACCCTGAAACAATGTAGATATAGAATAGGCTACCGTTCTTCGTCTTTCGTATGGGCCTCTATGGCTTTATTCGGACTATGGGCGTTATGACCTCATCCAGATTATTCATATAGTCACTCTAGGTTGGGTGATTGAGAATGCAATTAATATAAAATATTTCTAATTATTGCAGGCTTTTCTACTGTGGTATGTTAGTCTTAACAGACCCTATAGACTATATGTATAATATGGGGATATGCTATTGGCTAGATGCCCCATGCAACTCTTAAGATTATCGCAGGCAAGTATCAAAACTCACCACAATGCGGAAAAGTCGAAATTTACCATCAACCATTTGTGTGGGTTGAAATTGAAGGAGTTAACTTTCTGAAAAATTTGCGATATTCATACTCATATCCTAATCGTAAGATCATTCAATAGACACCTCGATTCCTTCCATGTAGTGACGGAATTCCGGACATATGAAACTGGATCCAGCGTATGCGGCATCGATGTGTACCCAAATGTCCTCGTCACCTTCGTTTGATAAAAATCATCAATTTCCATACATGAAGTTGATCAAAATATGACGCCTGGCAGTAGGCATATATCAGTTGGGGAGAGGGTCTATATGGTTACGGAAGTGCCTGGTGTGATTAAGTCAACTACTGTATATAACACAGCAAAGTCATTGAATGGGTTGCATTGACGCTCATTTTAGTGAAAATTAGATCCTGAGCCGACCTATAAATTCTCCAGGGATGCTTGAACGCGAGACGAATCGAGACTACAATATAGCCCGATGTCAATTTGAATGCTGGGGTCTCATAACATTATGCAACTAATAGTGGAAGATTGGCCTACTCACACACGTCTGTGATTTCAGAAATGTTGTCGAATGATCCGCAATCCGTGGTTCCTAATGTTGCGCACACCTAAAAATAAATTTAAAAGAAGTCTGTAGATTTTGTTAAACGCTACTTTAAACATGATAGAAACTCACGTAAAAAGGAACTTTTCCTTCGGCACGATCTTTCGCCATTGCGTCGGCCAAAGCCTCCCCTCTGACTGCTATGTTGTCATCTACTCTGACTTTGTGTAGATTTACCATTGCTATCAAACCTGAATGACCAGGGGGCTTTAAAATTGGCCATTAGGCCTTGAGATATATATTTGCTTTGGTAGCCTAAGGGAACTTACACGCTCTCTCAACGGAACTGTGGCTATACTCCGAAGTGTATGCCACTAGTTTACCCAGCAGTTCGTGCTGCGTGCAATTCGGGTGTTTATCGGACAGTCTTTTCAGAGTTTTCGTCCTCGCCGCAAGCACCGTCATGATGGTAGCTTCACTAGCGGTTCCTGCATTGACCAAATTGGAATTAACACTCATAATATACACCTATAGAATATATATAAGTCTTTGATCACCTTGAATCACTCCACATCCTGGCTGTTTCCCGTCATATATGAAGCATTCTGGAAGAGCCAGCGCTTTTGCCAACCAATTTAGAACAATTGGTTCCAGCTCCGTACATGCTGGGCTAGATGTCTGCGTAATTAAACGGAGAGATTAACAAAAACGGGCGGACTGTAGGATGCGAATACAAATGTTAACCGCTATATAGGACTGTAGGGGAATACTTCATATGCGCGTTTACTGTTTCTAATTAACTCTGCTGTATCTGAGAAGGTATAGTAGTAGGTCCATGTTTATAAGTTCTTAGTTGCAGTAGCCCAAGCCTTTTTCGTAAAGAAAATTGACCGGTTTCATAGTGGCAAATGGTTAATTATAGCAAAGCTTGATCGAACTGGTAAGCCCCACTGGTATTAGTAGCTTGAGAGGAATTTTGATGAAATGATAAAATCGTTAGGTCGACATTTGTTCTATGGTAAAAGCAGATAAACACAAATTGCTGATATATTTAATTGTTAATAAATGACAGGCGTAAGCACATTTAATTTTCAATGACATTAACAACATTGATCTCGTTGAAACTCGGGCCTCAAACGTGGTTGGACACGACTCGGCGAAATATACGCTCTGCCAACGCTCATAATAATCGCAGACATGCATTTTGTTACAGATATTTCGAAAGACTTCTGTAATGGTAAAATGTATTTTAAAATCGCTCACAGTACCTACACACCGAACCGCTTCTCCAGCTCGACTCACGTTGGCCGCCGCAGTCGTAGGTTAGTCGTGCTCTCACAAAAGTTAATATCAATATAATCAATCAATGTGCGTACAATGATTACCGACACTATAATAACTTCCCATTTCATGCTTCCTTGAAATTTCTTGCATCGCTCAACGCAAGTATCCAAAATATACTATTTGATTGCTGTCGTCGTTCGCATTAAACAGTCGGGAATCGGACTGACGACTGCTGATACATAAAGCCAGACACCGAAGGGATGAGACCATGGAGTTCTTAATCACGATCATGATTAAGAACTCCATGGATGAGACCCACCCGGCCTAGCTTTAACCAACTGCTGATGGTAGAAACTGGATGGCTTAACGTGATGAAAAATGGCATTGATGTAGCCGTAGAAAGAACGGAACTAGGCCCCCGATGCCACATCTCGTTCTAAGCAAACCACACGCTTGGAGAAAACTTGCATGACTTACCCATGAAAATCCTATGCAACTGCAGCATCCAATCAAAATGTCTGCCAAAATACTTGGATAGCTACTTGCTGTAGGGAAAAATGCGAAGAAACGTGACGACTGCCAATGAGTTAAACCCATCACCGCGATCTTATCCAAGTCCTTGAAAACAGAATCCCATTTCTCAGATTGTGCAGGCCCGGTATCTGGTAGCAATTCCTTCATGTAGCCTGATAAGATACGAAATAAGGGAATAAAAAGGAAAACTAGACGCAAATTCTATCGTATTTTAATTGCCTGGTTTCACTGATGGAAACGCCTGCTTTCCTTTCATATCGGTGTAATATTTGACAACGAATTCTGCCATATCTTTCGCCGCTGCACGGAAATCCTCGTCGGACATTCCCATCCTATGATACAGTCTACCACTGACACCATCTTCTGCTGCTGGTTCCATGTTGGCTTTAACGGATGAAATCACCTCAATTATGATCCTTGACTGTAGGATGTAGACATACCATCTGTCGATACACAAAGAATGCTGCGCTTTATATTGACGACACTCGGGGCCTGGCAAACGCTGACTAAATCAACAGAAATCATCTGTGCGACGGGGGAAATACAAATAACAACCTTTGTGTTATTGATTTTTGATATGAACGACTAGCAAATGTGAAAAGGTAGTATATATTAAAAACCGCTAAATTGCTCAGTCGTCCGCACCGCACCACTTCTCCAGTTTCAGCGTAGGTTGGTGATGCTAGCGCGATCTATACCGGGGCTCAACGGCTTGAGTTTCTATCACCTCCTTTCACTAGCAGAGTGTAGGATATAGCACAGCGTAATCAGTCCGAAAAGCCAACGACACAACTATATTCACAAGTCCAATTGGAGTCAGTAACAGAATCCTCTGGTCCTTCATAAGACAAGGCAATAGGCTATATACAGAAACTAAACAAGCTGAGTCTACATAACCTCAGCAGGGGGCTATTAATCACATTATGACAAACAGAAAGTTTCTACAGGCAATACGGTTAGTAACATGAGAACCAGACGTTTAGAGGTCTGGGAATTATTGATAAAGGATAGGATAACGACAACCCCAACTAAAAAATCCATGACTGCACCACAGTGTCAAAAGCATCCCCAAAGTATCTAATACTTTCAGTTGGTGCACTAAGGACGGTAATCAATCATTCAAGGTGCATATACAATGACGACCGACACTACAACATGAAAGAAGTCGGCTATGGATCGACCGATAATGGATATTTCTAGGCCGATGGGATAATCGGTTTTTCACATGACTGATGGCCGATTTATTATAGGCCTAATAATTAATTAATTATTAATAATTACCGATAATCACAAAAATACAAATAATAATCGGTCGATCTCTAGAAATAAGGCTCTGAAAATCTGCATGACCAACGTACATTTTGTAAGCTAAAATGTGTAGTAGGCCTATATAACTATTGTAGCAGATTTTTGACGTCAATATTATATGATATTGATGTCTATATATAGGTACCCTGGTTTCCCTAAGTCTCGTCCAGTAGGCTATGTTCTTGCCTTATCCACTTGATTGTTGCTCAGTAACTAGCACCCAAATCGATCCACAAATACGCTGCAGGACGATTCGACGCCCCTGGCGACAAAGAGCATATTTATGATAGGCGGCATATCACCTATCTGTAGCTATTTTTGGCGTCATTTTTTTCGCCAGTTGTCCTTTGCGGAGAGGCCACAGCGGATAAAACCGCTCCAGATTTCGGAGTCATTTTACGTTGGATGCCATCTCGTCGCGACGCCAACGTTGCCGCATGGGGAGTCTGCTTTTGAGGTCATGCTCTCTCTGTGATTTCTTAGTCCTAGCACTTCTAGGGACTGATTAATTTATAAATTAATGACCGCTAGGGGACGCTAATGTATTTTGTTTGTAGTGCTTGCATCCTGAATCTTCAACAGACGAGTGTAGTTTTCAGCGGCCAGGCCCAGCGGATAATGTGGGAATGGGTCGGTTGAGGCCGGCCTTCTTCTTGATCCGTTGTTAGTGGGCGTGCAGTGTGATCATAGTATAGATTTCTAACCGTTTAGTAATCTATAAGCAGTTCGACAATGTCAGGCAACTCCCCGAAGTTCGATAGCTTTTTGAAACGCGTTCTGGCTAACAGTGAATATAAAGAAGTGAAGGCGTGTGAGCCATGTGTGGTATCGTCAACAAAAAAGCACTCATTCCGTTTTACGTTTCTCACCAATGAAAAGATTTATGTCACGGAGAATCCACCAAAGTCATTGCTATTCCATCTTGATTTGAAAGAAATCGTGGCGGTGAAGATTGTTCGAGACAAGGCACTTTTCTTACAATCTGAACTCCGAGAACATGTACAGCACATCGTGATCAAGCACTACAAAAATGGACTTACTGCTACTAAACCGACCAATTCTCAAAATGATGCGTCTAGCTCAGGTCATTCAAAAGCAGCTTTTCGGTCATTAGCTGATGATGATGAAGCGTCAACATCAAGTTTGAATAGTGTTCCAATGTTGTGTTCGTACTCGGATATACAAACAATAGAACACGTATCAGATATGAAAATAAATGATATCACAGTGGGTGATAGAGAAGTGTCGTTCCTACCAAATAGAGCTCGGGACGATCAGAAAATGAAATTGTCATCTAAAAAAGCACTTTCAGGCTCATGGCAGCTGTCTGACCCACACCTTATCCGTGTTGTTATGTCTGACCATGAACGAGAAATTGTGGACCTACACTTATACATTTTGAATGAACGTGCTACATTTCACATGATGCTAAAGTCAGTATGGCAAAATTACATTGTGTATAGAAGCACGGCAGCTCGAAATTCTTGTATGTTGACGTCACAATGCTCACGGGATGATACCGAAAAAAAGGTTAGCACACTGAACTGCCAAACCTCACACGACCAAAACACGAGAGTGTTATTTTCCGGTTTAAGGCAGGAGTTACTCGCTACAGAAAGTGTCGAAGATTTATATCGACTTTACCATGAGTTAAAAGAAGCAGCGTCAAGTGACATTTTGCTGAAGTTTCTCTTTTGGAAAGACCGACCTCTTTTTGATCATACAATCAATCTTACTATAAAATACACAAAGAATTCTGCCACTGCATTATTGACACGTTGTGATGAGATCGAGCTGGTTACAATATTGCTGCGTTGTTTAGGTATTATGCTACGTGAGGTTGAAGCTATCCCGCAATGTTATAGAGTACTTCAGAATTTAAGCCAACCTCAAATTGCTACCATCATTGATGTGTTACTTCAAAATCCTGCGTTATCTTCAAGTCGTTGGGTATCGGATGAAGATTTAAGCGTTATTATGTTAGAAAGGATCACTGCTGCCAGTGAAGTGATTTACCAACTCATTAGGGCGGCAGATCAAGTCCATTGGGTCATTAACGGAGTATCGGATGTCTTCAATTCAACGATACTTCTTGGAAAAATTGATAAAAATTGTAACCTTAAAGATTTTTTAAGTCAGCTGTTGAAATCATGCATATCAATATGGTCAAAGCCGACCAAGCATCTAGCTGTAAGAAATCAAGCATTTAATTCAGAGGAAGCAATTGATGTGTTTCATATGTTCACTGTTTTGCATCGTATTATATCTCGCTCTACCACTGCGACGCAATATGCACGGTCTAGTTTTCAAGAAGAATTTCGGTATTATGTTACTCCTAACTCTGTCGCAAACAAATTTCCATTGGCTTATCCGATATCTGGTATGGCAAGAGATGTCGTTCATGCCACTGGGGCTATCATCTGTAAAAAGTAATTGCCTTTTTTCTACATGTAGTATCGCCTAGCTTCATAAAATGTAGATGTTAGCACTGTGTTGAATTGAAGAGCATACCGGTATATTATTATTTTTAAATGACCAAAATTCACAGTGCTACACTGACTTGCGGCTTGGACTGATGTACCGAGTATGATTTCATCGACCTAATAAAAATGAGACCCTTTGCTAGCTTTTCAGAGCAAGAACTCTCTGAGGTCTTTTCATAAATGTATAGCATACATATTATACGTATGCATATTAAACATTGTTGGCCTATGCTCTATTATGGTAGCAATGTGCTTGTAAAACCATTGGTCATTATGTAATTGGGCTTGCACTTTCCCTGCTTATGTGTAGGCCTACGGTAGTTTCATTTAGCAACTTCAGTGTTATGTTGTGGTCTTACGTCACTATAGTGAAGTTTGTAGTTTAATCAATATTCAGAATCAACAACCCGCAGCCATATATATTTCTGATAGAGCTTTATTATATGTGAGTGTGTTTTGCACCAGGGATATCTAGTTCTATCTGTCTAGATAGCCCTGGTTTACAAGAAATGTTTGTTCACTGTACTGTAGTTAGACCTATTACTTTTAATGCACACAAGTACACATCGCCTAAATCAAACTTACTGTCAAAGCACTACTCCATTGGTTATCAATAGGATAGTATATAAATTTAATTTTTAAAAGACTTTATGGCAAACTTATCACTGCTTTAGCAGTTAACGGGAATCATAGGCACAGTCACCGAGATTGTGGTACCACTGGTACAGTATTTCTGCTTAAATTTCAATTCTGTGTACGCTGGCCATGATATGCTTTTGAAATTTTCAGTATTCTGTGTCACAAAATTTTTTCTGATCGATAAAGACTAATTACATTTCACTTTTTTTTATAGATAAGTACCCGTATGTTCATTTATTAATGCACATGTAAGCCTTTATGTTCATTTTATTTTGACTTTGCAGCTATATATATATCTAATTTATGGTGTTGCTTAACACACAGCTCTAGCAAAATGTCGTTTTGTACCTTTGATGGTGGAGAAAAATATCGAAATCATTTCAAGCCAGGGATTTACATATGTTCAAATCCAACTTGTGGATATGAATTGTTTTCAAGCGCATCGAAATTTGAGCATTCTTCGCCATGGCCGGCTTTCAACGAAGTAATTCACGATGACAGCCTTAGGAAAGTGACTGAATCACCAGCCGTCTTGAAAATATATTGTGCTAAGTGCGGCAATGGACTCGGGCATGAATTTTTGAAGCAGGGGCCTGACAAGATTTCATCGAGATTTTGAATATTTTCAGATTCTCTGAAATTTGTACCGAATAAACCATAATTTGATTTTGATATTTCTGTGCTAGATTGAGCTAAATTTCAACTTCGATGAATCTCTTTTGGAAAATGCGAGTATGACGAGAGTGACCGAAATCCTTCTGGATGGTTATTACTTTGAAAATTTAGCAATTTCTAATCTTGATTCAAAGTTCATAGATTGGATTCGTGTATGATTTATTTTTCTTCTATCAGCTCCTCATTTTACATATCGTAAGGAAGGACTACCTCGTTCGTTATAAACCAGGCCAAAGTACTAGATTTCAATACTGTGTTAATTCTAGCAGAAAATGAAAACATATAGAAATGCGATTCTGGCAGCATTTCAATTTTTAAATTGCCAAAATATTTGTTTTATAAGGCAAATTCAAGCTTCAATGGAAGCATTCTTCTGTTGTCAAAAAAGTTTTCCTTGTGATCTAACAGTAACAAAGAAAAATAAGGAGTGTCTGCTTTTTGTCTCTTTATCCCCTTGCAGGCAATGTAGGCTATCAAGGCAGGATCCCCCTCTGAGGATTTTTTGAAAATTTGTATTTGTTACATTGTTAGCACAGGCAGGCTTTCATACCTGGACAATTCTCAATGTAATAGCCTACTTACTGTAGGTAGCTGCCTCACAATTTAATTCACAGTGCAAATTTTTCAGCTAAGTTCAATGTTAAGTCTCTATAGTCTTTTCGATGTTGATTGTTAATTACATCTCATGCAATTTTCATTTCAGGATTCACAAACTTTCCTGTAGTTTATGAACAGTGGTTTCACAGTTCATAGATGAATAGTCCTCATTTATAACAGTTGAATTTGAACTTGAAGCGATACAATAAATGACACAATGGCTTCACTGGCAGTCAAGCTTTTTATATACGACATATCCAAAGGAATGGCAAAACAACTTGCGCCTATGATACTTGGAAGGCCGCTAGATGGAATATGGCATACTTCAGTGGTTGTTTACGGTGAAGAATTCTTCTTTGGCGGAATGGGAATAGAAAGCTGCCCGCCTTGTGGGACCGTATTAGGACCGCCAGATAGCATCGTGGACCTTGGTTCAACAGAAGTGCCATCGCAAATGTTTTATGAATACTTATCTCAGCTTGGTTCGGACTCATTCAAGCCTGAAAAGTATAACTTGTTCGACCACAACTGCAATAATTTTTCTGCAGAAGCAGCAGAATTTTTAACTGGAAAAAAAATTCCTTCATATATTACTGATCTTCCAAACGAAGTGTTGACAACTCCGATGGGTCAGATGTTGAAAAATATGCTTGAAAATACTCAAGTCACTCCCTCATCTGGACAAAATACACGGAATTTCACCTCCAATCGTTAGAAATCTATTGACCCATTTTATTTGTCTTTGCTGCATAGAGTAATATCAAATTGTAGTAAAAGAGAATTATTATAATGATATTATAAGTTCTTCTATTTGCACAATCCCAGAAAAAGTTCCCTGTATATATATCGGAAAGATTCTCGTTGGCCTCGCTCTAGTTCGTTAAATAATTACTAAACATAACTGAACTGCGAGCATTTAGAATTTACACTTATGTCTTAGAAAGCGACTGCGGTACGATATAATGTCATAGTCGGCGGCGAACGCTACGAATGTTGGGCTGGGTTATAGCTGACACCATACTGGCACATCCGCTGTCAAGAGTTTTGAACACAACGTTATGTGCAGCGCTGATAACAATAAATATACTCTGAACCTCTGCTTTTGTTAGACATGGTCTGGAAAAACTATTCACATTGGTTGTCTGTGTGTAGATAGAATAATGTAAAAAAAAACTGTCAACTCCAGATGGGAGACGATATCGAATCTGACTTCGTCCACCATAGTTTACTGCATTGACATGTACTTTTCTGTTATTTACTATTCCGTGTTAATGGTGTTTTTCGTGTTGTAATTAGATTGTAAGATACAGTTATGCATGTTTTACGTAAAGGTTTCACTGCTCACAATTGGAAAACGCTCAGTCGACGGGCAATCACGTTTGCGCAGATCGAGTTCCGCGTGAATTTACATTCGAAAAGCATCGCTCTTCAAGGAAGAACAAGACTTGAAGTGAAACCGTTTTGGACGATCAAGGCTGTGTTAAATAACGTTTCTCTGGCGTTATCTTGTAACGTTGATGATGAATTCTTTGTGGATATGCCAGAAACACAACATCGCGACAAACTAGACATTACATATGATTTACACAGTCGAGTAGCCAATATGACATTCGATGGGGATGTTCAAAGTGTCTTGGCATTGTCATTACCGTACAAGGTGGACTTCGATATCGTGCTCAAAGGATCGGGTAATGCACGGATCGGCGGGGTGGAAAACGAAAAGATTCGTATAGACGCTGAGAGCTACGACATTAGTCTGGAAGACCTAAAGAGCAACAATATTAGTGTTGTATCAAATAACGGCCACATTCACTGTGCAAAGACACTGAAAGGAAATATAAAACTCGAAAGCCGCGATGGTGATATTGCGACAAAAAAAATTCAAGGACATAACGTTCACATATCGTGCGAAACGGGACACGCAAAAGCTGGCGATGTTTACGCAGAAGACCTGGTGATGAACGCGGCTAAAGGGATACAAGTCAAAAGCATTCATGGTAGTTCGCGGTTGCAATCGCACGGTGAAATTTTGGTTGGCACCGCTGAAGGAGACGTTTTTGTAACATCACGTCAGGGTAATGTGAACTTACACTTGGCTGATCACGCACGCGATGTCGACGTTACGGCCGAATGTGGTGACATCGGAGTTTCCTTTTCGTCAGACATGAACGGGGCTCTAAACATCCATGCTAATGAAGTGGATGATAGCGATTCGGGACTGATTCAAAATCCTGATCAAATAAGCCATGATAGCGCTAATTATATAAGTGGAAACGGCGATGGGTTAACCATAGTTACTGTCAAGTCGCCTAAGGGAATGGCCTGCCTGCGTAGACGCTCGTGGCTTGAAGCCATTTCTGCCTTCAATGAAAAGTCGAAAGAACGACGATGATATAGGCAATTTCTCATTTCCATTAGTGAATGTTGCTGATCTTGAAGGCAGAGAGGTTTAATAGCCAACATTTTCGAATTTGTGCAACCTTTTGGCACATATTGATAGCGCCGTGAAAGTGTCTTCTCTCATAAAGTCTAATAATTTCATTTCGTGACTTTGCTACTTAACGGGTAGCCTATGCCATGAGGCATGACCATGTTTTCAACGCCGAAATTGCATGAAATGAAAACTAGATTAGATTTATCATGCCCGAGTTTCAGAGATTTGTGATGGCAATTGATGTCTAATTGTCTACCCCTACCCGTTCATGTTCATGTTATTTTAATTTTACAGCTACCGGTATATCAAATTTATGTTGTTGCTTAAACACCCCGCAAAATGTCGTTTTGAGCCTTCGATAAAGGAGAAAAGTACCGAAATCATTTCAAGCCAGGGATTTACACATGTTCAAATCCAACTTGTTCTCTCCGTCCCGTGCGTTGCGTCATATAGGCCTACCTTGGCTGACGTCGACGCATAGCGACTTTATTCAGCTCCATTGCTACGCTTTGGCATATCTCTTAGTTTATTGTATGGTCTTGGTTCACGACGTAAGCCTAGAGACTACTTTGATTACTTTTCAACTAGCATAAAAATTGTTGCGTTTCGCATTTTTACATCTAGACTTGAAATCATAATATGATATTCTATTCAATCAGGGCGTTCTTTTTATGGAAAATGCGGTGTTGGTCCGTCGTCATCAGATGCGGCGATGGTGGGTTCCATATGCGGTGTTGGTCCATCGTCATCTGATGCTCCAAGGGTCGGTTCCATATACGGTGTAGGTTCTGACTCATCCGATGCTGCACTTGTTGGTGCCATATGTGGCGTCGGTGGGAACAGTGGAGACTTACGTGGGCTCTTTTGTGGCTTTTTATCGCGGAACATGAGGATGTCTTTTTGTCGCTTGATCTCTTGATCCATTCCGCAGTCACCAAATAGACATGGCATCCGATATTCCTCGGGGAGAACGCAACTTTGACACCATAAGAACATTGAGTTTAAAGCGTCGTTTATCCGATCCGTGAATGTCTTCTTCTTCAGTAGTTTCTTGCTGATCTTCAATTTCGGCTTGACGCCTATATTTTCGTCTGGGATTTTAGACTTCAGTTCACATCCCAATAATTCGTGCACCGTTGGACATTCTTCAACCCAGTCGCTGAAATAGAATGTCATGTTATGTGACAGTCGCTCTGGCTTTCGCTAATGGCTGGAGGCAGACTGGGTAGAGTTCAAGTAGTTCGACCGATATAATGCTCATTGCCCGTACGAGAATCGGGTCTCCTCGACTGAGCCACGGCTGATACCGACTTACTGTCGAAATCATAAATACCGGTTGAATAATGAGTCCCTGTTAATGACACTGGCCTTGGCTTGGTCATTGAACTTCTAGTCGAATAATTGCAAGACGTTGGTTATTCATGTTAGTCTCCGCCATTTGGCTGTCTCTTGCCATCCTGAATATTGCCGGCGAGGAGAGATCGACCCGGCCGATATTCATGATTTGCAGTATATCGGTATCGCCGTTGGTCATCAGTTAGACGAGGAAGCCAGTTATCGCATCGGCCTTGCAACGTCGGCTCGGTCGCTGTCGACTATTTTGAAGAATAGTATGTTCACCTACCAAACGTCATCAAATGTCAATCGTTTCTCGAATAGTCCCACGTTTACTAGCGTATCTTGCACCGGTTTTTCAAATTTCCTCAACAATACCGCGATGATAACAATCCATAGCGCTGCTCTAAATATGTGGTTTATAATCCCCATCTTTGACTTTGACTAGTAGCTAAACGTAATGTCTGAAGTGAATGGAAAGAAACGAATAATGTTAGGTCTACGACTCTTTGCCACACTCCTCGCATACTAGGCCTTTGAGGCTATAGCCTACATATCCTTCATGTGTGTACTGTCCTATACTTTTACCCAATGTAATGACGGTTACGTGTCATTTTCCGTATGAGTAGTAGGTTGTGTCCCGGTGTTTCTCAACAGCTGTTTAAAATAAGGGCTGGTGCGTATATCCCGGTTGTATCTGTCTGCTGTTCAAACATTGCATTTGCGGTGAAGAGCACTTGCAGCTCGTCCGAAGAATACTTCATGTATGATGACGCTCGAGAATCATCATAACCTGAGCTTACGTGTTCCACCTATAAGCCTACACGCTTCAATTTGTCGCAGAAATATGTTGCGACTTGGGTTGTTGTGTGTAGTAGATGGGCGCGAATCAAATCCCAAAAATGTATTCACCTTCTCCCCCAACAATACATATTCCCACCTCATTCGGTGAAGCAACACGCCTAGCCTCTAACCTGCTAATCCTAGCTGATTATCATGTCTTCTGGCACGACGATTCTTCCTTCTCCCCCAACAATACATATTCCCACCTCTTATTCGGTGAAGCAACACGCCTAGCCTCTAACCTGCTAATCCTAGCTGATTATCATGTCTTCTGGCACGACGATTCTTAAATGACAGGCTTAAACCAGGCTTATCATCTCTACTATGGATACGGAAGTGTATCGGGGTCTAGATGAGGCACATCCAGCAAATAAATATTTCTATTCGGTAGTCTATGGATCGACTAGTAAGAAGGGAAAAAGGCTAGTTTAATCGCCTTGCATATAGGTGAGATATGTGCCGTATGGCTTATTGATCCTCTTTCCTGTTTTACGTTTGTGAGCTTCTGCAGTACGTTCCAAATGCTCATTTAATGACTTGCATGTCTGGAATGATTTTTGACATCAGGCATTATGTATGCAACTCCCCGCAGCCGGAAGGTATGTTCGGTTGCGCAAAGAGGTATCTACCAAATGTAAATAAATATCGGCCTACAAATAGGCCGAGGTCTTATAGATTACGGAATAAAGTCTGGGCCTGCATGTGATGGGGTTTTCGTCCCGAAACTCGGGGAGGAATAATCTCGGCTAGACTTTATCCACAAATCAAACAATGCTGGTGTTGAAGCAATTTTGTTGATGGTTAGGTGTTCCAACGACATATAAACATGTCGTTGGGTGTTCAGTCATTTCGGTGGAACCACTGAGATAAATAAAGATTTATGAAAGAACAACGAACCGTGAACAAATCGGAGATTATAAGCCGTACCGGATAGAGGATGAGACATATTCGGCTCTCAACTCAACACGAAAACAACGGCAGTACGTAAGTGCTATGTTGTAAGCTTGCACGGATCAAGCGCTTAAGAGAAAAGAGCAACTGCTGAGGGCTGAGTTGAATAACGTAATACGTATCCATGTCATTTGTTAGCTCTACAGATCTTAATAGCAAGAGGGAAAAGAGAAGGGAAGCTCTTCGTGATCATTTGGAGTCAGAAAGGCGAATATACACTGAAAAGCAGCAGGCTATTCAACGTCACCGTGATTTAGGACATGATAAATGGCTACTCCCAAACATAGAAAAGCGAGTCGAAAATGACTCAGCAAAGTACAATGCACTTCCTAAAGTAAAGAAGCACAAAAAACGAAAAAATAAGAAGAAAAAGAAACATTCCAGCAGCAGTGATGAGAAGGAGAGTGAATCAGAGGAGGAATGGAAGGAAAAAGCCACAGCCGGCAAAGAAGATTATCAGACTCAGTCAGAAAACTGGCTGACATTTGATTCTGTACTTGGTGATGAAAGAACATTCAGTTCGGCATCGTTGAAAGAAAAGAAAGAGGCCGAAAAGCAAAAGCAGTCTAAACAAGAAGACCAAATTGGCCAACACACACGAGAATTGAACCCATATTGGAAAGATGGGGGGTCCGGTCTTCCAGAGCAGCAAACGTCATCCATAAAAAAGAACAGCGTTCATAAAGACTGGCTTCTTCGGTCTTTGAAACGGATGAATGAACAAGCTAAAGAACAAAATAGAAGCATCGAATCTATTGCAGCTGAACGATATGGATCATGGGCTGAATTTCAAAGAATGCTCAAAGAAGCAGGTCCTCAAAAAAGCACTTCCTTGGGGAAAAAATCTTTCGTCCGACCAGGAGATGAAGATGACTTTGTTTCCAGCAGTAGAAAACCATCGTCGTTCAGACGCCCTCAGGATGATGACGACAGAGAGCGAAAGTCTCATCGATCTCACAAGCATGATCGATATCGACGCAGCGACAAGCCATCATGGAAGAAAAGTTCACATCAAGAAAAATCACATGACTCTAAGATGGATCCAGACTCTACATCTAAATATGACAAACCAACTCCAAAAGAAAGAGAACACGTTCCGGAAGATTCAAAGTCAAGTGTTGTTTCGAATGACAGATTATCAGAAAAGCATGAAAAAGCACATTCTACAGAGCAAATGGACTTTACCGAATCGACGTCCTCAGGAATTGCATCATCTTCATCCAATATTGGTATGTCTGCAAAGGAAAGAAATGAGATTGCCGCTAAAATTTTAAAAGCAGAGATGCTTGGAAACTCTGCCCTTGTTGAAAAGTTAAAATCCAAGCTCGATGCAGAAAACTGTGCAAAATCTAACGTTAATAAGACTTCCATGTCCCAAACTTCACCAAGTGTTCAACCTCAACCAGCCAAAATTCTGACTGGCAAAGAGAAAAATCAGCTCTCTGCTAAGATATTGAAGGCAGAATTGATTGGTAACAAAACTTTAGCTGAAAAACTGAAAGCAAAATTAGACGCTGCAAGACAACAAGAGTCTTCAGTAAAGTCACGAGCAGCGACACAGCGTGTTGAAGTAAAACAATCACGACCATCTGCTCATGTTAGCAACAGTGAAGGAAGTTCCAGTGATGAAGAAACTGTTGTATTAACAAGGACTGGTAAAGACGGACAATCGTGGCCTTTGCAACAATCTGACTTATCGTACAGTGAGTTACCGACCAAAAGGCGGAAAAAGACTAAGGTTCCAACCCATAAGGATGGCGAGAGGGAACGGTACTTTGGCGATGATGATAGATACTCCCTTGATGACTTAGTCCGACGAGAAAAAACAGAGGCGGCCGAAGATCACAATGCTATGTTCTCACGGTTGGCATCGAGTCAATTTAAAGGAACGGATTCGGAATATTTCACGCTTGACGATATGTTTGTATCGCAAGCTTCAAGGAAAAATACTGCAACTGAGGAAGAAGCCAGACAAAAACAAAAAGCCATGGACGATCATAGACGATTGGCGCGGCGATTAGAAAGTTGCCAGTTTTGCTTTGGAAATAAGGAATTACCCAAACACTTATTAATCGCAATTGGGAAAAAATGTTATGTAATGTTACCTAACCACAGACCCCTTTCAGAAGGACATTGCTTTATTGTACCGATGCACCATTGTAATACCGGAACTGGCATGGACGAGGATGTTTGGTCTGAAGTGAAACAGTTTATGAGATCACTTATCTCTATGTTCAAATCGAAAAATTTGGACTGTGTGTTCATGCAGACTTGTTTATCTCTGAAAAAGTCCCGCCATTTTTATGTTGACTGCATCCCTTTACCGGAAGAAGAAGGACATTTAGCACCGATCTATTTCAAAAAAGCTATCCAAGAATCTGAAAGTGAATGGTCCCATAATAAAAAATTAGTTGACACACGAGGTAAAGAGGTGCAAAAATGTATTCCCAAGGGTCTGCCATACTTCAGTGTCGATTTTGGTATGGATGGTGGATTTGCTCATGTAGTGGAGGACGAATCGATATTCCCGGCTTATTTTGGTAGAGAAGTCATCGGAGGGATGCTGGATGTGGAGCCGAGACTATGGAGGCGTCCGCATAAAGAGCACTTTGCTGAGCAAACTAAAAGGTCGTTAAAGTTTTCAGAATGGTGGAAACCGTATGATTGGACGGTGAATGTAACGGGACGGTGATGTTCCTCGCAGTAATTTGCATTTTACTGCAGCACCACACCGTACACGTGGCTCCTCAGAGGCTGTGAAGTTGGTGCATGGATGTTCCGATTAAACCGGTTCGCTGACATAGAATACAAGAAAAGTCAGCCATCTAACTTCACTGGACCACAGCACGATGTCATCTATGACCATGTCCAATCCAGAATACCTGGAATAATAATATTTTACTCTAGGATTCTTTTCTTGCAAAAGTTCTGTGACTTGATTACATTCATAAACTGAGTATTTGAGCTGGCATTCGTGATACTGTCAACAGTCGGTATCATCCATTACTCAGGCAAGGAGATTGTTGGCTCGGACTTTGAAAAATCTATGGAGTGGTCTAGAAAAATATATTGATGGGATCATGGGAATGATAAGATAGGTCGTTTACGCCGGGAGACGCTCGTAAAATTCTCCAAAACGTCTGTGCTTCGTTCCTGGTACACCCACACTACACATAATTGAACCTGCACCTGTAAGTCGCATTGCTATTATAGTTATACTTATTCCCATCTTCAAACAGTTGGCCTATTCAATTATCCACGCATACTGTATACTGAATTATCTTTAACAAATTAAAGTCAAATACTCCGATCCGGCAATGAACACGTTGCAATAATTATTATGTCGCGTTATTTCTCAACGTTGCACCTACTTCGATCTGTTCAACGCATATTTAAATTTGAAATCCACACCTTACAGCAATGTCGTCATTTTCCCCATTATATGGTCCTTCAGCCACAACCGTTGCCTCAAATATAATTCTTGATAATCACTTAATACGTCGGCGTCATTGCGCGCTAGTTTTTCCCATTTCGCCAGGATGCGTTCCCTGCCCTCATCATCGAAATGTTGCAGAACAGAATCGGGCGGCATCACTGTTTCTTCGCCGCCTGTTGGGTTTTCTTGGATGCTATAAAACTTGATCATTTCTGCAACCATTCGTTTTTGCGGTAGTGTTAATTCCATTTCCTCATCCACCAGCATATCTAGAATTTGTGGTTGTGAGTCTTCGTGGTACTGCTCGTCCTCGGATTCTTCATCTTCTTCGTTACCATTTTGATGCCTCTCCTCTTCGTCAAAACTGGCTCCAGATGCCATCCTTTGTAAATTTCTGGTAGCGAGATGATCGATTACTGAACGTACTTTGCTGACGGCAACGTTGTACGTTGGGTCTACCTTGAGCTGAAAGATGTTCATAAACGAACTTGTCATTACTGGTTCATGCTTTTTCTCTTCAATAAACGTCTTTTGAACAGCAAGAAGCTTGTTATAACTGAGCTTTACAGCTAGTGTGTAACGCGCGTTGTAATGCAACACCGACGGGGGATGTGCTGAGTGAGGGAAATTGCCATCGAATATGACAGCTCTACCGAATGTAGGCACCACTTCGGCAACGTATTCGTTGTGTTTGTGGTCACCATTGGTTTCCATAAATGCAGTTTCTCCATAATCCACAGCAGTCCAGTTTGGACTAAGGTAAAGTAGAAACGTCATTTCTTTCTCGTGTGCATCGGAAGTATCAAGATGAAATCGAGTGTGATCGTAACTTCTGATAAGATTACACGCAACATCGTACGGGTACCAGTCAGATGTGTTCGAGACGTACGCAGCAACTTTGTGAATGATAGGCCAAAAGTCAGTATCTGTGAAGTCGTGAACGTTTATTCCTGCAATCCACTGTACATTGTCACTTGATGGGTCTAATGAGCCATCAAAAAAGTATAGCCCGTATTTAATAGTCCATGCTCGTATGGTACTCAATGCAGCTTCATTGAACAAACCATCAAACACCGCGACAAAATGGTTCTTTTTGTTCTTTCTGTACAGAGTAAGATGTTTATCCAAGTCCAAATCTTCTACTGGATTATTCTTATGTTTTTCCACCCATGATAACAGAGTTGGTGGTCGCCGTATTTCATCTACAAAAGCCTTGTAATGTTGTTTTTTCTTAGCATTAATGTCAACATCGGCACCAAAGTGCATGACTATAATGCTTTCTGTTGCGAGCTGTGCTATGCTTGGAGGTCGGAAAATATATTCGATCGAACTATGCCATACGACGATCCTTCCGAACTTTGGCCTAACGCCGGTTAGTATTTCACCATCATCATCATACAGCAGCAGTTCTCCATAAGCGTTTTTCCGCCACACCATATTCATAAACAAAGCAACATGATACGACTCTTCATCTTTACCGCATTCAGCGACCAAATTGGTTCTGTCACCTCTTCGAATAAGCGCTGCGTATATCTCGTTTAATTCAAAGTTGAGTGACGCATTTTTCGATGTTGTATGGATTGATTGAACGACTTTGTTCAGTCTTTTTCCGATATTCGTCGTCTTGAGCAGAGCTGGGTCTTTCCATGACTTCCACGGTATTCCGTTTCTGTCGTCATACACACGCTCTTTACTGAGAGAGTGGGGATCGTGGATTACGTATCTGTAAACAACAGTGCGATTGTTTTAATTTCCGCGTGAGCGATTATAGTAAACTATCCGATCTATGCTGTCACGTCTGTCATCTTCATCAAAGTCTTAAGAACACAACAAGGGTAACCCTAAAAAGCGGGGCGGAGGAGGTTGCCACGGCTTCAGCATATACAACTTTCGTCGACAAATGGGCTGCTTGACAGAGGTTAGGCTATTGACTTCGGCCTACATCACATATAATATGCCGCGGCGCAGGGAACCTAACACTCGTCTTGTCGCACGGGCCATTCCATATAGCTAAGGATTGATTTTGGACTTCGGGACCAGGAAGAAAGGGAACTCGTTTACCAGCAACATAATCGCCCTGTGCCCCTGCATTCTAGGGGTCGACCGATTATTATCGAAGCTGATATTTGTATTTTTGCGATTATCGGTATCGGCAGTCAGTCAAGTAAAAAGGAAAACAATATTGCGGATATTGGCCTCAGATATTGCATCAGACAAAAATCGGCCTACACATCGACTTTTGGCCGAGTATCGAGGCCGATATTCATGATTTTTGTATTATCGGCCATCAGTCACGTGAAAAGGCCTTGAAAAAACCAATAGGCTATCGGTCGATCTCTTATTACCTCCAGTTATCATTTGATATCATGAAATTCATCAGCTGTAATACTTGATTGTTCTGTAGCGCATTGTCGAAAACATAGACGCTTCTTCCACCGGAAAGCAAATACTTTTTTCTGATTGAAATCCGTTCACTTTGTCCGACGACTGACACAATTAGCAAGCTAAGTATTCCCAATAAGGCCGTTGATTTCAGTGAGTCTGCCATTTGCCCACTTCGTACAAAGCACTTCACTCTATACTATGATTGCCATATGCTTTCTAAGTCATCAGCATGGTTTCACCATTAGTAGAGACAGGAAAGAACATACGGTTAGTTTCCTAGTTTCAAAAACACCTAAACGCGTGGCTGCGCTTGCCTATCTCATATAGCCTATATCTGCTATTCGTCCCTCAGCAGGAAGTAGCCCACTACTTCGATAGAGAAACTGGGCTAATAGGAACCAAACCGGGTAATAGCTTTACATACAACCTCTCCGCTATGAAGATCAGTAGCTAAGGCTGCATGACTGCATGGCATATCAATTTTACGCCGAAACCTCCCAAGCAACTGCAGATGTGACCATCTCATCAAGATATCGCTTTCAATGCGGACGGTAGACGTAACGTGATCGATTGTCGTGTTCTTATATAACGCGGTATGGTTGAATATGGTGTTACGGTAAGGACTTCCGTTCTATTGTTTTGTATCCGCGTGCTGCCTTTTCTATCGGAAAATTCACTTCATGCAAGCTAGTTTCTATGTAGTATCAAATCAACCCAGCCAGGAGCAAAATTTGGAGTAATTTCACCCGAACCCAATTCTAAACAAAAAATAGGGTCGATATCAACCGCTAGCCGCGCATTGCCATGCATCCGCCATAAACATCAGTCGTCAATAACCAGTGAACCAAAATGCGTCGATGCAGTTAGAGTATTGAGGTCTGACTCCCATTCGGTGACTTTGATTCCTAAACATAGAATAAGGTAAATCATAAAGCAGTGAAACAATGCACAACCATTGACCTTGGTAGTTGAAAAACGCCATAAATTCTAAAAAAATAGCAACAACGTATTGGAGAACATGCTGCAGAAGCAAATTTTCGCCAATAAGTCATGTGGGCGATGGCATCATGAAGACAAATAGCCTAATGGGCAATTACCTTTAGGCGTAGTTGATTGTGCAATTATTTATGACGAACTTACGTTTTCATGTATACCGAGCTTTATGTTGCTGACCCACTGCTTAAGCAGACACCAATCACCAAATGGAGCGAATAACTCCTTCTTCAAGTCGTCTATATCACAAGCAAGTAGAGCCACACCGTTCAAGTTATTCAATCTCACAAAGCTTGCGTAATTTCTGGCGTTCTCAGTAGATAGTCCTGCATTAAAGTCGCATTATTAGATTTCGGACAATTAACGTAACTCGAAAAGTCGTAATACATTACAATCACAACTGTAGGCATAATCAATGGCGACTCGTTTGTGGAGTTGATTTGGAAAATAGCGAAATCGCCGCCATACTGAATGTATATCGATGCTGAACGTACTTAGAGTAGTCCTCAACACGCTCGTTTTCGGAGGCTACCTGAGTGATATTGGACCTGAGCTCCAGCTCTGAGTAGAGGATAGTATCAGCGTGAAAATTGTATATTCTGTCCTGCCATCCAGCATGGTAGTCAAGCCAAGTTGTTAAACCAAGAAAGCGGTTTGGGTGTTAAGGAGTAGTAGGGCTACCTTTGATATTGCATATGCGATAAGCAACTTCGTCCACTGTCATCGCTTTTATAGGTTCCTTCCATGCGTCTATATCTCTTGAACCTTTTACGGTTAGATGGCGTAAATGTTTAGTCTGAAGAAGACATTTTGAATCTATTTTACGAAATTCTGTCGAAATTGTGTGGTAGACTTACCACGACGGAAGAGCTGTCTTCAACAGCGATGGCTCGATGGCGGCTAACAGATGAGGAATCTGAATTGATCAAGTTTTACATAAGGTGCCCGCTAGGAATCATGTTGCGTGTTACCACACAGACATACAGAGTATACCACCTCTGCCTAAGAAAAATCTAAATATCACGGTGTATTTCAGAATATGTTGATTGTTAACAGTACCTAATGGTCAACGTGACTTCGTGCGTATAACAGGCTTACAGTCCTGTACCTTTTTCTGTTGATGACATTGAATTTCCAGTAGTTTCGCTCAAGGATATTGGGTCGAACATCTTAGGATCAAGATTGACCGTAGAGGGCAGGAATTGGTGAACTTCCCACACTGTTATAGACCTTGCAGACAAAAAACTACGAAACGCCAAATCATCAGAGGAATCAATTACCAATTTCGGATCATTCGGATTTAGCAATTCACAATTTCTGAAAAAAGAAATCACCACGATATGAAAAGCATATCGAACCGAACTCTATTGAATCTTGTACCGACTTTTCATAGACACTCTGTAATGAATCAGTTGTTTTAATCTTGTCGGCGTCTCGTTCCAGAATGTGAAGAAGGAATGAAGTCCTGTACGGCCATTGCTCCGTTACGTAAATCCAAGCAGCTAACTTTGACCAAGAAAAGTCGGTGTCGTCAGCATGAAGTAGACGTCCTTTAAAGAAATAAAACCAATGCATACCCAATAAACAAAGACAAGAAAGCATAGAAACTGAGAGGGTTTCGTTGTTGAAACCTATTTGCATGTTATTGTGCATTGGCTTGAAATCGAATATATTCCGATTTTGACTGGCTGAAAGTTTAAATATAAATAGGGTGCTACCTGCCAAAGTGACTATATGCATAATGCGCTTAACCAGGCGTGGACTAATGTTTTGTAGCCAGTCTTCGGTCCGAATCAACTGTCCAGGATCCGCGGGATTAGGAGCGCTTCGTTGTGAACTATCTTGTCTATAGAACATAAAGAAATAGATTAGTTCACCAACTTCTACAGTGTGAAAACTAAAGCTTGCTGACCTTTCACTCTGTGGTAACAGCCTGGACGGTGGGTTATACTTATTCGTACTTTGTTTAGCTCCATCTTTTGCGTCTTGTTCACCCGCGGCACTGAAAGTACTCATGGTTACATAATACTTATCACGGTCTATGTTTCCAGATTACGGTTTCAATGATAGATTCCTTCGTTTGGCATTCTGTGTCATATTGTGATAGTCCTCTCATTAACTCTTGTACACTGACGCGGTCACGTGAGTCACTACGGTAGGCTACACCATAGGCTGCAAATCGCTATACGCCGGTCTTGTTTGCTTGTGTTAGAATAATACGCCTATCATAGATAGGCTTAGAAACATGTGGCAACTGATGACCGTTACGCCTATCTGACTATCTCGGAGGTCAACGATCACTTAGGCTTTGGTGTTCCGCGCCAACATTAAATATAACCGGTGGTTCAGTACTGCTGAATCTAATGATCTGGCCGCTATCGTTCTTATATCGTAATAGAAACGAAACAGCAATGCTAAACGTGTTCATACCCGGAGGTTGGAAGTTTTCTTTTGTTGTCTCGCAAGAAAAAGGGTAAATGCACCACGTTCTTTAAGTAATCATATCCCGATATTCCGGCGTGACGGAAGGCACTTTCAAAAAATTAAAGTCGTATCAGCATTGAGCCATTTTATACCAACAAGCCCTTCACGCATATCTCCTAACCTCTTTAAACTTCCATGGATAGCTTTCGATATGAGTATCGGATCAATTGAGAGGATTGTGATGTAGGGTTTCTGTGAGAACAGGACCTGTATGGTGTCCAATACCTGGAAAATGTTACCCTAGTGTCAGGCATGGCGGTAGAACTTCTACTCGAAGGATGGAGAGAGAGAGAGAGAGAGAGAGAGCTTAATTATCAACATGCGAGGAATCTTGTATCACACAGACATTATCATGGGTCTTGAAGTTACCTGTAGGATTGTATCCTGCTCGCAAGAATCCAGACCATTAATAGTTACACATATTCGCGTCTGTGTTTCGGTGAAAGCATCAATCGCCATTACAGTCTGGCGGAGTAAATCCACCTCCTTCTTTAGCTGCTGCACCAACGTTTCTTGCGATTTCACGCGACTTGCAGCATGTAATACTCTTGTTTGTTGTGACCAAATAAGGGAGCTTATCATAATTGCAATGGTAGGAGCTCCAATTATAAGAATCACAAGGTCCAATACGGCGAGTAAGAGAATTGATAAATTGCTCGCGTTGAGTCCAGAAGGCCCTGTTGCTTTCGTGAGGTTTGGATCTTCTACTGCGTTTGGGCCGTACGAGATGACGACGATCAGTAGAATCGAGATTGAAGAGAGGATAAAAATGATGACGTAGATAAATGCAGGTACGCAGCAGATTTTTCGATATTTAGATGCGTGTCCTCGTTCACTCAAATCTTCTTGAAACGGTCTGCCAGGAAAAATTGTATGTTATCCGGGGGTGCCAAGAGACGAGGATAGAAAGCATATGAGAAAAAAGAGCCGCGATGGCTCCAACCAGTCACCATTTTAGAGAAACCCACCGATACAATCTGATCGTTAGAAATCCAAGATTCTTTTCAGTCGTACGACATAACAAACTAATCATCTCTGCCAAAGAAGTCTGGCCTCCAACAGACGCTAGACGATTGTATTTCGCAAACAAAAATCTGAAAGATATACAGCAATTGACATCACGACTAACTCCTTGTCAGAAATACTCGGTACCTGACAGGTATTGCTTTTCCAACTTCTTTACGTTTTTTAGAAGGAGGGACCATAAACCAGAGTTTAAAAATAAGGGTAATGTTCATGGCATAATTCTGCATCAATGTCCGAACACGTACCGTCCATTTCCACTTGCCAACCACCACCAAACCTGCCGGGGAGAAACATATACTCACGTAAAAATCACCAGAAATATTATACCCAGACTAATTTACAATTGCGGCTTTTATGAAGTATTTGCTGCATGATACCAAGGCAATTACCCCTCGACACGTTGATAAGTATAAGTCTTTTTGACAATGCCCCCTCCCTCAAGTCGATACCAATCTATCCCGTTGTAAGTCCAGCCATCTAGACGTCATCTAAAATTCTAAACTACAAAGGCCCAGGTCTTGTAGTCAGTCATCTTACCCAGAAGGAAACAATAGGTGAAGAAAAATGACGTGGCGATGCCTGCGCCGACCGCAACACGTTCAGTTGAGGCAGATAACGCAGCACAAAATCCACCAAGAAAAAGACAGATGAAGAAAACCGTAACCAATGATATGACACCAGAATAGCGAGGTGAATACAATCCAATGGAAGGCGTAAATTGTTGGACTAGCTCTGAAAAGAGTGAATAGGGCTATGTTTTAACATCATGACACATTTTGCACAGATTCCATAATAGCAAGGACACCAGACCGAAAGTATACGTTTCGCCTAACTTTCAATTGAAAAGTTTTCCAACCAGATATCTTCCTATGGTATTACCAATGTCGAGACAACTTAGCTATTCGGTGCTCCAATTTTATAATTCCTCGAACTAGTGCACTTACGTTGAAGTCTTTGTAACAAAATACTTTTTCCGCTTCCCCATTTAGCATATAACCCAACGGTCAACGGGGGAGCCAGAGTTGGCTCCGAAAGTATCCCAGCAAGAACGCTGCTGTATACATCATAATGCCCAGGTAACACAGGACCCGCCATATCTGGTATATGTTCCTCAGCAGACATGTATTCTAGTAAGCAACATATTAGAGATAATGATTCCACCACCGGGTATAAGCCATTTACAAACTCACTAGTTCCAAAGAGTGCGGAGAGAATGCCTTTACTGTTGGCTGCATCTAAATTGTAAGGTGTTTCGCCATCGTTGTTGGATTGGTATAACAGTCGCACATCCTGAGGTCTCCTGAGTAAAAGTGATGCGATGCGAACGCTCCCGGCACGGACCGCAATATGAAGAGGCGTGTCTTTTTTCTATCCAAATTTTGTAAAATTATATGCTTACAATCATCGGTCGACTGTGTGAAATAATTCAATCTTAATTGCGATGGCCTATACGGGCCTACCTTATCGGTAGCCGAAACGAGAGCTCCCTTTTCAATCAGCATTCTCGTCGCAGTCAAGTTTCTGTTTTTCACTGCTAATAGCAATGCTGTGTCACCGTTATTATTCACGATTTCCAAGTCAGGTTTACAGGATAGGATTTCTTGTATGATTCCGATATAGCTACGTTCGCAGCTATGATGCAACGCTGTCCAGTTGTCCTGCGTAAAATTGCAACGCTTTCATGTTACTGAGTGCGTTCAAGGTTGTATTGGAAAGAAGTGAAGCCGTCGACAGATGTGGGCCGGCAAGAATATTTACCTTTCCGCGGATATCCACATAAGCGTATCGATTTAGAAGCACGCTAACTGCCTTGAAGTGTCCGTGCTTCGCAGCTTTTATGAGAGGAGTTTGTCCGCTTCTGTTGGCAAGATTTAAGTATGCCCCGGCGTTGAGGAGCATCAAAATCGTGTTGTTCTTACCTGTATAGGTATACTAAACATTACAGCGATAACATCACAATGCCCGCGGGTCAAATCGGAAGACGTATTATAGTGGGTGATGGGTGGTGACGCATAAATGACCATTACGTACCACATTCACACATGCATAAAAACAACAGTACAATTCTGCGATATCGTTCTGATATGATATAAGTCTCGTACGTTTGTAGGCAGTGTCAGAAAAGTGACAATTAAATACATACCTTGCTTGGCGGCGTAGATTAAAGCAGTATTCGAATCTTTGTCAATGTGATTGACGTTAGGTCTCGGACTCTGCAATAACAGTTGTATGATCTCCTCGTAACCATTCTTGGCTGCGGTTATTATGGCGTTTGCGCCGCCAGCGCCGACAGCATTGATATCAGCGCTATGCTCCAATAATAATGTTACAATCTCACAGTAGCCGCGTCTTGATGCCCATATCAAAGGTGTGTTTCCAAACTATCAAAAAAGAGATTTTGCAACTCACAACGTGTAGAGAGGGCCGTAGCTGTAAATCCGCACAACTCAAGCGATAGCGAAGGGTTTTGACGCTTGATGTATTGGAGGCTGGCTGATCTCCAGCGCCTGTCGCAATTCGCAAGTGCGGCTCGGATGGGGACAGATGCCCGCGAGGGTTATAATGACAAAACTGTCTGGCTGTGCAGAGTTAGAGTATACCAACGTTTGTGACAACCATGGCCCGATACGAAGATGATCTTAAATTCAGTATTTACGATACAGCCGTACCGGGCTCGGTGGAAAATTTCGAAGCGGCACTTTTCAGTAAAGTCCCAGCTAGCAACGTGGGCTACATAATGATAGTGATCTCGTTTCCAATGAAGCTAGATGTTAATTTAGTGGCGACACCATACATTTATCTGTGATAAAGGCAATTAGGCATACCCTACCTTATCACTTGAATTGACTTTTGCTTCCTTTTTCAAAAGGAGCTTAACAACATCTAAATGTCCACGTCCTGATGCCCACATCAATGCATTCATGTTGTGCTGTTAAATTTACAAAATGAATGAAAAAATACCTATCGCCACCTAGAATCCATTGGCACTTCTTCCAGGCGGCTAGAACGGTACCATTCATTTTATACATACCGAAACAGTATAGTTGACATTTGCACCATGTGAGAGGAGAATTTTGACCGTGTCAGCGTGTCCTTTATAGGAAGCCCACATTAATGCTGTCCAGTCCATCTGAACAAAGAAACATTCAAGAAACATCTCTCAAAATGGAGATATATCACATTTGATGTAGCGCCCCCGACTAGCCCATCGAGCAAGCCTGAATCCTGGGTTGGGTGCGAGTGATTTTTTTATCCCCGAAATTCGAGATATACAGTAGAACTGTATTTATGTCCTCGACTGCGAGAGATTGTTATAAAGATTTAACAAATATGTAGCCTATAGCCATTCTAGTTCCTAGTGTTACGTCCGTGGCGCACCAGACCTCATCGGTGATAAGCGCCAGTCTCTCTTCTTTAAACAATAATAATAATTAAGGATCCCATTCGCGGTATATACGTCTATCGTCCGAGTCTGCCAACACAATTGGGAAACCTCTGCTATGTGTGACGTGTTTTTCCGATGCTTCCAAGTTCCTCACCGTATCTAGAGCATCAATATTTGCTCCGGCATCTATCATCAACTGCGCGCAAGATTGTGAATCACATCTGCTCGCAGCTATCAGTGGAGTGGTACCATCTTCGTCTTTCGCTTCCAGGGGAGCATGCCGTGAGATAAGCAGCTCAACAATTCGGTCTTTACCAAGTTCGCACGCTACATGAAGGCCAGTTTGATTGCACTGTAACAAATATGCCGCTTTCGTTGGATGTAGATTGATAATAATATTTCATGTATTTCCGAAGCACACGAATCGACTTAGTCACCTGGTTTCTTTGATCCACCGGTGTGTGTCTATCCAATGCGTCCTGGACGTCTGCTACCGTCTTGTCAGCAACGATGACCGGGAGTAGAAGGGGTTCAAGAATGCGCACTTCTACAACACGTTTTTCTACCTCCATGTCTCACCATATAAACCAAGCCTGCGTAAAATTAGGTTAGGAATATGATGATGAACGCGCCCTGTCGCCCTTGTCTGCCAATTGAGAATTTGCTCTGATATTTGCTATGCGACAGGTAGTTCTTTGGCTTCACCAGTCCCCGATTCCCTACACACATAATAGCTTTCTGTTGAGAAAAGACAGCTCGTGCGCGAGTCAGTGAACGCAATCGTGGTAACATATATTGAAAAGACGTATAAACCGCCATCGGGATCAATTACCAAAATATCGCAGAGACAAAAGGCTGATGTTTCGTCACCAATGTGGTAGACAAGGGAGTCGAATCATCCGACTTTATTTACCTCGCGATTTGTAGCTTTATTTTGCATTTTGATCGAATAAAATATGCGTTTGTCCCTTTTTTGCGACTACTGCATGAGAAAGGGCCCATCTGGCCATAACCATTTCGCAAGTACCAAGCAATAGGGAAATTTACAACCATTGGCATGAATGCTATACTTTCGTCAATTTATGGTGCGAACATGAGCCTGAAACTGTCTCTGCCTAACTCTGGGTCTGATTGCGTCATCGTTCCTTCATGCTGCCTTTTGCAGCAAAACGGAAAACTGCTTAGCAACGCGCATGACCCTATTATGTTTCTATGCAAATAGGTCGATTGGTCAATTAGGTTCTGGCAACGCCGTTTCCGGTTACGTATCAGAAGTCAACCCAGAAGCATACCATGCCGAGCGTTGTGGTATCCTGTGTGCTATATGACCAGTATTAGGCAATAACCTATATTTTTTGAAACAAGTAACAAAACGCCTTGTAGCCTATAGCATTTATAGAGATGAGTAAATTCGAGTCAAAGTCGAAATGAACGAATGGTTGTTTTGCTAATCATCCTTACTGTTCGATGCTGTGTGAGATGATTCATAAATTTTTACAAGATACAGTACGTATCTGTTCTCTACCTGTGAATGTGTATATAACCAGCTCTATGAACATGAGCAACAGAGCGTGCAGCTCACAGCTGGTTGTGCCAAAAAAGAGAGAAAACATCAGATGTAAGCAGACAATTTTGTACAAACAGCTGTTCTTCTGTTTTCGAGGGTCAGCGAAAGGCTAGCGGTCCGGCGTTCTTGTCACGTTGTCAATAAGGAATATAGGCTATATAGATATATTCTGTCCGCCTACTTTCCTCACGGCTCACCCCTCCATATTAATGTTGAGCCGACTGTGCGTTGTACGCGGTCAAATGTTGGCGATAATCAAATAAATTGAATAATATTCGTTTGTAATATGACACCGGATGTGAAAAGGTCTTATTCAACAATGTCATATGCATTCATCAATCAGCTGTGTTTGTCGATGCCTAGGCGTTACGTGAGGCCCTAGGTCGGTTGGACATACGCAAGCACAAGTTCTATAGACAATGTAGAAATCTTTGTTCGCACTCAAAGCCAGATCGTTTTCCTAGTACACGCGCTTGCTGCTCACCGATGTCATAGTTCAGTAGCGACAAAAGCGTGTGCACCAACGGGAAGATTTGCCGCCGGCAACGGAAAATGGTGACCAAAGGAGAGGATATCTATGTCCAGTACGCCCTCGGTACAAGAGACATCAAATATTGGTGTAGCAGGTACAATATGCAGTCTGACGGCGCAGCTGTTGCGGACACAAATTCAGCAGTGCACGGCGCTGCTGGATCCAGGTGAGTGGTTAGAGTAGTTGCTAATTTGTAACAGGATACTTGGTATTCAATGGCAACCAGAGCATTAGATTCTATTCATGATTATAAGCCTATCATTTACCATACGATCTGTATTAGGCTAAACTGGTAATCCTGCAATGGATGAAACCTGTTACACAACGCTGCGTAGGCATTTATTCTCACAAAATCCATCGGTATTACAGTGAAAAGGCCAGCTGGATAACGCAAGGCGCTTGTCTTGTTTGTGGGTTTTGCATTTTCCTCACAACCTTTGCAATAATCAAGACCATCGGCGTTTTTTTCATCCAATTCCAAATGGAATTCGGAGCCCGCGCGGCAGAAGCATCGTTCACGATTAGCCTGCCAAGCACAATAGTTTTTTTAGGAGGTAGGTTATTAGCCTATTGGCATTCATATTGTTATGTAATTTCAGCACTTTAATAGTCAATAAAACACCACTTATGTTCGACATTGTAAATATACTCGGGCTTTGTATGGTGTCAGCTATACAGTAGCTAAGCCATGATAATTCTATCGGACAAAAACTTTGACCACGGTCCTATGGGCAAGACCATTTTGCATATAGACTCCGCTACTCGGCGTTTTCAGTTGATGTGTATTGTCTTTCAGGACCATTCCAAGGGGCCATTTTTAATTTAGTTTCCATAAAACAAGCGTACATCATTACATCGATTCTTATGTGTGGGGGTTTCGGCGCGTGTTTTTATGCGCCCTCATTGTTAGTCGTCCAGATTTGCTTTGGAATTGCAGGTGCGTATCAATAATGACCATCGTCAAATAATGTTTTCAATGTTGAAATTCAATCGATATCTATATATATATTTATATATATATATATATATCTAGGATTTGGTGCTGGCCTTTCAAATGTGACTACGCTCACTCTGATGGGTCGGGCTTTTTATACCAGCCGACCGATGGCGATGGCAGCACTCGCAATGGGCGGGGCTACTGCGGGCGCTGCAGTTACACCTATCATGCAATGGTGTATAAATCAATATACATGGAGAGGTGCTCTGCTCATTCTTGGAGGTTTCTGTTTGCATGGAATTGTATTTGGACTTGCTATGGAACCTATGTATAATACGATAATACAAAAAAGACGAAATACTCTTATCGCCCGAATTCTGTTGGATGAGAGTAAAAAAGATCATTTGCCAGGTCAGTGTAAATGTTGACCTTCAGAATACAATTGTCATACGAATGAATGTTTTTTCTCAGGTATACTTTTTCTTTCATGAAATTTGCCGAGTCCAGAGGTTGCTGTCGTTGGCCTCCGGCTATCGCGACCTGTGTACTTCTATTTCCGTCTTTGTTATTGCAGCTGCAGGAATGCGAAGCCTGTTTATTCCTAGGTGTTTCACTTAAAATCGACTACGTTAACACCAGACTGCTATCAACGAACCAGAATATTTGCTAAGGCTATAGGCCTACGGCGTATATGCGCGTCACTCATCACGTCTGATCAGTAGCAGAACAGGATATACACATTACACACAGCCGGAATGCCTGACACGTTACCTTATAATCTTGACATTTAGTCTGAATATACCTAGGACATATTATATGTACATATGGCATATTCCATCCTAATATCTTTTCCTCTTCCATATACTCATTATCGGATCAATATTTCAGAAAAGGGAGATGAAGCGATGATAGATGTAAAATCGATTACAACGGTTGATACAAATTTGGAATCCACAACAGATATTAAAGCCACTTGTGACAAATCGGTTAATTCAACGACCCTACCGCTACCAGAAAGTGCACAGGAGCGTCGCAAATCCTCCATTTCTGACCTTCTTTACGCCCTCAGAACTAACGTAGTATCAGCGTTTGATCTCAGTTTGCTAAATGATCGATGGTTCATTGTCTACTGCATATCATGCGGCCTTGGAATTTGTTCCAGGTTGTTGTCTGGACTTTACCTAGTTCGTTACTCTCAGTATGTTGGACTCACCGACGAAGAAGCAGCAGTAAAACTTTCAATTTGCGAACTCGTTGGCTTCGCAGTGATGCCAGTCGTTGCTGTTGTGACGAGTGTGAAAAAAGAAACAAGTAGGCCTAAGTCATTACTCCCCAAGCAGGCCCGTCATATTTTCCATTATTCCATTTTGTTCAGGTCAGCGACAAGAAGCAAACTTCGTACGGTGGTTGCGTCTGATCGTGTCATCTGTTAAAAGCGCATTCATTTTGGGTTTTTTTCAATTAATGATGAGCGTTGTCATAGCGACGTCCACCGCTTTTGAAACAAATAACCAAATGACGATTTATGCCGCGTTGCTCGGATTTTGTTACGGTAAGGATTTTAAAAGTTCCCATAAATCTAATCGGCATCGTGTTGCAATTATGGTGTATCCCCAGGCCGTAAAGGGTGTAGTCCCATTGCATTCCAAACAGGGCTAGGCCGACTACTCAAGGTTTACTTATTTTTAGGTGGAATCACATTTATGACGAATGCTGTGCTTGCAGATTTATTTGGTACAAAGCGACTGGCGGGAGCTCTCGGTTACCGGTCCCTTTCCAGTGGAATTCTATTTCTTATCAGTCCTCCCACCATTGGTATTCTAATAGATTTACTAGGAACATACGTTGTTGCACAATATTTCACAAGTGCAATGACTTTACTTGCTGGGATGCTTACGATAATGACACAAATTGCGTTATTGCGGAGGAAAAAGTCTGACAATCTCGATATGGAACAATCATAGAATTGACATGTTCTTCTATCTAACGTGTTATGTAGGCCTAGGTCTATGCAAACGAGCTTAAAGGGCTAGCCTTAGAGATGTTGCCTTTAAGGGCCTATTACCCATTTTAAAGCGTTATATCATCAGGAAATAATGAAGCTAACAAGAATAAATGATTTTTCGTGCTTTCATCAAAGCGTGTAGTCGCTATTATTAGATTTCTGTACCTTAGAAGTTTGGAGGGGAACTCGTTCCGCTTCCTAAGCTTCCTACACTGTAGCCTAAGTAGCAGAAAAAAGCTTTATTTATCTTAGTTGTAGAAATGGTCACGGCAAGATATCACCGAACTACTGTTGCGTCCCATATAGGTCATATCTCCATACTGTGGTGGTCTATAGGTAGACCCAAAGTCACTCAGAAACAAAACAAAAAGGTTTTTAGTCACTCTGGGTAGTACTACAACCACAGAGATATATAATTTGTCTTGTGTGCGACGAAACGAAACGAAGTTGGACGTTAACTCTGTGGTCTACAGTAGTCCTGCATGCAAAGTTAAATTCTCTCATAACTCCGAAGTTATAGACAGTGTTCATTGCGAAGCAAAAAGATCAAGGCCTGCAGTCTGGTAGTACTCTCTAGACTCTAGTGTGGTTCTATTATCGAGTGGCTGGGTGGTTGTTGACGGTTGTTGACGGTTGTTGACTCATTTTCACGCATGAGCCATACCGGCGGATTCGCATGAATGATTCGACTAGGCGGAGCAAAGTCTCTCAAGTCTCTCGATTATATTCTCTCTGAGTATAGACATTAGACATTAGACATTTCTATACTCTGAGTAGTTTACTTATCTATACTCTGAAATGGAGCAAAGTCTCTCAAAAGGTCACTCTGAGCTGGACCCCTTAAACTGTAGTTCAAGTCGACATGCTAGACAGGGTGGCGGAAAAGGCAGTTGATTTGAGCAGGCGTTTCATTTATGACATGCTGGTTGAGTCTTTGAGTGGATTAGTGGTTCTGGTATTCCAAGTCTTTGGGCGTAGAAAGAGAACGTAACTTTCACACAGCACAGGTGTAGTCGTCTTACTACACCTAGATTGTGTAGACAGATTACAGGTCTCGAAATCTGTATATTTATCAGTTATCGCTATCGGTCGTCTCCTGTCTGAATGTGTCTGATAGAATTTGGAGGGCAGATGTCGAGAAATAGTGGGTATATAGTGGAGGCGCGAAAGCTAATTGACAGTACGGTGCCATACAAACCATACTGATACCAGTAGGCTACTGATTGTGCGCCACGTAAGCTTTAATTCAACCTTACATTTCATATTTCATAGGCACACCGGTTATACTTTGGGCCATCCTCTCTCTAGCTTTAACGTGTTTAGCCTTTTCTCCAACTGAAGACTCCCACGAAAAAACTGGAGGATGTATATCTCACAGGAAGAACTTTCTGGATTTGATACGTATAAGGTGAAACTAATTGACTCTATACAGTGATGTGAAATTTACGTGCAATTTAATGCTATTTAGACAGGAGGATTGGATGCAGATTCATGTTTTCTAGTTTTTATAGTATATACCTGTAGGCCTACATATCTTCATGTGCTTGATGTAAAATTTTATTTAAAGAATTTATCAATAATAGATCTCAGCCAAATCTGCCATGAATGTGGTAATGCAGTATGAACAAAATGTGACACCTATTGTCGGGTGTCAGATGGTCTTGTAAAATATTGCCACTCAAAAATTGAATCCTCAACACATCGATTTTATTTTCAGTACAACAGTATTGATACTTCGCCATTATCAAACTATGTGATGCATCCATTTTGGAATCAATGTGTGAAGGTATTTTGGGGCAACTTTTATGCAGAGGCTTTTTTTTATTGCAATCTTCTCTTTTCAGCTGGTGCCTAGGTGGGTGGCCCCGAACCTGTTAACATTCAGTGGCTTCATGCTTTTGGTGTTACAAACTCTGGTGTTGATGTATTTTGATCCATACTGGATGGCAACTGCAGTCGAGTATCCAGAGTATCCAAGAATAGCTTCGTGGGTTTGGTGGCTATGTTTCTGTACTCAATTTTTCTCACATACTTTAGGTAAATGAACAGCTTCATTGTATAGTTCGCTCAATTTGAAAAATACGTAAAATAGCCTTCTGCAGGAAGTGACTTAGTTGAAATTTTTTTTGATTTGATTAGGCCTAAATCTGCTGCATCATATAGTCCTATCATTCAAATTTGTTGCAACTGTAGCCTACTGTTGTTGATATAATATATATAGGCCTATTAAAAATTCTTAGGCAGTTGTGTTCGAGTTGCGGTCTTCAAGGTCTGTCATTTTTAATTATAAAGGATTACTTGTTATACTGTTGCTGAAGTCGTATTCTTTCTAAAAATAATATAGATACAGCAAAGGGCAATAGGACAACCTTACTGCACTCACACAGAATTGATCTATGGTAAACAAGATATTCATGCTGAATGTTTGCTGTAGTAGTAGGTTGACCGTATTGCAAAATCGCCAAAGTCTGTAGTCCATATTTAGTTACTGAACGCTATGCAGTCTTTGCTCTTTTGTATTGGAATATGATCAAAAGCTTAATCTGCATGTTATTGAACACATGCTTCAATTCTTTGATCAGTCAATAAATACAGGTATCCAGGGCACAATAATATTTCTGGGTACCATCACTACCATGCATAAAAGACTTCATCAAACTTCTGATTAGTATGTAGGTCTGCAGTAGGTCTTCAGTTAACCTATCAAGTTACAGCACCTCTTAATTATCAGAGATCATCTATTCAAATCAATGTAAAGTGGTGATTATATACTTAATTATTTTAGATGGAATTGATGGGAAACAAGCAAGAAGAACAGGATCGTCATCTCCAATGGGCGAACTTTTCGACCATGGTATTGACTCATGGTGTGTTTCAATGTTTGCGTTTGGAATCTACTCATTGTTTGGTAGAGGAGAATTTGGTGCTACAGGTAAGAAGGATGTTATTCCATTCTGAATTGATGATGCCAAGCTTTAGCGGAACAGATATTTTCATTTAAAAGTCTATGATTGTGATGTATATAATATATAGTTTGAGATCCACAATGACCAGTCTAAACTGTTGAAATAATTTGTAAAATTTGAACAAATAATGTTAAAGCCACACCTACATCCACAATTTTTCGGAGTGAATAGTATTTCATATTGACACTAAGTGTTGAAGCACCTTGCAAAGTTCAAGCCATTGTCCCATTTATTTTTCAGTCTGGCATTTCTATTTCGTTCTCTGGATGCTGATGACATGCTTTCTTCTAAGCCATTGGGAAAAATACAACACTGGTGTATTGTACCTGCCATGGTCATACGATTTCAGTCAAGTGGTATGCATTAATTGATTAACTTGAGTACTGGTATTTTCTATGTAATAGACAATGTAATATTTTCTCATACCTGGTATTTCAACAGGCCATGGCTTTGAGTTACCTTATAGCAGCAATATTTGGCACAGAGGTTTGGACCCGCTATATTTACGTCTGGAAATGCAGTACCTTTTTCCTCATAGTCACGTACGGTAAGTGGTAAATCTGGTGTTTTACTCCACAGATGTTGCACATGTGCTTCATTTGAGGTCATGCTTTTGCAGTATGGTGCTTTAAGAAAGTGCCAAGTAATAGAATCTAGTGCATGATTGATGACAGGGTAATTAAACTGTATATGTGAAGGGAATTGTGCATTTCCTCTTTTTAATGCACTTCACAGATGCATCTGCAATATGTATGATAGAAAGAATGTCATGAAATAGCAACTATCAAGTAGACCTACATATCGAAAAGATTCTTATGAGTCAACTCATTTTAATAGACTGACTTATGATATTGTTTCAGGCTCTGGACTTGCTTATTCAATTCCGGTGTCATTTTACAATGTATATAAGTAAGTGTAGTAGAACAGCAACAACCTGTGATCCAAGTGCTATTTTTCAAATCCCTTTGCAGGTCTTATGCTAATAAAACTGGGAAACAACAAAGCTTCTTTGAAGCGATTGCACCATTGCTGTCGGGTATCATTCTTTTCTCTATTACAACAACATGGGCTGTATGGTCTCCAGGAAATATTTTGAGTGAATATCCGAGGTGGTTTTTAACAGCTGTGGGCACTGTGCTTTCTAATATCGTTGTGAGTATGTCTTTGTCATTTCCTCACTAAGAGGATACCGGTTGCTGCACAAGACCTTGTTCTATAGTACTGTATATCTGCAATGAAGTTTCAAAGAATTTACTGGTATTATAAGCTTAAGTTGAAAAAGTAACTTGTAGCCTTGCTTCTCTACAGTGCCGTCTCATTGTCAGCCAGATGTCTAGCTGTCGTTGCCAGACTTTCAATTTGTTCCTCATCCCGGTGTTTACGGTTGCTGCTGTTTCACTGGTGCTTCAAGATGCTGTTGTTGAAGCTTGGTGCTTGAAGATTCTTACCGCAGTGCTTGTGCTTCTTCATGTACACTATGGCTGTCTAGTGGTAAGTGAAAGTTCTGTCAATACCGGAAATTCAAGTGTGGTGATCGTTAAGTTATTTTTTTTGCCATCATGTTTTTCACTGAATCTGTTTTTATGTGTATGCTATTCTGCTATGAGTACACAGCGCAATCTAATGTTCTTGGGAGGTCCAGGCGCTAACTGCCATGTCCGGTAAGCTAGTTTCGAATCGTGGTCACGTCACACAAAATACATTAAAATTGGAATCTGCAGCTGCGCCAGGATTATAGGGTATGTTTGTGTGTGGAGGGGAGGAGGAGGAGGCTGGGGGTGTCATCACTATCACTTTCTCGGGCAAGTGAATATATGGACTTGGACATGGTGCAGTTACGAACGAGTCAAGTATATATTTGGCATCCTTATGGGTCAGTTCTGACCGTGTTCTAATGATTTTAATATTGTAAAGAAGATCACCACAGATTTAACATTCACAAGGTTTTGGAGCTCCGCTCCTTCATTAGATGAAGATGGAATGATTTAATATCTGTTAATCGTCTGCTATCGGCTCCACTACACTCTTCAATGATTTTAATGATATAGGCATTATTATATGCAATGCGTTTTTCATATTAAACATGGTTGTTATTTTTGCTACAGGTTGACCAACTAGCTGACCATTTAGGAATCAAAGTTTTTTCCATAAAAATAACACCTAAACAGCATGGAGATTGACTAGATGGCCGGGAAAAAGCGATTTCTCCAACTTCCGAACCGACCGATGAAGCAATTTCCTTGTTATGAGAATGGAACCTCTAGGGTTTGTTCAATTTTGATTGGGTAGTATCTATTTGTAGCATGACAATTTGGTCAAAATATGATTTTGCCAAAGAGTTTGATGACCTCAGTTGCACTAACAATTTAATGTGACCGACCTCTCCGCAATGGGTCACTCGCATCTTTTCTGATTTAGCATAGATTTTACCGTTGTGATTACGTTTGTACGCTTCCTTTTAATTTCTTAGTGGTCCATCATCGATTTGTTTTTCGTGAAGCCATACTTCACAGGAGGATTGAGCTGTTTCTAGGGTTTCTACTACCATGCTTCGCTCCACAGTATATGAAATGCCCTCGGCGGTTTGATGGCTTTGCAGTAGGGTACCAGATGCACGGATTTCCCTGGACATGCCTGAAATTTTGGGTAAAGAGTCCAGGTAGAATTTCAAAATGTTGCTAAATGTCCGGATTTTCAGACTAGCAAGAGTTTTTCCGAGGCTTCCGCTCCCATAGTACTGGTATAGGGTTTCGGAGTTTATTACGGAACAAACCAGGGCAGACAAAAACATGGAACCAACATAAATTTTCAGGAACCTGGGACTTCAAAATTGTGCCAAATTTGGAATTGTGGTTACGAAAAAACCTATATGGTATCGCGTTATTGTGATGTCAAAATATCGGTTGTTGAGATATCCGTACTTTGAATGACGGAAATCTGGTAACCCTATTTTGCACTTGAGCAAATCACTTCGCTTCTTGTGATAGACGCTTTGCAGAACTCTTAGATTAGTGATCACTTATGCATTTTCGTATTGCTTACCTGAATGTATGCAGCTATGTAATATCTTGGGGTTTTTCTCCGACTTTATATTTGGAATTTACCCAGAATGAGCAACAGGAGCTATTCTAATGTTTCCTCCATCTTCTCTGTATATCCAGACGAATCTTAAATTTTGTGAATAATATTTAAGATCTTACCTTGTAACAACGTCTGTATATGTTTTTTCTTACTATAGGCCTACTATACTTCAATTATGGCATCAACCAAAGAAATATTGTAAGAATGTTAATAATTTATGAACACGCCAATATTGTTTTACAGTGAGCGTAAGTTTTACTGGTGCACTGATGGTGAATTTCTATCCTTTTGCTCACTGTGTCAAAATAATTATGTGTACTACTTAAACTAGTATAATAATATTGTGAATACAATTATAGTGTTTTGTGAAAACCAAATCTTTTTCATAATTAATTTAATAAGTTTGTTGTGTAGGAACGTCTAGGACCACGTGTCGGCAGGTATCGATCGGTTGATCATATCCAACCGCTCGATATATCGTGAATTTCCGATATCACCTGTCTTCAATCATCCGATTAATCGACCGGACTTCGAGCCTAATAGTCGTGGTTTTCCGATGATTGGTTTCGGATGTCCACCGATTTACCGGCGGGACGATAAGTAGCTTGCCACATTGTGGTTGGCCACGCAGCGCAGACACAGACGAGGTTACCACCGATATTCGCATTCTTAGAAAGTCGATATCGACTATCAGTTAAGTAATGAGGTCATATAATTTATGATTTTTCGATATAATCGGTATCGACGAGCAAGTGCCGCTCGCAGACAAACGTCAAATGATTGCTCTCTATCGCCCCTGTCTTGTCATGGCAAAGCTACTACCACTGAGCTATATAGTTAATGGCTACGGCTACTACACGTTCAGCAAGAAAAGTATTCATAACTCCCAAGGGACACAAGCTGCCGTACACAGAGGAGTAGCCTAATCTTATTTCTTGTCACCAGGACGAGGAGGCGGGACAAAAGCCATACAATCACTCGCCACCAGATGGCGAGAAATATGAGAAAGTGCTGCCAGACAACTTTTCATTCAAAATGGCGTCAAAGTATAGGCCGTTCTCGATATGCGTGACGACGCGGTTTCGCGATTGTAGAGGGCGTTTTTGCGGCGTGGCAGCGTCGTTCGAAAACGGCTATATTAGGAAGGTTGTCCTCGCGCACGCCTGTGTTTATGAACGAGCGTAGTAGACGACGGACGCGAGTTATAACGCGGGTGATTTATTTATGAGGTCATAATGGTGTAGCGTCTGTTCGTGTGTAGCCACATTTATCTTCTGGTTAAAGTGATAGTCAGTGTTGTCTGTCATGCGCTCTTACTAACATTATCCGCCTGTAGATATTATAATTGACGCGTAAAGGCGTAACAGGAGTCCGCATAGGATGCGCCACTTACTTTTACTACTCATAGGGATTATGTTCACCCGCCGTACGCTAAGACTAGCATTTTGAATTGAATATAAGAAGCTTTTGAGATTGCTGAGACGTGTCATGTTGACGGGTGGCGTGCGCGTAAGGTAAGGTATAGATTTAAGAACTGCAACGTGATTAAATCAATATAGGTAGCCCATTATTATTCATCTCATTTCTTTGGATATTTTAGTTGTGAAAATTTTCTTAAAAGTTGAATAAACAATAAAAAACGAGGTGTTGATAAACAGGAAGAGACTACGGTGAAAATGAATTTGGATCTTACGAACGTTGCTGTATTTGGAGAGGAGCTAAGGTGAGATTTATAGCTGTGCGAAAAGGATGGAATATCGTTTGGACAAATGCTAAAGTCTTCCTATATTTTTATTAGGGACCGTTTATTGAAGACGAGGCCTCCTCTTCTCAAGGGGAGATGGCAGCTTTTCAGAAGCTTTCCCAATACTTTTATCGGAAGTGAAGTTGTTGAGTTTATGGTCAGTGACCTAGCAACGCCAAAAGACGAAGACTTTGAGAAAACTGGTAAATTCTAGTTCCTGTCTCACAAGTTTCAACTATGGTACCTACGGATTTTCGATGGTGTCATTTTAACGATGGTACAACTACAAGATATGGTATGGTGTTTCATACCTTGGAATTATTAGCTTATTCATTCTTGCATTCAGCACCCACGATGTCCGCTCATGGAATATATTCCGAGAACCTAGCGTGATAGAACTCGTACTGTTATCATTTTACATTTACAGTTTGTCTGTATTTGTGATAACGTGGCACCCAATCTACAGTACAGTCTTATGACCGAGGTGGCAGAGTGTGTGAGCCTCTAACATCACACTGTTGACCTGATGCCTCTTGTCTCTCCGATTTGTTCTTCGATGTCAGTTGTTCAAATTGTATTTCTATTAGAAAAAGACACCGTTGTCTAGCTCACCCTTCTTCTTCCATCACAATTGATCCTTGCCATGGCAACTTGGCATAGGCCTGTATCGTGAAATGCTGGATGCCCACAACCGTCTCCATTTTCTATGGAAATGGGATTATCTCCAGACATAGCTGGCCAGTATGTATTTATTGAATCAATATAAAATTTTTATGTTTTAGGAAACAATATTAACGAACAAGAAGGTGCTGCTACTGCATCAGCTGGCGAAGTAACGACAGATTCAGAAAACGTGATGCGGATTTTACAGACACTGACCGATTTCGGGATCATTCACACTGGTATTTCCTAGTTATGCGTCTGACTCTGAATTTTTAAAGAGGTTTTTAAAATTTATCGTTTTCTTCTAGTTTACGGCAATAATGCAACTGGCACATTTAAAAACGATTCTTCGTATTACCGCTTCACAGCTGACGATGGATCGTGCAGCGGATTAGTTGAAGCTCTCACGAAAGGCAGACGTGTGCACCAATTGTAAGATGCTGTGACTTTTTTCAGAAATATTCCATTGGTTGTTTTGGCATTTCTTCTGAATGAGCTTTCACGGACATTAATTAAGGATTTCCTTGAAATACCGCTTTCCATTTCATAACCTGTCTGTTATTAACGGTGGAATTAATATTGAGTAGACTCCGGCTATATATATTCCACGTAAAATCAGCGAGAAATAGAGTACCAGTACTTATGATGTCTGTGGTAGTCTAGCCTAACAATTTAAGATTTTGTTTTTAATGCCTTTTAATGGTATTTGCAGGACACTTTGTCCAAATTGTGCATTGTTGCAACGTGTTTGCGAATACGGAAAATTCATATCGGACAAGTGCATGCGTGGATCGGAACTGATAACATGGATTTTTGAAAACAGACTTGCCTCTCAACGTGATGATACCTTACGACTGTGCAAGTTGATGTTCGAACATGGGATTTTGAAATCAGGTAAGAGTTAAGATGCTTACAGATTACTACAATATCTGTATAATTATATAATTATATATTATGTTGTATGTAGGCCTTATTAGGTTCGCTAAGGTCACCACACTTTCAGTTAGAAAAATTGTCAATATCGAGATCTCGCTGTAGCATAGGCTGTCTTTATGTTTTCTTCCACCGACTGCTGTGTTTCTGTAAACTTAGTCTTCCGAGTTTTATATGGCTACTCTCAACTCACAGCATTTTCTACATGTGCTTATAAATGACGTATGAATGAAATGGTGGTACATTCGCCGCCAGATTGTTTTCTTTTTTTGCTGCATCACTGTCATTGAACTGATGTTTGCATCATGCATTTTATGGTGCTCAATTAGATAGCCTGATTTGCAAAGTGCACAGCTTATGCATCATCTGCAATTTTAAAGCAGCCTCTTTTAATATAGCCTAAGCTAGTAAATCTTGTGTCATGGTTGGTGAAGGTGTGGTTTACCATATATTATATAATTATATACCACAATTATCAATGATTTGTTGGAACCAGTTGAACGACTTGCATTGTCGATTTCGAATAACATTTTTAAATGACTTTCTTGAAATCAGATTAGATGTAATCTTGCTGCAATGTGTTGCAGCTTTGAAACTATTATCTCATGTCCTGAAGGCGTAAATTATACAGTATATATATCTTGTAAATACCAAGCAAATGAAACAGCACACATTCCTGGACACAGTTTTTCTGCAATAATAGGATTAGTAACAGTATATACACTGTTTTTCCCATAAGCACATTGATAAATTGGAAGGCTACTACAGTTTTAAGTGAACAACTGAATGCTTCAAACCATAATAATATGAAGTTAACATTGGGTGTCATTTTGAAAAAAAAATTAAGCCATAGTTCAACTCCAATCCGTAGTCTATTTATTAACTTGGGCCATGGTTCCGCGAAGCACCTGGTGAACTTAGTTATGTGTATGTAATGAATGTCAATAGGGCTTTTGGAAAAGTTGGAAAAAATCTGATGACTATTCAAATTGTAGGCTACATTATGATATGTTTTGTAGTGTTGATTCAGGCTGTGTCAGTTTTTGCTAGCCTATACCAGATTGGCAGATCATCAAACAAAAACTTTACCTTTGCAGTCATTTGATGGCATCCATATCAATATGAAACATATATATACCAATTATTTAATTATACCATGATCATAGTCTAGTTATTAGAATGACTATGTGGCAAATTGGTGATTTGGTATTAAAGGCCGTTTTCTCTGCTCAAAACACTAGGTCTACTTACTCTACTTAATGGTCATTGATTTCGCTATTACTAGCCGGAGTCTAGAGGTTAGCTATAATACCATAAAATGATTTGGCGACATTCCATTCCAAGCCGTATGACCTTTGTGGTAAATTTATTGCCATCACAGAGTCAAATTCTTGTGTCAGACGGCTGACGATGTAATGGTGATATATACCTAACTTATTGACCTTGACTACTACTTAGGTACCGTAATATGGTTATGATAACTCCATGAAAATTCAAGTTTTTTATCGAGTATTAGCCTATGCTATTACTTTGAGATATTCTACGGTTCAGTGGTAGATGCGGTGGGCTCACTGGGCTAAAATTCAATTAAATTTCATCTTCCAAATTCATGCTACTTTTGTTTGCAATGGGAGAGCGCATCACACACCTTGCCTCAGCATTACTGTAGTGAACGATTCAGACTTGTAAAATGTCTATAATTTCAGTGCAGGGCTGAAACATATTTAGTCTCCTGGGACACGTATCATCTCAAGCGAGTAGGCTTATATATATTAGTAAGACGTATACAGTATTGCTGATTAGGCCTATGCGTTTGGCCTAGCAGCTGTTTGAGGCAAGAGTCCAGTTTTGTCACCGTGCGTACGATGATGTAGCCTATGTGCTTGTTTATGATCAAATACTAATCAGTTTTTCGCACGTCTGACCTGTTTGCTCTACGGTAATCACAGACACCGATCTTAGTTCTGCATTGTCGTAGCATTCGTCCTGGTATTGTTTGTTCGGTGTAAGTTTGCGGAACGCGTTTTGTTCGTATTGCACAAATATATATATTCCCGATTGTGGACCAAGAAGGGTTGCGTCACGTACAGGACGAACCTTTTGTCCACTTGATTACGAGTTAGCGATTATATCGCTGGGCGAATGTATTATCAACAGCTTCCTGTGCAACAGACTGTGCAAAAAAACTACACGCTAATGCAGAACTTTCGTAGGATTTTTCTATGCAGTGAAATCTGTTGGAGAACTATTGTGAGAGAGTCGCCTTCGGAAACCCATATTGTAGGCATTGTAGCCTAAATCTGTTTTTATGCATCCTTGTTCTGAGCTGTTATAGGCTACGTCACAATGTTGTCGCTCGATCGTGCTGCCCTGACCTAGGTTTCGATTCTTTCCGAATACTCAGCCGATGATCAATTTCACGTGGCATTTCCTTTGTATTTGGTACCATGTTGTCGACGTCCTATGATGCTGACGGTGTCAAAGGCTAAATACGATGTGATGCGATCACAGTCAAATTCGCAATGATCATGGCTCCGCGGAATGTGCGGGTCGTGCGGATTATTCCACCGCAATGGACAGCGAGATTTCGGTAGCTCCTCGTGCGCTCGTGGAGCGTTTTTCATGTACTGATTCGGGATTGTTATTAGATAAGTTGGAGTAGCCTGTTACGCGGTGGAAATTTCGCGCCATTGTCATTTGCGTCGATAAAACGGAACGTTCCAAAGCAATTACCCTAATTGAGGGATAGCGTCGCTCGTTTGTGAGAGCAATTTGCTTTATGGAGGACGTGCACGACGCGTCGCGTATCCCCTGGGAATTTAGGCACTCGAAAATTATTGATCGACGAGTCGCTCGCTATTAGTACAACGTCGGCCAACGCCCGTCGCGTCAACGCCCACACACGCCACTTTAAAGAAACTTGAAAATGGAACAAGGATATACGTATCCTGACATAACGACCGTAATCTTCTTAGGCTTAAAATCGCAACTTCAATTGACAACGATTTCGTCGATAATTACAACGCGAGGCTTTGATCTTAGCTCAATTCAGTGTCATGGGGATTATTTTCACCATTTACTATCGTATTTTCGGCCCTTCTGCTTGTCTGTAACGACGAGCTATTTTGCGTAGTGATTCATCATCATTCACTATGCCGTCCACGATCCACGCCTAGCACGGGGGACACTGGTTGCGCTTTCAATCATTCTTAAAGATTATTTCGTTTGCTGTGAGCGACTAATGGTCTGCAGCGCAGCTCCGCGGTATGCCGGACGGGAGCATTCGTCGGTGTTAGCGCTGGAGAAGACAGGCTGGTGTATGGGCGAGATTTGTTTCTCGAAAGCTCCCGTAGATCAGACTGCATGAAAATTGTAGTACACACGCTCCAAATGGTCTTGATAAGATAACATATTTCCGCGTAGTAAATATGTTTGGTTTCTCTCAATAAAGAAAACTTTACTCGCCTGAAGCATATTATTATTGGAACTTATTGCAGAACGCGTTTGTTATTGTCTGGGTTGTAATTTAAGCAAATACACGTTCAAATGCACGATATGAGTTCCTGGTAGTGCGGTTTCGTCGATACCAGGATGTGTGTCTGTGCTATGAAATTAAACATTAAAATGTATTAAAATGTATTAACACTACGTTTGGCGGTCAGTTCCTGGTTTGAGACCTTTTGCAGATCGTGTGCGTTACACGACCATGAATGTGTAATGAGTTCGTCTACAGCTAGTACGAAAAATAGTGGAGCCGAAATAACCACAGATTTAACGTCCAGTCCAGTTTATTGGAATATAATTCATGGATGGACTTCACTTGATGAACGAGCGGAGCTCCGAAATCTTGTGAATTATATTCCAATAAACTGGACTGAACGTTAAAATCTGTGGTGACTTGCTAAATCTAAAGCGAGTAAAATATATCTCGAAATTTGACTTGTGAATTGTCGCTGTCGTACGTTTGAATGTGCGTTTTGAAGCATGCTTGGGACTCCGCGCATAAGCGCTTGGAAATTTGTCGATTTTGCGAAATCCGCAACTTAGTAGCTAAATGGGAAACGATATTTCCTGAAAAATGAGCGTGCTTTCGAAATGACAATTGACTGCTTTCCTTTTGGGACGTCGGTTTTCCTGTTGATTTTTGAGTCGTTTCGGATTGGAACGCGCCGCCCGTCACTTTCCGGAAGGTAGGCAGGTCCTCCGTACTTGTTCAGTGAGTTTACTCACAGAGATTGAGTGTTTTCGCGACGGATGACTAATCTGCTTGATATTCAAATTGTCGTGTCTATATATAACTCGCGCTTTTTAGCGGAATTGTTGTTGATCGCCTCGCTAAACTCACGCGTCGCTACGGGTTTTTGAAAGGGATGGACTTTTGCGACCGTATTAAATTATATCCTCGATTACAACGCTACTGTGACTACGATGTAAAATCACCCTAAGGCTACAACTGTAAAGAATTTTCAACGTTTGTAAGCTTTTGGTGCGTTAAGTTTAAAATACCAATGCGAGAACTAAGGTAATTGTAAATTTGTCCCGCGAATTTCAATCTTCTGTTAACATTCCCAGGCATGCTTTGTGTTTGAATAGCGAGCTTGTGTATTCTAACGTCTTGTTATCAACCGTCGTGAAATTCCGCCTAACCGATTCTCTAGTAATGGAGTAAATTCTCTTTACATAACTTTCAAGAGTAACTTCGCCCGTGTCAGCATTTCAACCGCTTGTTTCGAAGACATGTTGATGTTATAACTAACTTATTGACGCGATGCCACCAACCATGCACAGCATTCAAAAATTGTTCGTGTCTGAAATCAGTGTCTGGAGTGCTGTATATCAGGGATATTCGATTAATGTACTGATTACAAACTGACGCAATGACGTCACACCGAGCCACTCCCAAAATTGCCGCGTCTGGAAATCTGCGTACAATACTCGCGGAATAAATATAAAAGTGTGGTATACTTGTAAATGTTATAATATATTGATTAGTGCAGCTTGAAGAAAAGCTGAAAAGCGCTAAATTCGATTTGCGTCGTGGTTTTAATGCTATTGCTTTGCGTTTAGTAAAAATGTGACTTATTAAAACAAGGCAATCCGATTTGAAAATCAAACTTTGCATACAAATGTCAAGCGGCGAATCTTCGGCAATTACAATGAAAAAGTTATAAATATAATAAGTCACCACAGATTTAACGTCCAGTCCAGTTTATTGGTATATAACACACAAGCTTTCGGAGCTCTGCTCCTTCATCAGGTGAAGATGGAATGAAAAAGTTGACATTCCTACATGTAGCAAGTTGCAAAGTAATCTTGTTCTGCAACCTGTCGCACGCTTTTGATTTTAGACCAAAGTCTGTGAACTTCGCAAGGGTTCACGGCAATGTCGTCGAGAAGACTACCGGTAACTTTTCTACGCGATAGTTATAAAACTTTTGAGAGATGATATATTATTATATAGGGAGGCCTGCTTAGAAAAGGTTACGGCCATCGTGACCGATGATGTCTTAGCAAGTCATGCAGTATCATGCGTCGAGCGCGTGGCAAGTTCTATTTGTGGAAACAGGGTACGAGGTACGAAGTCGACAGCGACAGCGGGTTGCAGGCGGTTTGTACGTCCGGTGAAATCAATACAATTCACCGACAAACTTACGCGTCGTATTATATCGTAGCGGCTTTCATTGGCGCGGTTTCAACTGATCAACGTGAATAGTCGATTGACACCGGTATGCTTTTGATAGCGTTGTGAATCGGAATCGAGAGGTTGACCGTTTCTACTAAACCTCACGATAGCCTGATAACCACTCGAAAGAAAACAAAAGCGCGTTTCCTATCAACGGATTTTTCCCGCCTCAACGTTTACAAAAGACAACCGCGTCAAATACCAAGTAGATCCATCACCTAGAATAGTCGTTGCAGTCACGTTATCGACAAAAAGACAGACTTACTACTGCAATGAACATGGTGACATAGTTGTTGCAAGCTTGCGTTATACAACAGAGTTACACAACACAGATATGTCGCAATAGCTTAATGACCTCCATGTTGCTCAGATGATTGTGTTGTCCCTTGCTGAGGCTTATTTATTCATTGTTTTCGTCATATCACAGATCGGTAGATCACATTCACTCACACAACAAGATCTCTGGGGTATTTGTAGCCCTATACTATTCAGAACTTTCAATTTGGAGTGTCCAGTTACAATAGTGTTGTGTTGTATGATTTGCATGGACGTCATTAAAAACTATGGTGACACACTCTTGGCGTATCTATCGTAACTGATGTGGATCATCATCCATTGGCTACTATTTTATTAATGTAGGCCTACCGGTAATTAGATTGTATAAATATAACTTTGAAGGGGTTTCAAAAAGGGCTCTCTAACTGATGGCATTCTCCACTTTGTCCTGCTATGCTATAACCATCATGTACTGCGTTCTTCTGGGTTTCCGTGGCTTAACAAAGGTTCCATATAATTATGTATTGATGATTTAGCCTTTGATTTTTGCAGTTTCAAGCGAAGTCTCCGAGTTCATCGATGGGCGTCCGTTCTACCTTTTTGGAATTGATTACACAGCTCCTACGTTATCGACACGAAGGTTTTTATCTTTACTCGACTCCGACGAACCTCTGATCGTATCAAATACCTCAAAATATGTCAATAATGATAAACCTCAACATGGAAGGTATGATAAATATATATAATTTTATATATTTTATTATCCAATTCAAATTTCAATTCCAAATTTTATATCTCCATCAAATGGTGTTTTTAACCTGTCATCTATATCTGAGTAATATTTATGTGTGACTGTTAAGTCCTAAATTCCTTTTATGCTTAGGCCTTTAGGCTATCATTATTATACATGGTTAAACATAGTCGAACTTTGCGCATGCTTTATGTTGTCTGTGCTATTGTATTGAAGCATAAGATTTAGGCTCACCTATGTCAGTTTCAAGCAGGAAACATTAAATGTTATGTATGTTTGTCATGGAAGAATGATTTATATGTTTTCTCAATGAACTGTGAGTGCAAACAGCTGTTAGGTAACCTGAAAGCTTGTCTGTATTTTGTTACTTATTACCTGGATACAGGAGGTATCGGTACTAAGCTAGCCACGCCTATGACACACCCTGTTTCTACATTGATCTGTAACTGTGTGCTTTAGCATGCGATCGCTAGTACCCTGTAGGACCAGATGTTTTTTTTTAATTATTCATCATCTCATGTGTTAGTCAGTGTATAAATGTTTATTACAATATTACGAATGATATTGAGTCAGGGGATGTGGTGGATCTCTGGTGTGGTGTAGCGACTTCTTGGTGGGGGTTGAAAATTTGAAATTTTGGATGTTGTGGTGGCATCATTAGTCACCATCTCAACAATCATAGTGTCTACTGTCTACCGTTATGTTTAATTAAAATGATGAAGATAGCAGATAGGAATATGAAAACTAGAAATTTCGTAGACCTACCCCATGCCCAAGTTTCGTGAACTTTGTGAAGTGGAGATATTGGCTTGTAGACCTATGTAGTTCTTGTACCAGCCACCGTGTGTAACAGGAGTCTGACTGGTTACGGTCAAAGGAATATCTGAGTAGCCCATTACTAAATGATATTATTGTTCATTCAGACAATCAAGCGGCCAATTGCTGGATTTGTCATCACAAGCCACTGCAAGAAGCAGAGCTAGGCGGAAAAGTGGGTTATTTACGTGGCAATGAGTTTGTCATTACATCTTACGTGTGCCCTGCAGTTCACACTACTGGCAGGCCTTTTTTTATGTACCGGTGTTACAGAATTCCAACAAATAATAGGCAACCTGTGGACTATTGTTTCTGCTTGATATGCTGAATCACTTCCGGTTTTGGTTTCGTAATGCTAATTTATGGCCAGCTGGGCATTGCTACAATATAGGCGGCTTAGAAATTTTACAGAGCTTCTTTGTCAACTATGTTTTGGAAAATATTATGACTCACGGGTTGCCTCGGCAGCATACGGTAATCTTCACGATTCCAATATCAATATTTGACTGGTTTTAGTGGGCAAGGGTTTTAAAACATGCAGACTGTGAACCTATTTGAAATATGGTATACACATTGGATGCTGCTGTTTGTGTAACAAGAAGGGGCGGGTACTTTGATAAAGCTGATGGCCTTGTAGAGCACCTCTTAGAGTCCCACTTTTTAAAACATTTTGTAAAGTAATCATTTTTACATCAGATACTTCAAGTTCCTCGCTCGCCTCTGATGATTCGGGATACAACGATCTTAGTCTTAGTAGCAGGTAATGTATTGTAATTTTTAATTTTTTGTAATATATAGACGTTTTCAAGCTGAAAATTTTACAGCCTCGCATCAAGTTACACAACCACAACCACTCCCCCTTCGTATGAGTCACTTTTAAAAAGTGATGGAAAACTATCTCCAGAAGCGCTGCGTCATCCAGATGCACCTTTCATAAAAAAAGAGTTGCGGGTTAGATATCATGCTAATCCACTAATGTAGGCCTGTAGTGTTAACCTGCAGTATTTTCTTGTAGATTTTTCCTGATAAAGTGGGATATGGATTCATTATTCGTGGTGGTGCTCCTTGTTATGTGAAAATTGTTGATCCAGACTCTCCTGCTGGGAAAAAAGGCCTGAGGGTAAGTTTTTACCTGTAATGTATTCCATAGAACTGTGATAGGCCTCGAGTGTGTAGTGTGAATGTGTTAATAATTAGACCTTATCAATCATTATCAATCAGCAATTACGTAATGCAAGCTTCTATGACAACAGAATTGCTAATCTTGACATAGTGTGAGAGAGAGTAGCTATGAGAGATTTTTGCAGTCAAGATGAAGGACTTTGAAAAGCAAAGCTTGATACCTTGTTTTCAACTTCTTGTAGCAAATTTTAAACTTACCGGTAATTAACCATGAATGACACTAGTTAACAACGCTCATCTCTCATTCTTTGGTAATTCTAAGCCTGTATAGTACACAGAGTATACCTTTGAAAAATAACTTATGGACACATGGCTGGCTGTCAGAGGAACTTCGTATTAGGATATGATTGATTATGTCTGTCTTTTGTCTCGTTAAATTAATATGCTGGAGACCTTTACTCATTTCCTGTTACCGGAGATTTTCTCCTTAATGAGATCTATGATTGAACGATTTTTGCTCCACGTTTTTGAAGGCTTGGCAATACATCGTCGAAGTCAACGATCGCGACGTCACAAGGAAATCTCACACGGAAATCGAAGACCTTATATTAGGTGGACCAAAAAATTTACTGTTATGTCTTATGGTGCCGAAAGATGAAGTGGTTTATGCACACGTGAGAGAAATAAATCAAGTGAGTCGGCAGAATTGAATCGTTTGTGTATCTCTCTTATTAACAAACACTTGCCTGGTTACAGAACAACAAAAGCGCTCAATCAGATGCACAGTTTCCAAAGCCTCATAGCAAAGCGGCGCCAAGAAGGCAAAGTATGCCGATCACTCCTAAAGCGCCAAAATTGCCGAGCGCTCAGCCGTGGATGAAGCAACATCGGAAGGGATCGGATTTTGGCGTGCTTATGCAGAAGCCAGGCCTCAAATATGTTCATTAGACCATCGAAATACAACCGATTAAATTTGCCGTGAACGGTGTTGCGAATGCACTGAGATTCTTTTCGGTTTCTGTCCATCCCAAGTTTTATTCGCAAGTGGCATCTAAACTAAAGTTACTGTGATGTAGGCCTAAATATTGAGAATATCCGCATGCCCACGATTTCAGGTTGCAATATGTTCGGCAGTACATGCAGAACTGGTAGATCTTTCTACGTACCATTGAAGATGTACGTAATTTGAGTGTGATTATCCTATGTTGGGAAATGTTTAAAAATGTTGTTTCTCTAAGACTGGTGCTAATGTTTATTTGCTGAACAATTGTCGTTAGACTAGCTGCGGTTCACCCTAGAACGGCATTTTATTTTGTTGTGGCCTACTATTTATTGGTTTTGAAGATATCAATTACAGTGGAGGAAAACGCAACACGTATGCATATCTTAATCCTTCCAACTTTGTCCATTTATTAATTAAACACTGACTTTAAGTTGTTCCCTCATCCGTAAACCTCAAGCCTTGCCGGTGTCATTAGTTCCTGTAGCTGTAGTGTCAATCTTTTTCTATTATCACCGTGTGATGTCATATGTTTGATTTCGCTTTCTATGTTTCGCTCAAGCCTGCTACAGGAATGGTATCTTTATCAATGTTTAATATTGAAACTGGTACCGAACCGTGAGGTTTATCGTCTTCGATGAAATGCTTGTTTACCATGCGAACGTGTGGGTTTTGTTGTATGCAACTTGAATCGTGTCAAGTTCGTTCTTGTTACTATTCTTGTATTTATTATGGTCAATTAGGAATGAATATTTTTTCAGCCCAATCATATTTGTTTTCTCTTATTATCCCCGATGTAAGAGTTATTTTCTGCCCGAGTGTAGTTGATGCGTTTGAACAGTCCCATACCCAACATACTCACTGATAATTTTTAATTCGTTTGGTTTCATGGTCAAGCAAGTATTAATTCCATTTGCCTGATTGCATTTCTTATTGTTTGCGTTTTTCTGTTCTAATGAACATGTATAAAAGGGTGACTGAAAGAACTTGGGTCTGCCGCTTTCTGCTCACAGTCGTTGAGTGCCGGTGCTCGTTGTTAGGACTAATAGACTACGGTATTCTAAGCTGGCAGAAACTGCCGGTAATGTAGGAAGGTGGCGTCAAAGAGGGTTCAGGTATGTGTGGATGGGTGATGTGCGGTCGGATGCCTTGATGTGGTAAGATTGGTAGCAGGATGCCAAAGCCCTACTTACTGTCGAATGGGTTATCTATTGGTGGGGTTATGCCCCAAGCATCGTTTTAAAGATGTTTCACAGCCATTGGTACAAAGCTAACCATATTTCCAGCAGACTGTGCTCATAATATTATCAGCCTTTTTCCTGAGATGATTCAAGTCACATTTCCAGATGACTTGACTCGAATTGCTTGGGGTGAATCAACGATTCGGAAAATGAAAAGGCAGGCTCAACTCAAGACTCGACATTTAAAGTCTTGAATCAAGCTAGTAAAAAATTTGCTCGATTGATGGAACTTAATCAGCTTTCTCGGAGATCATTCAAAAATTTGGAACAAGTTTCAACATGTCTTTTTCATGAGGTGGAATTCCACCATTCTTCAACTAGAAAAGCTAACAATTCACAATTCTAGAAAATTAGTCTACTCGGCTTGTCACTCACATTTTCAAACTACCAAGAAGGACTAGACTCATGACCCGCAATCATTTGACTTGGTCACCACACCAGCTGTGACTGCAGTGAAAAATTTCTAACTGCTATATACGCAATGCACTAAGCAGGTTACCAGTATTTATATATAACACAACTACCAAATAATACCAGAGAAAAATGTATTCATTGTAAAGCAGCAGACATATAGAAGACTAGAAACAATCGACACAGATCGAATGACGAATGCTGCTTTACTGTATGAGCAACATGCTCAGAGTAACAGTCCATCAGCCGAAACACTCATCTTTTAGCTTTCTTTGGCGTCATTTTCTTCTCCTTTTCTTTCTTTTCAGCATCTTCCTTTGCTTTCTCTTCTTCGTAAATTTTGCATTCTTTGTCAATAATCGAGTTCGGTAAAATTTTAACTACTGTTGTTCCATTTTCCCGCGTTAAAGTTGCCATCTCCACCTGAAAAATTTCCATGCTATTGACTATGTACCAAAGATGAAAATATCATGAAGACGCTTCACCTTTTCTGATGTCAGCTTATTCGTATCTAGTGTTTTACTGAGAACCTTGACAGCAAGTTTTAATGCTGATTGCACTGTCATGTCATCTTCCTTATATTCTTGATTGAGCATAGACACAGCAGCCTTAAAAAAGAATTATGGTCTGTTACCATTACCAGAGACATTCGTCACAAGTCATATTCAACTTACTTGGCTGTTGTGCCCGATGCAGGTAGCTTTCCAACCACCGTAATTACCACTCGGATCAGATTGATACAACTGGAACCCATGATGTTTGTCCCATCCCATATACAAGACAGATATTCCAAACGGTCGAAGGCCACCGAATTGAGTATACGCTTGTTTTATATCGCATAGGTTCACTACAAGTTGTTCAACAGGGATAGGCTCTTGATACTGGATAGTGTACCTGTGAATTTTTTGTGCCCAGTCAAGACCTTCTTATTAGTAGTCAAAGCCTGGTACCGTAACATAAATTACTTTAAATGGTATATTTATCTTTCAACCTTCAACTTTTTTGTGGTACGAAGTGGCCGGATATTCGGCAGGTCTATAAAACAGTAACTGGTACGACAATCGCATACCTTTGAGCAATTACTCTCAATTCATTGGTGAGAACATTAGCATCTGAGGTAATTCCTGCCACACTGCACACAATGTTTTCGTTGAGTTTGTAAATCTTGTCAGATTCAAATACTTCGTCAAGTAACTTATGGATATTTCTCTTCTCTGCTGCTAGAAGTATACCGTCCTTCCCAAGAATACCAAGACATGTTCCTATGATTTATGAATATTGAGAATAGAGACTGGGGATTATGGTAACAATTTTACAACAAATTTTATCCATTTACCTGCATGCCCAATCGCTTCCATAGCGTATTCTACTTGATATAAACGGCCTTCCGGCGAAAATATTGTAGTTCCAGAATCATATCTTCGTGACATTGTGACCAAAGTTGGCTAAATCGCTAATCTTTATAGCCACGCTCCTTGCAAATTTCAGATTACGGTACCAACTTTTCTAAGGCAGGACAGGAGCACGCAAACGCAAACAATATTTCCCAAATATGATGAGTAATGTAAAACCACTCAAGCATATGATGATAAGAGAAATCGGCGTTGATTTCTAACTAGACTTTCTATAACTTTCTAGAAGCGTTGTCCAGTCTAAAATTCGTGAATTTTTGGAGTCCGTTCCTCCATCAAAGAAATATGGTGATTCTTACATCATCACGATGAAATATTTTCGTCGATTGGTCAGCAAGCGTCTGCGATCTAGGTTATACGTAATTTAATTGGATTTATCAATATCTCTTTAGCTACAAGATTTTATATTATTGAATGTAAATCCTTTTCTTACAATATTTTTTTAACCGAATCAACCATCTCTGCGAGCCATATTTACTTTCGTCACGGTCAAATAATTCGTGCACTTTCAGAATTTTTATTTTTTGTTTACCGGTGGATTATTTTTGTCTACCGGACGACTTGTGTTATTCTGAGAGACTTTGGTTTTGTATATCCCAGCTTTGGCGGTGAACAAAGTCAAAGTCAATTTTATATTCACTTTGGCGGTTACTAGCCACATTTTAGTAGGACATTAATTCGACAGATTTTCAGGATGGAGATGTAGTGAGTTAATTGTGAACGTTAAGTCACTTACAGCAGAGTAAGTTTCGTAGGACGATGAATGTTTGAGGTCGAATGACGGCATCTGGAGAAAATGCTACAAATTACAGAACCAATCAATTTTTATAGTTTGCCTGCAGCTTGTAGTAAAGTTTTGAAGTCTCCCTAACTGAAAATTGGGGTTGGATGGTAAAAGATCAACAATGATCGAGGCATATTATGACTGACGGTAGTGAAGAAGAGCATCCAATAAAGGTAACCAAGTATTCTAATTCAACCATCTATATTTTATTTGATTGCAGTGATATTGTGTTTAGAGTTCTTCCAAAACAGCACAACAAGTAGATAGAAAAAAACAGAAGGCTGTTAAATCTAAGAAAATCCCAAAGACATTATTTTCATATTCGAATTCTAAACCTGAAGCAGAATCAAACCTGTCTGAATCAGAAAAAATTTCCACTAGGAAGCACAAAAAGTCATCTTCTAACGTTACGTTGCTTCCGAATATCTCTGAATTGAAGTTTACCAAACAAAGAAAGAGGTAAGCCTGTTAAATTTGTACTGTTTCGTTGGTATCACAGAATATATATATTAGAATCTCTTGTTCGGTAGTTTTCATCCTTTTAAAAAAAAATGTTCTCCAGTCGCTAGCGAGTCTCCTAAAAATTTACACAAAGCAACACGTCACTGGATTTTTATCGTATCAATGTCCCAGTTTCATTTTCTTTTCCACTTTCAATTCTTCAGTGTTTAGTTCGTTTTAGGCAGGATATTGTGAATTGTGTCGATTTCTAACTATGGGCTTTATGATGGCAATGAAAAAGCCATTCTTTTGTTGCAGATTACCGGGAAGTTACGTTCAATTAGCACCGTTATTTATACAACCATCGTCTATCAACACTGGGAAGAGTAAAGGATTAAAAACACTTAGTAAGGTATTGGTCAAATTTGAAGTGATGATTCATTTTTATCGCTTGTGATAGTCTCCAAGTTTCTGCAGTTGATAATCTACCATTGACCCTTGATTGTATAAGTTTTTGTGTTGCTGTAATATGATTTTACCAGGTGGCCTACTCATCGTTGTCATACGTTTAGGACTGTGCAAAGGTTTTTCAGAAGATCATACCAGATTTTGATCCAACCAAAATAGTCACATCTATTCGTCCTTCCAAGAGATTTTTGAGTGGAGCAGTCAGACAATCACGTCTACTCGCAGCTCCTAAGCGAAAGAACAAAGCTCCCAATAGTTCCAGCCCTCCTACATCTTCCACTGTACACAAGAAAAACAGAAGGTACCGTATGTTGCATACGTCTACGGGCTAGTTTCAAGCCTACTGTACCATTTATTTGATTCATTCTTTGGCTTACATACGGGGTTACCACGGTGTATTGTGATCCGCATACTATTAAGGCAGAGATTAGATGCCAGAGATGTCCTTTCTGATACAGTAGACCTCCCCATTTTCCTGCTCTCGGTACTGAGACTGAACCTGGACATCGCTGCGCTGGTACCAGCATTGAAGCCAGTACTCTCACATAGGGATAGGACAAAATTCGAGAATTGGCTAGTATGGAATTTCAAATTGTATTGTTATACTGTCATTACTGTGTACTCGACTGTATTTTCGACTTTTCGCAAACAAGCCAATTGTGACAGAAATAAAGACAGGGCATCACCAAGCCAAGAATTCCGTGACAGACGTCCTGACGTTGTTCAGTTATATCAAAATGAGGTTCTTCAGTGCTGCAGAAAGACGCCGCCTTTTTTGAAGTATTGGAATCAGCATTGCAAGTTCAAATCTCATCGTCTTTCATCTAAATCATCAAGGCTCTCTGTGGTTTGTGTGCCATATTCAAACAAAGACCAACTGAAATCAAGCTCTGGATTATCTCTGGCCGCATCAAGCAGTGTTTTGAGCATTTGGTAAGGACCACAGTGGGCAAATTGCATTATTCGTAAATTCAATCGAATCACTGATTTTCTTTCTTTTTCTCGTATGTAGGCCTACAAGATGATTAAATATTGGCTGTTGGCCCAGCATTTGGTCCCCATTGTTGTGACCCTAATGTGGTAGTGGATGGAGCTTAAAAATTAGCATAAACAAGAAAATCCACAAACACTAGGTAGCGCTAAAGATACCAAATTACAAATTGCCTTTGATTCAAATGTTTTGTAATATTCTATTCTATATGCCTAAGATTCCTCCATTTGAAATGTAATATAATAATTCAAAATTTGTAATTTGTAATTTAATTTTTCATTCTAAGTGTCAAAATTTTAGTGAGCACGCTCCAAAGACTGGAAACTCATTCTCAAAGTGCAACACGATTTCAGGATTTACGGCTTTTGATTTATCAAATCTTCCGATTGATTTGACTAAAATCTGCAGTCAGTACGTTCAAAGTACTAGCACCGCTCAATCGTTTCAACGCAAAAGGACTTGCACCGGTGAAACAAAGAATATCATTACTTCATTGAGGAAAGCAATGAATTCGAAGCCTACTCGAAAAATTGGCTGTGAGTATTTATTTGAGTGATAGGACAGAATACGGCTTAGCATAAATTCTTTTTGAGTGAGAGACTGGATGTAATGCCAAATCATCTGAGCTGAGACTGGGACTAGCTTCCCACCTATGCTTAATGATCACTATATATTTATTTTCTAGCTAAGAATGCCCAGAGTGTGCTACAGCATCAACCAAGACGTGGACGTCCTCACGCTGGCAAGAACACATCATCCAGTTTCATTTTACCTTATGGAATTGAAAACCAAATGCAGCAATCATCCTCACATGCAATTCCAAGTTCGGTGAGTTTAAAATGTTGACAAAAAGTTTTATCACTAGTTGTCGCTAAAGAGATCTTTGTGCATAAGACTCAAAGAAGTAGGGAATCTACCACTCTAGCTTAGGTAGTCTTTTCTTTGGAACTGACTGCTCATTGTCAGGTTGTTCAAACGATTCACCCGTGATAATGATGTCACTGGCCGTTATCTGACTTGTCAAAATAATTCGCGGGATGCCTGGATGCCTTCCAAAAATATCGGCAATTTCTGGGGAAAAAGAACTCGGTTCAATCCTAATCAACATTGTAAATGCTGAGGCTTGAAATAGGCATTTCTAGCGAAAGTATTGTCTGCAATGCTTTTTCTTGTAGTACCACATCCATGCAACTCTGTGTAACTGTATGACAACATTTTGTAGTCAGCCGCACCAGTACAGCTAATGAGCTTTACGGTTCTTATTCGTGAACAGATTTAGAAAACCCATTACCACTTAACAATTGTCTCATCACTCTATGACTAATTGTTGGTTTAGTTGTTTATTCTGTCTCATAATAACATCTATGTGGGCCTTGGAATCAATGCCAGATGGCGTTTTTCGCCATTTGAGATATATTTTCTTTCTATACGTATCCATATTGCCATAATAGAAATTTATCAACACTACTCTGTATCGTCGGGTTCTTTCATTGCATTGTTTGTTTGAGAGAATATTGAAAAGGCCGCGGTACAATGGTCATCATTTTCACTAGTCTTTCATTCAATGCGATCTCATGGTTTAGTGTTCCCTTTTAGCTTCGATCAAGCAGCGACAGGCTTTTTATTTGGTATAATTATTGATGAGATTAGTCTATAGGGATCACGCATAGATATTGCTAATTGCTCTCTTGACCTGCGTTTGAAATTTTATACCGGTGAATTATTACTTGTAGTCATAGTGTAGAGCGGCTCTTCTTATGGTTACGGTTGGCTTATTATATTGTGTTTCAAGGACCGCCCAAATAGTGTTCCATATCTTTATGCTGTGGTGCAGCAGTGTTTATACTACATTGACTGGAGAATTTGGTGTGTGATGAAAAGTTTAGGAAGTTAATATTGAGCTTGGTAAAAACATCCTATTCAACTGTAAGTCTAAAGAAGTTTGCTTAGTATCATTATTTCAGGTGGCCTAGCCCTTTTGCAGAAGTTTTGAGATGTCTTGATGGTATAAGATCAACATTTGACTTCAGCTTAACGCGGTTAGGTCAAGTCATTAATGCCGAGTACTATGCTGTGTTTGATCTGTTCGTGTAAGCTCAAATTAAGAGCTTGTTCAGTCGGTTCGCTTATTTACAAATTATATGTTAATGTATCCAGTAGCATAAGCTGCATAAGTAAGGTTTGACTTAGATAACGTCTGTTTTTAAGTAGTAAGACTTACTTAATGAGTGGTAGTGGATGTTCCGTGAATATGGGGCGATTCAGGAGTCTGGAAATAAACGTCAAGATACCGCTGCCTCTGGTGAAGGCAAGCATTCAAGTTCCGGTAATAGTCAAATTTTTATATTTCTGGTCTATGTAACTTCTAGTTGTTTTCTAGTAGGTCAAATTTTTGTTTTAGCTTCTGCTTGATTGAATCATTAAGCTTGGCCGTTTCACAATGGAGAGCTCTTGGGTGATGTTAGCCCATGTTCCCAACCGTAACATTGTAGTGAATAAAAGAGCATTGATAGGAAACTTCATGAATCCACTTTCTATGTTAAAATTGTGAACACTCTTTGACTTTCTTGTATTATAGTCAAGACACAATTATTTTCCCTGTCGCGCTCAATTGTACTACATAGCTGGCTAAAATGCACCCACATCTACTGTATTTGCCACCACGAGTTCAGGAAATTCCCCTACTTAGCTGTATCCTATTGTGCTGTAATGATGTTGGCACCTGGCAGCAACAGTTGTTGTATGATTATGTTATAGGCTATTTATTCTGTGCGTGCCAATTTAGTTGATAGCATTTTACTGTGATGGACCTTTTTTCAGACTTCATTTCATGGAGGTCCACTAGATAGCCTCCAGTTGATGAGTGAAAATCATCACCGAACGATACGGCAACAATCAGTTTCAACAAACAACCAAAGGTTACAAAGGAAATTTTTGGATCGCCAAAAGTTTAAAATGCTCAGTGAGTACCGGTACCGGTATTGGTCATGTCAGTTTATGAAGTTGCTTGTAACAAATCAAATTTTAAATAAAAATTAAATTTTAGAACCTTTGACCACACACAAGAACCAAAGCAGTTTTCCAAAGTTTTATGAAATGTCGCCATCAGAATTGTGAGTATCATCATATCTCGTTTTTGATTGAGTTCAAGTTTGCTGCTATAAATTTCATTATAAACCGTTGCCCATGCTTTTGTGGGCTGCTTTGTGGTGCTACTGTATTTGTAGTAGCAAATTGTTTATTAATCCTTCACCGTCAGCTCTGCATTGATTACTATATATACAGTATATATATATATACAGACAATACAGTACAGTAACTCGCCTAAAATCTACGACGGGCCAGGCGATCACAGCGTATACAGGCAGTAGCCGTACCAAGTATTTTTAATAACGAATTTTGTTTCCAAATATGCCGGTAGGTGGATTCAATGAGATTGGTATGCATTCGGTGCTTGCCCTTTTCAATTCGTTTATCCCGCCTAGTGCAACGCGAGTTATTTAGGGGCGATAACGCCAAACGTGTTGGGGTGCGTTAATTAATGCCGCATATATGGATTCAATTCCAATCTGTAGCTTTTGGCACGTGACTCCGATTGCTTTGGGGCTTATGATTGTGTCAACATCCCCCGGCAAGTGTTGGTCACGTCCTCAACTCGCCTGGGCTTTTCGTAATACATTACATTATTTGTTTTACCGTCCAATGTTATTGTTGCATCAGATCTCTGTTCTAGTATTAGACGACGAATCACTCGTTGGTTAAACACTGTAGCTGAAGGATCTCTAAGAGTAGAGTGCTCACGGGTGCTCCTATTGATATTTTAGAAGGAATATTCCGGGTCGTCCACAGTGTAGCACCGGCAACAGGCAGCGCGTACGACGCGTAGTATTTTATAAGGAGTGGGCCGACTAACACATCCGGTTCCTACTAGGTACGAATCTGGAGCTAATAGTTGTGTGCAGAAATCAGTGCGCATGCCATTCCACTTAGCGTTTTGCGATCGCATAGCTCAAAGCAGTCCTGGCCTACTTCATTGTCAAGTTATAGGATAGGAGAATGGCCTCGTTTTCCGATAAGATTTAGAGGAATGATGGTTTATTTTCATATGTACTACCAATCGAAAGTGCTTGGACGGGTGTGTGAAGGAGAGGAACAGGAAGGTCATCGAGTGGTCGCCAATTTCGGTATGTCAGTAGCGATTTGTAGACAGTTGACCGTGATATTGGCCATCGTGACGTTGAAGGTTGAGTTACTCAGTAGACAGATCTCACGATTTCGTATTTATGTGTTTTATGTCTATTAGCGCGGTTGCCTATGGATTTTGCGTACCGCCCCGCGTGCGTCACCAATTCATCATTTATAATGGATCCCAGCGGTATGTCCTTGAGGTGGTCAAATTACATGCCCTGTTGTAGTTACTGTGCGGTAGGTCGTGGATCGGCAATATTAATATGACACATTACGCGCCCGGTATTATTGGAAGACGTGTCACGTGTTGGTACATCCCACCAAAACAATGAACGCATCTTTAAACGTTTGTACATAACTGCTGCCATTTTCAGTTGTACCAAAACTGACTTACGTATCATCAATGTAAGGTCGGAAGGTGCGACATCCGGAGCGATTCATTTGAAAGTCAGGTTTCTCACCTTAGCGTGGCGGTTATTATTAGCAGCGAGTATAATATGAGGTCGTCTGGTTGTCGAGGAGCCTACTGAAGATTCCTTTACAAGCGCACGGTAGTTAGAAATATGACATTGTTACGTTACCTATACTAGCGCCGGCTTATTTTAGTAATATCAGGTAGACAATGCCATTTTGTAGCTTGAAAATTTTGGTGACGGGAAATTTTCGAAAGACGTGATCGGAAGGAATTCATTTCCGGCGTGGTTTGGTACATTTCAGGTGCTGTTTTTAATCACCGGAAGAGCCGAACGTCAGTCACTTTGTTTGAAATATACTTGCAAATGTGGTTAATGTCATCCCTATTCGTGCTAGTAGTCAGAGGTAAAGAGATGGGTAGGTTTATTTCATCTCACCAATGAAATGATGATAAGATAAGTATCCGTGAGTGGCTAGTCACACTACGTGAATCTCGAGACTCGTTATTAACTAATTAGTCTTTTCTGAGCTGCTTAGTTACCGTATGTAAGGAGTTTTTAGCAGCAGACTTTGCCTGCGTATTTCTGATAAATATTGTATGCGGCGCCGATAAGTGGATTAGTGACATTGCTATCATGGTGATACATTGTAGCGGACTAGTCATGAGTTTTATAATTACTTAATCTAGTTCTACTGTCTATTCCTCTTCTGAAAAATATTATCATTAATCAAGAAGATCATAAAAACCATTATATACACAGCGTGAATGTACCTTCTTCATTTTTCTTGCTGGTTTGATTTAACCATTCATTCATCATGAGACTAGACCCTCTATCAACTTGACAAATTGGATCGTATTACAAGGCCTTTGTCGGGAATTGAGCCTTTCAGTTATACACAAAGTAGAGTCTTGTAATTCTAGTACCCACTCGATGGTCTAATCAATGTGAAAGTGGTCATAGTATTCATCAACGATTTAGCTCATAGCTTCATCTTATGTGATGAACTCTAGCTTAAATAGCATAAGCAGTACAGATCTTAGGATTAAAAGTTGAGGCCTCCTCAAGTGATCACGACATAAATTTAACCAAAATGGAGGTCATTCTGTAAATACAATTATTTACTTTTTACTGACGTATGGACAAAGTAAAGACAAGTTAAGAGTGTTGCTCAAAGGTGTTGTATGCTTCAAAAAGCATTTAGGTCATTTTGTAGTTCTAGAATTAATGTCAGGATTATGGAACCGGTAATGATTCGGAATTGCTGTAAAATGTAATTTAATTTCTGTTATCCTTTGGGCATATTGCTTTAATAAGTTCAGAATACTCGAGATATGAAAGTCATGGTGTCAGGTGAAATGGCTGGGATTAAGCAAGCTGGTCACGAAGTACAACAGCTGACCGATTTAATGGAACGATACCATAGTTTGAGTAAACTGTATGAGACCAAGCCAAAGGGATCTATAAGGAAGGAAAAGACTTTCGTTGAGAGTTCGTCTGAATTTCGAAAAGAACAAGTTTTCTTAGACAAAGTTCTGCATAGTAAAAGGAACGCAATTCCCAAACCAATGCCACCTGCAGTGCAAAGAAAAGGCAGAAAATTAAGCTTGTCGTCAAGTCGAGAAAACGGCAAAAACTCAGGGAAGGCAAGTAAAAAACAGGGAAAAGAATTGACTGCAAAACTTCACAGTGGAAAAGATATTGGTGTTAAAGTATATCGACTCAAAGACTCCACATCTGAAGAACATGCGAAGCAATCAGTCCCAATGTCTGAAGATGATGTCAAATACTCGTTCCATCAACCGCCGCAAATTGCTATCACCTCAGAAGCTACTTTGTATCACAAGGCATTAACCTCTTCTAGAAAATATGTCAATTTGAGCAACCGAAACCATACAATAAACCTCCACCATAGAGACTCAGGCAGTGGGAAATCTGATGGTCTCTACAGATTAAATAGAGCAAATACGATATCAGATTATAAATTTGAAAGTCCTAAAATACAAAAGGACTTTGAAGCGAATCGAAATGGATATAGCAATGGTATGTTTGCTGAAGGCAATTCTGATATATTTGCCTTGGATATTTCTGGGACTATTGAATTGAATGGAAGAGACCCTGTTTCTAAGGAGATTCCTAAAAAGAGTAACGGCCAAAGGAATTTTCATTCGAAAACGAAAAAGAATGCAATTACTAGGACTTCTTTAAGGCCCCTTGTGACAGGGTCGACTCCAGTTCTTTCTAAGATACCTGAAGGAAGCACGTCTAGAAATAATGCAGAAGAAATATTTGAAAGAAATTTGAAAAAAGCAACGGAAAAAATCATTGATGATGATTTTATCATCAACAATGTTGCAGGGAATATTGCGTCATTTCTGAAAATGCCAAAATTTGTACGTTCAAATGAAGAAATCGATGCTGCTCATAGTTACATGCAAAGTGGTAGAATACTGCAAGAACGTGGACAGAATCTTTCAGCTACTAGTTATTATATATCTATGCATCCACATGTTGGATCACTGAGTGTTTCTGATCAATTAGGTTATTCACCAGATTCCAGGATTTTGGTTGGAAATGAGCTCTTAGGACGTCCACCAACTCCAGGTAATACTCATCTATCGAAAAAGACACCGTTTTCTTCACCAATGAACGGAAATACATCTCCGCAATCTCCTTTGCCAAAAATTATGGAGTCGTCAAGGTCATTCCCAGTCGCTACCCTTCAGAAAGAGTCCAATTCAAAATCGAAGGGCACTGATTCGAAAAAGCAACAGCGTAAACAATTGGCCAGAAGCAAAGGAAAAATTCGCAAGTTGACGTTGAAAGATCCTAATTTAGAAACGTGTGTGCAAGGGCACTCGCTGACTCAAGGATTGAATGGGGAAGGTAGTGCAGAATCACCTGTGTGTGAAATCGATAATGAACTTGAAGAAACGAAGACGAAAGTTTGCAGAGAAAAAAGCAAAAGTGGTGGCAGCAGCAAAAAAGGCAGTGGAAAAAAAATGATTGAATATACCCAGCCAATTTTTGACGTTTGTGAAAGTTTTGTCATTAGATCAAAACAACCAACACACCAAAAATTATCACACAATTCTCCAGATATGCATGAAGCACATATGAGCAAGCAATTAGGCAAACCAAAGAAGCTTTCACCACTAACTAAATTGAATACAGAAATGAGGAGAAGTAAATTTATTTTAGCAAGAACTGAGAAAAATCAGAACGACTTACACCATGGTGACGTTCGATTGGTGTCCGACCCTGTATCGTTTTCAGTCAGGCATCCATCGTATGTGTCGAGTTATGCTCATGAAGAGGTAAGGAAAAGTCTGCCTAAACCGTCTAGAAACGTTCTTCTTGGTAAGGGGAAAGAAACTGATCGCTTCGAAGATGAAACCGATGATGCAGTGGTGGTATTTTATCATCATGAAAATCCTACTCGCAAGTCATCTCATGTTGAACCCATGTCGAATCATAACGCTGTAGTCAATGGAGCAATACCTGAATTAGATGAATTAAATCTATTAGAAGACTCGGTGATAGAAAAGACAATAAAAACAAAGAAACTGGAAAAGTCAGAGTTTGGAAATTTTGTCGAAGCATCCAAGAAACGGAAAACTGCGTTGTATGATGGAGGCATCAATGACAATATGCCAAGGCAGAGCAAAATTGCACTTACTAGATTGGAACGACTACAAAATGACCGGGCTACATTTCTACGCTTAGTGGAGCAGGAGTTTCTGAAAGACCCCGATCATGTGACTCATCAGTCGGTTGCAAGTTTTGTCGACATTAAACGAGAATTGCATCCACCATCTCTATCCTCAATGTGGAAGAAATTTGCTAGTAACGAGATTGCCCAAAAACCAGCGTCGTATGCTATGTTCTCTTCGCAATATCCAGTCAAACATGATGGAGCAGAAGAGAAAAGGGTTAAAATCGAAAATACTGAAACTCAAGTCAGCAAAAATAAACAAATGGCTTTCAGACTGAATTACGTCTTACCATCTAGTCCTAGTAGAAGATACACTTTTCCATTCGGACTTCCCATAAAGCCGCTGATAAAACCTGTCAAATCAGTGTCTTCAGGAAGCGACTGTTCTGGCACGAAGTCTTTGTCAATAACAGAGTTGAACTTAGAGATAAGTCAGGACGATTGTCATAAGCATTTCTTCATGCCGAATCTTGATCGTAGTGTGAAGTCACTAAAACCAAAGCACTCTTCTGACAATGAGGCTGAAGAACCAGATGCAATTCATTCCACCTTGCTTACCCTCCCTGAAATTCAAAGATCTCAATTTCTTTCTGGTGTTAGTCAGGACCAATGGGTCAACGATAAGAATTCTGACGTATATGGTTATATAGACCCTAAGTAAGTTGATAAAAATGTATATCTTTAATATTTGGGCCACAGGGGTGAACCATGTCATGATTTGAAATTTCTTAGGTGATAGACCAGCCCACTTGTTCTCGACTATGTCAATGTGGTGTCAACTTCTTTTCCAGCTCTGCTGCGATACTGCCAGATTCCAGTGCCACATATAGATTTGCACATGACGTTTCCTTCGATGAGGGATCAAGGTACAGAACCACAGACCTTCACAGTGGATTCAAGGCGAATGCATCAGATCATGGGTTAAACGGATTGTCTCGTCAGTTTACATCTGCAATAGCCATGAGACACAACGATAATGGGTGAGTTACTGTGAATGAAATTGTAATTTTACTGAATCGAGATGGGTGTGTTTTGTGTTTCAGGCGACTTGATTTAAGGATATCTGGCCGCGAACACTCCTCAAATGGCAACCATAGTACTGCAAAAGATGCTGCTTCTTTGTCCATGGTCAAGACAGATGATAAATGTTAGTATTGATTATTTCTTGCAGCTGAGTACGACACAATGGGTACCTTCTGTCAGAATATGATAATCATGTTCAAAATACCTTCATGCCTGTCTAAAGATGTAAAAATTGTTACCAGGAACAAGGTCTTTTTTACAGAGTGACTTTACTCTTTGACTCGAGTCTCATCATCAAAATTTGCTAGTCTAACTCAGCTCAACAAGATTGAATTAGCCAGTATTTTGCCAAGTTAACTATGAATAAAGTTTTGGCCTGCTTGTGTAATGAGTGCACTTAGTAACAAATTTGCTGCTAAGCATATTTCTTTAGTCTGTGTGAAATTGTTAGTCTTTTTGAATAATAATGTTGTCATTTGTACAGGTGAATTGCCGCCAACGTTATCACCTACCTCGCCAAGCATGTCAGCAGCAATAGCTGCATCAACGTCAAATTCATCATTTATGCCACCGCCAAGTGCATCTCGGCCGAATGTGTCATCATCTAATTCTGCACCTTCCAATAATATAACGTTTAGACTCCACAAAGAAAAGCAAAACTGGAACAGTCGCCTAGGAGGTAAGAAACAAATGGTCGAAAATTACTTACATATTAGTTGTGCGACTGTAGTGGTGTGAGACTAGAATGTAATCCAACTCATTATCGTCACTTACTGTACATTGGAGTGCAGCAAAATTGGACAAAATTGAAAGTTTTGTAGAATTTGAATCCTAGTGAGTTGAGTCAAGCTCAGCAACTGAATAAGCTCAAGAATGCGTTAGTTAAACTTGAAGCTGTGCTATTTTAATGTTGCTTTAATTTTCTTGTCCTGCTAATGAAAACTCATCCTTGTTAAAGATTTATCTGTCAATGGTGGCGGTTATTCTCATTCCTTACAAGGACCGAATACCGATCCTAAAGGCGACATTGAACCCGTCTTGAGAATGAATATGACGTCAGCTATTCAAAGAAATCTACAGACTAGAGAAAGAGCCTTGGCCGCTGCTCCAAAGTAAGTTTATACAGCTGCCTAATATCCTTTGACGTTGCAACGAAACGATTTAATCTTGCAGATCTAGAATATCCAGTCGGTACAGCAACAAAAATGGGAGCGCTGGCTCTGAACCTAACTATGCTGTAAGTATCATGTTGTAGTAGTTTCATAATGTGGAGGGCGTACAAGTGTAGGCACTGACAAACCTCTCTCTCTCTCTCTCTTCCCTTCAAAGTAGTGAGACTGGACGGAGGTTGAGATGAATTTTGTGGTATTATAAGCAAACCTAAATGTACATGTGTGACAGGCTGTTACTGTATTGTGCAAAAATGTAATTTGCTGCTGTGCTCTGACTTGCCTATATGCGTAATTAATGACGACTTCAAAGCTCTTAGATCTATTGTTGGCTCTGCGAACTAGCCTCTCGTATCTTTTTAATACGACGATAGGATATTTTAAAGTGTTCGCCAAATTCTCACCTCAGGTGCAAACTGTCAATACAAAAGATTGTTTCATTTCAGGACCCGTGCATAGCAGCGCAGCCCTCCTATCAACAGCGCCTCATGGACTTGAGTTTATTAGAAAGTGAGACTGTTAAATATGAAAGAAATCGCAAGTTAAAGCGGAAAAAGAACCAGGATAAAGATACCTGACCAGCTTCTTCAACCATCTAGCAATTTGTATGATGAGATTCATCACTGTATTGTCTTTCTTCGTGTCGGTTCGTGTTCGTTCCTTTTTATTGCTGCATTCTAGTCAAATTCTGAGTTTGTTTTGTACAAATGATTTTATTTGCAAGCTGCTTCAACGTTTCAAGAACTAGACCATTATCTAATGTTTCTACTTCCTCGTCGTAAACTACACCATGGGGTGCTATGAGCGGAACTGTGACATAATATTGTAGGCTAGTCTGCACAAATATAAAATTGGAATATTCTGGTGACTGTCACTGTAACCTCAAACTCACTGTGGGATCTCAATGGTGTGTGTCTTACTCATATTTCTTGCACGTACTATGTATCTTCGATTTCCGCGTATGTTTCTTAATTGCTTTATAAGAGTTTCACATCTCCCGTACCACACGTAATACATGGTATTTTATTTGTCTTGGGCTTCCTACAACTAGGATTACCTAGGTAGTCTACAGCCGGCCAGGAATACCATGCGCTTGCTTATTGATATTATCACGGTTTGTGATATTATCTCCGTATGAAAATTATAAGAGCGCTCTAGCGTGTCGGATGGTGAGAGTATCGAAAATGATTATTTCTAATAAATTATTATCGATTATAATAGATAGTCGACCTTTTCCCAGGGATTTTAGAAATCCCTGCCTTTTCGCAGTAGCGGAAGCGAACAAAGTAGGCTACCTCTAATGTCAGCGGTCTGCGTTTTAATTGGTTACGGCTGCAAACGAATCAGATTCGAAACAGTGTACTGGAATATGCGACGAAACAAGGATAAAGAGCGTATGCAATTTATAGGTCTATGCTTAGATTAGATTAGATTAGATTAGATGCTTAGATTAGGTCTATGCTGCCACCTTGAGTAACCCATCGAAACGTTTTGAGGTGTTTGATAACATAATGTTTCAAGGACCGTCGTTTTAGATAATTCAAAAAGTATTAGTACGAAAAAAATTATTGTGGGAAGGATATTTGCGATCGTGTACATTGCTATAAATACCCAGTTTTATCTTAACCCGGTATACAGTCCGCTATTGCGATAACATTCCCACGATCAAATTTGCTGTTTGTGATTGGATGTTTCGTTTCTGTTTTCCGGGTTCACATGGTTGACACACCCATGCCTCCAATGGTGCCTTTTGAAATTTGTGTATCAGGGCAACAAGATGTTTCGTGGCTGGGGGCAAGGGAGAGAATATTGGGTGAAGTCAGATTGCTTCTCACTCTCTGGTTCATACATGTCTAACATTTTGTCTAAGATAAATAATGGTATTATATTAGGAAATCAGGGATGCTAGGCTTGGAATTTTTTCACGGTGCCTGCCATTGCTTTGAAAATGATCGGATGAAGACATGGTGACTCTTATTCAGCAGGAGATGGATGGTGATGGACATAGGGCCAGCAAAAAGGTAAACCATCAATATCCGGTAGGATAAAATGTCCCGTTCATGTAGCATAACTATGCCAAGACTGGGTGATGTAAATTGCAAACTCTTCGTAGTTTGATTGTCCGATTTATTGCATTTTTAAAATGTAAAAGAATAAAGATGATTCCATATCCATGTGGTAGGATCTACCCTCTGGCTCCTGCAGTGTGAGACTTTGAAGTCCTCATTGTAACTGCGATGTTTGCCTTTCAGCCTGGATTATTTAAATGGATTCCTGGTCGTACTCGGAATTCTCCGCCTAATCGAAGGCCATCAAGGTTAAGAGAAACATTACCGGAAAGACGACCTTTACGATCTGTACCTTTCATTGGTCCAAATTGTAGGGTTGAACCCGAAATACTTGTCACAGAATATGTTGAAAAAGAGGCGAAGGTACGATTATGACATTTATATCTAAACTACAGGATATCCTATCTAGCCTTTAGTTGTTCTGGTTTTGCGGCCAATGACCATCCATTACACAACAAATTTTGAAGTTTGCTTTTCATTCTCTCTGCACCTGATGACAGTGCGAAACTCCGAAAGCTTGTGAATTATATTCCAATTACCTGGACAGGATGTTATCAGCTCCACTATCTATTTTTGCACCACGATGGTCGGAATATGGGAAGAAATTTATCGTTTGACTCAGTTACAAGAAATTTCGATAAAACTGTAGATGTGTTTGGAGCAAAATCGTTGAAAAAAATGAATTATAATTGCATTTGATTAAAACATCCTTTTTATGGGCAAGCGCGACATGATTAATCACCTTTGCTAATCGGTAGCCTATTGTTGTGTATTTGGAATTATTTGAATGCACTCAAGTATATTGACTGCTTGTTTGGTCCATAATGATGCGGGTTTCGTTTCTAACCATGATTACTATTTTCAGCTGTTAGGAACCATCACTAATATCGACACTGAATTTGATGCTACAAATCGAGGCTCCCTGTTGAAAATATTAGATGAACAGCAGGTAAATATATTTAGCCATATTCAAAATTCTCCAATTTAATACTGCTGTATGTCCAAGGATAGATCGTAATACTTTGCTATACAGTAGTACAGTAGTAGTGGTGAACTTTTTTACAGCAGAGTAAACTGAACATTTTTGACCTTTTATAATACACAAGTCTCCATAATTTATAAAAATGAATAATTTATGTTACTTTCAATGAAAGCTCCCTCCGGTTTCATCGGTTTGATGTTTCCAATAGGCTATGCATTTGACAGAATAAATGCTGGATTAACACCAGGGTGTTCTTAATTTGGTTCTCTAAAAAATATTGAGTACAGAATTTTCAAGGATTAGCTTTCCGCTTGGCTGATTCAAGTTGGAGACACGCTTGGTATATTTCTTTGTATGCTTTGCATGAGTTGCCAGTCTCATCTTATCATAGTAGGCAGCAGACACCACCAGATAAATATTTTTTTGCTCATTGTGATGTTGTATTACACAAAATTTACAAACTTTCATTTCGACCTTATATATTTGTTAAGGCTTTGAGGCAATTGAAAAGCCAACTTACCTATGATGATGATGTTATTATCGCGTTTTCTGTTCATAATGTCAAAATTTCATGCAGAGATGGTAAGTTAGTATTGTGTTCAGTTGAAAAAGGTTTTTCAAAATGAGGTATATTTATCCAGGTGAAAAACTCATTCAAAGGATCGTCACCCACAAGATTGCCGCTGTAGGATACGTCCGCGATGATCAACATCATATTGTTTTCATTAAATTCGGTAAGATTAATCTGTACAGATATCTAGTGTTATGACCAAGTCACTGATTTCGAGTCACAACTTAAATCATCGAGTCCAAGTCGGGTCTTTCAATATTTTATAAACCCGAGTCAAATCATGTCACTGAGACCATCAAATCATTAAGCCTTGAGTCTTTCAAATTGTATTCCAAATCACGGGTCAAGTTGAGTCAGGGCTTTATCACTGAGTGACTTAGTCATCACAACACTGCTGATATCTAGCAGTATTCCTTCAACGGAATCAGGCTTTGTTAACATCTTTAGTGATGGCACCTACAGTATGTTCTTTTTGTTTCAGCTAATGAGTTGAATCCAGATATGTGTAATCTGACCCTGCTTCATTGTGATAGCAAGGTAAGATTTAAGTCCATGCTTGAAAGTGAGTGTGTAAAAACTTAAACCAAGTAGTGTGACCTCTTACCTAATATCCAACCTTCTACGAAAGTACTTACTGCTACTGGAATCGTGGAATGATTGGCTAAATAAATATATATTATAACACTCGAAAGTTGAATTTAATTGCCGCCTTTGATGACTGGACTTAACCTGCACTAGTTTCCAGCGTTTGGACGTCAAATTTTAGGTGGGCTTACAGTTTGCAAAACAATGATTTTCTCATTTATATACAGACAATACGGTACCAGAAATTTTCAAAATTCTCGAGTTTAGGAATCGTGGAAATCATGTTATAAAATTACATGAGTGTAGGCCCTATGGTATGATCGTATGAAAACCATTATAATTACTATTACTATATATAATTTACTAATTACTTACTACTCTTGCACTCAGTAATGGTATGGTGGTTATGATATTCTAAAATTTTAACATACGATGATTCATACAGAACAACCCAACTGTGAAATAACCCTTTCCCTTTGTAATACACACAAATTGTAACGCTACTTTGATAAAACAGGCCGTCAGTCTCTCAACAAGGATAGGTACAATGATTGGTATTCTTACAGCATGTAGACCTATCGTATTTCCAAAACAACTCGATGTACCGTGGTGGGGTTTCAATCATTTCTGATTGTGAAATACAACTACTGGTATTATCCCTATATCTGATGGACTGTCTAATGCCTGTTATATCCTTATCTCTGCATTATCATGAAAAATATACCTTTTGTTTTTTATTGCCATGAGAAGTATATATTGGTGTCACCTGTTTGCATTATGGCTGCCTTGTGTATTCAAATGTGAAACTAGTGGACTTTGTAGGTAAATATATTATATATAATAGAGGCCGACCAGAGAAAAAACATCAAGTCATTCTTGAAAGTCATATTAAGAGCATGTCAAAACATTCTTACAAGTAGATGTTCACACCTCTCAGTAAATGACTTTTGATGTTCCCTTTCAGTGGCACTATACTTAAAATTCTATTTGTTCCTTGTTATGCTGTGTGTATGTCTTCTATCTGACTTTCATGAATCGTTTAACTAAGCTTGTGTGTTCGAGTGTGTTCGAGCTCAACAAGAGTGTCTTGCAACTATTAGGAGCTTTATTTGTGAATGGTATGACAAATATCATTGTAGACTTTGCGTCATAGTATTAATCCTTTGCTATATATATCGGTGTTTCCATATATGTTACTCCATACTGAAATATCGTTGTGGCTGATATAACCGTCACCACCACTGTTGTGTGTTTACAACAAAATCAAATCACGGTAGGCCTATGCTTGAGTGCTCGACTTGTCTAACCTCAAATTCAAGTTTCCTGGATAACAATTTTACTTGATCACTGTTTACTGAGTTTGAACTTGAACACTATCTTAACAACCTATTCTGAATGGCACAATATTATATATGTTTTTTTTCTTTTTAGACCGCTGCAGAAGAAGTCTGTTCGTTAGCACAGCAAATCTTCCAGTTGGTGTACACTGACTCTGCGATTGACTTTTTGAATAAATCCATCATGGTTGGTGCTAGGACTCCAAAAAATCATTCTTACAGCACTGGTTAGTTATTTAGCCACCCTTGAAATTCTCGCAACCGAAACTAATGGTAGTTTATTTACAGATGATTCAGACAAGAAAGATGTCACTGTTATGTCAGATGATAGTATCGAAAAGTAAGTCTTTCTAGAATTGACTTAATTTGGAGCGAATTGCCATCAATTGACTTAATTCCTATTGCAGACAGAATCAAAAGAGCATTGAATCACTAACTACCTCATTTACTGGTAACAAGGTCAATGTTTCGAGTGCCACTGGAACAAGCAAAATTAGTACTGGTGCTTAGTAAGTTATTTTCCATGCCATCGTTTGACAGACCATTTCTAATATTCTCATGAAGATTGCTAGCGTCTTAATTTAATATGTGGTGCTTTCAATGTACAGTGTACATATATTTGTTATTGTATTCTGTTATTTCTCAGTCCTGACATGCGCCCAGGATCAAGCTCTACATTGCCGACTATGCATCGTAACGTCAGGAAGCATAGACGATCGGGTAGTAGCGGATCTTCCGGAACGAACGGAGTTCAAGCAACAAGTTCTATCAACCTTGCAAGTCCAAAAAATTCTGATAAAAGAACCTCAGTCCACGGAGAAATGCAAATACAAGATTATCTTGGAGTGGTAAATAATGCAATTTTAATTATCTGGTGGTAATTAATTATTATACATACAGTATACTCAAATATGTTTTTAATTAAAATTTAGCTCAAGGAGCAGTTTTCTAATGTCGAAATGCGAGAGTTTGCTCAGTTACTGCAACAGTTCCGTACGGAGCAAATCAAGATTAAGGAATTTTCTGTAAAATTATTGCAATTGTATACGGACTTTAGGAAACATTTACTACTTGGTGAGTACACCTCAGTTTGATCATGACCGTTGATCCAATCGTTTAATCTGATATACAATTCTTCTTCAGGAATGAGACATTTTATCCCCAATCACAACGATTTATCCTATTTCAATAAATTTTTGAAAAAGCATAATATTGATGAATCCTTGCCGGATTCAACCATGTCAAGGTTTGTACAAGCATCTGTCTCGAATTTTCGATTCATGTCAACTCTTATGTTTTTGTAATTACTAGTTGGTGGACGGAAGCGCCGGGTCGGCCCAATCTGACACATTCAGAAACTGAAGACAGCAGTGTTTCCGCTGCTGGGAATTTTGTTGGTATGAAATATTTGTTGTGGTTCTATAGGAATGATGAACTGACAAACTTTATGTCACACTTTCTGATACCAGAAGTCGATTATTATCAATTCACTTTGCTGCACTCTGATTTTGTTGTTACTGTGTTCCAGCCATTTCATCTAGCGAATCAGAAAAGGCTTCAACGTCCATTATGTCTAATGATGATAGTGGCGAGTATAAAAACATGCAGAGTTTCGGACCGTATTCAAATGCCGCTGACTTGCCAACATTTCAGGAATTGAACAAGTCTGGAAAATCATGTGAGTGTATGAGAGCATGCTACTATGCTAACATAAATTTATAATTTTGTAGTCATACAGACACAGTATGCAATACATGTCATTGGGCCCCACTTAGCATAGGTGTCCCATGGTTGCAAATAACTGTAGTAATTTTTCAGTGACTGGGACACCCCCAAAGGAACGTTCTCATCTCATCGATGTACCTGTCATACAGGAATCCTTTTCTGCTCTTCAATTAACTCCTGTCGCTGCAGTTCCCTCAGGCTTTCAGGACACCTCAAATGATTCAGGTATAGGTGCTTTGCTAGCTAACTAGTAGTTGCCTTTGTCTATCTGATGATTGTTCTACGATTAGGCCACAGTGACCGCCAGTTATATAATCGTAGGCAATTTGACTCAACTATGGTACATTCTATTGCAGATTCTGAGGCAAACACAATTCCAAGTATAAGAAAGGTACAGTAACACTGCATGCAGAATCTGTCTTAGATATGATGATAGAACTAGATGTGTTATATATCAATGGCAATATAGTGGAGCCTACGGCGGATATCAATCTTAGACAAAGCTGTTATGGTAACAGTGAGTTAGAATCGAATTCGTAGGGACCTTTTTAGTTATCCCAGTGGTTCCAAAAGTCAGCTATTAGTTATTGTACCGGGTTTGCATCAGCTGATCAATGAATGCTGTTACCGTGAGATTTTGAGAAAACGTATTTTCAACCATTCTGAAGTTCTATGCTGAAATTTAGTCGCCCAAGTCAGATGGAAGCATAAAAGTGAAGAAAGTATCTAAGGAGCGTCGGAAGTCACTATCCCCATCGCAGAAGAAGGGGAGATCACTGCAGACCACAAGATCAGAACTATCGTCTACAATAGCGTCGGAGTGGTCACAAAATTTCAGCTTCAAAAGGAAATCGTCTGACGTAACTCCAATGCCTTCAAGTTCCAATAACCAGGTCACAAAGCCACAGAAGGAACATAGGAAGAAAAAAAAGCACAAAAAAGACTCAATCGAAGTAGCTGTTTTATAACGCTTGTCAGATGTTACTGCACTGGTACTACAAGTCCCAGTCCGATGGCGATTTGCTGATAAACCCTGACATGTCAGCGTATATTAGTGAAGTCATCATCTGTCCAGAAATACACATGCTGCGTTTTTCGTCTGCTAATTGGTATAGTTGCAACGTCCGTCCAACAATGCTTTTTATTGTTACTATGTTTTAGTCACAAGCCTCTATTGAAAAGCATTCCGGTGCTCTTCAGTTTTCTTTATAACAAACACTACTACATGATTGTATGACAATACTTTTATAAATAACAAATTTACGGTATCGTATTTAGTAGTCTTGACCTTGACTGCAGTCCTGACCCTGTCAGCATGGGCTTTGGATTGTTAGAACAGATACCGTGTGTGACTCCGTTTGCAGTGTCAGGGTATTACTCACGGACCTGTGACTTTTCAGCATTTTGAGAAATAGGCTCATTGTCGTGCAAGTACGACCTTGGCGGGGCGGGTTGTGCTGACCGCAGTCTCGAGAATATGGTTGAAACGACTGCAGACTTCCTGCGCCATCTCCTGTAAATTATGCATGAGTAATATACGTTGTCGTATTTCTGAGCAAAGCAATCACCTTGTTTTCACACTGGTACGCATGAATATCAAATGGACCGTCTGGGCTGGCTTTGATTCTGACACACTTCACAGCAAGCATGGTATTTCCAATAAGGCCGTCTTCATAAATAACTAATCTTTCTATAAGGTGGATTGGTATACGGTAGATGACCGTCTAAAAATTCAGACTGAGATTACAATAAATAGAGTACAACTGGGGTATTGTATGTCTTACATTTGTTGCATATTTGGTCAACTTGATGCCGTGTACAGTGAGTGTCATGACTGCCTCTTCGTTGACATTGAGCGGAAGCTCATTCTCTTGCTGCAAAAGACAACTGACTTATAGCGAAAAGTCGCTTTGCAAGTCTATCTACAACCACACACCTGGGCAATGTCAATCAAGTTGATTACATCTAAAGGGCCACTTCCTAGGCCGTGGACGTTTTCAATGCATCCTATGATGCGGACATGAAAATCAGCCTCATTTCGCTCGGAATAAACAACTAAGAAGAACAGAATAATATTTGAATATTATACAAAAAGGGATGAGCTGAATCATACAACACCTGCTATGCACCTGAACGAATAGATGTTAAACTACCACCTCGTTTGGAAAGTGCTTCTGGGCTAGGTAATGTGCTCGACGTTGATAAATCTTCTGTAGAGTCCAAGGACTGAAATATGAATAGCATGTGGTGAATGGATGCATGTTGTGACCGATTCTACCAAATTATGTAGTGGCATACAGCAATGTCACAATTTTTATATTAGTTGGATTTTCTCTACAATATTCTATTTCAAAAAGACAGGCGCAACTAAAATAGGGGTTACAGAAGCGAATCATGAAATTGACTCACGCACTTTGCTCTTAGAGCTTCCTTGGCTTAAAGATAATTCGCTTCCATCTCCACTAAGCTGAGCCACCCTGGACTGACGTCGAAACATAACATTCTACCAAAGAAGGGAGGTTTGCGATACATCCAACGCAAACAGAGCAACAGATGTAAGCATACGCAGCTTAGGAGTTTCCAGCAAACAATTTGGTTTGGTTTGTGACTTTGTGCTTCGCAGGTCAGCTGGAATTTTGATCGTACAGCGACATTAGTGTCTGGTCTACGAGGCGTGGCGTTTTTCGTATGGTGAAGCCGTTGTCCAATTTGCTTGATGTTAAGCTTGATGTTTCGATGGAGGGAAAAGATTGCGAAATACTCATTCTATATGAACTTTTTGAAAATGTTTCACGGCCACTACACTATATTTGTGTCATTTTCTAAAAGGACGTTTTGTTCTATTCTGGCATCTTCACCGGAACCCTTGTTCATGAGTACGCGGGAGATCATGGGCTTGTCTTGTCCAGTGGGCAAAAATCAGCAATAAAGTTCTTGGCTTCTCGCATGTGGTTCTCGCTTTTGAACAAAATGCATGACTACCCTCGAAAGGTCAGGGAGTATCACGTGACTATTGTGAGCCAATGAAATGGCGCGGGACAATGGCAATCGTTCTTGATGACGGAGAGCGTGGTCGAGTGCTTCTGTGCTGACTAAGCAAGGGTATTGAAGCCTGTTTTATTCACTGTCTGATTAGCTGAGGCGCATATGTTTCAATCAGACAATAAGCGTAGGCCAATTAGCAAAGTTTGATTATCCGTCAGCTTAGTTCCTAGGCATCATAGGTCCGTGATCTGAGTTTTCACGCCTCGTCAAGCGCGTGTGGCATTTTAGATTGGTTTCTTGTGAAGGATATATAGTTAAGTGCATTCCAGGAAAGTCGATCGTCTTAGGACATTGAATGTTAGTATCTCGTTTCACTCAGTCTTTTTTTTTAATTGTAGATTTATTAGGCCTAGGTTGAGTTGCATAAGAGCAACCAACAACTGCACGATGGCAGATTCTAGTGCAGGGGGAGGTAAAATTCGTTCACGGCGTACAGCGCCACAACGAAAACCGTATAGCAGGGGTCAAAGAAAGGTAATGCGAGTACATTTTCAATTGTTTATTACCCAACTAATTTTCAATTGCATCTTCAGTCATTTTTTACAAAAGTGTCAGATTCGGTCAAATCTATTTTAACTCCCATCACCCCTCGGTGGTTAGTGAATTTTCGCGGAAATGTAGAACCTCAAACATCGACGCAATCAGATGAGCAAGGAGCTTTATCACATACAAGTATGTAAAATACCTTTGCTTGATATGAGGCTGGGCCTATTATACGGTACCGGTACAGCAAATTTATTAATAAGACGCATGGAATTCGGAAGATAATCTAATCAGGTCATACATGTACTAAACGGAGATAATACAGACGGCACAAAATTCCTGAATCTAAACGGCAGACTTGCGAATCTCTTAAATATGTCAGAGTAGTTACTGATTAGGTTATCGCACAGTTTGTAGGGAGACTCTTGTCTGTGTCAGTGATCTAGGTCGGGATGGCGCTTCACACATGCTCACGGGGATCATGACACACAATGTGGTGTATGCTCGGAAAACACGCTGGAGCTGTATAATGCCTATGATGATTAGCCTACATTATTTGATGTCTTGCTCAGTTTTTGGGCATAGGCAAATTATGATTTCTTTTACTGTTATTCTGAGGCATATTATATACATCTTACAGTAGATATTGAATTATTGTTGCTGTTGTTCTTGAAATATCCCCTGATTCTACATAGGCCTGGAGGCACCTGTATAGCAATAAGCATAATGTACTTGGCACTCCGCATCCAGTGAATAACAGGTCTCCTAAAATGGTTGACTATTTGATCTAACACCCATGTTATTGCCTCACCATTGAAATTCTTTATAATTCAGTTGATGTCGCGACAGAAGAAAGTTCGTCACAAGACATAGAATTGGTGAATCACACTAATAACAATTTGAAGCACTCCCCACTATCTAGACCTCCGTTGAAACATTTCCAAGCCTCAACATTGCCGTCACATTGTCTCAATACCCACGATGTTCAGGTAATATATGTGTAATTTAACACTATATACTTGTATGTAGCTCAGATGTCGGCATTTTCTTACACCTATCAAATTTACTGCTCCTACAGTGTGCAGTGAATAATAATTGAGTGCTCTTCAGTATGTATGTCGTTCTTTATTCATTTTACTTGTTCTAAAATTTTACATCAAGAAAGCTTTAGTGGACCTGTTTCTATCTTGGCGATCAAATTAATGCTTTACCTTCTAGGTGTCGGAAGAGACCCGGACAAAGGAAGTTTCTTCTAGCGGCGAAGGTTTGATTAAGCATCTTGAAATGATCTCAAAACGAGCAAAGATTGACGTCGACTTACCGCTAACAAGTGATTCATCCTATTTAAGGAGGGAAATGAAAATGTTATCCACAACCGGTTAGCTAAGTTTGTAATCATCCAGGCTTCAATGAATCACCCTGTGATATAATTATGATTTAGATAATGCCTCGGTGGCATCATCCAGTGATTGCTCTTCAGTACGAATGGGCAGTCAAAGAGCGGACGGTTCAGGTAGGCTATATATGTAACTTGAATGATCTTGTGAGTTCAGTTCCGAAGTGTCTATGATGATTAGCCTACATTATCGGAAGTCACGTTCAGTTTTTGAGCAGCGACTTTCCATGACGTATAAATCTTCTGTTTATTCTGAGACCGAGGCAGTTTTATAAGTAGTTATATATATTGTAAGCTATTTGAACTCAGAAAATATTTGTTTGCATTGACAGATAGGGAATCTATTGGCAAGCATGCTTCGAGTTCCAGAGATACCTCTTTGTTGAGTCTGTCTTCGATGTCACGACAACAATCAACCACGGGAAGTAGTAAGAGGCCTAGGTTCAATCTAGCTGTGTTTGGAATGCGAACCATGGTATGAGAAATGAGCTGTTTGGCGCGACCGGACAAAGTAGATTGGTGCTGTGATTCTTCTTACAGGGGCTGCCTTCGCCGGAGCCATGCCAGAGCTCGTTTTATGATGGATCTGTTCAATACGGAGGAGCTAATGCTTCGGGAAGGTCGCCATACTTTGCTACACCGTATAAAGTCGGTTTTTATTCGTTTACATTTACTATAAGGAATTTATTTTTGACTTGGTTGTGGCTTTCAGATTCCTTCTGTAACCAAAGTTAAAGTTAGACACGTGAATTACCAAAGGACTCCAGCCAAAGTGCCTCACGTGCCGTCGCGAAGCGCGAGTCTACCCCTAGATGAATCGATGAGTTCTACGGCGAGAAAGATTTTGCACACGCTAGAAAAAATGTCAAGCCCTTTAAATGTGAGGAGAAATTTATACTTGTCTAAGAACAATGAAAGTTGAGACTTTTTGTATGTACTTTAGGATGCGAGGAAGATACCAACAATTTCTAGGACTCCGTCTTCGTACGCTGTGAGTGGCAAGGTGGTGTCTGTCATCGACGTGTGTGCACAATTATGTTCGATTATGTTTTTCAGGCTACTCGATCCAGGCGACATGGACATCGATCATCTTTACTACAGGACTCTACGGTTGAACCACCAACAACCGGATTATCAAGTCCCTCTACTGCAAAGTTGAGGCGACGGACTCACACTCCTTCCAGTAATAGCCTTCTTAAGCATAAGGAAAAGGACGTACCTTTATCAAAAGCAAACACATCCACGACGGAGACAATCATCAAGTAAAGTGAATGGTTTTGTAGCTTACAAGATTTTTGAAGTAACTTTGTATATTTTTGATATGCAGTACTAAAAAGACGGACGTTCAGACTTCGTCTACGAATTTTGTGGCACCCGACTCCAGAGCCATTGCGGCTCGGGGTCTACCGGCACCAATCGCGTCAATGTCATCATCAGGTGGGTCGTTGTTCTGATCAGGGGACCATGTGATAGGGAAGCATTGGTACTAGCAGTGTCGGTCATCCAGAATTCAAGAATCTTTCGATTCTTTTTCTTGGGCTAAGCATTTTGTGATTAGTGATTTGCAATATGTTGCAATTTGCAATACCAACTTATGTGGTTCATCTGGCATTTTTTTATATTTAGCGGAGATGGTGAGGCCGAGTAAGTCGCCGTTTGCCACACCAAACTCGTCGGGCGGCGGGAAAATGAAGTCCGGCAAGAAGTCATCAACCCATTACACCTCACTGGCGCAAGAAGATGACGGCGTAGTGGTAATTCAAACTTGCTGTCTCGTCACTCGTACTTCATATTAAGATGTAGTTGTTTAATTTTAGAGACAACCAAAGCTGCCCAGTGTCACCCTCGCCGTGTCTTCTTTGCCTTCATTCAATTTTGGTTCAAAGGAAATGACATCGACGCCGGCTGCTGCCCCTCCCGTTATTAATTCAAAGAGGATAAAGGTATGCTGATCTTGTGATCTATATACATATTATAGTAACCTGATGAATTTACCGCCCTGCTGCATTGTGTTCTTGAAACTACTTTATATATCAATTGTTTTTATGTACTTCCTCCGAAACCATGTCTATTAGGAATATTTTTTTGGTTATATTTTGTTTTTTGCCAAGACTATTTTGCTCTTCAGAGTGTGGATGACCCCAAGTTCAGCTTTGCATCGCCTATCGTCTCACTCAAAACGTCTCACTCAAAACAGCCAAGTTCGTCTGCCTCGAATACTGTGAGTTTTCTAATGCAGAAAATGCGGCTGTTTATTAACTTTGTTGTTTGTTTTAGCCAAAGTTTCAGTTCAGCTCGCCGTCTTCGAAAAGTGCAGAGAGCCAAGGTATGGTGATTGTGTTAATGTGTTGGGTATCGACTGTTGACATGGTGGTAGTTTTTCATCAACATGTGTTAGACTGTTGTGTTCATCTATGCTTCTTGTCATGCTACAATTACGCCACCAATGTTGATCCTGCAAGGGTGATCACGTTTCATCCTATTGCTGATATTTTGCTATGCTACAGTGGGTTGCCGTAACCACATTGGCCAAGGTCAACTTGGGCGTGTTGTTGCTATCACTTTTTCTGTTTTCTGTCTCTTACAGATACACATCCAGTTTCACCTTCTAAAGGTTCTGTTGCTCCAACAGAGATTTTTACACCGAGTCCCAAAGTCTTGTCCGCAGTAAAGGCGGCCGGCAAGGGGACAGCATCTCCGTTGGAAACTTCTGTTAAGCCGCAATCGAAAATTAAGACTCCAGAGCCATTGAAAATAGGAAGCGTGATGGATATTTTAGGTATTATACTGTTGAAAGTCATTATGTTGTGGATTTTGTGGTGTGCGGCTCCAGACAATAGTACAGTAGCAAAGACGACATCATAGGAATCACAAGAACCCTGCAACCTCATTCCTACCTCGATATCAAAAATCGTTCCTCTGCTTTGATCTAATAGATGAGTTCTTTCCAGGTGGGAAATCCAGTAAAGAACAAGATAATACATCAGACAGTAAAGTGGCCACAAGTAAAAATGATGAATCAGACTCTCGCAATTCGCCAAAACCGATTTCCTCGTCCACGACGTCATTGTTTAACCCACTGCCTATGCAACAGAGTGCGGGATGGGATTGTGAAATCTGCTTAGTCCCTAATGACGCTACGTGTGATACATGTGTGGCGTGCGGAACGTCTAAGCCTGGTTCATCAAAATCTGCCGTCGGATTTAATAAGATGCCTGAGCTTTCTAAGGATAAGCCTACCTATACTTTTGGACTTGGTTCAGAAAAGAAGAGCGCATCATCAACTAAAGCTGAAAATGTTTCGGGTTTCGGATTTAAAGCCGCTGCTGCAGATGGTTCATCAACAGTTGGCTTTAAATTTGGACCGGACGTTAGGTAGGCGCCTCCATTTTTTAGCCGTCGCAGTGCAGTTAAAAGTTATTACACTTGTATGTTTCAGCTCACAACCCTTACCAAAAATATCTGGTTGGGGCGATCTTATGAAGAAATCTTCTGGCGAGTGGGAATGTGAAGTTTGCATGGTTTCAAATTCGACTGAGGTCAAAAGTTGCGACGCTTGCAATAGTCCAAAACCTGGTAGGCAGTTGTCAGTGTTGTTTCTAGCCTTTGTGACGAATATGCCTTTTTCTGTTGTGAGATCTGATTACTACTCGGTGCTCACGGTACTCGAGCGCTTGTCACCATTCGAGTACCGTCAGCGTTGTCATGATGTCTTGCTATTGTATCGGAATTTATTTGAATCTAAATGTAAATCTTATTTAGGGACTAAACCAGAGTCGAACACTTCTTTCAAATTTGGTTCGAACTCGTCTGGGTTGTTTAAGTTTGGCGCTCCCACTACAAAGCAGAACAACGAGACAAAGAGTCAAACTTCAGAGATCGCCACTCAAACATCCCAATCGGTGGTTACAACGAAGCCAGCAGCAGGTTCATTGATTGTCCCTTGCATGAAAACTATTTTCTGTATTTGATCAATGTTTTGATATATTGTTTAGAAACGGCAAAGTCGAGTATCTCATTTGGTATTCCGTCAAATGCGCCTGTGCCATCTAAAATTGTGCAGTTTTCTTCTGAGTCGACTGCTAAGGTTGGTATGAAACCGAGTTTTTCATTCGGTCAAAAGATTGGACCATCACAGACCTCACAGCTGACTACTCCAAAATTAACCACGTTTACAGTTCCAGAGAAGAATGATGCAGGTAAGTGCACGACGTAATAAATTACTTTTACTAGCAAAACGTATGGTTTATCAGTGATTGCGAAGGTGACTTCGGTCCTAAGTTTTGCTTATGCTCGTCTTTCTTGGTAACATACATCTGGTTTGTAGTTGTAGAAGTGTGCTGTAGTGAACGTGCGTAATTTTTCTTCAGTTTTGGCTTCGTCACAGCCATCGAAAACACCAACTTTGCCGCAGACTAAAGGATTGCCAAAATTCAGAGTAGGCGCAAGTTTATCCCCTTCTCTGTCAGTGCAAACACTACCAGCAGTGTCAGTGCCTACTTGCGTGCCATCCGCCACATTTGGGAACGCAGGTTGTGTCTAAGATCTATTAAATATTTTAGTGTATATGTTTCGCTTAAATTTCTAATTATATTCTTAGCTTCCATTATTGCAAAGTCTGCTCCCGTGTCGGCATTTGGAATGGCTGGAGGCACCAGCTCTGGTATTCAATTGAAGCCGTCGTTTCCAGCAGCGTTCGATTCAGGTGAATAACAGTTTTGGTTGTGTTCTTTTTAAGGTTAGTCTGTGCTAACGATACAAGTTCTATTCGAGGTCCTGAAACGGAACAGAAAGCGCTGCCCACATTCTCATTCGGTGTCAAACCTGCTGGTGCTGGTGGGTGGTTAACGATGACTGTTTATTTTACTTTTACCTCATGACGTAAATTCCTTGATTCATTTTCAGCAGCGTCACAATCTCAAGATACGGTCGTTGCAAAGCCACCACAGCCTGCTTTCGCATTCGGAGCCAAGTCAGCTAGTGAGATGACATAATAATGATTGTTTTGTGAGCTGGACATTTCGTAATGTATTGTTGTTTTTGTCAGATCCACCTGCATTTGGAGCAGCGACGAGTCAAAGTGAAAGCAGCAGTAAGGTCACTAGTACGACGTCTGGATTTGGGGCGAAGGTTCCAGGACAGGACTCAGTTAACAAACCGTCTCCTTTCATGAATGCAGGTAATGTCAATCAGAGCTAATTTTGTATATTACTCTATAATGCAGTTTCTGAAATGTATTGTAGGGGCCAATTTTTCTGGTTTTGGACAGCCGTCTGGAACCGGCCAAACTACCACCAGTGAACCATCCAATCCTTTGTTTGGAGGGTTTGGTGCGACTCCTTCCATGTCGGCCTCCCAACCTACCGGTTTGTTGCGTTTTTTTTTATGTTTTCTGAGTTGTTCTACTTATGTTTTTGCGTTATTTGTGATTTAGGTGGTAGCGGAGGCATCTTTAGCTCCTCAGCAAAGCCAGCAACAGTCAATCCGTTTGGAGGTGGGGCAGGTGGCAGCTCAACCCAGCCACCACCACCAGCGAACCCAGCAACAGTCAATCCATTTGGAGGTGGGGCAGGTGGCAGCTCAACCCAGCCACCAGCAAAGCCAGCAACAGTCAATCCATTTGGAGGTGGGGCAGGTGGCAGCTCAACCCAGCCACCACCACCAGCCTTTGGTTCTACGAGTGGGTCAACATCGAATCCTTTTGGTGCAGCAGCGGCTGGCGCAAAATCGACTTTCGGCAGTCCGGCCACCAGTAATGTGTTTGGTGGCGCAAGTGCTGCGGGGCAATTGGTATTTGGACAATCGTCAGGCTCAACTAAGGATTTGCCTAAGCCAGCAGGTTTCGGTGGAAATCCGGGAAGCGGGACATCCGCATTTGGGCAGCCGTCATCGGCTGCTACTTCAAGTTTGCCTAAACCCAACTTAGGATTTGGATCAGGAACAACTAATGCGGCTTCTACAGCAGGTAAACATTCATTGCATTGTTTTATCAAATCCTTTCAACTGCTGTAAGGTGTGATGTGCTGCATCTTACTATTTTCTTGTAAATGTTTGGTCCGAAGTCAGGACCCGTGTCTGAAATGCCTCAGCGGTGTTACGATTGGCGTATTTGTACACAGGTGGTTTTTCGTTTGGGACATCCAACACACAGAGCAGCAGCGCCTTTCAATTTGGTGCGGGGGCTCCACAATCAACGACTTCTCAACCAGGTTCTGGATACAATTTTGGTTCCACAACTCAAAATAGTTCGGGTACTCATTATTTGTGTAGGTGTTGATGTCTCATTACTAACTGGCCTTGTTAGTTGCAGGCACTGGTGGTTTTGCTTTTGGTGGCAGCAACTCGGGGCCAAATAAAGGAGTTTATCAATTCGGTGCCAATCAGAGCGGTAGCAGCTCCGCGGCGCCGTCGACTGGCTTCAATTTTGGTGGCTCGGCGACGCCGTCATTCAATTTCACGTGAGAAGATTTTTTTGTCTCCGGCAATCTTGTCACCTCATCTGAAACTGTGATGCATTGTTAGGGGCGGAAATCAAAGTAGCGTCAGTCCTGCGTTTGGCTCCACATCCGCTCCTGGTCCGAACATATTTGAACCTGGCAAGTCGACTTCCTCGGGACAGCAACGTCGTGTTATCAAGACTGCTCGGAGGAAGTTGAGGAAATAATATATGCCGTGAGAGGGGTGCAAAAATGCAGACCACACTACACCTCCGGTTTCCAACATGTCACCGCAGCATCCTCGGATTCAATGGTGTGAAACTTTGGTTTTGTTGGTTACACTATTTATCCGCTGTATGGTTGTATCTTGGCGGAAACAGTGTTAGCTAATCACGTGGCATGTCTTCCTGGCAGGTTTCGTTAACAAGCCAGGGATGGCATGCCCTTATTTTAGCTTGGCGTCGCTTCAACTCGACCTGCCCCTCTCCCTAGGTTGGTCGTTGATTTCTTTTCGATGTGTGATTGGTGAGAAACGGTGTCGTGCAATAAAATAAGTAAAAGTACAATGTATAGATGAAAATGTTGAGAGTGTGGTGTGGTGAAAGTCTCATCGGTCGGTGAGTGTGTTCGCTGGCTGGTGCGAGTGTGCTGTTTGAGCTCTGCGGTTCGAGATTCTATCGTAAATTTATCCATACTGGTTGATAAGTGAAAACCAAAACGAACGCTCTATTCCTATATATTTATTTGAATTGAATAGATTTAGTGGTCTCCTACCTAACTGCCATCAGACTTTGGTACAGAATTCTATATTTTTTTATTGTGTTCCGTATGTTGTGGCGATAGCCTCCCGTCTTTAGCTAACACTGAACTTTTTCATATCCTTTTTGTATCGCTTAATTATGGTGTTATAAGCAGTTTAATGACATCACACAATCGATAATTCATCGCCTACGTATGGCACGGGCCGCGCGTTACTACCGCTCTCTATGGATTGTACTTTATCTACTAACACTGCTTCGGTTGTATAGCCGGCCTGGTCTTGTTTGTGGTCAATTATGCAGCCTCGTCGCGACTGTCCATTCACTTTTTTTTTTGGTTTAAAAAAAAACAGTACATTCGCCAATGTGAGTTGAGGGGCAAAAGTTTTATAAACTGCCAGTGACCTACTCGATCGCTCTTGAAACAATCTGATATCTGCGAAAATTCGCTCACGACCATGGTTATTGGTTATTCTGTATTCGAGGTATTTCTTTGTCCGCTTTCTGTAGACTTGATACGAAAGTGCGGCTGTGAATAAATTGAAGTATCTTTGACATGATTGTTTTTCGTCACTCCTGGAACGCTAAGTGAGGAAGAGTTGGTAAGACTACTTCATATCCACCAATGTCGGCCACGCAAACTTGGCATTTTATTACTGGCGAAGGGGCTGATTTGCTGCATTGGCATCGAAAATTTGACACGTGCAACTTCTAATTGCGCATGCTACGTCACTACGCATTATCCAACAATCGATACTGCTTTTTCATGAACGGTATGATATAATTGGACTGCGTGTCTGATGTCCGATTTACTTCGGTCATAACTACTATCAGTTGTTGCAAAAAATTTGGGGAAATATTGACCTCACCTATTTTGAATCCAGCCAAACAACATAGCCTCGACCAACACGTTGCGGCTCATTGTTCGTTAGATGGCGCCATATCTCTTCGTGCCTACTGACTAAATAGGAATGTGTGACCATGTCCGCTTAACGCGGCTGCCGCCGGGTACGTTCCTTTCGTGAACATCTCGAAATTGATGGATCGAACATTCGACTAGGTTTACTCTAATGAATATTTGTTATATTTCAGGAGTGAATTTATGGGCTATTGTATATAGTGCTCGCGCATTGCTCGAAACAGCGAGCGCTGTGAGATCTACATATCCACCAATTTTCATCAAGGCCAATATTCGCGTTTATGCGGTAATCCGAATCGGGCCCCCTTAATCAGTCGATTATCTTACCCGAACAGTATTCCAACTGCGTGTCGCAAAATTACGTCTTATCCGCGGAATACTCGCATTAGGCTACTTGTAGAAAATCGGCTTTTAGTGCCAGATATTGTGGATTACTTGATCTAGAATCTTAATATCATGTTTTCTTGCATGATATAACAAAAATTTCAGCAAACCCCACGTAATCTCATTGGCATCACCATTAAAAGCATTTAAATATAGCCTTGGACTTACTCATTTTGTGCATCACAAATCAAACACTTTCGGTGCCACGATAAGAAGCAATCAAATTTGTAAAATTTCGCGTCATCATTATGTGGGACTAGAACAGTCTATTCGTTTTCTGAAAACCATCATTTACGGTTTATGTGAACTTTTCTGAAGGTTGTTTTCCGTCGCAAAGTGTCACGCTGCGATATTGAGCTTGACACTTCGGCGTAGGTCGCAATTTGGAGCGAATTAACACTAATTATATTCGTAGACAATCATAGGTTGTTTAGGTCGAAATAGCAGCTAATTGCGCAAGTGCAGACGCCTGCGCGAATAACAACTGGATTGGCACTGTTTAGGACACCCCGGGAAATATGATAGCTGAGGTCAACTATAATATCACTGAGAGAATTCTCACGAAATCTGACGAACTGCGAAAAAGATTGACGCATTTCGAATTGAAAATGGCATCAAGACAAAATGAAAGCATGTCTTCCGATGGAGGAGATTCGATGAACAAACGCAATATGCTTACTTGAATATGCTCCGACTTCGAGGACAATTTCCCCGATGTTAGTCTAGCGAAATCTAAAATCAGTCCAAGCCGTCATTTTAATTAATTAATTAAGCCTAATCATGGCCTATGTAGTAGGCCATGGCCTAATATAGTCCTTAGCCTGTTGCTTAGTAGACTGATCCAAATTTCGGGAAATATTATTTAGTTCTAAGTTGAAAGTCTATCATAGACACCCATGGATTACGGAAACATCATTTGGTAGCCGATTATTATCATTGATATCACCGCGAACAACATTCATTATATTTATATCTCGTGTTCCATCTTTATCGAGAGGGGAAGAATTCTCGGCATCTACTTTCCATTTCAGCCAACAAGTCCGATTGCTCGGTAGATTAGTCGTAATATGTATCATGGAATGGAAACCAAAGCAAAAACGACGTCATTAAGCCGTGCTTACGCGAAATACCTCAATCTTAATAAAATCTTCAATATTCTCGAAGTCGGTCTATGTATAGTGCAATGTCGAGTGCGCTTCTCTACAGTTTTTAGCCGGCCTATAAATTAAATTCTATTTTTAATTGATGTTTTGATTTTCCAAACTCCTGAAAAACATGACGTTTGGATGGCGTGGGATTATGTTGTTATAATAATATATAGGATTACCTTAAAAAATTAAACAAAATGATCCAAAATATCATAGCATGGAAAAGTACTTTACTGGAGCGGAGACAATCCGAAGTCGGCATGCGCTAGTGAGTTGAGTTTTGCCGTTTCGAAACTGCACAAAACTTATGGAAACTATTGTAGGAGGCTGCATGAACGGCTGTAGATCAAAGGTGTAATCCCTGCATAAACCAGGGTAGCGTCGACCAATTTAAGCTCGATTTTCGCCCCGAATTCAGAATTTTCCGATCTCTTCGTTCCACGTGAACTCTACAGGAAACCAAGGTCATGCAGAAGATGCGCCGTGAGATGTGGAACATGTGTGACGCAATGTTTGCTACATTTTCCCTACCATCATCTAATTGTTCCGTATATATAGGCCTATAAACGAGAGTGACACCGAAAAACACTATAATTCGGAGAAAATAGCCTAAATAAAATACAAATATTGTCATTCTACACCGGTAGACAGCGCGATTATCGTTATTATGATAATTTTCCGTCCGGAAATTCTCATATCGTTTGTTCATTAGTTTGTCGTTAAGGGAGTCTAGCGGGTTCAAAATAGGAAGTGTTGAGGATATCGCACGCTCACATCTGCATGCATGTAAGGATTGTAAGCTCATCGCGATCGCTCATCAACAAACCTATACCAGTGAGTCAAGATACCACTGGCCTATAATAGGCTTACGCGTCACGTAAATGTAAGTCTCGTCCCAGCAATCTTGAGCGTGGAGCGACCGATGAAGTAATCCCGTAAGCCTAAACTCCTCATCATATGAAAAATTTAAAATCTGTTACCATGCATGAACTGTCAGTGTCGTATACGCAAATGAATATTGCCAAAAAATATTTCTCAATTATTTTAACCGCAGACCCTTTTAAAGCGATAAACTTGACGGGCTTGTGACCGATATCGAGAGAAGCAAACCGCCATCCCAAGTCATAGGACCATAACAAACAAGTTCACTAGAGAATGCGAGTTTGTTTGATAATAATAATGGGAAATAGGATAGTCAGGGACACGCAAAACAATTTTATTAAATTTTCCATATAATTTCTATCTGCGTGCACACTGATGTGTTTTCAAAACATCTAAAAAAGATTATGTAATGCGAATTAATATCCAAATTAATAGAATTGATTGATTAAAATTATGTCAAGCACGCAAATTTTATCTGTTCAGCCGTGACGACTCGAAAAAACAATTTTTCAACCAACAAACATGTCTGCTTTCATTTATTACATCTTCCCCATGTCGTCTCATTCGAGCTTTTATTGATCAACTTTCGTCTTCGTCGTTTCGGTTTTGAATGTGACATAATGATACTTGGGAAAGGTAGGGCCTGTATAGTGTCACCACAAATTTAACGTCCAGCCTCGGTTTATTCGGGAACAAGTTCGCATAATTTCGAGGCCCTGCCCCTTCATCGGATGAATGTCTATATTTGATTTAATCATCATTCTTCTGACAATTGGATAACTTAGGTGTAGCTGTAGTCAACGTTGATATAACTAGTCACTTATTTTTGTAACTAAGGAGATTGAAAACAGTAAACTATATGATGGTAAATGCTGACAATTAGATACCTTATAACATGAGAATTCTAGACAACCGGACTCCGTTTCGTCCAAAATTGGTCCTAGCAGTCAGAAGTATAGAAGGCATAGCATATTTTCTATTTCTTATTTAGGTACTAGCTTAATCTGTGTATGAAAAAAACCCAAGTTAAAAATGTAAGCGACGAACGACTTTTTCACGCTCCAGCTAAATTTTCAGACAGCTCACAATCTAATATCACCAATAGTAGGCCTAAACCTATGCCTTCCGCGTGTTTGCTCAACATAGTCGCCAAGACCGCCAGGCTGGCGTATAACAGCTGATCTTGAAATTCGTGACAAAATGTGACTGTGGCCGTAAATATTATTACGGTGGCCACCGTATGCTGGATCTTATGTAATCCTGATGAGTTAGTTTGGCAATCAAACTCGATTTAATCGTGTCATATTAAAGCATAGCGTGTGCGGTAATCCTGGATTAAAGGTTCATCCAAACTTCTTGATCCGTATTTCTCAATGTTAATGTATTTTGTGATTTGGTGTGGGCGACAAGAGTTCATAAGGACTGACGAAAAATATCAACTGCCAACCCATTGATCCAGATTCATAACATTAATGGCGTGGTGGCAGCAAGTAAGTAGATATTGTCAATGTCACCCTATCAGATTCCTAACCACGCCCAAAACACGTGATCAAACATATATACCGGAAACAAATCGGCCTCCCAATAGCGGCCGGCAATGCTGGTCTTATAGAATGGGTATATAGTTTGAGGTCGGCATGGTGTCTAGAAGTGCAATGCTCTCGTATTTGGTTCTACAGTGTATTGCAAGCACTGCTCTGGATCAGAATCTCGCCTTTGTTTTTGCCTATCGACAACACAACTCCGAATCGACTTACATATTACGTTATCGCTGTATGGAAATACACATAAGCAAATCAAAAGACCAGACGAAGCTTTTGAAAAATGACTTCGCGTCGCAGCAAACACGAAAGTGGTCTACTTTAATTCAGTCCATTTACAGTCACAACTTGGCTCAGGCAAGGCTGGCAGGTTTAGCATAGCATATACGGTAAATGTGACATTCTTACACTGTGAAAATACGGGTCATTACTTAACGTGTTCATAATCTCATACATTTCAACGACAAGAATACAGGCGACGTAAACATTTGTATCGCCTACTGAATATTCACACCGCTAAAGTGCTGGAATTAGTTGACACCTGTGGCAGTTTTGACTGAAGATATAGACTATCTGTTCAATGCAAAACATAAGCAACGCTGCTGTGACACCCTTTACGCGGATGTGTTAACAAAATTTAAGCCGAATTTTCAATTTACCATGAAAACAATAGCGGGTCTATAATCGTAAACAATACACAATAATTTGATAGCGAATTTATCATATCGACGAATTTCCGATTTCGTCAGCTGCGGTTTTCTTTTATCTTTGTGGCATCAAAAAACATTTGATATTGTTGACACCAATTGATTCCAATGCGTCAAACAGCCATCGCTAATGTAGCATCTACCATGCGAGATCACTGGCCGGACGTTGGTAAACAAAATAAACATATGAAAAGCACGATGATTCAGAAATGGGGCGACCTAAACTGTTCGACGAAGGCCAAAGAGCTATACTAGAACATGAGTAGTCTAGTATTATTGTCAAGTTGAATGTAAAGTGTATAGGATGAAGCAAGAGTCATGTCATGTTACATCTACAAAAGTTGATATGTTGTGGTAACCGTAAGCGTCACTATTTACGGCCGAAAATGATATTTCTCCCCTCCAGAATATTTTGAGCCGCTGTGTTTTTTCATCGTCTTCGGTTACATTTAGGTTCATTTGATATCCTAATTATTTTGATGATCAAGACTATGTTTCGTTTTGTATTGGATGGTTTTGTTGTTCTTCGTATGGTGAATGTTTTGCTCGGCTGCGACAGTCACCCATAAAGTCACAATGCTAAGAACTTACACACTATATCTTCCTGGCTATGCTTTTAATACATATTCTATCACTGAATAACTAGGCAAGAGGTCAGTGGCATTGACAAGTGGTTTATTTCACGAAGTGCGTATGGGTACTGAGTTGCGCAACATCTCCCAAATCAGCGGAATATAGCCTACCTGGTGAGGCGGTGCATGACTGTAGAACTATTCTATAGCGATTCCTACCGTGGGCCATCTAAAATTCCCTAAAAATTGAGATGTTTCTTGTTAGTAAGAGCGTCTGCTTCTCTGAAATCGCGTATTGAGCGTAAATTCGTTAATGGCGGTTTTTAAACGTCACACCACAAGAAGTGTGTTATAGACTCCCACGCGATGTCGACGTTCTGCTGAAAATAAACATGTTTTAATGGATACAGTCTGATGCACACGATCTAGCCTGACTTACCATAATCATATAGGTAGGACGAAAACAGCTGTTCATGCTTTGTCGAAATTGGAAATGTGCTACGAACGTTAAACAACATATACTGTAGCCTACATATCGCGACCTAACTCCTGACCTCAACTTGAAAACTACGCTACTCTTCTAAAATAATGATGCTATTGTACGTTGCGACGTGGCGTACCGCGTTTACGTCGCTAGAATTCCCACCACGGCCAACCCCATGCAGGCGAAGGCAGCTCATAACTGACCCATTAGACCAACATCTCAAGGGATTTTATAAGCAATTTTGACGCACTCTCGCAGCTTAACCAACATAATTCAGTGATTAAATATTATCATATTTTCATCTGATTTAAAAGCATATACCTACTATATGTAGTGAGTCTATAGTGACCCACGGGAATCGGGGTGACTATTTCAATTAGTGATGTTAGTGATGTTAGCGAGCCGCTATTGTTACTGGGTATAGCGTATATAACGGGGCCTTCTACGCATTAGATATGTACAGTAGGGTAACAAAGTCCCGTGGCCTTACAGTGCGAGTTCGATGTCATCACACGATAGGAATTTCTGTCTAAAAAACAAGCTTTGTCAAACCAAAATTGCAGTTTCTGCTTGTTACAAAATTGAACTCAAAAAGAGACTCGGAGAGATCCACAAGTTGGTTATTGTTACCCGACGTGTTCAAGTCCACAGCGCGCGGAAATTACGTAGTTGGACATTCACTAATTGCCCACATATCCCAGACACTTCATAGAAGCAGCTATATAAATTTTATTAAATATTGTATACAATATAAATATGATTTATATTAGTGACGCAATTGATCTATGCGACTTGAGACTGACCCTGAGTACGATCATTACATGAGTCATTAACTCCAAGTCAACCAATGCGTAATGGTGTTATCACTGGATTATAAATAATGACCAAGTTGTTGTTATAACTTATATACAGTGGTTAACCTTTTAGGGCATAAGTTAAATGGAAAATTGGAATTAGAAATATATGTAGATAATATAGATTTTTTGTGATTTTAGTGAATCAAGTCGTCTGACGAGATGATGACAAAAACAAGACAAATTTTGTGTATATGATAAACTCCTTTTGTTGGCAATGGGAAAGTATTCCTTTACTTTGCTTGCTAGATGTGTTGCATTAGATTCGTGTCTCTTTCATTTGGTTAATGACACCTTGTGCACTGTCATATCGGTAATTTAGCGCTGCTTTTCTTTTCACGTACAAAATACGAGGCATTAGCTTGCGGCTATTAATGTACTGCATATACTGCAGCATAACGCTAATGGTATCAACACCTATTCCCTCACTCGTATATATAAAAATAGGACATACTAGCGGGACAGCATGATTTAATATGCTACTGCAGCTCTCACTATGGTAAGGCTATATACCCCACTTCTCATTGATATGCAGTATCTTTGCCAACAGACTGTAAAGTATGGGTTGAATATGACGTATATACATAACGGAACGGTGTTTTAGTGCCTAATGTGTTAGGGTATGTCCACAGTTACTCATGCATGGTTGTCCCTTGTTCGGGGAAATTCGAAAACCGACTACGAAAGGGCTAGGCGGGCTTAATCCAAAAATCTTGGTCTGAAGAGAAAACAGAAGATATTTGTTGATGGCCCTAATTTTGCTAGTGAAAATGTACCTGTAACATGATGAAACGAAACACGAATGCATGGCCTATCATCTGGTACAAACCAGACCGTACGTCTTCGTGGACTTAGTACAACGCCTCGAGGGCATTCACTCCATGAAGTGAAAAACTTCTAATCTCTCAAGTTATCTCGCTTTCTTATCGCCTGCCACTCAGGATTGAAGACCTCATTCTATTTGCAGAGTGCAATCCCAGATGAGTATGTTTATTTTGTAAGATTCAGACATGCACTGAACATACTTTAAATGTTGTAAGTATCTTCATACTTCACGTCTTTACTCTAGCTTGTAGGCTACTAATCAACGGGAATACTTCTTGAATCTAACCACATGTCACTTCTTCTGTCTTGTAAACCGCAGGTAGTTTCGACCACGTAAAAAGTTTTTATTCAAATTTCAAATTATAGGTTTTTCTTAGCTTTTTCATTCATTGCAGTTTATGTGCAATGGTGTTCTATCATTTGGTGCGAAGGAAACGCTGAAAAAAAGCTGTATACTCTAGAAATCTAGACATCGATGGGGATTTTGCAACGATTGTAAGTTGGTACATGGTAGTTTATATAATATCCTCACAGGCACGATATATCTTCACGTACAGAACGTATTGATCGTTCAGAAATCGTCTTTGTAAGGTTTGTGTGTGTTTTCTGTCGGAGTTGTGGTTTTGGGATAAAATGGGTCACATCTGCACTATCTACAGACGGCTTGGAACCAATCCAACAACAGTTTATGTATGTTCGAGTATACGAAGTTCGCCAGACGATGTCATGGCTCCTTTAATATAAAATTGATTCATTGATAGTGATGATGCATTGCCTCTAATATAAGATCTACTTGTATTATTAGGAAAATCCTTTTACAGAGGCCGCGCTTTGACCTGAGAAATCATATATTGTGTGTTTAGATAGCCATATGTCTAGCTAGAGTCTAGACTGTTGAGGCTTAAGCGAACACTAGATCAGAAATGTGTCATAACTTGCTTAATCATTAGAACATTTGTGTCTATAGGAAACATAAGAATATTCAAATTGTTTTAACGGTATTCTATAATACGTCGTGGCCTATAAGTTAGATGAAGCTATACCTATGCATTTAATTATGATCATCACCAATCTGTCATATAGATCATTAGTTTTATTGCGATATATCTGAAGCTGCACGGTTTGGCCCCACAAAAACGTTTTTATCGCCAATGCGGAAATAAAAATTTATGTCTTTTACAAAAAAGTGATAAGAATAGAATCACAAGCAATATAGGAAATGGAATAAAAATCGGAATTTATCGATAAAAGTCAACGTTTTTGTATAAAAAAGGTAATAAATAGAATATGTTAAAAAAGGGAATTGTTTTAGGTTTGAATGAATAAATGGAAGGTTTAAATCATGATATTAACTTTGTAACAATATGATTGATAAATACGACTAAAAGAATAGAAAACGTTGAAGTTATATGCTGTCTGGACTCTCCATTCCTTCCTCCAGAATTGACGTCATCAAGAGAAGGGATTTCAATGTCTGTTGGCTCGTTTTCCCAACAACGAAAAAAGCTGAAATAAGCAAAAATTTATTAAATTTAGCTTACGCATAAAAAATTGGTATTGACAAAACGTTAACGGATATTTTGAATATTTACGTGCCACCTTCACGAGTTTAGTTGTGCTAGTTTTGTAAATGTACAATGATCGAAAGTATGTGCAGTATTTATTTATGCTTACTTGTACGTTATATCTCTTGGAACTTGAGGTTCAGAAATAGTTGCTGGCCAGAACACATTTCCTTTCAAGAAATACGGAACTCCTGTGAAAATAAGACCAAAATTATAGGTTGGCTTTGGAATATTTTGATAATAAATATAGTGAATATTTTGCTGTTTTTCAAAATACTGACCTCTATAGTCGAAAACAGAATCCACAGAACAGGCAGGTACGCCGTGCCATTCGGAAATATTGACATCAATTTTATCAGTAATTTGTACCATTAGAAGAGTATCGTTTCCTTGATCCCTGTATTCCTGTAATTATATCACAAGTCGATAAAAAATTGCCCGATAATTGGAATTGAGTCTATACGCATACTTTATATTGCCACATATTGCAGCCAGAAAATAATGTGAAGGTGACAGTGTCTTCGATCTCGTTCACAGATGCGTGTGCTGCGTCCACTTTGGAAGCGTTGAAACCGTAAAATATTTCATCAATTGGAAAGGTAGTCTCGTAACTGATCGTCCCTGTCATATCCTTTGTGTATAAATGCATTTGCTTTCCTAAATAAACGTAAAACGAAATCGTTAGCTCTCGTACAACCGCGTCTACTACTTACTATTTGCTTACCTTGAAATGTGAAATATCGCTTTCCAACAATCACAGCGGCCTCAGCCTTGCTGGTTTTGACGAAAAAGTTTGGTGTTTGGATTTTGAAAAGTCCTGGTGTTATAGACCGTGGGTCTGTGTCGAACTTGTATGACCCAGTTATATCTTCAGTGACGTTTAATAAACTGTGAGTCGAGTACTTTTCCGGCATCAACGCTACTTGCATTTTGAAATAGTAGTTGTCCTGTGATAAATATTATCTCCATAAAATCTTTTGGTATTTAAATTACCCAATGCGGTGGATATGCAATGCATCAAGCACTAGCCTTAGCATTAGTCTAAATTAGCTAGGGACTTGTGTCCTTCATCAAAATACGCAGTATTTCATATAAAACTGTCAAACGTAAATGAAAGCTATAATTTTGAATCATTAAAATTTTATCGAGTGCAGTTTCACCATAAATAATCCCAAAGGTCGAGGCTTATGCGTTAAGTAGACTCGGATTTATTTTTGCGATGGTCCTGCCGACAGTGACTAGTGATCACTGATCAGGATCAGACACTGTCTCCGCCAACAGACGCTGTTTGTCCAACTCTGCTTCGGCCGGTGAACATTATGGCCAAGTTTGTATATAGTCAAACATGTACCGACTGAGGCAAGCCCGATAGCAGTGACACCACCACAATAGATTTCGAGCACTCAATGAACTAAGAAGCAGTATATGGCTCAATATCAAAACATCTCTCTGTTCATGCAAGCATGACCACAAATATAAAGCAGTGTAGTAAGAGACCGAAGTCGGTCTGAGGGAGGTGAGTCGGCTTCCTTCTGCGGATTGCATAGAAAAGCGTAAAGCTACCTTGAAAATAAGTGCTGAGAAACCGTCAGATTCGTCGTATGTCGTCATGAATGAATCGAAAGACTTGATATTGCAGATGGACTTTGAGGTAAGTTGTCCAGCTTTTGTCGGCATTTTGCTGCCTGTAATGTAGACCATGTACAGATTAGTTCTGATCAAATATCTCTTGAATTAGTTGTTTTTCTTACCCGGACAAAATCCACACGTTTTCTTACATCTCTTGTGCATGGTAGGCGCAAAAATAGCCACTTCACACAGATTTCGTGCCTTCCACGCTGGACAATGACGTTCAGCATGGAACGGATCGTCCTCACACGGTACCTCTGTGAAATGAGTATGGCGTTGTTAGCATACTTCTAATCATTGTATAAATTTCGGTTTATGGTGGTGCGTACCTTCAAATGGCTCTTCTGTTGGTCTTGGTGTTGGTGCAGTCGCTGTACCTTCCGCAGTTTTTGTTGGGGACACATTGATCTTGTACCGTCTTCGAGCTTCTCTACAAGCGCTGTACCTTTCTGTAGCTGGATTGGAATCTGTAAGGATGATGGTATTGATAAATCACGGGCGCTTAAGTTGTGATCACCGATCACCACTGTTCTGGTGTCAACTGAAGCCAGTGTTCTGTGTTTTAGTGTTTAAAAGCAACCACAATGAGGTCTTACCTATTCTCTCTCCGTACATGTTTTCGACTCCGGCTATTTCGTCACCGGGCATAGAAAAAGATCCAAATAACCCTCTGTATCGGTAGAAAGGAGCCATAATTGCTCTGAAAGTTATTTTGGAAATGATTAATTCACTTTTCTCCGTATAATACACGATGTTTCTACACGTACTCTCTATCTTTAGAATGAAGCAGCCCGATTGTATGTCCGAATTCATGAAGGGCAGCCGTATAGACATCCTTTTTCCTTGCGTCTTCGTTCTTAGCTGATGCTAGATACCACGCCTCCTCTAAATCCAAATGGACTCTTCCATCTTCAGGGTAAAACGCATGGCCGAGAGTACCTCCTTTTCCGTCGAAGGAATATCCGTCGCCGTGATTTCCTAGAATGTGGTTCGAATGCATGAATTTGTCAATTTGTTAGGAAGCAATGTGTCTTACGTTTCTCGTACGAAATGACGATGTCGGCATTCTTTTTGGCAACACCAAGGAATCGGAATCGGACGTTGGAGATGAGTTCCCATTGACACATTGCCAAAATTACGCCTTTGCGAAAACTTTGGAATTTCAAATCGTCTGGTGTATCTTTTTTGCTGAATCTGCAGAGCAATCAGAACAACGGGGATTTATTTGATGATTCTTACTTATTAAGATATCTCAAATCACTTACGTGTATGTCATCATATAGAAGCCTGTCCTTCTGTTCTTTTTTGACCACCATCTACTTTGTACTTCATACTTTCCAGGTGCGTTGGGATCCGTTTGTGGATCTGGTACGCCACATCGAGATTCTTCCATCTTTTCTAACGTATCGTCGTTCACGATGCCTGCATGTTGAAATGAATCGTTAGCCGATGACTTCAAGTTTCATTTGAATATCAGCTCTTACCATTTGGTTCAATATTTGCCATGATCTGAAAATTTACCAGATATTCTCGGAAAATCGGGTTGTCTTTTAAGTTAAGTTCTGGTTCGGCGTTTTCTGTCGATGCAACACCGGCTGCACCAAACCCGTTGGCGGCAAATCCGGAAGAATATTTGTTGAAATATTCCTCTGCCCTCTGTAAAATTTCACCCCGTTTGATACACTCGTTTCAATTTCCGGGTTATCTTTAATCATTAACTTACCTCGACGCCAGGCGTGCCTTTGGTTTCTGTAGGCGCGCCATAAATTAACGAAGCGGCTTCAGTCAGTAGAAGTATTTTGAATATATATTCCATCGTTCAGAGCTCTTGGTATTCTTTAGGTCGAATTTGTGACCGACTATTAGACTATATAACTCTATGAAAAGGTTGCGTTTATATAAGCGGCTCGATTGTCCATTTCTCATTTGCCATTTTTTCGTCAACTCTCTTCTATACGAGGTAAACAATGTAAAAAAGGTTACGCTTAATGAGGTGTTGTGGCGCAGCAATTTTTGGAACTTGTTGCCACTAAGGCTTGATCAGAATTAAATCGATGAATATTAGGGAATAGTGCACCGGATCGACGTTATGTAATATATTTCATAGAATTTTTATCAAAACTGACTTTAAATGAAAGGTAGACGAGGCGGAATACCTTGTTTACACGGATAGAGAAGAATGTACCTTCACTTTTCGGCTAAATGTATATGTCCTAGTGAATATCATTATCAATTATCTCTGCATGACAGGATCGTGACGGTAGTTCACTGGTGCGATTTGCTGAATTTCTGCGTTCAGTACTAGACTTTCATGCTGGATTCATCCCTGGTAGTTCAAATTATTGGCTACAACGAGACCATAAGTTACGAAAGTAATCACCACCCGTTTTGGAGCTTGGGGTTGCGGGTTCCACGCGACTTACTGCATATGGGCGAATTCGAAATTCGACCTCGAAAGATGGTTTCAAATCAGCACCATGTCGTCATTGCTAATGATGCGGAATTCATTTAGCACTTGGCAAATTGGAAACTTTTTTATAGAATCGACTTCTTTTAGCTGCGGTTGATTACATAAAACAAGTGGTCATTTTCAACCACATATTTCGTAACGATTAATAACTTATAGTTACGATAATATCATCGTGAGTTTAGCATAGAATGACAGCCATATAGAAATTTATAGATATTTTCAGCCTAACTAAAAGAGTATTGAGAATTTCCACGGTGATCCACAATGCTAAAGGATAGAGACGACGGTGCTTTACATGTCACAAATCATCGCTGTTTATAGCAACCTCTTGAATATCTGATTTATTGACCTGTTTGATGACCGAAAGAGTCTGTTTGCCACGATCAAAATCTGTATCATCTGACTAAAATATCACAGGTAGCGAATGTAAAGCTCGGCTACCCCTCAAACAAAGAGCCGTAACGTTTATATGACTCACTGTACAGTCGCGAATACCACAATCGCATCAACACTGAAGAATTTTCAAACCGTCTTTATCTTAATTTGTTGTGGGCCTTCACTCATTAAAACAACAGTGTTGCAAGAAAATCGTAAAAGCCGCTGTTTTCGCAGTAGTCTGCGTCAAAATTGTATTCCAAATATGATTGACGTGTTATCGGAATGAAGTCGTTGTGTGACCGGGAGAGGAAGGACAACTTGGAATCTTTCGCCATCAATTTGAAATATGGAGTCACCGTAACTTTGTATGTGGTTGTGGTAGTCATTACCACCATGTACTCGAGCGAACGGAACAAGCGACACATTTTCGTAGGGTTGGTAGCGCGGTCAGATGTACGTTGTTGTTTTGGATTTATTGTGTTTCCAACTACGATCATGTACAGTAGGTCATGCTTACGGTACGCGTACCGACACTCCCGGTTTATAACTCAGATCGCTATCACAACCGCAGATCTCCGTACATCCTAATACTGGCTCTCAGGTACCGGGGAACGTATATATATCAACGTTGACCATAATACCAAAATATATCTGTGTTGGCTACTCTGGTATTCATACTATATATATATATATATATGTAGCCAACACGGAGATAGGTATTACGGGCAACTTTGATCGGTTGATGCGACATAATAGCTGGTTGCACTCCGACAGTGCACACCTTTAATATGTCAATCGCTGTAAAATTGATTACATTGATTAGATGTAGATCAAACGTTGCGCAGAATTACCCTCGTTCATCAGGTCACTCGAAACAGCTGACGTAACGGTGTAGAATCATGACAGAAATAGCTGAGAACATCCACTCCACGTAAGCTTTAAAAGAACATACACTATGACAACTACGTGTGGCTAAAGGCATTTGCTATCGTTGAAAGTATAACTAAGATCTTCAGAGTAGCTATACATGTAATTACTAATTAATGTGCCGTAATCAGATAAATAAATCAGATGGCTTTGTGATATCGCTGGAATTTTTGGTTACGTAACGTTAGCAATCATGCTGAGTAACTCGATACAAGAACATACTCAAAATCCGTTTTGTTAGCGATATGCACGCAAACATTTTTCTCACAACTCCACTTTATATCATATCTAGAAAACTGACTCCACGAGGCTTATATATGACAGGTCTAGACTTGATGAAATCTATAGTGTTTATTGATTAGGATATTTCGCATAACTTGACGTTATTGCTACTGCGAATGTTTTGTAATCAACCATTTGTATCGTACTAGAATTAAATCCGAAATTCTTGTCAATGCATGGGCTATACACGTAAGCTGTGCGGATACCGTGCGTAAAATATGACAGGAGAAAAGTGTCGCACGCTATGTTTGCCATCGAGTAGCAACTGTGTCATTCTAGAACGAGGGCCGTCGCAAAATATTTTAGACATCCCGAAAATAGATTTTATGACGATGTTTCAAAGGGGGTAAAGTTAAATCACGATTTCGTTTTTTAATTAATGACGATTTGAAATCGTGAGAATTGTCGCTGCACGATCGCGCTTGCTCGACGGAAGCGGTTCCTTTTCGGCACGTGATGATCAAGGAGAATTTCGGTATTTCGCTCTCAGTTCTTATTTCGATGATGTAGAGTGGCACAAGAGATGAGAGTTTAGAAATGTTTCGTCGGCCACTAACAATCTATCACGGATTGTGACCGTCAACAGCCAGCCGGTACCGGAATCTCGTCTTACTCCGTACCTACAATTGTTCAAATGTCGTCGCATTTTCCCGGACAAACAGTAACACAAACTCTCTCTCTCTCTCAAATGTCCTCCCCTCTGATTAAGGGTTTTTTATTGAGTAGTATGGAGGAATGTTTATAATTCATCATGGGGCGCTTATGAGTCCGTAACTTTCCATAGATTGTATATAGGTCTATTTCATGTCACGTATCTTTTCTATACAGTCAAAACCACAGATATGCTAGGATGTGTTCTGGCGGGGCGATTAAAGAATGGTCAGTCCCGTCAAAAATCGTAGAAAGTGAGTCAGCACAAAACAAAATTACGTAATCACAAACATCAAACAAACAAAAAATACCTGAAAAAATTTCTTGACGATTCTGACCAAAATTTAACTACAGTTGACCTGTTTAAAACGAGCCGATTGCCTTGTCAAGGGGTAAAAAAACCCTGCTAAAATCTTCCAATCACATGATTCATGAAGCGTCAATCTGTCCTGCACAATCACGAAAGTTTACTTCATTATTCTGAGTTATGACTTCATGGGTCACTTATTTTTTCGTGACGTCGCGAATTAACGAAATTTTGCCGCTTTCGCAAATTTCAAAGTGGTTGCTGGCCTGATCTGAACTGGGTAAGCATCGAAGCAATAACCCCGACCGCGACTCGTTCGAGATTTTCAGTAATGGCGTACAATGTCATCAAGGCCCAATTAATAATTACGAAAATCTTCACCTGATGAAAGAGCGAAGCTCCGAAAGCTTGTGAATTATATAGTGAAAATGGGCTGGACGTTTAATCTGCGGCGACTACACAAATGCACTCTTTCATCCACGACTCAAATACTGTAATAAGAATTAGAAAGTCACGTAACTTACTATAATACCCGGACCAGTCGCCTAAATGACCCTCTATTGACGAAATCAGCAGAAAAATCGCAGCGTAATCAAAGCGCTCCAAAAGGTTTCTCTCACTAGGCCATCTCAGGAGTTTGTGTATGCCATTTCAAGATTAAATATTTGACATCTACAGGGTAAATAATACGTAAAGACTTGTTTTGGTGAGCTAGTTACACTATTATGCATCTCAGTCGAGATATTACTATAAAGAACGATTGCCCTCAAGTTGAAAGTTCCTTGTTAGGATTCTATCAACCGTAACGACCTTCCGTTTTCGTTCCGGTTTTAAGCCCTCGTGTTGATCATCAATATGTTATGAGTTGGAACATGTTTGCTGAAAATTGAGTTGCGCACGTTGAATTTCCCGCGGATTAACGTCGAACGATGAAAACAAATCCTGTTTGTCAGGTGGAATCTGGTGAACTGCTGGTACATCGATTCCTTTGAATTTTGTTTAAATCATCTGAGAAATGAGGGGTATAGTGTGCTTGCATTATAGATAAATTAAGGCTGGACATTAAATGTGTGGTGATCTTCTTTACAAAGATTATTATGGAGTATTTATTATTACGTTCAAAGTTCGTCGCGGGGTTAATGACGTCGATACGTTTACTCGAAGACTGATATTTGAGACCCAGCGTGTTTTCGAGCTCTGTGGGTTGCTATGCTTTCATCATAGAACTTTTGGGTCAGTCCCATGTTTATACGACATCGCTTACCTTATAGGGTCGCCCTAAGATTTAGTATCTGCTGCTGACTCCTATGTAAATACGTTTTCACGTTTTCCTTATGTTTTACCAGGAGTTTGAATGTTATAATTCTCAATAACCCAAGGCTGAATATTAAATCTGTTTTAAATATTCTTTATCGATTGAAAGTCCACCATCGGTCACCATCTTTATTCAAAAGTCTTATTTGGGACATTTCAGTTTGTGCTGAGTCCTTTCCCACGCAGATTTACTCGCAACATCGTTTTCCGGGAGTCATTTGCAATAATCAACAAACAGTCAACATTCGAATTTATACAATAATATTATATATTTTATTACTAAGCAAGATAATACAAAATCGTATGGGTTGTTATCGTATTACTTTGGATACAATCGATTTATCGACGCAAGGACGTCAAGTTCACGCACGCAATTTGTGCGTGAGAGAGAAAGTACGCAGTGATTCAGGTTCCTCTTTGATCGCTATGCTAGTACGCTACACACCTCTTTTCGCTGACTGTTTACGTGGCTAAAATTTTACCTGTACGTTCACTCACTTTATCATTTTTTGTAGCTAACTATCACCAATGATATGGTTTAGTTTCGATGTCAACAAATAATCTGTGTAGCATATAAAAACAGCACGCCATCAATGATATCGGTGACTAATTAAGTAGATCTATAAATATATTAATATCTTTTGTCTATTCGTGTACGCATGCGCTTGTTTACAACCACCTCTATGTTCCTGGCAGCTTCTTCGACTGTAGGAGTGAAGGGGGTTTGCGGCTTGGTGTGACTAACTAAATAATAAGAGTCTGTAATTACCCTTGCAACTATAATCATACCAGACTGTAATTAACGGGGATGTAGCAGCGGTTTCAGAATTTCCCTGTTAATGGGATTCCATTAAGTTCCTCATAATATACGTCACGAACAACCCATTGAGTCATATAGACCAATACCAGTTTGTTGAGAATGATTTTAGGATTTTGGGTCATATACGCTGGCTTTAGCCAGGACGTTTAGTGGTGCAGATGATACATTCCAAGCTTAAAATTGATATTTGAACATTTTAAAGTGTAAGCATTATTCCTCCTTGAAAAATTTTCATTTTGTTTGCCATCATATACCATAGACTGGAAATATACAATAATAAATCTCTACCGGTCATAAAGCCCGCTATTCTCCTGAATGCATTTTGGAGAAATAATTTCTTTCCTGTTAGCGATTAATACGACAATCTTGATATAGTCATTGCTACGAACGTCATCACACTATCAATCATGTATGTAATATATTTTAATTTGTTTTCCCCAATTTTTACCACATTCCAAACCCACGAATCGTCGAAGATCCTCAATGATACATCACTGTGTTTGGATTACATTTTACCCAAATGAGCTCGTCTGTAACCGCCCTGTCGCTATAGTTATGCCAATTCCACGGGCTGGCTACGCAATTTGGTTCTGAATCTGGAATCTGTCATCTCCCTCGCATATATCTGTTGATTCTTTCAATAATATACACGTTGTGCAGTCGGAAATGAGGATATGAATGGTATATTTCTCCTCCTTTACGTAATGTCTATAGGCCTTGTCATGCATTCAGCTCAACGCCTTTGCCCAGCCCTATGGTAATCACCCACTATCGGTTGAATGAAGAACGTCGCATAAACATTCCGCAAGTCTCCGAACAAGAACGCGTTCATCGTGCACATAATAACCTTAAGTCACTTTGCACACGACCCTATTATATACTTGAAGGCAGGAATTCATTTAGGAAAATGACATCGATCCTATCTTTTCCTTTTATATTTTTTAATAACTCACGAAAACACGATGACAACCACATATACACACTATTAGCACATGCGCATATCTTGCATCCATCAATGGTTCAAAAATCGACGAAAGACTTTTCCTTACTTGCAGGCAGGCAGGGAGAAACATTTATTACTAACAAGGAGACAGTTGCTGTACGTTTATTGCCTCCATCCACTTTGGCTGGGTTCGCTAATCGGGGTACTAATTGCGAAAACGGGTAATTATCATTTTGACACAATGAAATTGTGATCTGAGGTAGTCTGCCTGTGCCGCTCTGTGTCGTGCTGCTGCTGCTGCTGCTGCTGGTGAGGGAGGTGACTGTGTATGGTTGCTGCTAGTTTATATTGTCATACTAGAATTATATAGTTCGTTGTTATTACAACCTTGAATCATCTATATTCAGTACGAACTGGGTTATTATGGATATACACAATGCTCCTCTAACCTGGCTGAAATGGGACAATGATTATTATGGTTCTACAGAATGCGTGGGAGAAGGACGCCCGAATTTTCAGGTTAGTGAATGGTAACATGCTATCGGACATGGTGTTTCATATTTTGTCTACATTGTAGTTCAGAGGTTTTTCAAGTTCAGGGATCTATTGCATATATGGCGTATAGGCTTGTTCAGCCTACTTGTAGGATTGCATGAGTAAAGGGTTCGAATCTATCTTGGAGTCCTAGAATATATTCGACACTACGTTAGGCAGAGTGAAAGTGTTGTATAATATGTGTATTAGGCCTACTGCTTTAAATTCTTGTCGCTCAGTAACTGTGACTGTATATGTGTATGCACTATAGGCGAGTCTCTTTACAGGATATAACTGAGATCCATCCCTTCACTCTAAACAGTCGAAAGGGCTCAACCACTCCAACCCAGAGACACTCGTCGACATGTCGGTCCCCGTCTCGGGAGCACTCCGCGAGAAATACGTGTCCACGAGAGTCACCTCAGCCTGCGTGTAGCGGTCTGGAATTACCTTTTTCATGTTCTTTGCTGGGACAGCCTATACAGCAAAAACTCTCCCGGATCATTTAAGACGTCACAAATATTTATTTTTACAAAATATTGAAATATATAGCGATGAATCATGTATCAAAATTTTGAGGTTGTTGCAAAATATCTTTAAAACACATATAGATTATGGATGCACTTCGCATTGTGCATACGTTCTCCCTTGAAGGGTACAAGCGTTGGCAAAGGGAATGTATTCACTCCATTCACAATGTTAACCAAACACAGCACATAGAGTTCTCACTCTGAGAAAGTAGTTAAATAATATGATTGATGAAAGCAATAACCCCTGCTAACGATACAGCGATTGTTGTTATGGAGATATTGATCAATGATGCGGAGTTTCCGCCACCTTCCTCAATTTCGTCGGCCGTTTGAGACCCATACGCTGCATCGCATGATGGCGGGTTAGGGCTGAGCAAAGGCTCTTCTTTCCAACAACGCAAGAAGCTGGAGAATAAAATATATTATGATCAATCCATTGAAAGCTATATAGGCAGACCAGAGATCTCTTGTTCTACAGCGCTATAGAAAATTGCATATGGTCAGCATTTAAATTTCTGGCGTTCTCAACTGCTCAGGAAACTTACAGTAGGTTGTGTGCGCCAGGTCCATATACTTGTCGATATTCTCTGTTTATAGCCCTGATCACTATCACAACGACAGCTCTCCGCACTCCCCTGATACTGGCTTCCAACCACAAGCGTATTCCAATTTTAGAGCGTTTGGTTTGACTCCGGGAATCGTACTCGCTTTGTATTGCAATGTTTTAATGCGAAAATAGGGTTTTTCAATTGACTGTGCTAATTGCTTTGCGCTGATTTGATCGACACGCACAACGATTATGACTATGAGGTTGGAGTTTTCTAAACTTGTTGTTTTGCAAAGTCATAATTGCAGTGAGAATGTCTTTATTTGTAAGACAGGAGAATATCTTTAGACAGTGACAGACACTAGATGACAGAGCGTTAGTTTTAGGCCAGACGAGAATTTGTAATGAATATGAAGTTCGTATTAAGATGGATTTTCCCACTAATTTGTCTGAGTACTTTTCGTCACTCGGTGCAAATTTGCGGGCAATTTAAGTCATTTTGGTTCTTTGTAGCTGCCGAGCGATTATACTTTTGCACTTATGAAAGTTGTTGTTTTTTTATCGTCACTGTCAATTTGGATGTTGTGTTGTTGAAGTCTTGGCCAAAAATATTCTTAGCGTAAACGCAATAACAAGGTCGCTTGGTGACTTCAACTTTTCTCGGCTGTATACAATCCTAAATGTCGCGCCCGATATGGGATTGTAGTCTGGCGGTTGATAACCCAAATCGCCGCTGGTTAGAACGCAACATTGCCGTGCCCTCATCACCATAGATCGCCAAAACGCAAGAATATATTGATTCCACAAAATATGAGATTTCATATTTGGGAAGCCATTCACTGGCAATGTAAATGCTCTTGACTGTCACCATGCGGGTTGAAATTATATCCCTAGTTATAGGAATAGCGTACACAAAAGTCACGATTTGGTTTGAATCCTTTTGATCTTAAGCGATAGTTTGAATTGATTTCAAGGGAAGATAACTACTTACTTGTATGTCAAGTCTCTTGGGATTACTGGTTCTGTCGCAACGGCGGACCAAAATACATTTCCTTTTACGAAATACGGAATACCTATGTGATAAATGAATTCCAAGTTTAATTTTTTCTATCGTATTATGCCGTGATGAGACTAAACAAACCTTTATACTGAAATACTGAATCGATACCACAAGCCGATACTCCATGCCATTGTTGTATTGAAACTCCCTGTTTTTCAGAAATGGGTTTCAGCGTGAGTTGATAATCGTCTTCTGACGTATTTGTGGCGACGTGGGTTTCCTACAGATAAAAGGTTCCATAGACAAATTGTTTCAAAAATTATATTTGAAAGCTTAATTCCTTACCTTGAATTGCCAAATGTTTTCGCGGTAAAAGAGAGAATACACAGTATCGTTGTTTGAACCGACGTTAAATTCCACAAATGCGGCATCTACTTTATTATGAGGGAATCCAGAGAACAATGATTGGATGGTAGAGTTTCCCAAGTATAAAACTGTTGGCGTTCCAAGACTATATTGATGAATTACCCCCGTTCCTGCAATTTCAATCGTACAGACAATTATGCATGATTAAGGAATTAGAGGGGGCTTCATTGTTATGAAACTTTGGGTATTTAATTTGGGTAAGGCGCTAGCCCTGTTGATGTGAATCAGTTGTGAGCTGGATCTGCGTGGGTTGGGTTAGGTTTGGTGCGTCAATGTTGAGCTTTGCACATCTCTGGTCGCTCAGAAGCACTGACCTATAGAGTCACGTCCCCGATTGCTTGAGGTGTCGCTTTCGTCTAGTTCGGTCGATAGTGCTCTTGTTCACTGGCTAGTTTAGTTATGAACTTTGATCTCAATCCATTGAACCGGGAATTTGGGGCATTGCTCAACGTAAGCACGGCGTAATACTTTGATAATGGTTTGATGATTTTGATTTTTGATGATACAAACTGTGGTATGGCCGTATTACAGGTTTTACATGCATATACCTTTATCAAAGACCAAATATCGACTCTTTGTTAGTGCAACAGTGTCGACACTCTCCGTCATCAAAAACATGTCAGGATGTTTGGTTTTGAATGTGCCTAATTTGATAGTTTTCGGGTCAGTTCTCCACGGTATTTCTTCTCCTGTGACGTCAGTCATATCAAGCATATTTGGCATTGCTAGACTTTCTCCATTCGTGATGATTGAACTCTCGAAGTAATAGTCATCCTGTAAGGAGAACATGCGGATCATTAGAGAAATGCCATTTCGAGAGCGAAAATACATTGCAAAAGCCAAGTGCGGTACCATGGCCTACTTTAGTTCCTAGAGTAGGCCATGAGGCCTATAGAGTAGGCCATGGCGGTACATAGAAGTATTGTTACTGTGTTTGCCAAAATGGCCAATATGGTATAGTGGTTTCAGCAGATGGTGGAAATTAAGTGTATTCTCAAACTCGCGTAGACGCAAATATTTTTGCAGCGGCGAAAAGGCCTACCATAACCCATTTGTAAGAGACGGGATGTCATCGGCTCGCTAAAAATTGCCCAATGACGCTATAGCGGTTTCGGGGAATGGTGTAAATCTTAATTGTATTTTCATACTCCTTAAGTATTTAAATACTAATGTAATACCTTAAAATAGAGCATGCTGAGAACGTTTTTTGAATCGAACGATACTGCGATTGAGTCGAATCTGTCAATTCCACAAACAGACTGTGAGATCGTAGAAAGGTCTTCCGTCTTTTTCGGTTTTCTATGCATCGGTTTCACTATTTAACGAAAGAATTGTCGTTTGCTATTTATTTTGTCTAGCTCATTATTGCTATACAGTCATTTGTAATCAGGCGGTATAGATGGTATTTTTGGGCCATGCATATACTGTAAGCTCAATGGTGGAAGCTAATTTTAATATCGCTGGAGATAAATCAAATATCTAAAAATCGGTGAAACCGCACATTGATCATGGTACACGAGCTGACAAATGGATCAAATCAAGGTCAATGATAAGTTCTATACATCACGTGCGCTCCTACTGTACATTAAACAGGCCGTAGGCCATTAGATGGCACTATACATCAGCAATACAACAACAACGCAAGGGCTGGTGGTTCGGTGCAAGGTAAGCTGAAGTCGTTGGTACAGCGTGAAAGGCTAGCGCAATACAAAATTTTGCAATGGGCGATCTTTTACCGTTCGGCTTACATCGTAATTGGGATCGCTACCCGGTAGATGTTGACGTACAATATAATTTAGCGACTTGAGAGCTAGACCAAGCCAGTCCGTTTGCAATATAATCAATTTCAATACCTGGGCAAAATCCACAAGTCTTTTTGCATCGCCTTCGCAACGTTCGTCCATGTTCAGGGTGGTTGCAATATCCGGAACCACTCCAACGTGGGCAGTAACGTTTATAACGTGGATCATCCCGACAGCCTGTGCAAATAGCCGATTGTTAACAGAGTTGAAGTCAACTCTTCGCGCATAGGTTCCCAGAAAGCGACAGTCTTACCTCGTTTGCGCTTGCTCGTTTTGACAGGATTTTCACTCACTAAATTATCAGATGATACTCCATATACTGTACGCAATCTATAGCAAGCAGTTCCTCTCTTGTTAGCAGGATTCGAGGCTTTAACAGAAGCAAGACTTGAGTCATATGCTAAGATGAAATCATTACAGAGTATATCGTTCATCAACATACCAATCCTGGTCCCATACAGGTTTATGATGCCTTCAATATCATCTCGCGGCAATTTGTATTCTTGTAAAGTGCCAGAATATTTATAAATTGGAGCCATAAGCGCCCTGCAGAGTCACAAGAGAGAAATTCTTATATAATATCTCACTTGACCTAAATGGCAATATTAATTTTACCCGCGCTTTTCCGAATGCATAAGACCAATGCTGTGTCCTAGTTCATGCGCAGCCACAGTGAAAATGTCTTTCTTACGCAAATCGACTGTTCAACATAATATATTTACACTTGTTAGAGATAAGATTGGTGGATGCTTTTCAGTGATTTGTAACACAAACCTGATCCACTTCTTGCGAGGTACCAATTTTCATCCAAATCAAAATGCAACCGTCCATTTTCTGGATAAAATGCATGGGCGAGTGTACCCCCAGAACCGTCGAATGAATACCAATCGCCATGATGACCTGAACAATAGCATAATTAATTAGTACTGTATTCAGCGTGATTAAGACAACGACGACTATCTCGTTTGATTGCATACGGTGACATTATGCTATTGCTTAGCCCGTTCACTCACCTCTAGCGAAACGAATCGTGAGATCAGCCCTCACACGATCTCTCCCGATATTTCTGAATCGTATATTGGAATTACTTTCCCAAAGACACATCGCTGATAACAAGCCTTCTTCCAATTCCTCCCAACTCAAGTACGGCGGCAATGTGGATGAATCTATAACTCTAATAAAATAATGAATTTTCAGTATAAAATTAATATTCATATTCCTGATGTAAGTGAATCTTACGAAAACGTCAGCGCGTAAATCTTTGCGCTTGGTATGTATTTCGAGTCCCACATTGATTTCACAACGAAAGCCCCCAATTCGTCAAACTCGCTCGGCGGATCACTGACGCCGCATCTGGGTTTTTTTGTTTCCTTCAAAAGCTTCTTGGTGACTCTTCCTAAAACATGAAAGAACAAATAGAATGATTGAAACTACACAATACAAAACCCCACTTAAAAGTCTATTTTTGAAATCGAGGAATTAATGATCAAAAAGCGTTTCCTCTATCGCTCAAGAACTGAAGTCTAATGAAATCATCACATCTAATAAAAATATGACTCGAGAGATATATCAATTGATAAGCATATCGAAACGATGACGTCATTACGTATCTACAGATAAAGATTCGGTTTCAGACGAGTCCACATACGTAAAACGATCGAAAAGCTTGGGGTAATGGTTCTCAAACAACAGGGACCAGTTCCGGTCCGCAAACTATTTTTTACAAGCGCGAGGCATCTTAGCTAAGCATAACGAGTGTCTGTATTAGATTGGCCATTCGCTTTGGCTTTGGGATGTAGCCGTACGACACAAGTTGCATGCCGTGCATGATCATTTTACCATGGATTGTGCTATTTATAGAAACATGCAAACGCCCCGGCAGGCTTCACGCCTGAATAGTGGCAATAATTAGCATATTGTTTTCGAATATCATTGGTTTAGAGCGAGTCATGAAATGTCGATACGCTCCATGAATTGAACGCTTTACATTTATCACAGTTGGATATATACGACTTGGATAGAAAACTGACAACTCAATCACCTGCGAGATTGCGATGACTTACATTTTACATACCTGTTTGATTTAATCCAGCTTGACTTTCCAATTCAAAAATTCTCTCAACGAAAGAAGGGGATCTTTCAAATTCGATGTGTTTACGACCAGTTGTTGATGCATATCCAAATTTCACGAGCCCCTCAAACGCGTTATTTAAATGTGAATATTGTTCAAAATACTTTGCAAGCTCCGCAACACCCTGCAAGTTCAATTTATATGATCTCTCAGTGTACTATACACAGTACAGTGCTATATGCTCGGCCATGATCGTAAACAGGGAGTGGGCTAAGCTATTTAAAATAACGTAGCACTGCTATGGGACGGTCTTGGCCCCTCTAAAAAATGTGTCAACGAAATTGTCACAGTTCTGGCTACTATGCCATTTACTGTGCAATAGTATGCCCCTCCCACACAACCATCATATCGCTATGGGTGATCAACTAGCGATTTCTTGTATATAAGAATCCCCATGTTTGTACGAATGGCATTTGTGTTTAAACGCCATAAGACTGCAAACAGGTATTTCGACATGCCTTTTGCCGCAGCAGCGGGGCTTAAATTGTTTGTGCTTACAAGTCTTGGCCCCGGGAAAGTAGTCTTTCTTCTCAGATTTGAGACTTAACCTGTAGAATTGCTAAAAAGACGCATCCCATCTTATCTGCCTTGGAATGTTGAATCATGATCTTGACGTAGGAGCATAGCCTGAAGGTGTAATTTATGGTCTGATAATCTGATTAAAAGGCCAGACTATATGAGCTAATAAATTGGCTGCAAAGGGCAATTTGTGTGATTTTAAAAAAATGTAACTCTACCTATTCCACTCTATAGTTAGAGATAAGCATTTGCCTTCACTTTTTAATCTCAAAATGTTTGTAAAATCTCATTGAAAAGATTTGTAACAGCGATCAAGCGCTTGTATTGTAATTGTAGGTTATAGAAGATACATTGCTTACCTCGGTGTTTCTTTTTGTTCTTCTGTGAGCCGCAAACGCGACCGTACACAATGCAAGCAATGTCAATAGATCCAGCCGCATCTTTTTACAGGTATCTTTGCTATTTTATCTATCGATATACTTCATATAATGTATCACAAACCCTAAGACAAATGTCCGTTTGAGTAACTCGTTAGTAGCCGCAAAAATGCAATCTTCGATGCCTATCTAAGAAGGTGTCATCCTTGTTGTTCCTTCCAATGAAGCCCTCGCCCTTCTACATCTTTCTCGTGGGAGAAGCTTAATTATATACCTCATGTGAGAGTGTACTTAACCATTTTGAATCGATCATTATCATTTAAAAGCGCTTTTTTTCTTTCGCGTCATGATCGATAGCTGTTGGTTGAACCTTTAGAGTTAACCCAGAACAACATGACATTTACAAGTGACGTATTGCGTAAAATAGCTTGAGCCCCTGTCGCGACAACTAAGGACTTAGTTTCGAAGATAAGGGAGAGCTAATATGGGTGTGGATAGATATTTCTGATATACGCACCCTTCAAGTTTCACCCGCGCACAGACAATATCACTCACCGTGCAATATGACGATCGGACACGCAGATTGAGCAAGTTTTGTAAATATTTTCGAATGATTTCTAAAACGCTGATATTTTCACTCACACTTCACTCTGTGGTCTGTACACGGTTTGTTCACATTGATAGGAATGAAAACACTGCGACTACACGTTTTTAGCCATGCAACCGTTACGGAGGTGGTTTTGTATCAAAAAATGGCAACACAGGTGTGCCAACACAGCCCGGTATTTGTGGAGCCATGTTGCTGACGCAAGACACCCATTTATCTATTTATTCGTTACAAATTTGTGTCAAATATAAATCGCTGATTTCATTGACATAAAACTTACTAAAATATCCAAAAACATTTTGCTAGAAACGTGCGAGAGTTATTTTTCTGTACCCATCAACCAATTAATCAAAGCAACTCAACGCGTTTCTCCCAAAAAGATTGTTATACCTTGGTATCATGCCCACATGCGAGCCCAGAACAATCTTTTTCCAAATGACAACTGCTCTAGCAATTAACGTTCCGCTTTCCAGTCCGCCGAACAGAGTAATATTATATAGGCCTATGTAGACTCGATGATAGTGGGATGGTTCCGTGGGATGGTAATGTCTATCTTCACAACGTCACGTACATCTAATTAATATTTATTAAAAACTGAACGATTAGCCAATTATAAACCGGAGAGCATGGTGATTTGAAACGGTGAATATACACGTAGCAATTTTGACTTGTTACGTCAAAATCTGCTGACACCTGTATTCTCGTAACAAAACAGAAATTTGGCCGCATATGTCAACGAAACCTGACATTTCACCTGTTGAAAGGTTCAATGTACTCAGTATAATTATAATACACACTGTAAGTCTATATTAGGTTAACGTCAGCAACTTATTGAAGACATAACAGTTCGTTTGTCTCCTTGTCCGTCAATGAGTGTACCGGTTTAACCTCTGATTGATTGATTCAAAGAGGATAATATACTGCAGAACAAAATAGTCTCTCAACATCAAGCTAGCTTCATTTTACTATTCTCCCAATGAGGCAATCAGATTAATTTAGGTTAGTTTCAGTTCTTCTCTGCGCATAATGGTGGACACTGGCACCGCCAGGATTGTGCCTTTAATCACCAATGATTTGATGACTTATTTTAATCAGATTTTCTTTTCTCTTGTTTTGTATCGAATGACCGATTTTTGGGTTTTATTGTGTTTCAGGTTTTTTTTATTATCGCGATTCGGTATGGGTTTGATCTGACACCTTGATGTAATGGGTTAACGATGGTCAGCTAAAAGACAGTTTAAAGTAAAGCGCATATATTAGAAATGTTTGAATCCTAAAATTAGCATTTTAATCCAGAGTCAACCCAAATCGTGCAGGTCAAGATCATATTAATCCAGACCACACGAGGTTCTAAGGAATTTTGACGCGTTCCTCCCCTTTCGTATCCCATTTGTATTCCATCAATTGTAATTTAAGACGCAGGCTAATTTTAACTTTGCTTTCATCAGGCCGCTCAATATACTAGCATTGACATTTTATTGTCGACTGTGGGGTAACAGTCTTGTGTTCTCATCCAGGCAGTCGGGGGTTTTGACCACAAGGAATTTTCCATGTCTCAGGACTCAGGAGTACTTAAACATGAGTAACATATTGATAGTACGCTGGTCATAGAGTTATCCTTTGAGTAACTTTCTAGCACAGTGTGTGGCGTCTTGAAAACATCTTAGTGAGAATAAACATACCGTCACTTATGACATATTCTGTAACAATAAGTAAGAAGAAAGGTTTTCAAGTCTTGACAAATCTTACGAGTCATCGTTTAGATGAATATCAGCATAGCAGAAATCTTGATTCCAATAAATATGTTGATGAGTCAATAATATTGTTACATATTGGAGAATTTTTAGCATACTTTTAAACTTAAGTATTGCTTGCACAGTGTGCTTACCATATGGTAACACAAATCAAATAATACGTCTCGTCATCATCAAAGATCGTGGTAATATCCTTGCACCCAACTAGACATATTAGTCGGTGTTTAGTGAATGAACGATTTCCTAAAAATTGTGTTTGTTTTTAATGGATGACGTGTTCAACCCTTGTCGGAGGCTGAGATTTCGTCTGCCGACGCGTATTGGAATTTAGTATTCTACGTCATGGGATGTTTCATTATAGTTTTTGCGAGGCTATGAAATTACTGATGTGTCAATCGGCAAGACATTGTCGCAGCACGACTCATATAAACCCTACGTCTGTTTGATTCATTCTATGAAACGCTTGGATTGTATATGACTCATATATCACAGACTTTCATTAACGAACCGAAATAACGCGGGGTCAAAGTTTATACAAGTCCAGACAATTGTGTTCTAAAATGTTTTCAATGCGTCTTGACTTGTCATATTTTCATGGTGGGTGTAGTAGCTTCGTGACGCTTTGGGAATTTTTCCGATAGTGATGAAATATTGATAAATATATAACTCATAAGTTAGATAAATTCCATCTCCGACGTTTATAGTTTCCGCATGATAATATGTTGTGAAACGAATTCTTCACATTTTGATCCATTCGAATTATGCCGTCACGACATGCCCCGTATGGACATAACCTTGCGTCAATCGCTCGATTTCTAAGTACCTACTCCAAACGCCTAGGATTCAGGGCTAATAACGCAGTTATAGACTTACAGCATCATTGAAATACCGAGTATACGACATTCCGCCAATTCTTCTGTCTCGAGGCTTTAACACTAAGGTGCATCCATTAGTAAATCCCGTGCTTGGTAAAACTAAAGTTTCAAAAATAATGTGTGGTAGGGCTAGTGGTCAACTATTTACCAAATCGGTTGAGCAACTGGTAGTATCTAAAACAATATTATCTCTGGTTCTCGGAAACATGGGAGGGGGGCAATACACGGGGTTGCCTGTTACATTCGTCCAACGACGGCTCCGCTATCACAGTAACAGGTAATGATTTCGGGGTAGTCTCCAATTATGCCAGTTTAATGACTTCGTCCGAAGTTTCAGGACTGGCGTTAGCAGTAACACATCTTCCTACAATGTCAGTATGTATGAACATATCGTGCTATTCGGTGCTTGTGATAGTTGCCAAGCTGAAGGCTGAATTTCTGACGGTATAAGATGTAGTTGTGTAGTAGAATCACGGTGAGCAGGAATACTATTGACTGCTGCACAAGAGACGAAAGCTATTATTTGATATAAATATGCATTTCATGTCGTTTTGTATTTCAAGGATTGATCACTAAAATCTTTTTACAGAAATCACTTGTGAAAGCCATTAAATTCACATCACCAGAATGCCAACGGCGCGTATCTACCCCATTATTATGCCATGAGCGTACGGGCACGTTTATCTACTAGAACTGGAATTTCTCCTAACCCACTTTGTAAAAGATCATTTTGCTTTAATCTGATAGCTCAAAGTGACGTCGTACTTATGACATCAGCACATAAAGGCCTGTGAACACAGCAGGCAGAAACTTCTACAAAAGATGAGAAGGCAATTTTCATGGATCAAATATGAAGGCGGGTTGAAGTGACAATTTTCGAGGATGTATAACATATAATTTCATGGTTCAGTGATAAAATTAGGCTCTGATTTAAGTGAGGAAGGTACACACAAGAGAGAAATCTTGGTTTCGTAAAAACGCTACAGTGACGCAGTCTCACGTGATGTCAACTTCAACTTTTTTAAGAAAACTTTTTTAAGAAAATATGGTAACTAATTGTTGCGGGAAAGTTTTCTGATTATTACATAAAATATCATTATTGCACATAAAATGGATGCGAAACAGTCTTACTAAGCAGGTTGGTATATTTTGGGATAAAAGTGAGAAAAGACAATTTCCAAAACCTACGCGTCTAAGGTCATGCAACCCCGTGGTTTAACTTTTAGTTGATGAAATCAGTGACAGTTCACCCCCACACCAAACATTCATAGTTTGATCTTTATTGACGTCACTGGTCTGATATTTAATTACGTCACTGGTCCCATTGACCTGTAAGACTACGAGTTTGGACTTGTTTCCTCTGCAGGCCCAATTATCGTTGGAATGTGTTGGTATGCTTGGACCCCTTGTGCCAATTGTAGGGGAATCACTACTGCCACGGATGATACGTGTTGCCAAGACCAGATACTATGTAATTAAAGCAATTTGTGTACATAAGGCCGAGGACAGCACCTTCTAATGTACTTTTTTGGGGGGCCTTTTACTGAGTTTGGTAGTCTTAGACTTGGTGCAGTCAACTATGTGAGTTCTTTGAATAAGCGAGGGTAATTTGTATTCGATTGATTGATTGCGCAGAACTTTCCAATGACTTAAGCTTAAATAAGAAATCTGTGTTATAAATCTTCATGACATTATATTTTATGAAATATTGAAACCAAGCCGGTAATAATATTATGTATTTGTTTTGATTCAGATAACCATCTCTTATATACTTATCGCCCAGTTACGTTATCCGACACTTGAAATGGAATTCGAAGCACTGCGAACATGTGAAATTGAGGTTTCATATGACATTTTAAATTGTAAAATTTAAACGAAACGACTGTAATCACATATCATCGACGGCTAGATGTTTTGCGTGACTCTCCTTGACTCCTTGATAGAAGGTTGTCGGAAGATGTGTTTGAAGTTTGAAAAAGTACCACATCATCAGCGCAAAATTAGCCATACGAGATCCACAATATGATTATTGCCTTGAACATTTCTAAGTGATTAAAATATCTAACTTGTTATCATTCGCCCAATCTGAAATGCGCACATTTTGGGTTGTATAGGCATAACTTGCATGCGTTCGGAATGTTTTGCGCACTTAGTCCGGATTAGGAAGTCTAAAAGTGTATTTTATCCAACATCGACTTTTCGAGGTACGGCTGATTGCCGACTTGAATCTTCTCGTCCGAAGAATATAAATGAGCTGTCTGACGCCCACTAACGATTAAGTGAAATTGATATGTCAGTATTCTCTCCTGCCGTTTGTACTTCAGGTGCGTTCAACTTAGAAACATACCAGTATACCAAAGGGTTGTTGTTGTTGATTTGAATTTATGGCGTTTTTCAACCACCAAGGTCATGCACGCCAGGTCAATGCTTATGGTACACCTGTCAATACTTCTGGTTTATAGCCCGGATAACTACCACAACCACAACACTTAGCACTCCCCCGATATTGACTGCCAAGCAGAGATGGAACGGATACCAATTTAAAGTCTTTGGTTTGACACAGTCGGGAATAGAACCTGGAACCTCCCGATCAGAAGGCGGACTTGTCTATACCAGAGGTAGGCCTGATTCTCTTTCTTAATTTTTCCTCCACCCAGACTTTCCCATCCTCCAATTCATTCCATTTGAACCCACTCTGCTGCTGCTCACAGTGTCACAACGCCCCTGCACACCTCAAAAATCCACTTCCATCAAATTTACGGTTGCATGAATCAAAATAATATATTACACAAAGAAATGGAGATAAATAACAACAAAGTGCAACAAAATTACAGTGGGAACTTATTGCAGGATTGAGCGTATAGCTTTAACATTGATCTTTACCGACTTTGAAATATCTCACGTCAATAGACATACAGAATGAGTATTTATAGTACGTAAACATCTGGTCAGTCACACAAAGTCTTTTTTTCAACCACCCTCCAATCATGCTGCACGATCCGCACATGCACGAAATGTCTTTTTTAAGAATTATAATATTAAATATTGAATAGGACAGAAATAAAAGAATTACGTAAATGGCTATCATAATATTGAATGAATTGGAAAATTTTCCTTCCGTCAAAATTATTATTTATATATTTGTCAACGATAAATGACAGTAGGAGTAACAAAAACAAAATGACACGGCATAAATTTTTTGAGTGAATTAAAATAGTTTTTGCATAAAAGTAGCTTCCCGCCGCATAGTCGCGGAATGCAATGTGTCGTTTTTTTGTTTATGTTCTTGCAATAATGATTGATAAAACGAAGAAGGACAATGATTGGAGTAATGAGAAACGAAGTGATGAGGCAGAACCTTTACCGCATTCTGTTGGTATCTGGTGGGTCTTTTCTTGTAATCCAGGACACCGGAAGAAGCTGGAAATATAACATAGGCATTTATTTGAAGGAATAACGTGGCTATTACGTACAACGCAGCAAATGAGTCAGGCCCCCCGGGTACATCAACAGCGACTCGTGCGCGTCTCGAATTAGTGGGACAGCATGACAAAGTAACGATGATGACTGCGTTGCCAAACGATAATTTCACCCGTCTCTCTATTACAAAATCGTAAAACTCCACTTATACATTTACGCTGCGCTAACGTTTCATCGTGTGTTTCCAGATAAATCGCACATAAAATCTCAACTTACTGGTAACGAATATCTCGACCGACTGGAGTCTCGTTGCTGTCAGCAGGCCAAAATATATTTCCCTTTAGGAAATATGGAACGTCTTGGTATGTGAATACGGAATCAACGTCACATGCTCCAACGCCTTTCCATTCCGCGATGTCAACTCCAAATCGATTTTGGATCGGGGCGTACGTCAACTCGTAGTTGTTGTCTTTTCTGAAGTCAACCATCGATGATTGTGAGAACTCCTAAAAATGAACATAATCGCGTTACAATATGTTTGCAACTCAGAAAAATATGTCAATATGACCGCCTCGGGTTAACAGGGTCTCCTCAGCCGTCACACAAATTGCAGGGATATGCGATGAAACGCACATCGAGATTATAATTTCTCATATAACGTCTGTCAATCAACCTATACCGCTAACACAGATGTGTAGGCCGATACAATAACAATATCAATGCTCTACTTGAAGCAAGGCTCTGACAGTTTTCTTTCAATATGCAAACAGCAATCTTTTCGCAATAATACTTGGAACGCTAGGAGGTTAGGAAATTACTAATAGGCATTACTTATGCTCGGACTTACTGCGTATTGATACATTTTATTGCCTTTGAAGAGAGTGATGATTTCTTTTGAGTTGACATATTCTCTATGCGCCGAATCTACAGTTTTGTGAGGGTAGTTGAGAAAAATTGTCTCTGTTGTGTACTTGTTCAAATGAGATACACTCGGCCCTCCGTTCATATATTGATCAACATAACCATCGGCTGTAACAACAAGATCGTGCAAGGGTCAGTATTTGAACTGACGACTGAAAGGTTATTGAAATACTGTAATTTATGGCTTACTGATGATTGTTTTGTAGTTTATTAAACTAGAAGTGAATAATAGTCTTGAAGGATACTTTATTGCTTACCATCAAAAATTAGATACCAATAGCGGGTTCGTAAGACGGCTGCCGGCGAGGAGTGAGTTTTCGGGAATTTTCTTGTGGTTTTACGTTGATTTGGTTTTGTCGTTTTAGGATCGGAGTAAAATCGTGGATTCGCTTGGCTGTGAAGTAGATTGTTTCTTGAGCTGTATACGGTGTCACCATAGAAGTAATACATATCCTGCATACAAAACAGACATAGTTAAAATCATGCATTGAATAGTCACAGTCGAATTTTTTCCATAGAGTCCCGCACTAGACACTAGGCACTATAGACACGGATACATAGCCTATCAGTCAAGGCTATTTATAGTTCTATCTGTGGATGTGCGAATTGTAGACGCTAAATGCTACCCTCAACAGGCTTAACAACTCACCTTATATACGTAAAACTGGAGTCTTCCTGTGCCATCATACGTTGGAGTAAAATCGTTGAAGCTTTTTATGCTACATACTCCATCTCCAGCTTCCGTATCTAAAACAATGTGAAAGTCGCGTGATTAATAAATGTTCCATCCGTATTGTTGAAGCGATTCACTCTAATTTATATAAGACGTCACAAAATGATGAACTTTTGCGCCTTTTTGCAGTTGAACAGTCAGGTACGCACTGTGATACTAGACACGCATGAAGTGCAATTCATCACGCATCCTTTCAATACATAGAAAATGAGGCGTGCTGGCGACAAGCACAAATATCAGTAGGCCCAATACGTTGGTTACCTAGAAAGATCATACCTTTGCAAAGGCCGCAAGTCTTTCTGCATCGTCTCCTCATTGACTCTTGTTGATCAGGTGCATTGCAGTAGCCGATCGTTTGCCAATGTTCGCAATATTTTTCAAGGTGAGGGTCGTCCCGACATGTTGTAATGGCTATAAATACAAAACAAATGCTCAGAGATCTATCGAAGATTACCGCAAAACAACAGCCCGGCGTAGCTGTGATTCTCTATCGCCAACGAGCGGTTAAAGATGGATGTGACTTTTTTCTAGTCGCATATTGTGGCTCAACCATCAAAAGTTATCAAGTCTAAAAGTCTGATGCTTTTTCTTACGCTGCGTTGTGGTACGACGAGTCGTTGTCGTGAATTTCGGTCTTCTGGTTGTTGAACGTCTTGTCGTCGTTCTGAGTGTTGTGGTCGTCGTGGTGGTCGTCGCAGGGGTGGGTACCACGCCTCCACCGGATCCAACTTTTGACACCGCGCCATATTTACTTTTCAATTCTTGACACGCATTACCTGATGCTTCCGTGAGAGGGTCCGATCCTGCAGAAATACAGACACGTGTTATCGTTCAGTTCTACGGCACTGAACAGAGCATGTGTAGATACATACCTTTGTGGTATCCGTACATGCTTTCCAATCCTTGCTTATCATCATTGGGTAATCTATAGTTCTTGAAAGTTCCTTGAAAGTTGTAGAATGGCGCCATCAGAGCTCTGTATACACATATCAACTTGATCAACACGCGTCAAATGAAAGCGCAATTCTAATACAATTGTAAAATTGCAGCTGCAGCAGAAGGTTCGCTGGCCTGCCAATCACAGAAGATATATAGGTAGGGATAGCTACTATACTGCGAAGTGACACAGTTATCCATAATTAGGTCCTTGTGAATTTATCAGCGTGCTAAGAGCGATGTCGGATCTCCTGGATACACAATGAATCCAGACAGAGGCCTGGCCTCGTAAAGAGGCTGTGCGTCGTGCGTGTACTAAGCCATATGACTAATGAAATAAGTCGTTTCATGACCACAGCTTTCCGGTGATGGAGGATCCACCGGTACTTTGTCGAGTTTGGTCATACTGTCATACATATAAATGAAGCATCAAGCCCGTATCGAGGCGGCTTTCGCCATACGGTTTGTTAAACTTACGTTTGCGACGAATGGTCCAGTCCCAAATTGTGTCCAAGTTCATGTGCGGCGACCGTGAAAATATCTCGTTTGGAGTAAACTTCTAAAAGTACGCAAATAGAAGGTCTTAGTGCAACACTTGTGTTTGTTGCATTCGTTAAGAATTTACCTGTATCAGTGATCGCCAGAAACCATGACTCTTCTTCATCAAAATGTAGCATTCCACTTTCGGGATAAAATGCATGAGCCAGAGTACCGCCCTTACCGTCAAACGGATAGCTATCACCGTGACTACCTAAAAATGTGGTTAACTTATAGTTAGGAGATGCTCACGTTAGTCTACAATGGCTGCGCTGTCGCGGAGCAGAAAAACCAGAGTATCTTGAAGAGAAAATACGTAGCAAAAATGAGTGGACTATTGATAATGTACTTTGCAGTCTAGGGCAAGAGAGCGTATGCAACGTAATGACTTGCCAACGTTTGCTTTGACCATAGAATACGGAATAAACAACGGAGAGTTCAATGAACCGCGGAAGCGCTGAGTCGGCAGTTTCATTAGCATGATATTTTCATATCAGGTACTAAGTAATAAGTAATAATGAAACATTGAACGTATCAGAATATTGAAAGTGTTTATTAAGCTTAATATCGTGTAAGACTTTGATTATATATAGTGCATGATACGAAGAAAAGAGCATTGTAGTGATCAGGTATTGACTTCCCTTGATTCTGAATGCATTGAATAGAACATGTTGTGTACAGTTTGTATGTAAATTACCTTTCCCGAATCCGATCGTTATGTCTGCTGCTTTATTGTTGCCAGTGTCCCGGATGAATCGGACGTTTGAATTGTGTTCCCACATGCACATGGCACTCAGTACACCCTCCTTAACATGATCGGCAGTTATTTTACTGGGAAAGGTCCTCGCTTGAAACCTAAAGGTAGATTAAATAGGTAAAATATGTTTTACATGAACGCGCTAACAGTGTCGTATTTTGGCGAGCTTACGAGTATGTTAAATCATGCATTTCGGTCTTCTTGTTGTACTTTGTCATCCATTTGCTCACAAGTTTATACGCCGCTGGAGCGTTTGGATCTGTGGGCGGATCTTTCATTCCACAGCGGTCGGTAGTAGTCGTCTTTTTTACCAATGCAGAGTCGATTACACCTGTTCGTAAACAAATGCGTCTTTAGTTGCTACGATATGATACGCCGATGGTTATGAAATAGGCCTAAGGTCTATCGACCAGAAACAGAAAGTAGAAGGGAGCCAACTGCATTGAGTAATAGGTTTATGATTGACTGATATGGTGTGATGTTTACCTGTTTGTTCCAAATGAAAGTCTTGTTGCAAAAGAAGAACTCTTTCCATGAATGCAGGCGTTCTAGTAACATGCACTTTGGGGCCTCCGGTGGAGTGTCCATCATCCGAACTTTCGGCAGTAGGAGGGAGTAATTCAAAATCGGTGTAGGTTTGAAAAAACTTCGCCATAGAAGCAATTTCCTGTGATTGAAAAATGTGTTACATTAATACAATAACCCTCTGCACACGAAACTGCACAACACACAGACAAAGTCCTCATTGAAACACACATGCAGCAGCATCTTTCACCTGACGACTCTGCGATTTGTACGTCATTTGATTTCCATTGACTCAGCAAGTTTCGGAAACATCAGACCCGACCATATGTGGGCAGCACTTTCCACAGCAAAAATCAAGTTGCATGGGCTCGCAACGCATGGAAATCATGTAGCATGGCGAGGGGTTGTTACAGGATATCTCTACCTTGCATAATTTATTTTACTAACCAATGTAGAATTTTCATTTTCCTCCTTCAAGAGTGGCTTTTCGGAATCCATTTCATTTATTGTAATCTGCAATATGAATATTAGATATTTAAATACGAATGAGCCATAAAGTCGTAGTCGTAAATCTGAGTGTGTTGCGAGCTCGTGATTTTTGCTTTTTAAGTCATATTTTTCAATGCGTGATTTAATCGGGCCGCATCTGCTTTTTACGCAGCAGGAACTCGCAAGTGAGTCATGCATGCCAAGGTAATCGAGTGCAGTAATTCCAGAGCGGAAAAACGTAACGATTACTGAATTCTAGGAAAGTGATGTACCTTACGGGTCATATCTCGCACCACAATCCCTGTATGAGCAATCGTTGTTTTCTGCTACAAAATAAACACGCCATCAGACGTGACGGACGCATACGCGCAGTTTTGAATATAATGACTTCCGTAGCGTCGCTGAAGGTGAAATAATACCTCGTTATCTACCATGCTACGTCAAATATGTTGCGTGATGAAGCCTATCACGACTTTATGGAAGATCTCTAAAACAAAAGCACTACTGCTTACCGGTGAAATGACAGCGCCTGCAGAAAATTTCATTAGGCAAATTGAAATGATCAATCCGCAATCTAAAAGTCGCGCCATCCTCATGATTATCCTCAGCGTCTGTATATTATCTTATTATCAAATATTGTTATACCTGAAACGTGAGTTACGCATGTTAAAATTTGGAATAAAGTTATGAAAATTATATCACTTGTAGGCCTACCATATCCATAATTACCACACATAAGACAGGACTCCGTAACGTCACACTATAACAGCATATCAATTATCATAAAATTGGGCCTCAAATGTGCGATTCTGTTTCACTCAAGGTAGACCAAACTTTTCAGACATATCTCGATGTGAGTACAGTTTTGGAAAACAGGGTAAAATACGAGTAAATGCCAGGCGTGGATGCTCGTACTGATTTCCGAGTAATCCTCATTTTAAGTCATTATATTTATTAAGTGCTTGGACACCTCTTGCCCTTGCATTGAATAACCTTAAGTTCATTTCATTGTTGGGCGCATCCTGACAGACTCGCTCAACGTGAACACAGTCGAGCCAAAATTTATCTGCATACTTAGCATTTTACTGTAGGCAACTCTGTGCGTTACTCGAAATTCAGATAATTGCTTACAAGCTCACACTCAAGTACTATCCTCGACCCTCTCTATAAGTCATAGGTCTGACTACAACTCGCAATCTATGAAGTATATTCGCCAATTCACCACCATGCTACCTCCTGTTGCCTGTTGTGAGCAATTGGTAACAGACTATTTGTTGCATGAACCTATTCTGTTGGTGCGAGCGTTTTACGTTTCGAGCTCCCTCGACAGATCGATCGCATGATAGAATGGCTGACTGTTTCGAAGTGAGCCCTTTTTAAATTGTTTCACAATCTCATATCCGGAAGCGGCAGAGTTATAGTAGTAACAACCAAAAGAGCTTATTTGGCATTCGATGACGTGATCGACTTGCATCTGCAAATATTCTATACATCTCTGACAAGATTTTTTAAAGCAAATTTCGACTATGTCATATCTTTTTGTGAGTCAATATCTTTGACAATGCACATGCGAAACAAAGATTCATCACAAAAAATACATCATTCCCTTGTTCAATAAAGGTTTGATACTTTTTGTCCAACACCAAAAAGGCTTCCTATCGTTTTTGTCTTTCTAGTTGAAAAATACGTACAGCAATTACGACAGTCTGCGCAACTTTATCAAAGAGACTCATTACGTCAGAAAATGTAGCACTTTATACCGCTTTCGCGGTGCAACAAATTAGGCCGCAGGCATTTTTTGCCATAAAGAATAAACCGTGAAATTTGAGCCTATTTCTGTGCGATTTATAAGGATTTTCTTTTTTTTATGCTCGTGACCATGACCGAGCACTATGTCATAAGAAAAGCTAACGAATACTTTCATTTAAATATAAATCCACTGACATTAGTGATAATATCGAATACAAGTTGGTGTTGACTGTTGATACAAACATGACCTGCTAAATTTAGGAGTCCGCAGTATACGAATTACGATTTTTGATTGCGCGCGCATCGTTCAATTGGTTAGAACCCTATAGGTGGTCCCTCATCAATACGGCAATTCGTAACCGGAAATAATGAATATATATTGTGTGAATCAACTTCTTACGTTCACAATGAACCTAAGCGGCTCTATGCCAATTGCCTACACGGATTGTTGTACCGCAAACACGATTGTCCAGCAGCGTTCGGTAAGTTATTGCTAGCCCGGAGGAAAGTAGGGGATCACACTGAAATTTCAAAAATAGGCGCCTCATATATTTCAAATCGTTTCTATTTAGTCCTATCCGCATGAGAGAAAGGGGGTTTAGCAGAAGCATAATATTGTCGCCTTGACAATGACCTGAGGAGAATCGACATTGATGACAAAACTACGTAATCCCTCCTATATCATCAACACCGTCATTTGTCAAATGAGCCAAGTTGTCAACGAAGCTATCGAAATGCTGACATCCTATTGGTCTGAATGAGACATAATGCAATGAAAGTTGCTATTCTTACATCAAATCATCTGATTCCAATCAAGTCATATAATGACAACAGTATTCTCTATATTTTATATAGGCTTTAGCATTGCAATCGGCCAATTGAGATTGAAATTAGGCAATATAGGGTTTCTCTATATTGCGATGATGAATCTTCCTTATTCATATATAGGAAGGAAGTTAGTTTCCTTGGGATCAACAAGCCGATGACATACGACAATCGTCAGTACGTTCAACGCCGTTCACATCACTCACGTAATGGGTTTTGAACTCGAGAACACTTGCAAATATCATAGTAGCGAACAACGTCATCGCCCAAGACGGTAGAGAGAGCATCGTAAGATATGCCGTCCTCAGACTGGCGGGAAGTACGTATCCTATTTGAAAGTGCAATAGAATTGTGGGAAGGCGTATTCGCCCTGATCAGGCTATTCGAGTCAGAAGCAAATGAGAGAAATTCTCCTATACTTCCAAACCATGTGAATGCAATTATTATCAATGCCTACAAAGCATTTCTTCGGCATTACGTTGCCCATCATCATCCCGAGTATTGTCTGATGAGATCGGCTCATGTAATCCGAATCAGTTTCTAGCACCGCCAGCAAATCGCGTATAAGTTTGCAAGATCCACCGGCAGCAGATTAGTCGCGTGATTAGCCGCTGGAGATGATTTCTTGTCGGCCACTAATCGCTAAACGCAATTCCAAATTTTGCATACGGGTCTTTGCTAAAAGTTGATAAAGTTATACGCTTTTATATCTACTCACGATTTGATGGGTTATGCGAGTATGTGTTAATGTGCATTTATATTCCTTTTGATACTGGTCTGCTATGGGTTTTAAATTTAAGGTTTTTGTCAAATTTGAGTACACGATTTCACGTTTTGTAAATGGTCCAGATTTCGTGCTTCTCTTGCGGTGTGGTAGATACAATTGTAAAAAATGTTATTGCTTTATGATAGACCTACGCGTGATTTGTCATAGGTGGGAACAACGTGACTTGAGGGCATTTGAGACGTTTAGCATTTTGGAACTTCCCAAAAACGACGGCATGTGACGTCACTCACGTCAGTATGTTATGCTCATTTACAGTGAAAACAATTTCTGAGTGACTTATAACTTTGTAGTGACTACTGTACTGTATATATCGAAAAAGACAAACTATGCGCATTTAGACACTATACAGGCAATTGGGGTGTTTCATACACAACTGTGCTTCAGAACTTTCGATGATGTATGCCATGATAACCTACATAAAATTATGATCCCATTTTACTCGTTGAAACACTACCGCTTATGACGTGTATATATTGGTGAGTGGTTTTATACATAGATACAGTCACATCCGCTTTTGCGAATGCATGGAAGCAGTAGGCCAACACATACTTCATATTTGGTTCTACAACATGGAGGAATTGGTAACGCTTTGCGTTGTCCCGCAATTTACCTTTTTGGCTCTATAGCCGTTCAGCCGTCTGCGGTACGGCACCAAGAATCAAATGAGTTTGTGACCAAAATAGTTGAGATTAGGTCATGAGAATTGCTACTTGATAATGCATTGTAGCCCGCCTCATAAAGATTTTTAGGAAACCGACGACTGTAATCATTACTTATGGTATCTAGTTGATCACAATCTACGAAAAGACCGAATGTTCCCGCTTGTTCACCTTGAGAACCACGGTCGAATCCGTAAAACTGACGTTTCAAATCTGCAACGCAAAAACCGACCCAAACTATAGAGCACATGCGCATATGCTATATATATATATGCTATAGCTGCCGCAACATATAGAAGATATTTTATCGTATTTGACTCATCTCATGCTCGCACCGTACTCAACATATACAATTGACAGTCACGTACAGAGCATATAAGAGATGGCGGCTAATATAGCAACCACACGGAAGAGTATTGAAATACGTGGGTCGTTTACTGCAATAGACAATCAAGGGGAAACAACACAGCAGATAAAAATACTTGTCTTGAGACATCAGTCTCGTGGAAAATCGTGTCTCAAACATCTCATATATAGTTGTACATTACAAGTGGTGGTGAGTGTTCTCAGTTCGAAGTCATTCTCAATAAACTGGCTGAATGTTAAATATGTTGTGATCTTCTTTCCAACATGGTGTTAAGCAACTGCCATGACTAACAGTCTGTAACATTCCCAAAAATGCGCATCCTCAAAAAACTTCGCAATGTTAACACACATGCAAAGCAGTTTCGAATGAGCATGTATATAACTACATTTTGCATATCGATGAGTAAATATCATTCCTATGCTCACCTTATCTGGCTATAGGCTAACCTTCTCACACCTATACTGACGTCAAGGATATGATTTTGTACAGTCATCATATAGGACGCAACAGAACAAAATTTTACATGACACGAGGATAAGTGATAAACAACTGTGACAAGCACCCTGAGACTCGCTGGATAAGTGTGCAGTACTGTATGTATATCACACTAGTACCGTCAATATACAGCTACTGCTACAACTGCTACTAATCGCTACTAATCGCTTACTTTGATTTTTTCGAAATATATATCCTCTTTGATCTCAGATGTGGCAATCCGTTTGGATATCCCATAGAACGAAAACGATAGAATCGATAAATTTCGTTCTCCATGTGTTTTTGCTCCGCCATTTAGACGGGGTTCTCCCGTAAAACCACGAAAAGCGAGAGAGGTGACGGTCATCTTAAGTTTCGATTGGTATGAAACCACCAAGCTTTCAATACGTCGACATCGAATATAAAATAGCGCTTACACTTATGAGAAAGGCCTTATAGTTTTGACCCATGACTTAAATTCTGTTACTAACTCAAGACAGTGTTGTTCCATAGAATCTATGCTACAAATCTTTCCACCGGGCCATAAAAATATTCTTCGGAAACCTTTAGATTACCGATGGCCATTATATAACGAGTTATTACATGAGCGGAAACCCGTTCGCGTTACGGAAATTCCATATAAATACAGGGTAGACCACTATGACAAGGGAAGTCTTACTTAACAACAGCAATTCTATACATGCCGTATATCTTATCCTACAGTCATATGCATAACGAATTTTTGAGTTGTTGACCAACAGATGGCTTCAGTGATGGGTACGTAAACAGCGTAAAAGTCCGAAATTATGTCACGTTATTCATATCATGCCGTACTTCAAGTCATACTCTGTATAGGGAGAAACGTGTTGTTGTAGGGTATTGCAATTATATAGATATATATATATATATCATATATCATTTTAGATTACTTGCATGGAACTGTGGGAGGCATGAATTTAGACATGAGAGTCGCGTCACGGTTAGTGCAGTATTCTTGTTTGGCGGGGCTATTAGCGGAATATGACGTCGAAACTGATTGCCTCCACCCGATCCAAGTCCCAATTCCACAATTATTCATTGTTCGGTCTTGAATAAGCATACAGCCTAGTCTACGGACTATCGTCGGATCCTCACCCTGGACACTTGTGACAATATAGTAGGATAGTCGCGGAATGGTGTCACAATCAATAGCATAGGACCATACAATTTTTGAACGCAGAGAAGTCAGTGTAGCCTACTGGCTATCGATCTAAAAGCTTCCTTCAACCAGCAACCTCAATCACTCCCCATTTATATAATTATTGAATCGCTCTAAAATCGTACACGGCATAGAAGGAAAGTCATTAATTTTTCACAAAGAGATGAGCCATAAGGCGAAGGCTTACGTAATAAGATCTTTCCAAACACCAACCCCTACAAGGATACATGAAATGACCAATTTTGGAAATCGAACTAGATTTTAATGCTAATTATTCAACACACGGTTCAGGTTGAAGTTGGGAGAATGTGTGTACGTCGTAATTGTCCCCGCCTACCTCTAATTAATAATTCCAATTACGTGATTAGTGTCACAGTAAGCGATGATACTCTTTTCACGAAGAGTGAAAAATTCAGACCACAGAGTTGTAAAGCTGATGAAACTTGTATACGTATCTCATCATTGAAATGCGTCAGGATATTTCATCTTTCTTGACAAGGTTTGAAAAATGTTGTGAAAACTGACCGCATATGATTAAAATAGATTATATGTACAATCATGAGATTTGTCTCCGCAGATTAAATGTACAGCTTTGGAGAGTAAGCTTCCTGGACTTAACTCCATAGTAGCTTACAAATTGTTGATGTCGGGAGAGAGACGAAGAGACAACTTGGTTGACATCGATATTGCGAGTTTCGAGTCTATAAAATCCCGACGATACTATTAGCGTCTGCGTCACTGCGTAGCCTATAGGTTGTAGGGGGCCTACCCTGTGTGTCTGCGTGGCAACGCACAAAATGCTATAGATTCCTTTCGTGTATACACATTCCTCGCTTTTTCATTCCGTGCATGCTACGATTCAATTTGCTAAATAATTATATATTGATTGAAATTGATTGATTCCGAAGAACCAGATGGTCCTTCATGTTTGCCTTTACGAGACCCTGGTGACAAATCGAGTTATTCTCTATTGCCACCATGCGGTATGAATTATATAACAAATCGGTATTTGAAACCGCTTCTTCCTATTATGATAGGCCTATACTGGGTTTTGCCGATACGCGTAAAGCACAGGAAACATAAAGAAATCTGCATAATTACTTTTGATGTCTGTGCAAACAGCAGTCGTCGTCACGAAGTGAGAGTTATAAGCCAACCGTATCAGCGTTCTATGGGTTCGACATAATCAATTTGGGTGTATTGTTACGAGGGCAGGCAGGTGTCTAAAGTGCATTCTCAAGTAGAGGACAGACGACGCCTATAGTATGATGAACTATGATATGATCATGTCGTTTTGTGGCCTTGACGACGGCATGGCGATATCATTGGACGGTGCCATGGCGATACACATAGGCCTACGTTGGCTTTGTAAACATATTACACACATTTACCTCAATCTCGATACTTGCTGGTGACCTACTTCATATGACAAACATATACCTATATGTATCGTCGAGTTTGTATGGAAAAAGCGAAGACATTTAGGCTTATACGATCGCTTATATTTACTTAAGAAACAAGTCACGCTTCAAGAACTTCTCCTAATCTACCGCGAGTTTACTTTTCATTCCGATTCAATTGCATTTATTAGTCGAATCTGGCGCGGCTTATGCACTTGTATGAGTGGGTCTATAGAAACTGCGCTCGGTAGGCCTTTGGCGTAGAAATATGTCGACGAGATTGGAACAACGACTGAAAAATGCTGTCCATCCAACAATAGATGGAGGCTCGGAATTTCATTTCGGAAAGCCTAGGCTATGCACCGTTACAGTTAGAAATAGTTTATTCAGAAGTAAATTCGGGATAGGTGTGGCCCCCCTGAATTCTAGAGATGGAAAAATTCACAGGTATGGACATTCGGTAGCCTAAAGAGCAGTTGCGTCTGTGTATTATATTGAAGAAATCTATTATTTGAATGTGTTTTATAAATCAGGATCAGCTACGTTCAAAGCAAAGGTCCTGGCTCGCACGCAGGGATACGAGTGAATGACGTAATCTTGAAAGTAAACGACACACCAGCTGAAGAATTCGGTCACGACGACCTTGTCAATTTTCTCAGAAATTATCAAAAGGATATTTTAAAAATTACGGTGGTTCAACCTTTACAAGGCGACCAGGAGTTAGTCGCGTGAAGTTATCTTTATAATTCAGCCACAATGACGATCAACTATGCAAATCTACCAAAAAGAACACGTCACACATTAGGAATGAAATGGCTGACGAATTCTAGGATCTCTCAGCTGCAAAATAAAGTGAAGCTACAGGCTTATAGCCAATTAGCCATACCTGCCGTTGCAAACTCAATAGTAAACCCGACGTCTCCGCTCATCTCATGCATTCTTCGCTGATGTTTCGCTCGATATAGGATTAGGCCTATAGTTTATAGGCCTATAGCCTATATATCTTCCATCGATTGCATCCACCAAACTTGTTATTGTGAGTTGGATGCGAAATCAGAAAGGCAATTAATTTGTTTCGAAACGATTCACGACAAAGCGATAACTGACTCTCTCCAAGCCTGCAGTGAACCCTGTCTCCGAACCTGCCGTGGTGGTAGGGCGGTCAGCAAAAGGTTTTGCGCATCATCGTTGAGCCCAGCACAAGTTCATCGTTCATATATAGGCTATATATCAGTGCTATTGGATAGATTTATAATTTTTTATACGAATGCTGCGCTCAATGGCGTGAAAGTCAATAAATTTATCAACTCCACATCACGTTTACAATGGCATGCTAGGCTACAAGTCAGGCTTGGACTGTATGACGCCAATCGCTACAAATGTAAGGGCTTAGCTAGACACTAGAGGTAGAGTGAGTAAATTTTCATACAACCAGTATTCTCCCAAATACGTCAATTATTATGATTTAGAACCAGAACATGAGGCAAGAGCTCAGTGATCTATCTCTCAGAAACAATTATTCCGGATCCAATTTCCAGCTGACCGGTTGTTGTTGTCATTATGGCTCATTTTCTCATCATACCGCGGAATAAGCGGCAACTCGGTTTAGAGATTTTAGGCGTGTGGTCACTATTAACTAAGGGGAGGGCTGAGGGGTTCTTGTCATTGCACGGTGGTTGCTTCTCATAAGATGAAGCGAGCCAGGTCTGAGCATATACAAGCTTTGGTTTTGAACTATCTGAAGAAAAGAAATTACACAGACTCAGAAGCTAATTTCAAGCTCGAATTCAAGTTTGAAGAGACGCAGCAGGCACGTTTTAGGTTTTATTGGGGCATTGCGCGTGTTGTTTATATACATACGTTAGTGTCATAGTATAAACTATTCGTTTAGGAGATGTGCTCTCGCTTAACAGAAGATGCTAATGCATCAACAACAAATTCCATTCGAATGGCCGTCTTCACCATTGATGAATACTTTTCCGCCTTTGAAGATTTCATCAATTTCTCTGAACAAGTAGCAGATGGTCACCCAAAGTTAATAGGTGAAAGTTGTGTTTATTTTGAATTCAAGTTATAAAATAGACCAGGTAGAACTTTGAATCTTTGGTGCCAATCTCTGAAATAATTCTATCACGAAACTTGGCAGAGATATGCATTCAATGAATCAAATATAGGTTTGTAGGCCTATATGGCTCATCGAATCTAAGGAATGTTCAATTCTCAACGCTCTTCATATTTCATTTCAGATATAATATACCCGATATTCTGCCACATATATTTGGATCTTGTTATGTCCAACAGGAAAGGAGATGCAACGGAATTTTTTGGTCTTTATGAAGACAGAGTAATTAAACCGTCACATGCACAGTATCCTCCCGTCCAAAAATTAGTCCGAATCATTCAGCCGAGTGACTTGGACAGTTGCATCCAGGTAAGTGTCTTTGGTACACTTATGTCAATTCTCAGATAGCCTACTCAAAATATATTAGACTACTGTGTTTACCAAGCAACCACCCGCTGGTGAAGTGAGAACATGGAGTTGAGACTTGACCGAAGTAGCAAATTGGATTGAGCAGTGAGCATTAGGCGACTGACTGCCTAAACCCTAAAGCAATTTTATATGTAGGCTATCTATATTATATTATATTATATCGGTAACCGATTTGTTCAGATCAAAGAGTTCCGATACAAGAAATTTTCGATAAACCTTCCGCAATCCACGGAATCTTTGCTTTTGCGTTTTTTACATGCGAGTTCTTACCTTGTCTTATTGAAGATTATCGCTCTACATATTTGTATAAATGTTATTGAAGGTAAAACTGTCTTTATATCACACGAAATTGTCAAGTGGTAATCAATAAATAGTTTACTTGCTGGATTCAGATAAAAATCTACTGGAATTAAGTTCAACCGGTCCAAAGAAGAAAAACACAGTAGAAGGGGAGAACACTTTGAAAAGAAAAAGAGTGAGCTAGAAATGCAAAGCATTAATAACCGATATCAAAAGAGAATGTCCTAATTTCAGATGAAATCAAGCGAACAGGTCGAACCTCAAGTTAAAACCGAGCCTGTCACATTGACTGCACCGTCACTTTCATCTCCGGCGCCAGTCTCAACGCAAGTAGATTCTCAGCACATGAATCCAGAAGTCGATATCAAAACTCTAAGAGAGTCCATCCAAAAAGTTCATGACCTAAAGCCATGCGTAGACAACATATGCCTTCACAGGTAAACTGCCGAGTCGCTAATTAATGTTGCCTGTGAATGTTACATTTCTTGTTTCAGGTTGTATAATACATCTTCCACTGGCCTAACCCATACGAATATGTCTAATGATTTTCACTGGATTTGTTCAGGTAGCATAGTAATAATGTACCTATGTTTAATGACTCTGCACCCTGAAATCTGGCCATGTTGTATTGAACAGGAATGGAAGACTCAACAGTAAGGCTTTGGGATATGTCTCATAGTCAAAGTGGTGCCAAAACCAAAAAGGTCTGCCAAGATGTATCACGGGATGTATCGAAGGTTTACCTTGGGTGTGATTCCTTGAACTTGAACCAAGATTCCTCAAATCAAACTAACATACTACGTGCTCATTCTGGAACAGTCACATGTTCCTGTTTTTCGCATGATGATAGGTTTCTGATTACTGGTTCAGAAGATAGTACAGGTAATTTAGGAAAAGGATTTTTTGATAGTTGCTGGGCGATCTCGAAACCGTAGATTTCAAGACACCACATCCAAATTTATTGGAAAATTAGGTCACAAGCTTTTCAGTGTCGGCCTACCCTTGTCCAGTTCAGTCCTTGTCAGCTTCAGGCCTAACCAATATTTTAGTAAAAATGTTTGATCCACTGTAAGGTCACTCCTGTGTTTTATTAATATGAATTGCAATACTATTCTCAGCATTTAATTATACGTTTTATAGTCCGTCTGTGGGACTTATCATCTCGTAAGAACAAAGTGTTATACCGCGGGCACGTACATCCAGTGTGGTGCATTTCAATGAGGTGAGAATTGACTCATTAATTGACCAACATAACTTAAGCACTAGTCAACCTCTGTTTAGCAACCACAGTTTCTATTTTGCTACCGGTTCCCTTGATCGAACTGCCAAATTATGGACATTGGAAAGGACCCACCCGATACGGACTTTTGCTGGACATCGTAGTGATGTCGAAACTGTTGCTTTTCATGGAAATGCAACATATATTGCAACAGCGGATAAAGCCGTAAGGCTATGGGACATCAACTCTGGAAAAACCGTGCGGATATTATTGGGCCATTGGGTAAGTAGAGGATGGATATTTATTGGTGCAATATTATTAGTATATTGGTAGTGATTGATGCTTTATTTCAGCATTAAACCTCAAAAACAGTAGGCCTACCTACGAGAGATAAGCATTCAATATTATTCACAGTACCGTACAGTTTACGTTTATATGCACAAGAGTTTCGGTTGTCGACCCACGTGTTTTAACATTCTCGCCGGTTATATTTTGTCTAGGCTTCTATATTGTGCATAGCATTTTCTCCGAACGGCAAGTTTCTGGCGTCATCTGGTGAGGATGGAAGAATTAGGCTGTGGGACATTGCGTCGGGTTCTCTCATCAAAGTAAAGCACTGACTATTGAATGCATTACCAAATTATTAGTAATAATAATGTTTTTTGTTGGTTCCTAGGAGATTAGGGGCCACGAAGGGTCTGTGTACTCGTTAGACTTCAGCCCAGATGGCACGATGCTTGCCTCTGGAGGAGCAGATTCATGCTTACGAGTTTGGAACACGAGGACTTCTCAAGCATCTCAAAGTCGTGGTAATACTGGTAAGGTGGAGAATTCACATTATCGTTGATTTGATTCTGTAGCTCTTTGTTCCTGTGTTTAGATGTTAATGATCCTAAAGTGAATCCCGACTACATTGGACGATGGCACTGTGGCGGTGATGTAATACACACCGTGAAATTCGAAGCGGTTAACCTTTTGCACTGTATATGTGCTGACAGATGATGTTTTTTTTGTTACGCACATTTAAACTATAATAACCTGACTTTCTTCCTAATTTTGACATCTCTTTCTCGTAGTAAAGATAGCCTCATAAGCTCATGCTACAAATCATTACATTAGCTGCATATTGCCATTAAGAGATATCGTTCGCATCATGCGGACGTATAGATCAGTTAGAGCGCGTCGGGTCGGTGTACAAACTAGCCAAACGCCGTAAGCTTGATATAGGCCTATGATTAGCTAAACATATTCATGGGACCGAAACGTGTATACTGTATATTCATGATTAATATTCAAGAGCAAGGCCTACATTGCCGACCATCATCGTTCTGGTGGTATCCCGGCCGATCGACGAAACTCGCCTGCAGCGTTCGCACGAATCGACGCGCGCACAAAAGATGCGGCAGCATGTGCATCACAGACCCATGCACAAGTAAACGGGGCATCGCGGCCCTCCCTAACTAAGTAAACCAAAAGTCCGACACCAAGCGGATTAATCGTTCAGAACTAATCAATAGGTGGTGCGTAGGAGCGAATGTTTTGATTCTCTTTGTTTTCTTCCAATCTTTCATTTCATTGGTCATATGATCATGAAGGTCGCCGAGGCTCTTGCAGTTCATCCGTCTTTCAACAACCGGTTTGTTGCTGTGTTAACGGCTAATAACGCACGAATGTAAGGTATATATCGTTAATCGCATTGCAATGAAGATGTAGCCATGAGATATATGGTTAAATAGCTCGTCAATAACCATGATGTCAAATCTCGCGAAGAAGGTTGTGTTGCTCCTTTCAGTTGCAAGAATGGGGAACTACCTTGTTATTTAAAGGGCGATGCAGTTCGGCGAGGGCGTCGGTTCAAGGGCTTATCTTAGCTGTAGTTCCAGAGCGTTCGGGATTGATCATCATTGCTAATTTTAAAATTCATGTTTAGCGTGAACTCATAAACGTCGTTTTTCTTATATAAGAGATATTGCCGCGATTTACCTCGAAAATGTCTTCAATTGGTAGCGTCGAATACCGCAGCAATGAGGAAGTAAAGATGGAGGTCCCTGAAATTCCACCAACAGGAACTTCATCGTGCAAAGATACCAGCAGCTTTTCGCAAGTAGTGTTTCCCGCTATTTCTGATTATTTTGCGCCTGGTGAAGATGTTGAAGTCACTTGTGTTCTGAGCAATTCCTTCCCAACTTCTTCCCGAGATTGGATTGGACTATTTAAAGTGGGATGGACAAGTACCCGTGAGTACTGCACATATGTATGGGCTGCAAACGTCGCTGACAAAGAATCTGGTGATCGGAGTGTTAGTGCTTTGTTCGATAAATATTATTTACCAAAAGAAAATGATGAGTTTTATCAGTTTTGCTATGTGACCAAGCAAGGACAAGTCCGTGGGGCTAGCACGCCATTCCAATTCCGTGACCCGACTGAAAGTGACCTGGTTGAAGTTGAAGATGAAAATGGCATGGTGATGCTCAAAACAAAGTCTGCTGTACTGGAAGAGCTCATTCAGAAACTCAGTACCGAGAAAATTGATTTGGAAGGTAAGATTTCTGAACTGTCCGAAACCAATGCTATGCTTGAAGGATCGTGCCAGTCTTCAAATGCTGAGATTGCAGCCCTGCGAAAAGATCTGCGGAAAAAAGAAAATGAGTGCGAACAACTTAACATACGGATCACAGCAGCAATGGAAAGATTGGAAAAGGTGAAGATGTGTCTGAAGAATGCTGAGGATAAACTGGGCAAGCAAAAATTTCTATTGAAAGATGCTAATGAAAACATTTCTAAACTTGAAAAAGAAAAGTCTGGATTGAGCACCAAACTGCATGAACAAGAAGAGAAGACCAAAGTAGAAGTCGCAAACTTGGTCGAACAGCTTGACTCGAAGTCAACCCAAGTATCAGAAATGGAGGCGGCATTCAAAGACATCGAAGAGAAAAAAGTGAAAGAACTAGCTCGTAAATCGGAACTTGTCAGACATGCTGATGCCGCCAAGGCGCAGACAGCACAATGCAAAGAAGAAATCGCTCTTTACAGAGCTCAATTGGCACAGTCAGAAGAAAGTAGACAAGATGTTATGCGAAAGCTTACTGTTGCTAGGAGTAATATAACTGATATGGAAGAAGACGTTCAACAAAAGGCATCCAGAATCCTAGCATGCGAGGAAAAATCCAAAATTTTAAAACGTGAATTACGAGAATCTGAAAAACAACTAGTCGTCACCAAATCTGCACTGGAAAAGCAAATGAGCAACTTGGAAGATAAACTAAATGCATCCGAAGCCTCCAAACGTTTAATCTCAGGCGAACTCACTGAAGCTCGTGATCGACGCGACAAGCTCATGTCTGAACTGATTCAGACGAAAAAAACAAAGGAGCAGCTCACCCGTGATGTCGCTGCAGCTAAAAGGCAATTATCGGAGCTTGAGAAGAATTATGCTGAAATCAAGGATCAAGCCGCTCGGGGTGAACAAAAAATCATGGAAAAGGAGAAAAAGTTGGCAAGCGAGAAGGTAGATGCGAAACAGAGGGAAACGACTCTGCGGAATCAAGTCAAATTATTGAGGCGCCAGCTTGAATGCGCTGATAAGGCAGTTGCTGCAGCTGCGTCTGCACAAGATGGCACAGAGACAAACGAGAGCGGAACACAAACTGGAAGAGCCAGAAAAATGCAAAAGGATGAAGATGATAAAGAATCCACCATTGATGATTTAAAAACGCAAATTGAAGATTTACGTACCAGACTCTCTATGGGTGCTGCTGCGTATACCGAGAAGTACAAAGAATGCCATAAGCTAGAGAGGAAAATGAAAAAGATACAGCACATCAAATCAGCTCCGAAAAAACCATCCAAAAATGCCGAGGAATCTGCAACCGCAAGTTCTCAAGATGATGCCACTCATAAGGCTTCTGGCGCTAAGCCAAAGGTATCATCGAAACAACAACCTGACCAAGATGATTCCTCTGCAAGTGGCAACATAATGTCAAAGATCGAGCATTTCTTGATGGCAATCGCCGATCCTGATGCTGAGGAGAAAGAGCGTGTTAATAATTTGAACCTGCGTTTGGAGGAATTGGAGAAAAATGTGCAATTCCAACACGGTCGCTATAAGAAATACAAGCAACTGTACCAAGAGGAGAAAGAATCACACAAGGTGGATATGGAAACGGCTACAGAGAAAATTCAAAGTCTAACGTCTGACATGGACGAAGTCAAAAAAGCCAAAGAACAATTGCAGTATGAGAATGATGCCCTGAAGCAACAGTTGCTTGAATTTGTCAAGAATTCAAAAGATGAGAATGTTCTGAAAACGCGAGAAATTGTGATTCCAACAGCCAGTGGAGTCAAGTCTATATCACGAACAAGATACGAGAATGAAGAAACTCAACCAGATCTCTCACGCGAGAGCTCCGACACGTCAAAAGAGTCAAGCTCAGACAGCGATGTCAATGGAGAGTTTCATTTGGCAAATACGAGATTTACATCCGGTCTTGGGCTTTGCCCAGAAAAACAGACTGATGTATCGGAGCCCATTGCTATTCCTCGATCTGGAGATGGTATTCTTGCTCCATCCAGCAGTGTGATAAAGCGTCAACCTACACGTTCGCCACCGATGATCGAAATAATATCGAGCGGCAGCGAAGAAATCACTGTAACCGATAGCTCCTCTTCACCGATCAAAACCAAACCTGCGGCAAAGAAATCTTCAAGAGGCCGCAAGTCCAGAGGAAACCGCAGACACCACAAGATTGCTTAACAAACGTGTAACGTAGCTTTTATGTGTGTCATTTTAAGCAGACTGTCATGGATCTCTTTGTATATACTTATTGCACTTAAGAGGTTTCCTTATCACTAAGTGATTTAATTGGTATTCATTATTAACCACGATCCGTTTGACCTTGTACTGCCTGATTAATACATACATAGTGATTCTGTATTCTTTTAGAGATCGCATTGCCATATTGATCTTATTATATAGGATGTAATGACTCTCTGAGTTGATTGGCTTGGTGTACTATTGATCATGTATATGGGATGTGTATTCTGGCATTCTTGGTTCTTCCTTAAACTACCATATATCGCTGTCTTACTCTTATATGGTAGATATGTAGTATTGATGTTGTTAAGTGATTTTGCGTGAGTAATATAATGAGTACCCTGAGAGTCCGTTGTGTTTGCAGCCGTTCATGGGCGATTCGCATGTTTCCTCGTCAAATATCTTGTGGGGTATATAACTTATTTATGGAGTAACCGGCGCAATCCACTGTGCTGAACGTAGACCTACTATGTGTAGGTACGATAGCGTTGTGTAAAGCGAAGGATGAATAGCTGTATTGAAATCAGCCGAGTACCTTTGCTTGTTAAAGGGACTTACTCAGTATACCATGACTACGCGCTTTTATCACAGTCATCAGTTTTATGTAAACATTGCGTGGTTGAATCACAATTTTTTGGCCACATGAATCGGTGTCGTTATTACGGCTACCTAATCTTTCACGTACCATCCTAGGGACTGAATGACTTCTCAGTTTAACCATGGTTTAACGACTTCGGACTGGGATAGCGTGATAACCGATGAGATACGGCGGCACGAACAAACCGATGACTTTGTATAATAGCTCGTGAATAACCCGTTAGAGATGTTGCTATTGATTGATACTAATCTGACCTGGAAGCCATCGCTTATTTCAAGACCGGAGCTGCGTAGAACGCGTCAGCGTTCCGTCTTCCATAAATTAACATGAGGTCTCAGACCAACTTGATACAAGGCAATGTTAAACCCAAACAGATCATCATAGCAAGACTGATGGTCACTACGGTCGACTCTTATAATGGGATATATATAGTGACTAATGTCGCCATGCAGTGTATTGGGTGTCAGGGGTCCCATCGGCACAATCAACCAAATCGCGCACGTACGAATGCTCAATTTAGGCCTAGCTCCACTAGATGCTTGACAGTAGGCTATGCCTATATATATGTTTGTTCTCGACTTACCAGAACATGAATATGTTATAATGACCGTTCATTTGTTTTGTGTAGTCTATGTACTGTATGTGCTAAAGTCGCACCTCATATAGATGCATGACTTATTTGTCTCTTCTCGTATGGGCGTAGCCAACGCTGTATTTACGTGTGACTCTACAATCTATAATAACTAATGATGGAGTCATAGCGGTACTTCTGAGGTCACAACTATAGTGATGAATTCTTAGCGATTGACAAGCAATCACAATGACTAAGAAAAACAGTAGGCCTACTGACGAACGATATACGCCAACCGTTACAGTGCTACCCGTATATCTGCCGTCTATATGCCAAATGAACCTACTAATGCGTACGCGCATGCATTTTTCGACGTGATCCTTCAAATCAAAAAGTTGAGGTGTTAGGCCTAATAGACCCCCCGACGCGGTAGCCTACGTCCCTATGTCTCCCGCTTTAACAAAGAAGTTCCGCCATATACAAACCTACTGTATACACCATGGTAGTTAGGCCTCATTGAAATGCCTACTCTAGTATATTCCTTTGAGCGAATGAGCATTACTGAGTTTCCTATGGGGGATCTATAGCAAGAAACAAGCACATTAATAGCCATATATTTCGCGAATTGCGAAATGGTGTTCAATTCATGTTGAAAACAATAAGGATATTAGTTGCGCAACGGATAAACGTTTTGTATTCGACGCTAGAGTAGGCCTATAGCGTAAGCCTACGCCTTTCGCGCCATGTTAATTGGTCATTGGCATTAAAAACCATACCTCCGGACAAAAGCAGCCTTAATTCATTATGCTACATTTTCATTATCGAGTGGCGAAATTCAACCACATTAATCGTTTGAGGGTCCTTGAAATTTGATTTTTGACATAAACAGTTACTCATCTCGAGAACTACCGTACATTCATACTATACGATGATAGGAGGAAGTGAGCTAGCTACATGGCTGTTGACTTGTCAAACCGGGATCTGGATAATTACAGCAGGAAAAACGTTTACGAACGTCTAGGTTTGTCCGGAACTAAGATGGGGGCTGAACCATTCAATGCTGCTACATCACGAAGCAGAATCAAATTAGATAAGCAATCAAGTAAGGCGCAGTAATAACAGATTTATGACAAACGCAAATCAATGATATCTTTTGATATCACTGAAATCAGCATTCATATGGAGCTAGTGCAAAGATAAATCAGAGCGTTTGAACTCGTGATACTGCGCATTGGAGGAACTTCATAAAAAATCGGTGGCGACTTTGCCAGCTCTTCAGCGATATCCATGGAGACTTGAGTGTCTTGAAAGTGCCAGTATGGTCATCTCTTGTCGGAACCTATCCCATTGATGATCAAATAGTGAATTGAACATTTTAACTGAACTGATATGGCATTCCGTTCTCAAGTAGGAATCACTGAACCGTCTTAGAAGACTTTTTTACCAACTTGAGGGTTGCAGATAATATATACAGATCGCTTGGGAAATCTAACAAAAAATTATCTTATGATGGCATTTGCTAAAGTAAACAGAGCTGATGAAAGAAATATTTCTGAGATTAGGGGAGGTTTAGAGTCTTATTCATTTTGTAATATACAGCGTTATTTTGCAGCTAAACAAGATAACTCACGCAAATTGAATCAATCGCGACGGAATTGCTGGACAGTGATACCTGAAGAGGACGAGTCTGCCATTCAGGTTGGTCTCTATTGACGGAGTAGAGCAGTAGGCCTTAAAACATTCCTTCTGACGGTATAGGACAGCTACCGAAGACTATATTTGTACTGTATAATGTTCAGTGTGACTGTTGATTTGACTATTCCATAATAAAACCATTGCATATCTCAAAGGCGGTTGAATATACCCCGAACGTGGACAGAAAAGACGACAGAGTGCGGAATTCATTGCATAGGCCTACAAGAGGCGAATCGGTCAAGGAATACCGAAAACAGCCTCTGCGCATCGGTAGGTACTATGAATTTCTAATATAGAGATTCACCAGCACAACAAAGAGGTGTTTTTTTTAGGCAATGATTCGCCACACAAGAGCTATTACAAACATCGATCTCAACCAGGAACCAAAATCGCTACCTCGGACAAATATCGTGAAGATACGAAAACCTTGAAACGCATTCGGAGTTTGGCATATTTGAGGAGAGAGACGCACATCGGTCATCTCGGGCGCAGAGCAAAGTCTGATTTCGAATGCTTGCGTGCAGCGGATAAGCTAAAGCAACGCGCTGATGAATTTTTCAAAGTAATCCAAAGCGCAAAGTACAAGCCTCATAAGATCATTGAAGAGGAGGATCCTCAACGACACACGCATACCGGAAAACGAACAAACGTAAGCGAAACATCTATAGAGAGCGTAGAGAAATCAGCGCGAAGAGGAAAATTATTCGTGTGCCAAAAAATCCCATGCGCCAAATCAACCGAACCGAAGCTTAAAGACAGTAGCTGCCAAACTAAAGAACCTGACATAGAAGTTATTAGGAGATTCCCATACCATCGCTCTCACACCCACGATACCACAGACGACAACACAGTCATTCATGTAGTGACAACACGTCATCAAAACAAGCAAGAAGTATTGATACGAAAGCCCAAAACGAAGAAACAAGTATACGCTTTTATTGGAACGCTTGCAGATGACCTTCCACCAAATTTTCGAGCGAATGAAAATCGTCTGATGGAGGAGGTCGATGTAGATGCGATATTCCCTGCATCAAAATTGCCTAAACGCAGCTTTCAAAGCGATGCCTTGATAAAAAGTATGACAAAAAGAAGAGGGAAAGATCCAACCAAGTATTCGAGCAAGGAGGTTCAATTTCGAGAGGAAAAAAATAACAGTGACAGTTACAACCCGTCAGCAAGGGCGCAGAGAAAAGAAAGAGTTCGGTCAAACCGACGACATCCCATAGAGGTTAGAGGATTATAGTCATACATAACAAAGTTCGGTGGTTTTTTTGCGTATGAATAATTTTTCATCCTCACTACAGGACGCATGCGCCTTTTCGGAAGATAGCAAGATAACATATGATGATGGTCATCTTCAGCACCCTCGAAATGGACGTCACGTATTGGCACCGATACCACGGAAACGTTCGAAAGAACGAAGGTAGGCACTCTTGGTAAAATCCCTTTACAAAATAGTTGACTGTAATTGTTTTCCAGGGACCCAGATACTTATATTCCCGAAGTAAAGATCAGAACATTGAATGGGGACGCAAGAATTCCGCGTGGGGTGGAGATTTTAGACCCGGTGAAGCCGCGAAAATCCCGCCGCAAGAAAGGGCGCAGATGGAAACCTGATGACGACGAAATCACCGACGACTTCACTGAAACTGCCGGATATTCGTATGATGACGTGGCAGAGCTCGCGTCGTCTACCACCAGAACAAGATTACAAAAACACTCAGATGCGTATTCTCCTGACTCACGAAGGAGGCGGAGTAGTGATGGCGGCACGAAAACAAGCCAGAAAACTTCGCCACAGCAGCAGGGGTCAGAAGAAAGAAAGAACGGGTCAAGAAGAAAATCTTCCATGCGTGACAAAACAAACGTCTCGGGGAGAAACCGACAACGCAAAAGTTCTCAGTTCACGAGCGAATCCCACGCTCCGAAGACATTTGGGGATGCGGATGACATTCAACCATCAAGGACAATGGACAAAATGCAAGATAAACGACAGAGATCAGGAGACAAAAAATCCGAAACGTCGGTTAGGATTCAGGCATCGGCACTGGATGGAAATACGCAAAACGAACCGGAACTGGAACAGCGATCCATAAACTCGACAGTCAAAGAGGATAGTAAACGTCCCGGTTGGAAGATTTTCGCTCTGAAATCTTCCGGAAAAGCCTTACAGAAATCAGAATCTCCAGAGGTAACCGCTACGGTGCCAGGATTTTCAGAAATCGGTAGTTACGACGATAAATCGACCGATGTATTCAGCGACAGATTATCTTTAAGTCGCTATAAAGATGCCATTTTCAGCCCAGGAGGTAGAAGAAAGAAATCTATAGCAAAATGGGTGTTCAACACAGTTGACGAGTCGAATGACAAACGGGATCCATTCAGAAGCGAGCCGAACATTTTATCTAGAACGACGCGTGATCTACCACCGGTAGGGAGCGACGATGTCGACGAAACATACAAGTTCAGTAACATATTCGCTAAATTTCGAAACTCCATTAGATCAAAGTCATTACAGCCGCTAAAGAACAAAAATACAGACGATGCGGAGATAAATTTGGAAGAATTATTAAACGACGCGATTGCGGGGAAATCAAAAGACACACTTCCAATACAGCAAGGCGGGAATGACAAAAACACTCCACCTCCCATAAAACAGGAGACTCGCCCACAAAAAAAGCGCGGTCGCGTTCTCAGTGGGGTGACGAACCCAGCAAATACCGCGATTGAAAGAATTCCTCGAATCAAGACTACTCTCGGAAAATTGGACCACCAACTGCCGGCACCGTCGAATAACGACAATCTTTTTAGAGTGATTGATGAGAAGAAAAATATCGCAAAGGCCGGCACGCCGCTAGTCGTCGATGAAATCAGCAACTTGACGACACCCATCCCCAAGTCGGCTCGTAATCAGACTCGCAAAGCGAGGTCACAATCAATCACGGAACATGTAGCGACACCTTGCGGAAAATCAGTGCCAAGTGTAGAAAAACAGCCGAGCTCTATATCGAGATATTCAAATCTCTTCTCACGGGCATCCCCTAATAAGTCATTCGTGCATCCATCCGGAGGAAAAGAGTCTACAGAATCATGCTCGACTCAACAAACAATCCGACCTGTTAATAAGAATAACTCGATCATGAACACCGATATCGTGACATCGGTTATAGAATCATCTACAATCGATGAAAATACATCCGATTACGACGAAACATTCCTATCCACATCGGAGCCAACACACTTTCCACCCACTCAAAGTTCATTAACACATCAATCAACGTCGCTCTCAATGGAAACAGAGATTCAACATGCTGCTGTCAGCGGAAGCGTTAGTAAAGATCCAAGCGAGCGATCATTTTCCAGCGTGATATCTCGCGCCTTTTCAAAATTACGCTCCGCTACAGTATTTTCTCTATCTCGACCGAGCAGTAAAGTGATGCAAACAAGGTCTCTTACAGATACAATTTTACATTCGAAGTACTTTCGCACGTTGGACGAGCGTTCTTGCGCGACCGATAATACAGAAATTGGACTAGCGTCGCAGAGCACTACAACACGGAGACAAGAAAACGAAGAATACTTCAACCCCCAGCAGGCTCCAAATGTTAATTCAAACGAAAAATGTTTGAATAAAAACGTTCCAATTCACCTTGCAAACGTCGATCCTAATCTACGCACAGAAGATTCAATGTTGCGAAAGTCATTTACTCCCCTGACTCATTCGTCTGGAGTAGGAACACTTTCAGACCAAGCAACCAACGACTGCAAGAGCGATAGCGGCCATAGTCCAGATGATTTGAATTGCACACTCACAAAGTTGCAGCTACCCCCAAACGAAGCTATCGGACCTTTATACAGTTTCACAGCCCCATATTGCAAGCCTAACACACTGAATACAATCAAAGAAAACACAGAACTATCGGAAAGCGACGCTACGTCAGAAAGGACTAATATTCAAAATGTGAAAATCGTGACTAAAACGGACTGTATCATCGAGATTCCACGATGTGACAATGACACTGCGACGCTACAATCAGAACAACGTTTCTCGAGTAGTAAAGTTTGCTTGGCGGATGAAAGCAAAGAAAAGTTGAACTGTTGTGAAAGATGTTGGCATTTTGATCGATCGAAGCCGTGGTATATGTGCAATGGAAAAGGTGCTGGCTGGAGGGTAAGTTTGAAACTTCAATGACTGTATGTTCAGAACTTCAGATGTCCTGAAACTCAATGCAGTGGGTCGCGAAAGACGGGATTCATCGCCTCCTCAATATCCCTAATCCGTTACCCACATCTTCGCCGACGGCCCGACGATATCCTATTCGCTAGCCCGACGGGACGTGTGCGAAAGATTTATGCGCGCAGGAAAAGGAAATAGGCTACGATTTGGGCTTGAACTTCATCCCTTAACCCGAATAATATATAGATCTACATTACTTTGGCATTGCCATTCACCATGAATCATATTATTTTCGTTGCAGATTTTATTGGGGATCGTGATGTTGCTATTCGGTCCATTTATATGGTTCTTCTATCTATTCAAACTGAACGAGCGCATTTCATCATGCTGTGGTGAATGTTGGCGATGGGACACAAAGGAATATTGGTTTAGTTGCAAGGTCATATTAGGCAAACAGCATGTAGTATGAGTCAGGACTAATACGATTTGTTTCTTTACAGGGCAAAGGTTGCGCGTGGCTTTTCATTTTTATACCAATCTATATTATTTTTGGGCCTTTGATATTTGTATTCCTCCTTGTTACCGTATGCTTAGTGACATGTTGTGGCGTGTCAGTTCCTCAAACCAAACCGAAAAAGCCCAACAAGAAACCCAGGCGAAACCAACAAGGCCAAATGGTTGCGCCAAGAGGTAGAAATCGGGAGTACGTAGAGAGGTACTCGAAGACACCTCGTATAAACGGAAGAAAGAAGCCTGGAAACGAGCCAATCCGTGAGCAACCCCTCAGAACATCAACAAGAGGGATGTGACGAATGAACAGCTAACATTCCAAGCAAGGCAATCGGTGTCGACAGATGTCGAGATTAATGACAATATTCTGTTTGCAATAAATGACCTTAGCCTATATACAGCTACTGCGTGTCCAATATCATTCGCTACAGCGACCCGGATTGGGATTAATGACACATACGTCAGCTACGTGTAGGCCTGAGCATGAACTTGAAAATGCAATATGCACACTGTGCATTGCACAGGAAACACACATAGACCCAGGCTTATGGTGATGGTACTACCTAAGAACAGCTGCCACCTTTCAGTATATACAGTACAATGCAAAATTTCACTGCGTCGCGACAGCCGGCTTTTAATGATATTATCACTTTTGATAAATGCACTGAGCTTTCAACGCCTTTGCTACGACCGAACGCGCGCGACACTGCTGCAAAGCACAATTGTAGGATACAATCCATATAGAGAATTCTTTTTGGAGTTTGCACTATTAGCAAATACGATTGTGAATGCATAGGCCACAGTAGTGCAATAGGCGCTCATTGGTCTACCATACTAAATGACACTCCCATTAAACAGTAATAAAGTGTAGCCTACCTTGTGGCAAGAAGTTCAAAGTCTCAAAAGTCACTGCGGCACCTGCTTTCTGCACTTCTGACTTGGTAAAACCTTTAACGATATTCAATTGGTTTTCAACTTCACTGATTCTTCTGCCAGCTGTCTAACTCAAGCGAATTTGACTATTCCTGGCAATGATTTGTAATGAATCAGTTTAATTAACTTGAAAATATGTTAGTAAACACTTCATCATTTACATTATTTAAATATAACTTACTAATATATATTTATAGTTTTGCAGATGAGTTGAATAGTGCTTTCGGTGGAACGGGAGATATTTGCCCATACCGAAGCTTCGCAGTTCCGGTCATGGATAAGATAAGCTTTTTCGGATCACTATTCCATCCAAAGTGGAATTTTGCCGCAAGTGCCTCTAGTTCGTCATACGTTTTATCAATTGTGGGCATTTCTTCAGCGTCTATTGTCACGTCCAGGTCGTCTGGATAAGCATCATCTCCTGTGAACAGTAAAATAATAAATGTAAGCTTTAATAGACAGACAGAAAGGTTGAGGGATATCAAAAATAATAGCAATTGCATATTTTACCATCAAAAATGCTTGGTTAGTAATGCTAGGTACTTAACACTTTAGTACGGTACCTGGCATTAAATGTATCACAGTTGAATCTTTTGTCAGTGCGATATGTGGAGTCCATCTTTCAAGTCCAAGTTTGGCTCTTTGACAAATATATTCACTCAATTTCTCTAATGACATAAAGTTCAACAATCTCATGTTTTCCGTAATTTGAGGTGGAGCCAGAAAAGCGCTTCCATCAAGGAATCTATGAAGACAACTATGCTTTCAGTATCGATATAAGATAATTACAAAAAAACGAATAGGCCTACACTTGAATCATATCTGCTGGAGAATTCCAGATGCTTGCCGTGGTTTCGACGTTGTCGTGAGAGGCAGTAGATGGCATTTCATTCAAACAGCAACAATAAAATACAGTGTCAAACCTGAAACACACGAAATATGGCAAGTTACATCTTGGAATGTAGATGTAGCCTAGGCCATATCCAATTTATATTGGAGCATAGCATGCTAGCCTACCAAAGTGCTCACACATTAGTACTTTAGTAGACTGTGCAGTTTCAAATCTTAAGATCCAATAGTACACAAAAGTTTGTTAGATGTCATGTAAGTTATGTAAAATGTGGTATTTCACTTTGTCGTGCGTTATGCTTTTTAAAAAAATTGTGTTTTCATGATTTTGATTTAATATCAAGTTAATGAATGCAGCTATATGTATGGGGTATTAGGACCAGTCCAGTATAAACTGATGATGATAAACTAAGGTGTTTAACATCCTTGAGAAATGTCCCAAATATATTAAAAGCAGAATCATAGATAGCATACCTCTTTCGATTTTTATTTTTGCTGAAACCTACTGGAGTCAGCCATTGGCTCCATTCTTTAAGGCTCCATATATCAGGGACCATCTTGAGATGAAGACATAAGTTCAAAAATTCATCGGCATCGTCATGGACTTTTGCTCTCCACTTTTCCACTTCAGGATTTGGAAGCAGACATGACACAGATTGGGCGTTAAGGCCAGCAGGATTTCTTTGGCGTGATTCGAGATCATTTGTAAGAAGAAGCAGTCCACTTTCTTCAAATGCTTCCCGAATCGCACATATTCGAAAAGCAATCTCGTTGGGAACCAAGCCTTTGTCAAGGGATACTCGATCAGCTGGGAAGACATCAGAGTGGAACTTATCGACAGTTTTGATAAAGAAATCATTCAAGACAGATTCTTTAAAATTCCTATCAATCTCGGAAAATACATCCATCCATTTTGGATTTTGATCAGATTTGTCTACTGTGCCACCAGGGTATACAAATACATTTGGCATAAACGATGACTTGGACGCCCTTTTCAAATACAACACAGAGTAATTGGAGGAAAATTCACTTTCCGTCCCCGTCGGTGCTGCAATGATCAAAGAAGCCGCTTCACGCCATGGACGTGGTGAATTGATCGTCATCCCCCCTCGTAAATTTGCTGAGCAATGGATACTCCTAACATGTACCACAGATAGCAGTTTTCCTATAATGCCCCTCATACATGCAAACAAAACATGAACAGCCGTACTACAGCTTAGCGCCTTGGTTTTGCGGCATAGTTCCGTATCCACAGCAGCTCCGCTTCATTGCGCATGCAGATTGCAGACCGCCGTTTTGTTTTCGACATCGTCTGTAAACTGTAAGACCGTAAGCGGGCGCTAAAGAACGTATTCATTCGGTCAATCAATCCATTGAGCTTGGTTGAATATAGATGATAACATGATAGTAGCTCAAGTGCAATATTTTGATTACGTAATAGAAAATTTCTTCGTTGTGTCTGACAAAATTCGCAAAATGGAATAATCTGATCAGTTCTGAGAGTGACAAATTTCCAGATTTTTCCGGATTTAACCGGATATCTTCACAAAATTCGAATCCATTTCCTAGTCCACACTCCACAGAAACGGAGATCGCCCGATATGGTTGCGTGAGGGGAGGCGTGAAGCTAATGTATAGGGTAGGGTGGCGTCAGGCGCGGGGCGCGGCGGACTGTTCGTACAGCAGATACGTGTATTAATGGACAGTTAAAAAAAATAAAAGTCAATTTGCTATAAGGTAGACCTACCGGTATTTTACGTTAAAGCCTTCATGTGGACGTGGTATGTAATTTTTTAGGTAACCGAATCTTTTAATTCAAACGCTGAATAGTTTGACACTATATTAGAACATCTTTGATCATTGGTGTGCAATGGCTGTAAACGTGTATTCAACGTCAGTGACTACTGAGAATTTGAGTAGACATGATCTTCTTGGCTGGGTGAATCGAAGTTTGGAGCTTAATTTAACGAAGATTGAGCAACTTTGTTCAGGAGCCGTATACTGCCAATTCCTGCACATGCTGTTTGACAGTAAGTAGGCTTATATATCTGATAATTTCTAACAGTAGACGTACCAATGTTTTTTTGTCTACGTTTTCAATGTGCGGTTAATGTCTCCGTGGAAAATGTTTATTAATGCCTAGATTCCATGAATTTTCTCCCATTTTACATTCCCTTCATTGAGCCCTCATGACAATGACACCATAGTATATATATATCCTCTTTCTAGATCAAGTCTCAAATATTTGAAATTATATCTGTGCATCTGCTGCCTTTAGATTCTCTGCTACTAGAACTATATAGGCATGTAGTTGTATTTCAGTACTTTGCTTGGCACAGGTTTAGTACAAATAAGTAAAATAAAAATAAAAAAATAAACAATAATAAATTTACATCGAGTTGCACCATATGCTCATTCAGAAAACTTATATCCTTGCAGGTAAAATTAATATCCGAAAAGTAAAGTGGGGGTCAAAGCTTGAACACGAATACATCACCAACTTCAAAATAGTTCAAGAATGTTTCAAGAAAGTCAGCGTTGATAAGGTAGCGTTATTCTATTTTTGGCAGCCTTGACAAAATGACATCACGCTGTAAATTTATGTTTTTAGAATGTACCTGTTGAACGATTGGTAAAGGGTCGATTTCAAGACAATTTTGAGTTCGTTCAATGGTTCAAGAAATTCTTTGATGCAAATTACAAGGTAAGCTATCATAACGACTAGAAATTTCATCTGTATTTTTTTTTCTTGCTTAAGAAATGTCTATAGGCCTATAATTATTCTCTGCCAGGAAACTGAATTTGACTAGCGTAGGTACTGGTATCGCTTGTTTGTGTTGAATACACAGTAGGCTGGTTTTGCACAGTACTGTAAAATAGTTGATGTCACTTTTTTATTGCCGTTTTATTGGCCAAGCTTATTCGCAATAAGTTAGTCTCCTGACAAGCCCGTTAATGTCGCCGTCAGCACTTTGTGAATAAGCTATTATAAACAACAGGGAAAGTTGGTTTGGGGCCAGGGATTTACACAGTGTTCTTTGCGCTTCCTCGGAAATTTCAAACATTAAATTTTTTGCCGCTTCTTTACATTATAATGCTAACAAGATTTGAATTCTTAGCCTTCTCACACATTCGTTAGGCTGTCATCTCTATGGGTCTTCAATTCTCATAACTGTATATAATATGCACTTTGTACTGTAGGGGATATGACTGAGTTGAAGGTGTATGCTAAAAAATTATCCGAAGTCTCGCTGGTTGCTAGCACTAAGAAAATATTCTACCAGTACTCGTATTATATATAAATATAAGAGCAGGGTAATAGGGTGGGCACATGAGGACAACATTACATTTTGTCTCATTGGCCTCTGGCCTGTATAATTACATGGGATAAATAGAGAAAATGTTTGTAAGAAGAAGAAGTCAACTTCGACTTTTCTGATTGATTTTTAGGAGGAATGTGCTGATTATGATCCCGTTGCAGTACGTGGTGGTGTTTTAGTAGGTGAATTCAAGAAACCAACTACAAAGACTTCTGCTCCATTATCAGCAAAAAGGACCGCACCTTCTTGTAAGTTAAGTCTTGTCGATCATAGACTAATATTTCTCTTGCAGTGATAGTGTCGGATAGTTGTATTTATTGCATTGTATCGATCAACTATTGATTTGAATTAGTTTTAGCTTCTAATTGCAGCTCAGTAGCTCGTGAAGTAGGCCTACTAAAATTAACATTCCTAGCCATTATTAGTTGCGAATAGAAATTGTCAAGTTTTATTGTGACCAGCTGAAACTTTCTCAAAATCCATTTCCTATGAATTATTTACTTTTATTGATATGAATGCCATGTGCGGTAATTTGTGTGAATACCTGCCATTGCTATAACCTCGAGACTGTCACTTTAAAGGCGCAGTTGATTATTTCTGAATTATACTGCTGAACACATATTTATCTTCGTCTAATCTTATACATTTTGAATTATGGTGGTAGCAGTTCGGCCAGTGCAAAGTGGCCTACGCATACAGTTCTGTGTGCCATAAAAATGAGCTTTGTCACCTACTCCTGTGCTGTTGACGTGTTTTAGCCCTTGGCCTACTTGATCCAACAGTTTTTAATAGGTTAAAACATTCCGTTAAAACATTCTCCCTCATTTTTATGTACAATGCCTATTGTTAGATTGTTTATATAGCATGAGCTATCGTTTAGTGCTATGGGCAATGTGTTGTGATCCACGCGTTTTTATACTTCATTGTTAATCTTGTAACATCCATAACTTATATCTTTATTGTTGGTCCGTTGTTGCTTAGGTAGGTTCGTAATGAGATTCAAAGTCAAACTATGTTCAACATAGGAATCTAACTCTTCCCTTGTGAGATACTCAACACAGTTAGGAATGCCACTTGAAAACTTTACAATTGACAATAGACTCTTCTGATTAATATAGGCAAATAATATCAGTCAATCGAATGTCAGACTTACCAGTACATGTCTGAAGGTTATTCTCGTCTTCCATGTGTAAAATATTTACTTTGGGTGTGTCCCAGCAGTAAAAACCTTTACAGTCAGCCTTGGAGATGGAGTGCATAGATGTGGTCCAACGTCTCCAATGCTTAGGCGAATGGGAGACTGAACAGCATTGGAACGATGTACCAAACCACCCTTGTCTGACTTTCTGGGGGAGGCCTATATTGCCCCATTGGTTGTCGTTGACGACTGCTACATCAATCTTGTTGAAACAGACTCCCATATCCCATTAGCTGCCTTATCAACTGACTTGCTGAATGTAGATTTCCAATCTCTTCAATCAATTGCAAAGTAGCCTATTATTAAAGGCTTGGGCTACTACATCTATCCACAGTCTGCTGTATTGCAAGATATTATATCTGACTCTATCATTGTTGCGTCTCTCTGCCTTATAAAATTTTTGCTTTGCATGACATTGACATTATCGATGTCTGTGAATTTTCATAGCTAAACAGGTGGCAAGTGTTGCAAAGAGTAGAAGTAGCAACACGTCACCTGGAGTCAAGCGCGTTGTACCAGCAAGACCAAAAAACAATCAACCCACTGACAATAAAGAGAACGATGACGTATTTGATGGTAAAGCGGGTGGCGGATTTGTTTGAATTTTGTTGGTTTGGCCTAATAGGCTACAGTGATTTCTGCACTTGCTTTGAACTTGCCTTTAAGACACATGCACGTTGTTATAGGTTGACATACTAGTTGTCGTGGCTGGGCTGAAATTCAACCTTTCATTCAATTTTAGCTCTGCGTTCTGTGGGAAAACAAGGGCAGGCTTCTGCCACAGCACTACCAAAGAGGGGACCTACTGCTGGAGGTGCCAGTGCTCAGGAAATGATCATGCTCAAAGTTGATTTAGAGAATTCACAAGCAGAGGTGAGTTTTTGCCTCGGTACTTGATACAGAATTGTACAATGTACGTACGTATGAATCTGTGTAATGAATGCTGATCGGATTATTTAGAACGCAGAATTGCAAACTACAGTAGAAGCATTGGAAAAAGAACGTGATTTTTATTTCTCGAAATTGCGTGACATCGAATTGATATGTCAAGACTTGGACGGTGATGGAGAGGCCCCGTTATCTGTGAAAGATTTGTCGGAAAAGATCACTGAGATTTTATATGCTACGGAGGTAGGCCAGCAATATCTGATTTCTTGAGTAGCGAAGTATAGGCTATACCAACTTGGGGCCGAAGTGTATATACATGTAACCTTTGTTTTGTGCACAAAATCTAAGATATGTACCGATGGCTACGTGAACTATCTAGAATGTCTAGGTCTAGGCGATGTGTACAAGCAAAAGCTGAATAAAAACTAATGAGACCCGTAGTCTCATTGAATCTGCCTACTTGTTTTTAAATTTACATGGCTAATGTCGCCTGTGTCGATTATTAGACTTGCTTGACCCCAGTTTTATCTCTTATGTGCCCAAAATTGGGGCACCCGGTCATATATCCCGGGTGTTTCCAAAAGTATGAAGTTACCTTGCACCTCTTGGCTCAACTACTTGTACTAGACTGGGTATGTCTGAATTGACTGTATCGTGCTGTCTGTGTTTTAGTCATAGCGAGTCCAGTCTTTTGTCTGTGTGTAACTATGGTGAGAAAATCGAGAAGTTGTTGCAGCCAGTGCCAGTACCTGGTGAAGTAAAACTTACCGATTTGAAGTTGTGTAGACCTAGCTGACCTTAGCTGCTGTTGTATGTGATGTAGGCATATCCCGGAATACATCCAGATTAGACCTTATCATTATATTCGAGTCCAACACAGTTACCGCAGAAACCAACCCTGCGTTGAGTGGCGTGCATTCTTCAGTAATTGGCTTAGATAATTTCTTGGTTTTGACCTACGTGGTGTTGCCAGTGTGCTTCACCCAAATCGTAGTGGTTGACTATGACGAAATGCTTTGGTAAACCTTTAAAATGAGCGTGAAAGCAAATTTTAGCCAGCCTGCGTCAGCCTTGTCTAGCATCCAACTTGTCTGTGTCAAGTAGTGTAGTGAGTGCCAGGTTACTGTGTGTTGCAGGAGAGCTGCAACGACGTCGATGGGAAGCGTGGTGTCGATGTAGAAGCTCAGGGGGACAACTTTCGATGTGGAGCTTAATTGATGAGAATGTTGTGTTAAGATATATATCCAATATACGGTTATGTTCTGAAGAAACTTGTGTGATTCAGCAGCGAGGTTAGGGTCAGTGTCGATGAAAAAACTTCAAGCGCCGCTTTACATTCGCGCAATTTCCTGTATGGTTCATAATATCATCACCTTACTGTGTGAAATGATTGATAACGATAACCTGTCCTCAGGGACGCAGCCAGCCTCGAAAGAAGAGGGTGTTCCAGCTCGAGGCGTCACACTTTCGTGAACTTCGTTTTTCACCAGGTGGTTTTACTGAGCTCATAGGAACCACGTGCTTGGGCGGGAACACTGTGTTCACGGGGAAACGTACTGTGCTTGCGGGGAAGCATTTGATCACCAGGGACACCGTACCCACGTGCTCTCAGGGGTACACAGACCAATATGACTACTGAGTATCAACAATCTCAAATTTCAAAAGGTGGCGGTTGTGTTCCCCAGAACCCCTCTCTGGCTGCGTCCCTGGCTATCTTTATGAAAGGTAGCCACACTTACGAACAAATATGTTCCTTTGGGGGTGAGAGGGTCGCAACGATCATGAGCAATATCTGATCGCATTTCCGTTTATATCCCAGGAGGGTTTTCAACCACCGACTGAAGAAAATGGAGGGGAGGAAGATCAATATTAACCGTCGCCCGAGGTGTTAACCTCAGCAAACCAAGATCGTAACTATGAAAGGCCGCGTGAATCGTAAAGTTTATTTTTCTCCTTGCGCATTGAATACACTTGCTGCTTTGCTTGAAGTTCTGCGGAACTTTCCTGCTCTGTCAGTGAAGATGCATTGTTCCTACTACATTTTCAAGTGACCTTTAGTCACGCACTGTGCATCATCCGTACATAACGATTTACGATGCGCGCTCTTGCTTCAGTTGGAGATTTGTGTACTTCAAATCACCTGCGTCTTTTCGCACAGTAGTTTTGTTTTGACGTTTTTGTGCATCTGTTAGTTTTGTTTTAGGCCTACCAACCACCTAACCACAAGAAGTTTTCAACCCTTTGCTTGTTGCTCTTCGCTTACTTTGTCTCTATCGCATTAACAACCTGAATCTTTCAACCAATTTCTTTATTTTGGAGGAGATTTGATCAGGATCGATTGATTCAGGACCGCCTAGTAAATCGGCAATGCCGTTATTCGCATTTTTCGATGATGGTGTATATACAGTAGTATCTACGGTATGTCAGAGCGGGTTGGCAGTCGAGCCTTGTCGGTTTTTTTGCGCGCTTGTCGTGAAAGTTTATATCCGGGAGGTGGCGCTATATAAGAGTAGACGACGATCAGTGGTCGTTGAGGTGATCGCAGAATTGTATCATCTCAGCCAGAAGAGTTCAAATCCTGTTTCCGAAGTTATTGATCTTACTCGTTCGACGTTGACTTAAAACTTGGGAAATAATCCTGTTTACTTGGCGCCGTCATTATCCTCCTCGTTGTTAAAGTGGGTCTACTACTAATTCATCTGTGGTAGCAGAGCGCTTCACGGACGGGGTGCTGCCGGGATCCGACTTCCTGCGTGTTCAGACTAATGTAGATACATTGTTTCAATTGTCAGATGCAATCCATGCGAGTGAGAATGACGTGGTCGTGTCAAAAATCGACATAGCTCTTTACCTGCAATGGAATAGAACTATATGCTTCAAATATTTTTGAGGCGAAGGCAACGAATCGACCTTATCGTGACTTCTTACGTTCGCTAAGTAGGCCTAAGCATTTCCCCCATTTATGGGAAGCGGTAGCAGAAGGAATGTGGGTGATGAGAAAACCAATGAACCGTGCTCGGCTTTTGAGAACGCAGTCAGCTCAGAGTTTGTAGAAATGTTTTGATTTTGACAGTAAGAAATATGGATTACGAGAATGTGAGTCTACCCGTTGGTTATCGCGGTGTACGTCATCAATCATGGATATCTAGATAGACAGATATCTAAACATCAATTAGCAGCAGAGAGAGCAAGCTTGACTGATTAGGTGTTCCTGAGTCAAAACTGCCGTTCGTATTCGCAGGTCTACGTATATATATGCTTCATGCCTACTGAAAATGTGACCGTAAAACCAACATTTTATGGTAGGCATATACAGAGCGGTAAGGCGAGTTACTCTGTCGAGAACAAGGAACAAGTCTTTCTAGTTTTTACTGTAATATATAGCCTACATTCAATCTTGTACTGGCTAAAGGGTAGTTAGGCCTACTAGTTGTGCCTTTGTTATAAACCACTATTCCCCTCAATCAGTTACGGGCGATTGAGGTGAAGGGCACTTCAGAAGAGGCTAATCTAATTTAATCCAGACTTTCGCACTGTAACAAAGTGCGCTTATAAATAGTAGAAATGCAGATGAATGCGGTGCTAAAAAGTCACCTATATATATATGGGCACTCCAGTCCAGTATGAGGTCACGTTACGCCTATGCTATGGTAGGTATATATATATTATATGTAAACACTTGTCAAGGGTGAAGTCTTAGCGCCTTTCCCTGGAAATTACCTATCCTATACCATGCCAGCCCGCAAGCGGTCAGTAATCAAAATAATGAGGAAGCGTAGATAGAGCTGCGTTTGCGTAGCAGGATTGTCGCCTGCCGATGCGTGTGGTAGGCATATATTCCGCAAATATCTCCTGTGCACATATCTGAAGGCCCAAGGATATATAATATACTATATCTTCAAGTCCTATATTAGTATCGGAGTATCACTTTTCATATCCATGCACAACTAGAAAACTAAATTATATTAGTATCGGAGTATCACTGTATGTCGTATAGGCTACGACGTAAAGCCGATATCGTATGACTAATGTCGTCATGTAATATTGCGGGACTAATACAATTTAGTTTTCTAGTTGTGCATGGATATGAAAAGTTTACTTTTCTTGGTATTAACCTAACTAACCTAACCTAACCTAACTATTCACAGGTTTACTCAGCTGAACTCGCGCATAGCTTTAGATTTCACTGTTGACGTTAGGTTGAGAAAAATTAATGTGTCATCAGTAGGGAGAATTTCACCTGCTTCACCCACAGGGAAGGATTTGTAACTGTGTACAGACGTCGCATAAATTACGATAAGTTATGCGTCGAGGAAAATTTAACGGAAGCTTCGCGATATTGAATTGAGTTTCAGACGTTGCTTGGCGTAACGTTTTAACAAGGAGGTCATTGAAGTATTTTTTGTAGCAGAATATTTACCCGCGCTTGCTGTTGGCACTTCATGATATTTCAACGCACTTACTTTTTTGAGTGTTAAGTTTTCAGTGAGGTTGTAAGACTCGAAGTGACAAGCTGATTTTGAACGATCACTGGGTTCTGTGTTTCTGTCAGTTTCTCTCTTTTGACCGTTACTGTATCCAGTAGAGAATAGCTGGTACTTGAGCGAATCTGTTTTTTTTTAAATATAAACATACACTGTAGGGCCTATAACATTTAAATGGCGCGTTGAATGGTACACCCTAGCTTTATGAAGAACCGAACAGCTCTTACTCTTGTTCCAGTCACAGGATGGCATATGAGGCATATGAGAGGGATGAGGGATGTTACATAATTTGCTGACAGACATTCATATATTACCTAATGATAAAAGACTTTCCTTGACTCGCATATATCTGTACCAGAATGTCCCTAGTGTGGCGAGATGACCCATTTAAAACTGTTGTGTTGACTATTTTATCGACGATTGACGATTGTTGACGAATGAAGTCTGGATATTAGCGAAAGTTTATGGCAATTTCCTGTACGAACCTCCATAACCCTATATATTTCCATGGTATTATATCCTGTTTAGGCGTAATAGCTTGGATTTACGGATTTTTATGCTTTTTGGCATATGTCTCAGTTATGTGACGACTAACGTATGACGAACATTTTTTTGTCTACAGTCAATGTCCGGTTACTGGTACTAATGGTATTTTTTGATTATGTCTAGGCCTATATACCTTAACTGCTTGATTAAGGTTTTTAGTCATTGTCTCTGTCTGGCAAATAATTTCCTATTACGCAGGCTGATATCTGCCTCGGCGGTCGTCTAGTACTCCCAAAAAGCGATAACGGGATATATAGGTGAATTCATGGCCATGATGAATTTGTGGCAGGCGTAGATACAGCCACGATCTAGTATATTGTAGTGATAGTGGGTCATGGCACAGTCATGTTTGTGATGGAGGTAAACGGGAAATATCTGAATCCCATAGTCGTAAGCCTACACATGTGCTGAAAAGAACCAGCTACGGAAAAATTGACTGATGATGTAGAAAACACCATAAATTAAAACATAACCACGTAATATTCTCCGTAACGGAACCTTTTTAATGTTGATGCATGGCCTACTTTAGTAGGCCATGGTTGATGTAGTAGGTTATTTCATCCGGGGGAAGGAAGGATCCAATCTCGGTAACAGGAAAACGAAATTCTCCAATCTAATTACAACAACGGAACATGCTTTTAAAATAAATCTAAGGGCCTATAGCCTACTCTCTGTACTGGAGATTTGAGTGGCGCGTTTCCCTGAGCCGTAGGACTAATTCCAAATTTCAAAGCTGAGCAACCGTTCGATTCTCATCACAATGCCAAGTTGCTACAAATTTTGCGGGATGGGTCTGAGGACTCTGCAAGACCATAAGAACTGTTCTCAATTCAGTTCTATTTTTCCGTTTACCGAAGAGCACACTCAGATATTGGGCCGAGCTAAAGTCTCATAGTAGCGAAGCGTAGTTCACAGCGTTTACTGTTCTGTTGATCATTATCAGCTTCATGGCCTTCCAAATCATACCTTGGTGGTAATAGGGTCGTTTTCGAATTCTATTTCTGTTATCATTCCAACGTCAACTTTATAGCAACGAGTAATTCGTATCACTTTGCGCGGAATAAAACAGTCCCGTGTACTTAAGGGTTTTATCACCTCATAAGTACACATTGTAAATAGTGATTAGGGAAAAAGAATTTGATTAGTTGTATCGCCGCTGTTAATGCATAATCCTCAGTGGTGACGTACTGTAGCTGGGAACATTTATCACTAGTGGTTTCCTTTTCCGATTTGGCATTTAGGCTTACGGCTTACTCTATCAACTTTTGACGCATGCATTTCATGACTGAGTGCTGGAAAATCTTTTGCAAGTTGTCTATTTATTCTTGAATGGCAGCATATATATTTGAGAGGCCTATATTCACAGGTGTCTCTCCTGTCGGTTTCTTTAACCTAGTCCTAGGCCTAGTCTACTTCAAGTGATTATAAGATTGTTCTGGCGGTGGCATTTCGATTGCGCGAAGCAGCAGCGTAGACGTAAAGAGAGATTATTATTAACTGTCTGGTGTGTGTGTAATCCACATTTGCATTCCATTGCAGTCGGGTTTTCTTTTTGCAATTATGCCATCCGATAGTTGAGGTAATCATCATTTTCGTAATACTGCCATTAAACCAGCCTCATCTCATGTCTAGTGTAAAGAATTATGTTGAAATCTGCTGCTTGTGCTTTACAATGAGCATGAGGAGTAGGTACGAGGTGGAGGCTGACATCTTGATTCAGATAATGCGTATTTAGAGCTATTCCTTTGATATAGTCACTCTGGCGAACCTTGCTACTTGGTATGAATGCGAGATGTGGCTAATCCCAATTGCTGCAACAGTCTTGGAGAAGTAGCGACGTTAGAAAATATATTTTACTATCGACTTGCGTACAATCATTATATTTCTTATTAGCTCGGATAAGATAAGCCTGATAAGGTTTGTAATATAACTTTTTAATGTACATTCCCACGCGGTCTGCCGATAGGAGTCGAGACTAGTCGTCATATCGTCATTATCATGTAACTTTACTAGCAACGTAGCCCAGGTTATCAGTTGCCATTCGAAGCTATTACGTGAAGGTCATTTACGATTTTCCAAATGCTAAAGAACCAGATCTTCATCTTAACCCCGAGGCTACTGAAGAAGTATTATATGTATTTTAGTTGACGGAATCCATTAGCCGTTACGTACAGGCAGATTACGCAGTTTTACATGTGGTGAAAATACTGCCTAGCATTTTCGTTCAATAGTAGAGGTTTTGGAGAATGTAATGTAACGATAGCTTAAAAGTGATAATTAGGCATTGTACAGTTTTCGGTAGTCTCATCGCTGCCCACTACAGTATATTATGTTTGTGTGATTGTAACCCCTTGGTTTCCGTATCCATAATAATTTATCAATTTATGCAGTACAGCATAGTATATAGATAGGCCTGCCAGTTTTGTAACATTTGACTCAAATATGGTCGCAAGGTAGGGATTAGGTATATTACGAACAGATGGAAGGCTTTATATATACCTTCCCGATGGTTCTATCTATTTGTAGGTCTACGTGATTGAGCTCTACTGGTGTGAACCGTTTTCATTATTGTGATTCCCATGGTGTTTATAACTCATCAAGTGTAGGGCTGACTCATTCTTTTTGTTTTAAAATGGGGTTTGAATTGGCGTGAAGCTTATTAAAGTTTGTAGATCAGTGTTTAGTGATTGAGGCTTGCGGGTAGGTTTGATAGGCGCTAATACAAATCCGTTTAATTTAATATTATTAATATCCGTACGATGTGGATGTAGTTTGTTAGTCCCATAGGCCATAGCAAACTGTAGAGACGGACGGCATTTCCAAGCACTGCGGCAAAATCGCTGCACATGCCTAGCGCTTGATCCTTTGGCCGGAACTTAATATCGGGTATCGATGATGACAGTATTTAACAACAAACCGATATCTCCCAGCGCCCAGCTTGACCTTTGAACTGAACTTTCGTTGACCGGACAATATTTTTGTACCGCTTGTTTTTGCGGCAGGAACATCGTATGCGTGTGGCATTCACGAATTCGTGTCCGGCTATCTTTCTGTTTACTTTCTTGTTGACACAGAACTCAATTATCATCGTCTAATTGACTTGTTTTAGAATACGCATTTAGTTTGAAATTTAATTGCTCATGTCCTTGTGTTGATCAACTACTGCAGTAGGCCTACGTTGTACCATAGCCTACTCTTATGCAGGGATTTTAGAAATTCCTGATCTTATGCTGTGTGGTGTAGAGTATTTAAACGATCATGCTCTACCGCTCACTTTGGCTAGATCAGTTTCTTAGTTAGTCAAAAAATACGAACACTTCGAAAAACAGTTTTTCAAGTAATTTTCTATTGGAATGATTGATAAGCTAAGCCAGGAATTCCACGAACCGGATAGTGACGAAGTCCGAGCAACTTCATTAGCTGTCATATGCGCACTTCAAAATAACCCTGTATTAACCTAACGCGTAGCAACGAACTGCATAAGTATAAACAGAGTTTTTCGAAATGTGTTGGATTTTGACACAGAACATGCGGCTGAAATAGTGAAATACGATGAGTGTAAGCGTCAGCTGCAGCGAAACCAGATTTCAAAATTTCTAAGAGTGGTCTAATAGCCTATTCATTCATCAGATCATCACCCTTAACGCAATTTTAGCTCGTCTTATAAAGAGTTCCTTTACTTGAGTTATCATCGTCTTAACATTATATCGAATATGAGCAACTATTTTTAAAATGTTGTTGCCAGACGTCAGAAATTGATACCCGCATTCTACAAAGGCGACTTGAGCGATCTAAGAACTATTGCGCAATGTTGGTTCGTATGTTCCAAACAAAGCTTTGTGTGCAAGTCAACATTGGGTCTTGCTTTAGGTTGCCTTTATTCTGGCCCACATTTCCAATTTCATCGCAACCTGCGTGACTAAACATATCTTTGTCGGTGCATCGCAAAGTCACTCTGGTGCATCCATGTCTTTTTTTCCTATTTGCTTCCGAGGTCACCGCCACACAAGACGTTTATCAAGATTAGTGTCGCAGTGCAGCCAGGTTGAGGAGGGCAGTTAAGTTTCGAAATTGTGTGTAGAATATTTATGCGGGTCGGTGTCGGTTTAGTAGGTGATTGACCAACGAAGGCCAAAACCATAGTCAGTTTGTACAAACCTTTTCACAATGTAGCGTTAGCGTATGATGTAGGCTAGCCTACCGTGATATCGCTATCTCACCTTCTCTGCAATATACCACATATTTATTCCATTGCCTTCTGCGCCTAAATGTACGCTTTGTAACCAAACGCCCCCTTTGAACACCTCTATCGAGGGACTAATTAAGTAATCAAGAAGATCTAGCGCCGGTTTTTGATGATGCGCCTCAGTATGATATCTGATTGCATATGACGTAATGATACAGCTGAGTGACGCTAAACAAGAAAAAGATAAAGTACTTCTCTCTTCATTCAGTTCTCGATTATGGCTTCGGTAAGCAAGGTCTCTGGTAGTTTGTTATTGATGAGACATAGCGCGTAGGTGTGTGGAAATCAGGAAATAGGTGTAAAAGGGTTCGCTTTCACTGTCCCTAATCAGCAGAAAGTCAGACAGTTGATAGTTCATGTATCGTAAAGTGCATATTATATTAAGGCTAAGGTCTAAACTTTTCAAAAACTTATCCTTTTTGTAAGCTAACTTGTGAATGGGAATTTCTGCTATTTTTTGGTTTTAGTGAATTAGCTTTAATTGGTTCAAGTAAGGGCCTGAATATTTCAGTGTGTTATGATAACCTTCAACATTTCAAACCGATATATGCCATATATATAGGTTCTTCGAATGAGACTAACATCTCACAACTGGATCCGACAGACACATAATAATTGTCAATTTTGGCACAGTTCTTAAGTAGATTATAGATTATGTATACATGATGTTGATATGATGACCACTGTGCCCAAAAACTCATCTAATCATGCTGCACCACTACGGATTCTGTATAAAGGACCTGAATACTTGCGCAGTTCAAATCTTCGTACACCAGGTGAGAAGTTTACTGTATTGTTCTGTTGTCGAAATTTTAGGTGGTTAGAAAATGTAACACCACTAATCTATCAAGGCTGCAATGAGAGCTCTACCATTGATTTCATCTTCTGGTATTCATTGGACAATATTTTTACCATTCAAGTCATTCTTGTCCGCAGTCCCTGTTTTGATCCATATCTTCTTTCAACAGCACTTTTGTTGTAGTGATTTACTTTTTGTTTTTGTGATTGTTTGCGGAAACAGTAACGTTTAGCCACAGTTTTTGCCGTTTTCATCCATTTCCAATTTATGGACTTGTCTTAGGTGGTGGAAGCCGACGGAAAACTGCAACTGAACGATTAGAAGCGGACAAGTTCAAATATGTTAAAAGTGAGGGGGTACGTCAGAGGCGCTTCACTTTGGAGTTGCGGACGAACTCTCCTCCGAACAATGACAGCACTGGAACTCATTCTATGGGTACGGCATCAACTGGTTCACCCATAAATATAGATGAGGATTATGACATCACAACTGGAAATGACGTAGAAGGTGACATGACAGCTGAAGCGATAATGCAAACAATGGCAAATTTCACAAAAGTCAAATCTCAAAGTACTACCCCTGTGTCAGCTAGAAAAGTATCCAGTCTACCCACTAACGAACTCGCAGTCAATGAAAAATCAGTCAGCCCGATAAATAGTACTGCAGAAGCATTACACAGTATCAATGCCAATAGACGACAACAGAGAATGAAAAATAAAGCATTACGAAGTGCAGAGAAAGTGGCGAAAGCAGAAAGTAATTTACCTCCCAGTCCGTTAGTGACACGTTTACGGGAAAAGTTGCATAACGCCACCAGTACTGCAGGTCATACCGGTACTGCAAGTTCTTATAATTCACCTCCATCAGCTGGGGCTACTGCAGAAGAGGTTTCAACTGGTAGAAAAACTTCTGGATCAAACAACAAGCGAGCAACTGCGCTAAAAAGCAATAGCCGTGCACTGAACAAAATGAAAGAAGGGATTAAAAATGTTGCGTCTTTTCGAGCAATAATGGGACTCGATAAAGACTCAAATACATCAGGCCGACAGTCACGTTCCGCCATTCCAAATCATGGCAGAAGGTACCGATCTGCTAGTGCTGGTCCGAATATACTCAAAACAGTTGAATCAGAAAGTAGAACTACCGGTACATCAAAGCTCAAACCTACCAAAAGTGACGCTTCTGATTCAAAACATCCGCTGATGAGTCCTCGCACACAACTAAAACAAGTTCGACTAAATCTTAAAAAAGTCAAAATCGGAAATAATGGCAGTGAACCGGAAAATACTCATTCTAGACGGTATACGACATCAGAAGGCAGTCAAAATAATCCCATTGGTGGCGCGTTGCGAAAAATAAGCGCCTCATCATTTGTGGTCAATCCTCCCAAAACATTCGATGATGATACCAAAGCAGATGTCAGTAACGTTTCAAATATCAATGAAGCCAAACTTGAATCGAAGCCACCAATAAAGCCGAAGCCAAAAACCGAAAAAGAAAATTCAGAACTAACTTCTAGTATTGAATCTCAGCCCAAATATTTCGAAGTTTTGAAAAAGAGGACTGGTTCGTCATCAAGTAAAGAGGATGATGATTGTAAGTAAAATATTAATATTCCTTTCAAGCTGAGTGTACTTTGTTATACAACCACTTTTGAAACTTGTTTCACAAATATATATAAATAACACGATATAAACCTGTCGGTTTTAGATATGATAAATTGCTCCTACTCCTAATTGTTAACCATTTTTCTTGGTACCAGTAACTAACTCCACTGTTGCTGGTGGATGCTCCCTTTCAAAATGGAACTTTTGACCCTCAAGTCATGAAGAAGCTTCTTGACAGTTTTAGTCACTGATTTGTTTTTGTTACTCCATCATTAGTGAAGATTATTCCCAAGCTATCTTTCCTTACTCCCTTCTTTGCTTGATTGATCTTCATCTATAATCTCTACTCCTTTTGTTTGTGGACATACCGAAAGGGAGTAAGGTTATAGGTAGAATCTTATGGCCAATGATTGATGAAGTAGGTCAATGGAAATCCTCTCCACATTATCCCAAGGCTGGGATATTACATTAAGCGAGATTCAACTGAAATAGGAACTACAGTAGTCCTACTCTTGGTAATTGTCATCTTACCACCCTTTCTATATTTCTTTTATTAAGATTCCTCAGAAAAGAATAAAGAATCAACGAATTCAAATATAAAGAAAGTGAGAAGGCGATCATTGAATATTCTGCAATCATCAGAAAATACAACTTCTGTACGGAAAATTTGTAGCAAATTCCAGCAAAATAGTACTAACCTTTGGATTCTACTTACAGACGTCTCCAATGGAAGTTGAAAATCCTTCTACCTTTTTTGTTTCAACAAGGCATAAAAGACCACGCAGTTATCAACACGAGCAGAAAAAAACAAGTTTGTCATCGCGGACGTCTTTACCTGAAGGTAACTTACTCTAACGTCTCTAACTACCTGTTTGCTTTTTGTAATGTGCCATTTCATTGTTAGATATGTCGCATTCACACAAAGATACCTCAATTTTCACCAAATCGGGTTCCAGAAAGAGTGTAGCGGAAGCTATAGAGGAAATTATTAATCCAGTATTAGAAGATACTATACCAGAACAAGTTCCCACTGAGTCTCCAGCTGTTGGGAGTAAAGAAGAGAACACTTTGGTTGCAAATAGAGAAAGTGTTTACGGAAACTGGAGTGTTGCGACGACTTATAATACAACAGTTGCTAGTTCATCATCAAAAGATCGACAGAACTCATCAGTCGCTGATAATATCAACAACGTATTGCGTGGAACGATCAGTGAAGGAAAGTCCGAGTCTAACAAGTCCAGTAACAATAAATATGAGAAATTTGAAAAGCGGTCACCTCACAACACTCAGTCTACAGAGTTGCAAGCTACAGACACTAAATCATCATTGTCTGCTGAATTATTGGATTCATCCGGTCAAATAACAAAATCTATGTCTAAGCAGCCATCGTTTTTTGATGGACCCCAAAACATTGCACATTTACGACCTGTGCCAATGCGTCAACATTCTGCTCCAACAGGAACAGTCAGTTCACGACCGACAAGTCGCATTGACATGCCACCAGTTTCTACTTCTGGGGCTGAGGAAATCTTGACAAACTCCCCAGCTTTGTCTTCAAAATCTAAGAAAAATGGTCCTTCACAATTTCACCCTCGGACTTCTAGTGTTAGTAAACAGGACGATGTGCAAAAATCTGTTAGCTCAGGCTCTGCGGATGCTCTCAAGCCATTTACAGGTAAATTCGCTGCTATCATTTTGATTTCATTTCATATATATATATAAAATATATTATATTACTTTATAGCATTGACAGCGTCAGATTTGAAACCCCGTTCCAACACTGTTTCTTTACAATCGGTGCCTGTCAAGGCCATGTTTGCCTATCCAGGACCACCTGTTCCGCAGACCCGTACAAATCCGAAACGACATACTACGACACCGGTCTCACCGACGTTGTCTCCGAACAAGCAACAAGCCAGAATGACACCGCCTCATACTCCGAGGTCTTCTTCCTCAACTCCTTATTCATCTTTGAAAAGAACACCGGCCTCATCTAGAAGTTCGTCTCTCAAAAGAAATAGACACAGGTATTTTGTTTGCCTCTATTCAGTTTCCACCCTTGTTAATCTGTGCTAGTGTTCTGCATTGTTTATGCCCACCTTGTAACATATTTTGAGCAGTGTTCATGCAGCCCCTGTATCATTGAATGTTACCAAACCCCATTTATTGCCTAACAGATCACGCTGAGTTGGCATTTGACTGAGGCTTACTTTATGTAGCGTAAAATGAGGTTAAACCCCAAGTGATTTATGCGTGGGCAAGCAGTTTTGAAACTCAATAGAATGTATGTGACATGAGTGGGATCGAGTATGTTCTGCTATCTTGATAAATCCCAAAGGCCAGTGTGCCTTGGCAGGTAACTTTCTCCTATCTTCTATTGTAGTTTGGTGTAGCCGTTCAACAATTACTTTTGTTCAATATTTTGATTAAATTGATATGTAGAAGTAGTATAATGTTGCGGCATGTCAGTGCACCTGCTGTATCAGGTTTCTCATGCTATCTTTGTGTCTTGTGATGACTACTAAGTTTGCTGGCCATGTGGGCTAGGCCGCACTCTTGGCACAATTGAATTACTATTATGCTTGCGTCGTGAGCTTAAATATGCCGTGCGTACGCTGCCTATAAAGTCAACATATCTTATATTGTGTATGGTCTATTTTGGTGGTGCTATGGGCATTGTCCGAATTCTGTATGTTACGCGATTAGTGTTTTCCTTGGAATCAGTGTAAAGTTGGTTTTATTAAGATTAAATTCTCTAGGCTAAAGACTTTTTATTAATGTTTGGGTTGCTGCGTTGAACGCAACTTAGCATAAAATTTGATGCATGACCAAAACAAGGAATGTGAGATAGCCTAGTGTTATTTACTTGTAATCTATTATTTTGGCTGAATTCAACAAATCCACATTATTGTTTTGGCACACATGTCAGTTTTAAAACTTGCCGTATGGGAGTTGTTATTAAGCTTGCAAATATCATGTTGCCCAAGATGTAAATTGAAAACCGCACAGTCCTTGTGGGAATGTTACAATCAATTCTTTCTCCCATGTGAGTCTATATTTGTAAAATGTCAATGGGCACCTGCTGCTGTTCCCAAAGGAGGGATCGTTAGCAGTTGATTTATTCATGATTGTGCTATCTTATTGATAAGTAGTGTGGTTAGCCATGTTGCAAAAATCAATGTTCAAAGTGAGCATATTTTTATGAGAGCTACCATATGTTGCGGATGTAACGTTAGACAGGAGGGGATTATAATAATTAGCCTATAAATATAATTATTTATCCATCAAATGTCACATTTCATCACTGTATCACAGGACCTATCCACTCACGCCTAATTTAAGGAATCCTGTTTGGACTAGTGAAAAGTGTCTCAGGGGTCAGTAGCCCAAGAAATCCAGTCCAGCATTTCTTTGTATTCCGGACAGTACTTAATACAGTTATATATATATATATATATCCAAGCAATGACATTGAATACAGACCTGCAGCCTTCTACAGACAGAGACAATTGTGGAGTTCTGTATAAGCAGGCCCAGTTGGTTGGCAATTACTTGTATCTTCATTGTCTCATTGTGTTTTTCAGGGGGTCAAAGCCTGACATTCATCACCACAGTGAACTTGACAGATTCTTCTCAACGATGGGGATGGATGAATACATGACCCTTACAAACCGTTCCACTCATTCTAATCATCTCAGCAGTGAATCAGATTTTTCATTTGCTGGTCAGATTTTTTTTTTAACCAATTTAAGTACAGACAAATATTTACATGGTTGAATAACTTTTTGCAGGTGCCTCTGCTTATGTTCGTGACAGTCCAGATGAGGCAATGGACATCGACCCAATTCCGCAACAACTATTAAAAGGCCCACAATCCGTCAGTATTATAGAGAAAAACGCAAGGGTCATGCGATGGTTGATGTCTTGTCAGAAAAACAAAAAGCAAAACTTAGCGGCAAAGACGACGTCGCGAGACTCTGAAAATGCTGATCCGAATTCGTCTCAACCCACTCCTGTATCGCCTTCGGCACGGGAGCCAATGAAGCCGTCTCATCAATTGTTAAAAAGGTTTCCTTCATCGGCTAGGAATCCGCAGATTGAGCCGCATCCAACTAGAGTAGTTGGGTATCCCTCTACACCACCACCGCCTATCCCACCGAGAACGTATCAGAGGCAACAACGGGGTGATGTTTTCCAAGGAGAAAAATCATCTGACTTCACTACAGGACCTAAGGAGTCGAATGTCTGAAGAAATTGTTTTAATGGTAAGAATCTCTATCAAAATGCTATGGGGTTTCAGTTCGCTGATTTCAGGCCGGTACTGAACTAACATTTGATTCCGCACTACAGCTGTTTTTACAATATGTTGAATTTTTTTCAAATTAATTTGAAGTGACCACTTGATACCGGGTCGTTTGTGTTTTTTAGTAATTTGACAGATGATCATTGCGCTAGACACATCACGATGATAAGCCTGGGAAAGTTAAATTTGTTATCATTTCCATGACCCTGGGTAGCATGTCACGATCAGGGAGATATTTTAGGAATTTTCACTTAATGCGGTTCAGGTTTAGACCGTTGAAATCTATATCCATATCCATTATTTACATTCTTTACCTCACCTTAGCCTCGGTGGGGTGAAATGTAATATTTGTGTTCTCAGTTACGCTTTGCTGCATTTTACTGTGTGAGCGAAGGAATGGAACATTGCCTTGTTGCGCAATACAGTCAACTAAATTCAAATTGTTCCATAACTAAAGTTTTCACATTTTCAGTAAGGTCGTGAATATGTTACGACACTTGGTACTGAGGCCATTATGCTATGATGCTGTTTGTTGAGTGATTCTATACGTCCGTAATTTTTCTCTAAGATTTGTTTTGATACTATGCATAGATTAGCTGGAATAAGACAAGCTAACCCTTTCCTATGACTCATCTACCTGGATATCCTTTTTTGGTATCAACACTATGCTTGGGTGACTAGCATCAATATTTTATTCGGAAAGTGAAATTATCAGCTGGCAGTTTAGACTGTTAAGTGTGTGAAAGATGTGAATGGGTTTTATGCATGATCAGATGATTAATGTAGCTTGATGCTGATGGTGTCGGTTGTGTTTCCACTAACACTAGGCTGAGTGTCAATGTCTATATCTGTGACGTTGTTGCTGTTATGTTATATCCACACTTCCTTTGAGCGGTGTTATGATTCCTATTACAAACATGAATGGTATCATTAGCATAGAGCCCTAGATCTTCATGTAGGCCATTCATGGGTAAATATATTTTCTTTAGTTCGGAAATTCCGCTATTAGTACAGGAGCCCAGTGTGAGCTCTTCATTTAGATTTGTGGCGGGTTTTGTACCTTGCGTGCTTGTAATTAAGATAATCACTGATTACGGTAACTAATCTAGATTTATTGTATAGGTGGGTCACGAATTGAGTGCTATTTAAATACAGGTAACTCACATTAATCTGCATTTAGCATGAATAGCGTGTGCTCCGATCGGCATTGGTGGACAATTCAAAGACTAAATTCATAATCGGTGATTAAGTTTAATCAGTCAATCTGTAGAGCCTGCCTCAGTCACTAATGTCGCGTCCTCCAACCCTAAATCCGGAGATGATTAGGTTTAGGCTCTTTCATACCCAAATGACTAATGCCATACAAATAGACATGCAAATATTTTTACATTAATCTTTTTATTACCAGGTTTTCCATTCAGCTGCTGAGCGAATTTCAAGCCTGCTGATTGTGATTGGAGAATATGCACTGACGATAAACACTTATTATTGCTACCACCAAAGATAAGAAATTGAATTCGGTGGGGACAGAAATTGTTTCACTCCTTCTACCTGCAGCTGCACTCATCTATGTTTCATCCTGATACCGTTTCCATGGTGATAACTCAAATCGTCTGCTGACTGTGCTGTAGAAATGGCTTGATTTCAGATAGCTTGAAAAATTGAATGTCAGCTCTTCGGCAATATTGAATTGAATGTATGCTTATACTGTTTGCAACCCAATGTAGAATCATGTTAGTGGTCAGTTCCTTGGGCGATTAATAGGCAAATGCATTAGACAGCTCTGCTGGCCTAATTTACCAACATATATTTCTGCCTCCCTCCCCTCCACTAGAATTGATTTACTATGATGTAAATGTTACCAGTTCCGGTAACTTGTTCCTTCTGTCTTATTTTTCTCTTCACAAAATTTTTCCAAATCCTAATTTGGTTCAATAGAGCCTGCAGATAAGTGTCTTTAACTCTTCTTAGTGCATTGGTCTATCTTTGATATATATTATAGGAGTGGAACACAGCTAGACTGTCTGTTATCTCCAAGTCTCGTTTTTCTTTGAAATACTGATGGTGGACATTTTGTGTCTACTCTAGAGATTGCATGTAGTATTCTGGTAATCATTCTACTTATTCACCGTGTGTGCGGTGGATACGTTCTTGCAACTTTTTATCATGGAAGTTTTCAGTAAAATTATACCCTATGTGCCTGTGACGCTACATGTAAAATCTTGTGTAGGATTCAAGATTGAGTTGTGCGGATATTCACTTGTTGCACTAATTCAGGTGTCACAAACCAAACAGTTTGTCCATGACCTACAAGAAGTGTGATATTTAGAACTAGAAGTACAAGTTGTGTTAAAAGGTTACATGAAAACCTATGCCAACTCATAACGTTTCCAGTCCAACGGGAAAACCATTTTGTTTACCCATACATTGATGGAATCCTGAAATGTGTGAGGACAACAGCTACCAAATTAAGTCTAGACCACGATTGATTTAAAGGCAAAGATTTACTGTATACCCTAACCCTGCTGTCTAACAGAAAAAATGTCTGAGTATTGGGGTTTAGACATATTCCGGACTAAACAGAGGCATGCCAATGCCCACAGCAGACACCTCTAATACTGCATTAGGTGGCTAAAATTTCAAGAATAAGCAATGGACAATGTCAAAAGCTTTGTTTATTCTGTAGTACAAAAATATATATGCTACGTCGATATGCCTTCTCAGAAGTAGATTTCGCTACGAAAGGAAACTTTGCATACCAAGTCCCCAATTCCATGCAAAGTGCTGAACCAATGTACACGAATCACATTGTTGTTCATATATCGCAGTCACCCCATTGCTGCTGCTGCTTCCATTATATAACATCCACGGTGATGCTCTCAAATTAAAACCCTTTGACATGCCTCACTCTTGGCTGTTGTATGATGGTGTTGAAGACATTGCCTTCAAAAACAGTTCTGTTAATTCGTTTAAAAATCCATAAGAAGAGTAGCAGAATGGTCGCGTACTGCACCCAACCCCACTTCACTAGTTCCCAAAATCCAGGCTGGTATATTACGAGCTCTGTTGGGTACGTCAGAGTCATATTAAGTAGGAAAGGCTGGGTAGATACCCGTCCCGGAGTCCAGATTTGGTACGAGTTGTCAAGTCTTGTCGTGACATTTCGAGACGAGTAGCTTTGTAGAATATTGAATATGTCATAATCTGACGCAAAAGAGCTATCGGAGTTGATAACGCTTGTGTTATAACGAAGGTCTAAGCCGCGGTGATACAAAGGAGTCCTTTGGTGCAGTCCCAAATCACCGATGACCTTCAGAGTAGAACCGCTCAGTGGAGAAGAATTAGATACATAAACAAGACTCTCCATTTGAAATCTTGACATCCTGTACAACTGATAATCAAAAATTACGATCAGCTGTACATTTATGACTTGTTCAGTCGAACTTAACGGCAGACTGATATTGAGAGAAAGTTGATCATTCAAGCCATCATTGTTGCTGTCCAATTCGTAAGACGTGACTTGTGGTACTCTCAAATTGCTTTGCATAAGATTGTTGTAATTTGCGTAAGTACTCCATGCAAGAAAATCTCCAGGTGACGCAAGATCTGCAACAAATAGTAACCGCTTCTTGTACGTAACATCTGGTTGTTCTAAATATGTGTTTGTGGTCATCCAAAATCCTTGGCTTCTATATGCAATCAGTAATGGTGGAATGAATGTCAATACCAAGACAACCAGCACATACAGAAATGCTTTTGACCATATGCTTGATTTGTAGCGATATAGAGCAGGTAGCGTGTAGATCTCAAAGACAGCCATTGCGGAAATATTCTGAAAAATAGTGGAGCCGATGGCGGATTATTATTTACTGTGAACTGAAAATTGTTTGTACCAAACTAAAGTGGTCCTTGAACTCCAATATTGACGTTGGTGTTGCTTACAAAATGAAACCTACACAACCGACCGACGAACTGCAAAACACTGCCAGACCCAATTCGCTGTTGCTTGTCCCTGAAAAACTGCCACTGTGCCGTGCCAACAGAAAACAAACCATAAAACGAAGTTTGCCTAACCGCTGGAAATAAGTTCAGTGATTATCATTTAAATTTACGAAAAATAGTGGAGCCGATGGCGGACGATTCAAATAAACAGCCGCCTCACATAGGAGAGCAACAACAAAAAACACTAAACTGTTGACTTATTATATTTATTATCATTTAAATTTCAAAGATGTACACTCTCGAAGCTGATATTCCAACCATAGAGAAAACTTTGTTGAGAGCAACAAAAGGAAAATCCCGCCCGAATGATATTCAATAATTTGTTCACCTAGTGAGACTCTGTGGTTATCCCCTGTGAAGGAGGTTATTTACGAATCACTAACAGTTCTGTGACGAAGTTTTGTGTCGGCATACATGAAATCGGAAACATTTCTAACCAAAATGGGTGACTGACCTGACTGACCGTAGGCTCAGCCTAGTCTTACTTTGATAAGATCGAACATTCAGTTCACTCTCATATATAATGAATAAGCTATTCTTGTTTCACTGACGTTAAGTAGACATTAATTGCATCATCAACTGCATGTTGACTTCTTCGGTGGGCAATTATTAAAATCCAATATGCAAAATTATAAGTTCAATCGCATGATCAATAGGGCTAAGCTATGGCCACGGGACTTTATTCTTTTATATATTTGAGGTCTGTAGCCTTTCACAACACTCGCACCAAACATATGCTAGTTGGACTGACGCCGATAGCAAAAGATGACTCCGTTTACGTGCCAATTTGCATGCATAGTAACAGCAGTTTCGATAATGAACGCACAGAGTAAGTATAGGGATAAGCCCGCCCTTCTGGCCTATCACAATATACAGATATTTGTATCAGTTGTGTAGACATTATCGATATACTGTATATTTTAAGACGTTTGTCGGGATAAAAACTCATCAGAGTGTAAGAAGCATTTGAGGAATAATTTCTGCACTAAATACGAACAATGGATGAGAGGGAAATGTCCGTTAACATGCGGATTTTGTCTTACAAATGAAATTACGACTGCAGGTAGGCCCTATAGCCTGAGCAACATCCCCGCTGCCCATATGTTCGGATAATTTCGTATATAGGCCTATGATAAACTTCCAGATATGAACGTAGCAACGTTGTCAAAAGCGGTTTCTGGGAATGATGCCACAACCTTTCCGATGGAAAGCAACTCGCTAAATGGTAAGCCTATATAGGCCCTATTAGCACATCAAAATTCCCGCGTAAACAACGTCGCCATATGTTTTCTTTAGGAACTGATACATCACCGAACCTAGTACAAAACGTCACTACACCGCTATGGATGATCGATGGATGTACGTAGGATTTTTTGTTTTCGGAAGGATTCGCCGCGTGGAATCGAGTAATTGACGATGGATGATTGTCTGCAATCTCACAGGCTAAGCCTATTTGATGTTCTACTGCTCCAGAATGTGAATTTTTGCAGCTTGGAAAATATAGCGTGCTGCGAAGAGTTAGGAAACATCAGTTTTACAATGCTAGAGGCCTCGCCGGTTTATTTTCGAGTCACGATATGCTCGCATAGGCCTATAGCAAGAATAACTGACATTTACAGGCACAAATATTGAATAGCTTTTTTGGTTTTTACGTTTCACAAAAATTCCTACCCTTACCCTACAGTCTACAATTTCTAATTATAGACGCAGACGACACAAGCCCGCCCACTGCAAATGAAGAATATGTCAACGAGAAAAATACTAGCGTGTCAGGTAGGCTAATGTTTTTGCCTACTGCATTTAGCAGTTGAAATGTGCGACGATCCTGTCCAATCAGATGTTACGAATCTTTTCCCAGGGCTGACTAAACAGGGCACATTGGAACCCGATATCATGTTTTGCCTTAGTTTTTTACCGGCTCTTGATGATCTCAACCCGCTTCGAAAGATTCAGCTAAAAATGGATATAATGAAAATGCTTCTAGAAGCAAGGATGAAGAACGACGAAAGATAATTTCGTATCAACATATGTAACCGCAGAAATCCGGAAACGAGACATCAGCCTGTGGTCTATAACCACAGCATATGTATTCAAGCCCTCACTAACATAACCACAAACCCAATATAATTTGTAACGTCTAGTTGCTGATTACTAATTTGTAACGATGATTTATATACAGGCACTGTCCGTGGCGCACCAGACCTCATCGGTGATAAGCGCCACTCCTATCTTTTAAACAACGGCCTACAGCAAGGCGATCTTGCCTTGGCCTACAGGCACTTCGGAAGGATTACATTTGATCGACGCGTTAACGAGAATATTACTTCGTGTCTTTCGCTTATATAGAACTGTTATAGTTGCTGTATAGAATAACATTCAATACCGTGTGTTTAGGCTAGCAAATTGAAAATACTCGTACGCATCAACTTATACCTACAATAATCAACTAGAAAACCTAAGCGACGACGAGTGACAGCACACTACTATAGTGACTGCGCGTGTTCTTTACGCGTTTCTACGGCTACAACATCAACATAAGGGACTGTATTAAAATAAACGTAGTGTATTGGGATTAGTATATTAGCCATATCATGAACGCCATTTATTCCTAGCGAACACTTCCTTGATAGGTAACTTTTCGTTAAAAATGTATGTTATGTGAAACGTCACTATTTCGTATTCTTACAACGACTCATGCGTGAAGTCACGGAACTTCTGCTAGTAAGCTACGCTACAGTTTTGCCGATTTACCATAGAGAGCAAACTTAAAAGTGGTTTGGTTTTACCTGATTTTGCGACACAGCCGCGGTGCGTAGGACGTACGAGACGACACTCTTTGCATCGTCGTCGATAAGACAGGTTTCTGGAACTCTTGTAGGGTGTAGGCTATACCTGTAAAGCAATAATGCTAAGATCGTTTGCCAGCTTAGTTTTTTGGCGCTCGACTTTAAAAGGTCCCAAACTTTCGGCCAGGATTTGCACCTCGTGTCAAACTAATAGTCGTAGCCGTCTGCAAGTAGTCGAAGCTCATGTAAACAGCATTCCCGAAGAATGGAAAAACGTGTCACAGCTGGACAATTTGAATTTGTCTGAACTGAGGCCGCAATACCGCCACATAGAAGCCTTGAGAAGTGCACCGGAACTAGTACGTAAGGTTTTCACATTGGAATTTGGGACGGACGCAGAGAAATATGAAGCGAAATATATAGAATACGGTGAAAAACTGCAGCGACACAAGCATGATCATGACTCTTTAGAGATGCAAATTGCCAGACTCAGCATTCAAATTCGGAAATTACAAGAGGAAAGGGCAAGAATGCCTTATGAAAAAAAGACAATGCGCATTAAACTTCAGTGCTTGATTGAAACAAGAACCGATTTAATACTCTCATTGCGGTCTAGAAACTTCGAGAGATATTGTTTGGTGATGAAAGTTGTGGATTTGAATATCGTGTTTCAACCTGAATTTGATGTCAAACTAACTCCCCAGGCAGAAAGTGTAGCAGAAATGAAATTAAGATCATTTGCTGAAGTACAGCGCATGAAGGAAGTACGTGAACGAAAAGCTGCTGAAGTGGCACAGTTACAATCAGAAATTTTGGAAAAACTTAAATCTGGAGAGTTAGTGTATGCAGAAGATGAAGCATCGTAATCCTATTAGAAATTTTATCATATTACTATGACTATTTCAATTACAATTGATATGACTTATTTCTATCTCCACTTTGATAACTGAGCATCCGTTGGTTGATTGGAGTGATGGTGTAGTTTAGGTTTGTAAACTCGATTGCCCAAGACTCGATAGTGTCATGATCGAAATATTTGTTGATGCCAATTTCCATTATGTTACATCGTTTTCCTCTTAATATTTAGTTCTTTAGCTCTTTAGCATAGCTATACTGCAATGACTGATGCACAAAAAGGAGAAGAAGAGTTTGATGGCTTACTGATGCATATCGCAACTCAGCATGAAGGTGGCATAGCACAACTTCTTGACACATTCTTTGGCTTTTTAAGAAGAAAAACTGATTTCTTTGTTGGTGCCGAGCCAGTTGAAGCGCAAAAGGCTATCAACAGTGCCATGATGCATCATCAGAAGCTTGCTTTAGAGACAAAGGCAAAGAAAGAGGAGAAGAGAGTGCAGGAATTAAAGCGGAAAGAAGAGGTTCAAAGGAAAATGCAGAGAGAGAAAGAAATTGAAGAAAACAAAATCATGGAAGTTACTGAAGAAGAAGCAAAGCAAATACAAGAAAAGGCAGCTGAAAAAGACAAGGCTGAAATACAAGCAAGTCCAGTTGAACCTGCTGGCGATCAAACTACGGAAAACGGACAGACCAATAATGGTGATAACAAGGATGATGATGAAGAGGAAGACGAGGCTGATAAGGGAAAAATTAAGCCTAATATCGGTAATGGCGCTGATCTACCCAATTATTCATGGACACAAACACTTCAAGAAATTGAACTGAAAGTTCCATTCCAAGTGAAGTTTCCAGTGCGGTCGAAGGATGTTGTGTGTGTTATTAGTAAGAAACACTTGAAAATCGGATTGAAGGGCCATGAACCAATCATCGATGCGGATACTTACAATGAAATTAAGATGGAAGAATCATACTGGACAATCATGGATAAGAAAGTACTCATTGTTAACATCGAAAAGGTCAATAAGATGGAATGGTGGAGCCGTATCGTAATAAGTGACCCTGAACTCAACACTAAAAAGGTCAATCCAGAAAATTCAAAACTGTCTGACCTGGATGGCGAAACCAGAGGAATGGTGGAAAAAATGATGTTTGATCAAAGACAAAAGCAAATGGGTCTGCCGACTTCTGAAGAACAGAAGAAACAGGATATGCTGAAGAAATTCATGGCCCAACATCCAGAGATGGATTTCTCTAAGGCAAAGTTTTCGTAATATCCGTGCGTTTTCGTAATTGCTCTTGATTGATTGATTGATATTTGTGATATTTGCGATTGTCACACCCTATTCATACTAAAACTACATTTTGGAAATAACTTGTTTCTCTTTCTCTCTCTTCTCCTTATCAGTACCAGTGTTAGCCTATGCCAGGGGCGCCAGTGGCTGTGAGGGACGAACCTTCATCCATCATCTTGTGTATTGGTCTAGACTCTAGACAGTGGTACAACTTGTTGATGGCCATCTGTGCGGTGGTGCCCCCTCGAACAAGGTCATGTCATTCGACGCAAACACAGGTCGGTCATGTGATGCATCTACGTAGCCTAAGCTCCCGTCTCCGTACTTTATGGAGCTTGCGTTGGTTTCGTAGTCTACGTAAGTTTGCGCAGGGATATCCCTGGTTTACGCTAGCGTTGTTCCAGCGACGAGAGTGTTTTCGCATAATCTCTATGAATTTGCTGCACAAATCGCATGGTGGCGCAATAGATCGTGGGAAACAGGAAAACAAGAAGTTCATAAAGCTAGGCGAGATCTGCTGTCCGCACGTGAGGTTTGTCTGAGCTTTGCAAGTATATTTGCCTGAATTTCTGCTGGAAAACGCTGTCACGATGGCAAGCAGACTTTGGACGAAAGGAGCAGCGTGGAAAAAGACGGCTGTTGCTCTTTGCCATGAAAACGCGCATTCGATGGTAAAGGAAAGTGTCTCTATTTCCACACCTTCAAGTAAGACAATACAATTTCCTAATAGCGCTCGAAATTACAGTTCGATTCGCCGTTCTGTGGAAAATTTATATTCAAAGAATCAATACTATGCAGCAACTGTAGGTTTACAAGCAGAAGTGCCGTCATTCCTTAACCTCAGATTGAGTGCCCAAATCAGACACTTCTCAACACCGTCGGATAATAAAGATGGCACGTCAACCGGATCAAATGTCGGTATAATTTCCTCCATGTTCAAGGAAGAAGGGAAAGACGATAATTCGAAAACAACTGAAGAAACGAAGCAGAGTGATAAAAGTGATAACGATGAAGCATCGGATGATAAACCAAAGGAAAATCCGTTTCTACGCAGTCAGCGATACGCAAAATGGATGCTACTTGCGACGTTTTCATTTGGAACTCCATTATTAATTTATGAATTTGGTCCTCCCAGAAAGGACAGCCAAGGAAATATTATTCCCGATGAATATTCCGACGACCCTGCCCCGATTGCATATGCAAAGCGAACACTCGGTGAATTAACATTGATGAAAAAAGATATTGTTGAACCTTCATCGCCTAAGCTGCTTCCAGATCCTTTACAACACCCATACTATCAACCACCTTATACTCTAGTAATTGAACTATTCGATGTATTGCTACATCCAACTTATGATCAAGTTCATGGATGGCGTTTCAAAAAACGCCCAGGGATTGACTATTTACTTGAAAACGTCGGTCCACCGTTGTATGAAGTTGTGATATTCACGAGAGAATCTGGCATGGTTGCTTATCCATTGATTGATTCTATGGATCCAAAAGGGTACATCATGTATCGATTATTTCGTGATGCTGCAAGATATAAATCTGGTTTTAAAATGGGTGATATCACGAAAGGTGAAATGCCTAAACTTGATCCCTATTATCAAAAAGATTTAAAGTATCTCAACCGAGATTTAAGGCGTGTAGTTGTTGTTGATACGGACCGACGTGCGACGGAACTGCAACCTAATAATGGTTTATCATTGAAAGCTTGGGATGGCTCGAATGCCGATACTGAACTTTTCGATCTAGCGTCTTTTCTTCACGCCTTAGCCACCAATGAAGTTGATGATGTTCGGCCAGTTTTGGAACATTACAAAAAATATGACGACCCGTTATCTGCGTTTAAGCTCGCACAAGTTCGAATGCAAGAAGAACAACAAAAACTTGCCAAAGATATGCAAGAAAACAAAATGCGAGCTAATCTTCTTGGATCTAGTAGTGGACTGGGTGTTTTGTCAAGTTTCTTCAAGTCAAGGAACTGAAATGGTATGATATCCCGTGCCACCACCAAAATGTTTTGCTTGCTGTGGGGTCAAGACATTCTGGCTCAAGGGTTTGTTGAAGTCGAAACGCTGGTTTGCGCAAAGTTGTTGTGAGAAATTGATGTCAAACTCAGCAGCTAATGAATGAAGTTTCTATTGAAATTTGGCTAGACATTAGAATTTTGTTGTGGTCCGTCAGATAGTAGGTAGTTGGGCTATTTTGTTTTTCTGTACTGCAACAAATTGCACTGTCTTTGTTGCCAGGCTGACTTTTTTCCAATATAGCACCTACCATTAGTACAAAACAATATACACAGGAGGAATTTGTGCCCAGCAGATTTTCAAATGTGTATTTTTTCATATAGCCAATACTCTGCATCTTGTATTTGCTTGCATGTACACCCGTACAGCGGTATAATATGTGCCTATGTATACGCGTTACAAGTATTTTTACTAATACTATGGTTTAACTCTAAAAGAAGCTGGCATTAACTTCATGTTGCCAGGTTTTTAGTCAGCTTGCAGTCTCTATCGTGTCCATCAAGGAGTTTCCAGCCACCTGGCTGCTTCCGTTGATTATAATCAATGATAATTATCATTGGAACTGTAATGTATATGTCAGTCTTATTTTTTCATTTAGGCCTACCGGTATTTATACCCTAATCATAGCTTACTGTATAGTTAGTTCTTGAAGATGAGAGTCAAAAGGAAGAAGCAAGCAAGACATCTGCTTTCAATATATCAGAATTTTTTTGGGTATGTATAATATGCATTGCATAATATACCTATCAAACGGATTACAAAGGCCAATCCTATTAAATGAGCATGTAACACTATGAGAGCTCCTCCACCTGTATGATGTTTCTGAGGTGTCAGAGTCATTTGCATCCTCTCAGGACAATGAGATTTCTTTCACAAACTCATGACTATTATTATCATTTTTCACAGATTCAAAGAACCTCACCAGGTTGTTATAGATGGCACATTCTGCAAGATGTCTGTGCAGTACGGCATTGACGTCCGAGAGCAATTGTCAAAGTATTTGCAAGGAAATATTCAGTGCTTGACGACACGGTTAGTGTAGTAATGCTTTCCCGATTTCATCATGGGACTCTGGTAATCTAGTAACTGAATATTACATTGGTAGATGTGTGCTGAAGGAGTTGGAATTGCTCGGTGAAGTAATGTATCCTGCCAAAATCATCGCACAACGGTTCAAGTTGCATGACTGTTCTCACCACAAGAAGCCGGTATCGGCGATTTCATGCTTGAAGTCTATTTTAAAACAGGATAACCCGAACAAGCTTTTTCTTGCAACTCAGGTGTGGTGTAGGCGCAATTATTGAAATCTTTTTTCTTGCAGTAACTGTGTTCTCATACTCTTCCCACCTTTGAAGATCGTTCCGTAGTGCATTACGAGTCTCTTCATAAAAATTGTGATTTTTTCGTCTGTTCAGGATTTTGAGCTAACCAAAGCTGCTGCAGCTGTGCCAGGTGTACCACTACTGTATTCACACAAAAACAGAATTGTATTGGACAAAGCGTCTCCAGCGACAGCCAAGCGAGTAGAAGATCTGTCACAGGTATACGTCTAGTCGTCTACCACCCCTTCTTTGCTCTTATTCCAACCCCATTATCGGCATAGCTTTTGATTTGGCAATATGCAAAAATTGCCACTAGGATAACCCTAAATATGTCATGGACACTCGTGACGGTGTTCGACAATGAGACTGATATGTGTTTAGGGAAAGGCGATCCCAACTGACGATCAACAAGGTAAAATTGCGACTATGAAAAAGGCAGCTAATATTGAACCGGCGCAGAAGGAAAGCAGCAGGAAACGAAAACGCCCCAAGGGACCTAATCCTATGTCGTGTAAAAAGAGCAAGAAAACGCCTCAAATGAGCACGCAAGGAAGCTCTGACGGTGGCAGAAAAAGGAAAAGGAGGAAACGTAATAATGAAGAGAAGATCGTTCCTGAATGACAGTTGCTGCACGTGCATGAGGTACGTCAATCACACGAGTGCCAGTCCACAGCATACACGTCCGAGTGGTTGGTGAGGATATGGTATCGATGAAACTGCACCGACTGATGACTCCCGCACTGGTCTTGAAAATACACTGCACTGCTTGGTAGTGGTAGAAAGTATTTATTGCCAATAGGAAAAGTTAGTTACTAAATGTACCGGCACCGAATTTTCACTGCATGGTGCAAGGTAAATAATACCATACCCGATTACAAACACTTGGTAAAAAATGTGAACGACATGGCAGTCTTAGCACACATTGAGTAAGTCTACATTTGGTCAAAATGATATGCTGATAAAAGTGGTTTGTTTTGTGTAAAAAATTGATTAGAAAAAGAGCTAGCGTCTATGATGGAACGAATCTCGTATAGATAGAGTTGATTCAGTAACATGGTACTCTCAATGCCAAGGCCACCAGCCTGGTTCGTCTGCACTTCGTTTACTTCTGCTGTTGCAAGCTGACGGATCACATACTCCGGTTTCACCCTTCTGTCCCCTTGCGCCTCTCGGTCCTCGTTGACTACTGCCGACCAGTCGTTGCGCTGCCACACCGGGAGCTCCTGTGTATAAAATATAATGTTAATATCTTGTACTCCTTGTAGTACTAAATGATCAAAATGCTGATAGCAATCGCGGTTATGCAGTATTTGTGAGGTCAGTGTCGTCTGATTTTATGATATTATTGTCTTATGTTGCATGGGGTTCTATCATTCAGATTTAGGTTGGAAAGCAGGATTCATTGCCAGATTTCTTTGTATTGTGCCATATTTGCTGGTTTAGTTTTTTTAGGCAGGGACAACTTGGACATGGGCTATGAGAAATGCTTAAATTTATTAATGACTCGTGCATTTAGAATTTCTCGCGTGGGTCTGCAATATGAGACATCAACTATCTATCATGCTCCAACATTTGTAATAAAAACGCCATTGCACCATTATGGTCCAGGCACATACTAAAAAGCTCGTAACGCCTTGTCTGCAGTGCGCGGGCTTGCTAAACTCTGTTAAGGCGTGATTTTTCACTGGGAAATTTTGTGCCACTAGGTGTGACAAGCAGAATCTTTGGGTAGCGTTGTGATTTGTGAACAGACGCAAGGCAACGATGGTCTGTTAAGCTTTATTGAGATTATTCATACAGCTGGTAACCCTTGACGGTTTTATCTATGTTGTAACAATATTCATGTCTTGGGTCTCCTGCTCGCTTCCGTCTGGCGGAGTGTACGCGCGCGCGCGAATGTGTGTGTCTTTGCAAAATAATCATTCACTTCACGATTCCATATGACATCCTTGAACTGGAATTCAAGTTCAAAGTCCTGGTGTTCATGCAAATTATAGAACTAATCTAATGATTTCTCCAAAGGCTATATATGGGCATGCCATGCAAACTCAAATGAGCGTATCTATCAACGATATAATCGCTACATATAATTGCACTCATAATTAAACGGGCAGTCCGGACTAGAATTTTTTACAGCTAATCGCTAGAATGATTTCAGAACATTGGCTGTGATGGCGTGCGACTCTCACTACCTGGCCGGCCAGGATTGCCCTGGGGTCCTTCTCGACCTATTCCCGATGGTCCTCTTTGACCTCTGTCACCTTGCGCACCTGAAAATGGTACGGCCCTTTTCCTAAATGTACGTTAAACAATATTTTCTAGTTAAGCACATACCTTTTTCGCCTTTGTCTCCACGGAGACCTTCGTGTCCTGCGTGGCCACGTAATCCTTGTGGACCTTCATATCCTCTGCGCCCTTAAAAAATGCATTGGATTTTGAATGTGGTGCGTTGGTAGGGACGCCAATAGTCTACAATACCCGCCTATACAGTGGGCGTGCGATAGGATATCACCCAAATGAATCTACTGTGATGTAGTAATCTTACCTCTAGCACCAGGATATCCGCGTTCTCCCGGAGGTCCTGGTGGGCCTCGTTTGCATATGTTGCGGCAGACAACATTCGTATTTTGTTGCGCGGGGACGTTGCTTGTTGGGATTGTTGCTGATGGTTGAGTCGATGAATGTTGTTGGATCATCGCACCACAAACTCGTGTGACTATCTTAACGATATCGTCCTCGCTCATATCTGTTCCTCGCGCACCGTCTTCGCCCTTGACGAAATTTCAAACGGTTAGCCTACACTTGGACGCATAACAGATCTAACCTACTGCAATCTTACCCGTTGACCTTTCATTCCGGTCAGGCCCTGGTAGGTAAAAGAATACATTATTTAGAACATGTGCTACCACTACGTTGGTATGTAATATGTATCCTAAGGTTTTGAGAAATGGCACTCTACAGTCTATATATTCTATAAAGCTAGAAGTAGCCTCCGCTGCGTCTAAGGATATCAACATGAATTCATTAGAGTAGGGACATACCGGAACTCCAGGTGGTCCGGCAGGTCCACGTGGACCAATAGATCCTTGATTTCCCTGCGGAAAAAAGCAAAGAATGAGCAAAAACTTACAATAGGTTATGTGTGATATAAAATAAAATGGTAGATTATTTCTACGATGCTTACCTTCGGTCCTGTAGGGCCTTGTGGACCGACTGGCCCTGGGCTAGAAGTCGTGCGGTTCAATAATTCTCCTTGAAGTTTCTGTCAGACCCAATAACATTTTATCAATCACGATATTTATTTTTCTGCATTAAACATCAAACCTGTATCGCCTCTTCAATCGACTTTCCTGGAGGCTCGCTTTCTCTTGGTAGACTCACCAAACCCTGAAAAAGCGTTTGAAGATGCTCTATTTAACCATTCCGTACTTCCATCTCCAATATTTTCTATTTTACCTGCAATCCTCTATCTCCTTGCTCTCCCTTTTGCCCACGCGGCCCCTGTCAAAAAAATACCCATTTGAATAAATCAAGCAAAACAGTAGGCCTATAGCTTCTACTACTTGTTAAATTAGAAAGTAGGCCTGCATGGGAACGACGCACGTGGCGAGGTTTGGCTTTGGCTGTAATCGGAATTTCCAACGCCACGTTTATAGACGGAAGTTCATTGACGCATTACAAAATTTTGGCAAAAGCTTCTCTCGAATTGTAGGTTAGGTCTATCTCTATCTATCACTTACCGGTAGACCTTGCAGTCCGTCTGCGCCATCTTTTCCGTTTTTACACACGCACTTGCCCATTTTTCGATCTATTATATTAATGCAATGGTTATGACCGATATTGGCACAAGCACCCCATGGCAAATTTATACCCTTGTCTTTTTTCTGTTTCGTCAATTCCCTGCAGATTCCCCATCGGACTTTGTTTCTGACTTTTTGCATGGTACTGTAGCCGTCCGATGTGTAGACGTACTTTTTGGATGGCTGTGAAGCGATCTCTTCCAGTTCGTCCGAAGCAACGTCTCCGATCCCGACAGAAAATACTTTAATTCCTGCAATTTGGAATGTTTTACAACTTTTGGACGTATAGGCTCATACAATTTTTACTTTATTATGGCCAAGTCTCCCCCGAATTTCAGCATGTAGGACTCTGACCTCTTGTTAAAACGGATAGCTTTTGAATAATACAACCACAATCAGTGATATCAGCTCATTGATTTCATGGGGCTCCATTTGCCAAGCCAACTATAACCGAGAGTTGCGACGTGAACGACTGTCCGATTCTCTAATTGTGCTGCGTTTCACTCAATCTATACCATGTTTTGTTTGAATCCTGGCAACGCCCTCTGACAAATTTGTTTAATTCTGAATACACGATGTGATGGCGTTCACATTTGAACGAGTAAATCGACATTTGCGGGCACCCACGCCCTGCAATCAGTAATTAATCGCACTATTGCAGTAGAGGCGTTGCCGCCAGACAACTACGTGCGTGCGGCCTGCAGCGGACTCTTAAGTGATAGTAAAAGTGCTATAGGCCTATACCGTGTCCGCATGAGTGAAATATAGCATAAACATCACGTGCACGGACCTAACCACTGGACTACTGTATTTCGATTGGTGACAACAACTTCATGGGGGAATATTGCTTCGACAATGTACAAATATTGGTCAAACCAAACCATTTACAAGGTTGTAAACTTCCACTTTGGCTCTACGTGACTGAGAAATAAAGTAAACATTTTCGTAAGTGTGATTGTGAAACAGTTTACAACATAACCGCCAGATGTATTCACGTAACACGCCTACATCGGCCAACGGATAATATCGCGAGCTAGTGGGAAATAGTTATTTTTGCGGGCCTATATACACGTTCTTCACACCGCGAAATTATTGTTTGCTTTTTCGCACAAGTCGTTCTTAATAATCGATTTACTACTATTAATTTAAATTAATCGCAAACAATCGCGGTCTTGGCAACGTTCAAATGGATCCTAATAATCTTACGCAAAGATTTGCTGTTTACAGAGAACGCTTTCTATCCAAGTCTCGAAGCTTTGCTATTTAAACAACGCTGAGAATAATTTGCGATAAACTAAACTTGTGCAAGCGTTTGGCATTCCTGACTCGAAGTCAATTCACAACGGTGAAAATTTTGCATTGTGTAGTCCAAATCTTGGTCTATGGTCATAATATTATTATCATTACATCTAATCGTGTACACTCAAGGTTGCGCAGTTCGCACCACCGTGGCTTGATATGCAAAATCGCCGGGGCGGACTTATGGTGTAATTAACGCACAAACCCCAGCCAAATTATAGGCGGTTCCATCCATCGAAAGCAATTATTACCGACAAGAAATGTCTGCTGCGTGCGATAGTCGGCGAAGACAACACAGTATTTGTCACTCTATATATACAAGCCCGTATGCTTGGATTACAAAAGGGTCATATAGGCCTACTCCACGATTTAAATACCAGACAGTAATTTCTACAATGTTTACTCTACAAGAGACGCTCTATTTGGACAAATAATTTGAGTATTTCAGTTGACCGAACGTGCAATCTTTTACGTTTCAAAAAAAAAAAAAAAAATTCTGCGTTCAAGGCGCCTGTATACCTGCTTCTTTCATTCTTGTCGCGGGATTTTCGACGTCGTCTTCCGACTCTTCATCGGTGATAACGACAGCTATTTTCTTCGCGTCCGCGCGTCCGAACTTTTCGAATATTTCAATTTGTGTATAATTAATTGCTCGCCCGGCATATGAATTGTCGTCTGATATGAAAATGTAAGCAAATGGTTATGCTTTTACTTACCATTGTCCTTACTTAACGCGTTTGCGCGTTTGAATATTTGTAGGGCTGTAGGCTTTTATCAAAGGTGGTTGAGGCTCATGAGACAATAACAAATGTCCCTTTTCCGCTTGCGAGTCGAGCTGATGCGTGACACTTCACAGTCAATATTTTCCTGGCGCATTAGCATCTGTAGTCAACTCGCTGAGCGCTAAGACCCATTTGTCCTACATCTGTCAACCTGGCAAGATATCATTTTGTTACCTTTAAAATATTCCAGATCCCCGACAGCTATCACAAGTCCTGATCTTGATTCGTATTCTCCAAGAGGAATGGTTGCTTCAGGTTGGTTACTGTATTGAACTATACCGACCAGAGTTTTTGAATCGTTTCTGAAACTATAGAAAGCTGTCATATATATAACATAGTGATCGATAGCTGTTATATTGGCCAGTCTGCGATGGATTTGGCAGACGTGTGGTGCCGACATTGTCACTGTAAGGTCGCAGTCAATATAGCTAAATTGATATTTTCGCGTGGAAGACAGCGTCGAATCGCCTGGATTAAAAGTGTGTGTGTGTGTGTGTGTGAGAGAGAGAGAGAAGGAGAGAGAGATAGAGATATAATTTATATGCTCCCAGTTGGTGGCGCTAAACCGGTGAATGTACGATCACTTACTCGTCTTTTGAAACCACATCAAATTCTGCTACTAGTCGCGACAACCACAGTGAAAGTCTATTTTGATATTCTACCGCATTTGCTGATGAATCGATGATAAAAACCAAATCGGTCTTCCCAGATTTGCATGAGGGCTCTAAAAACAAAAATGATCATCGATAGAATTAATAACATTAGCAATAAATATAGCAATTTTAATATGAAGAATATAGTAGAGCCGATGGCGGCCGATCAATAAATAAAGTAAAAAAGCGTCACCACAGATTTAACACCCAGCCTTGCTTTACTGAGAATCATAACATTCCCAAGCTTTCGGAGCGCCGCAACTTCAAGTGATGTCGTCGCGCATATCAGCTAAGTAGGCCTACCGTTGGTAGTCCATACCTGATCAACGTTTTAGACATCGTGCTGCAACACTACTATGGTTAAAAGGTGTCGTGAAACGCATCAGTACTACGGCTTCTAATCACGATGATGTCAATATTTAACACACAATTTCGTAATAGTTATCAAAAGCATGACATGTTCGAATCGCCACACCTTGAAAATTATAACCAACTCTTTTCGGTGGGTGATCAATTAGACCATAGTCTACTAACGTTCTTTTGATTGCTCGCGACTGTGATTTGAAATAACAGACCGGGCACTTGAAAACAAGTGGAGGGTTAAGATATATTTGTGCAGATGTGCTCGAATCGTGCGATGTGACATCTCGTCGCTCTGATTTTCGCAGTAAATCCAATTAAAGATTAGGTGCTGCCTCTCAAGTGCGATTAACAAGGATATAGCCAATGAACGATCACAAAGCAACATTCGCGAAGGAATAAGAGGTAAATACACGTGCCTACTCTGTACAATCGGAATGTCACGATCACTGCTAAGACACCTACTGTATAAAGGCCTACGTCGTGATATTGGCGAATATGGATATTGAACAACAGCTATAACGTACTTACTGCGAGGATTCTCCCGACTAATATTGCCGAATATGATGCACTGGCCGTGTGGCCGATACACTGGATGGGGATTGTGCGCGGACAGTCCCGTCATCTATTTTGTAATAACGTCAATATTTCGCTAAATAAATGCCGGATGCGCTGGCATAATATAAATTTCCCACGCCTAACTGCATGCAAGGTCATTGCGGTTTGCGTTATCTGTAGCAGACTAAAATCCATTGAGAGTCTTATTCCATCAAGGTGACAAGAGATAATATCAACGAGCGTGTTCTTGGAAAGTTAGATTAGATTCGCTACTTGGAGCACGCCTTACGTTAGCACATAACAGAAACTACGCTTGATACTCCAACGTCGCCGTTCTTATGTGTGGGTGGCAAATGTAGCCTAACTTGCATCGATCGCTCACTACCAACTGGAATCTCAAATCATCATCACACAGCTTTAGTCAAACAACCCACAGATCAATCATAATGATCGCATCCTTTGTCAACATTGGTTATCATTTTGGGGTAAAAAGGTGCGCTCGTGAGAAGTCTCGAGTGGCTCAACCAGCAGATTGTTGCTACCGAATTCCGTGTATGTGTATGATGAGTAAAATGCCATGATTGTGACTCAATACATGTACGCATTCACTCAAAGCAGTCAATTATCCTGTGACAAGTTTGACTTCAATGGGACACGCCTCATTTGTCACGGTCTTTGATTCCTGGCCGCGCACGATTTTCGATATTCCCGAATTTCCTACAGCTATGGAGTCAAGTATCGCACAACTAGGCATTCGGTTTCACACAGATCATATCAGGCGGCACTTTGTGGCGTATAGCAACTCAGGATTGATAACAACTTGTATCATTTTGAAAGTTAACATACATGTCGCCTCCCTGATGACCATAACTTTTCGTAAAGATACCACGAAGGCGGCCTACCGTCTACATGGCGGTTGAAAATTTTGGAGTAGTAAATAATTCGAAGTGTTGACTAATATCGAATAAACCCCACACATTTAGGGGTTATAAAAATTCGAATAGACAGATGTTTTCGAGTGATCAGTGTTTCCGAAGGAATCAATTTATATTCAACAATCCATGAATGTCGTCCATCACCACGCGTCATTTCCCGGGTAGGCGGTATTCTTTTAAGCCGATGAGTAAATTTGCCTACACGCGTTTCTGATCAATGTGAATGTAAACGGAAAGGGGCGGAAAGCTTTCTTCATTTGAAAAACTTTAATCCATTCGTCATTTCCGTAATGGACTCCAAACATATTGTTCTACGCGCAAATTTGGCAGCATTTTTAACTATTGGGGATTGCGCTCTCGAGTCATCTTGATGCGACTGATTCCTAGTTGCGTACATCTTTGGACTCGAGTTTGATCAACAGCACCCTACTTATTAGCCTACATGAAGTAGGGTCGTAGGCCCGTAGCCTACATGTCGTAGGCCTGTAGCCTACGGTACAAAATCGATTGCGCAATGAAACAGAATCACAATATGGTGAATACATATACTAATTAGTTATTCGCCGATTAGGTCAGGCTGATTCGGAAGTACTGTCCGATTATGCCAATACTCAATTTGCAATTGTAATCACGCATTCTACAACTACCGTCCATGCGCAATTTGTAAATTTGGCCGCTAAATCAGTATGAAGTGAGTCGCAGCCTCCGAGTTTGACCAACCAAAATATCAATAATCATACCTTCAGGCTCCATTTCAAATACAAACTCGTTCATGAAATCGTCACCATAATCTTCCCCGATGACCAACGTCTCCGTGACTATATCCCCCCGTACTTGGCAAATGAAACAGATAATATAAATTATGGCATAAACCGGTGCAAACGTTGACATCATGTGCCAAAAAGTGCTAAGCTATAATCTGACATGTTAAATTACATTATATAAACGTTGCCATATAAGCGAAAACGTACTGGGATTCAAAGATAAACCTATCGCTAAATAGAAATGGCAAATGCGCTGGGAACGCTAAACGCATCGCCAAAGCGGCTGCAGTTACTAGACCTTCGAATAGTCGGCTATCTGACGCTACTGTAACACCGCTTAACCGGACCTAGCGGCCAAGACTTAGACTTTGGCAAAACCCGTAAAGCATCGCACGCATCGTATCGTCGTACATTGGACTATGTTATCGCAAGGCATTTATTGAAACTAGTGTTGCGACCCTACAGTTTGGCGTGGATATATAATATATTCCGCACGGTGGGCCAGTTTGATCAAATACAACCTACATTTCATAACTCCCTTCAAAAGATCCGAGCCCAGTTGAAGCGATATCGGATAATCCTCTACCAACATTCCACAATAGGGCGATGCGATTCATCAAATATGAAACGCAAAAGCCGGCTTACCAATTCGATTTTCTGCGGCTATGATAGCAACGACTGAGCCGCCGACGGTGACAGATGAATCCGAGCACGCGTCGCTAAAGAGACTCGACAGACGGACAACAATTCATAAAAGTTATTTGTCAAATGTCCACCGTGCTATTAAACTTTATACGCGCTGATTATAGGCGAACAATTTGATGATCCTGATTTTCTTCAAGTATATTTTACAATATCTTTCCTAGGTACAGGTCTGAGGCCTAACCTATTCATTTTAACAAACTAAACGACAGCTGCAACATGAAACTGCGCAATTTCCAATAGAACTTTCTCCTAATGAGAAGCGTAGACGCGCTAAAATATTTCTATTCCCAGCGCCAGAGAAGTCAGAATTTACTTTCCCAAACCGCGGGGCCATGCTTATAATAGCCAAGCACCCACAAGCCACAAAACCCCACAAATTTGCGACCCTGAACACTATAGAACCAAACGCTAATGACAATGAGTTCAACAGCTCATAGCGATATGGATAGGAGAAAGTCTCGACGTAGGATTCGTCAAGAGACTGTACAAAATAACTGTGACTGTGGTGAAACATGCGGACTATAGCAATCCCGTTATCTTTTCGTTGGATAGCACTGAGCCTGAGCGTTTACTGAATTAATATATACTTCAAAGCATCACAACCTCGCAATGTTGCTGCACTCTACCACCTTTCTGTGTTCTCCATTCTGTTCCTCGCTTTTACAGTGGCTAGCCATCTTTCCCCTTTGCTAAAATAACTCAAAATTTCCCCGCCTGTTTTTGAAAAAGCACAAACAAATCTATGGATCCTCGCCAAACGGCCACAACGATATTCTTCGTTTTCAAGTGGATTTCCCTGCGCTACAGTAAGTAAGGCGCATAAGCTACCGAAAGTTATTAGAACAAAATCATTACAAAGTTTCAAGGGTCTTCTATGTCACCATCTAATCAAACAAATGCTAGATTTGCAAAGTAAGCTATCCATTCTGGGGCGATAAAATTTCCAAGCATTCCTCCGATATGGCCAGAACAATGCCGGCTATACATCAAAGTAAATAAACTCCACCTAAAATATATTAGTTACTCTATCAAACGTAGATTGTATTTGTCAACGAAATCCAGCCGATATCGCAGACTTCATTCATTGCCGTAGGAAGTGCCGATGCTCGCTGTCTGGCCGTTTCAGAATAGCCGAGTCGTATGTCAACGCATGAAACGTACGGCATTGTTTGTCAACCCGTGGGTCCACCAATTTTAATGCACTTATGTATTCAATCCATTAACTCATAAATAATGATATGATACCGGTGCGTAACAGCAGGACTAAACTATAGTTATTAAAACCTCCTACATAAAATCTCTCACCACCGCGAATACATCTGACCCGTAGGAGAAATTTCATACTTAGCTAACCGTATACACATTTACATTGAAAACACTAAAAATTGTGAGAATTCTTGCACCATGGAATGAGTGTTTGGTTAATGTCATTTGACAGCTATTGACACTGTATTGGAGGCAATATGACGGCTGACCTAGTCTATAAAAAGAAATTGACATGTTTCGTAGCAAGGAGAATAGGTTCGAATGTGTCGGATACTTCTGACAGAGAAACGTGCAATCGGGCTACAGCCACATCCTTTTGGTAATTGCTAGTAACTGTATTGCAATGTTGTGGGACATTTTGCTAATATAATACATACTTGGGCGAAATTTCAAAGATTATTAATTAGTTGTAACGTATATTTAAAATATAACTGTAATCTATAATTGACAAGTATCTTCCTCTCAAAGTTCACGGGAATTTGCAAGAAATCGCAAGAAAGTGATGTCAAATGATATCTCTAACAGTTACCAACTATAGATTACGTTTCTCAATAAATTGAGACCTGACCTGTGGTGCATCTTCTTTACGATATCAATAGATCGACAGCCATCGGTTCCGCTATATTCTTATAATAAGTATAAAAAAAAAAAACTCACCTGTTGTAGATGGGTCTGAATCTCCAGAATCGTCTGGATGTCGATCCTGGACTTCAAATGAAATGTTCAAACCGCCAAGATTCGGATCCACGAGGTCTGGAGTAATTTCAGAAAAAAAAAATGAATCGTCAACAGCTGGGGTATGGCTTACACCAAGTTCATTTTCAGATGGCAGAGTTTCACTAGTAGGGTTGATACGGGAAGGCCCGCTTGTCCTTTCAGTAGAAAAAGTAAGTAAACTTGTAGACCTAAGTCTTGAAGTTGTTGCATCACTGCCATCAGTATGCTCATCTGAGGTTGGACTACCAGTAGGTCTTGCATAGTCCACGTCATCGGTTCTGGGATGTCCACTCGTGGGTCTTATACTATCTCTGTCACCAGGCTCTCTGTCAGTATCAGGACGTTCACCTGTTGGTCTTGTTCGGTCCCTGTCATCAGGCATTCTGTCGGGATCAGGGCGTTCGCCTGTTGGTCTTGTGCGATTCCTGTCACCGGGCTCGTTATCGGGACGTTGAATTGTCGGTCTTGTGCGATCCCTGTCATCAGGGTCTCTGCCAGAAACAGGGCGTTTTCCTGTTGGCTTTGTGCTATCCCTGTCACTAGGCTTCTTATCAGGTTGTTCACCAGTTGGTCTAGTCCGGTCTCTGTCATCAGGATCTCTGTCAGTATCAGGTCGTTCACCTGTTGGTCTAGTGCGGTCCCTGTCACTAGGCTTCTTATCAGGTCGTTCACTAGTTGGTCTAGTGCGGTCCCTGTCATCAGGATCTACGTCAGGATCAGGACGTTCAACTGCAGGTCTAGTGCGGTCCCTGTCATCAGGATCTCTGTCAGGACCAGTATCCTTATCGGGACGTTCACCTGTTGGTCTTCTTCGATCCCTGTCATCAGGCACTATTTCAGTATCAGGACGTTCACCTGTTGGTCTAGTGCGATCCCTGTCACCAGGCTCTCTTTCAGTATCAGGACGTTCACCTGTTGGTCTTGTGCGATCCCTGTCATCAGGCTTTGTTACACGGGACGTTCACCTTGTCTTGTTCGATCCCTGTCATCAGGCACCAGTATCAGGACGTTCACCTGTTGGTCTAGTGCGATCCCTGTCATCAGGCTCTCTTCAGTATCAGGACGTTCACCTGTTGGTCTTGTGCGATCCCTGCAGTCGATCCCTTCATCAGGTTCTTTGTCAGTATCAGGTCGTTCACCTGTTGGTCTTGTTCGATCCCTGTCATCAGGCACTCTTTCAGTATCAGGACGTTCACCTGTTGGTCTAGTGCGATCCCTGTCACCAGGCTCTCTTTCAGTATCAGGACGTTCACCTGTTGGTCTTGTGCGATCCCTGTCACTAGGCTTCTTATCAGGTTGTTCACCAGTTGGTCTAGTACGATCCCTGTCATCAGGATCTCTGTCAGCATCGGGGCGTTCACCTGTTGGTCTAGTGCGATCCCTGTCACCAGGCTCTCTTCCAGTATCAGGACGTTCACCTGTTGGTCTTGTGCGATCCCTGTCACTAGGATTCTTATCAGGTCGTTCACCAGTTGGTCTAGTGCGATCCCTGTCATCAGGATCTCTGTCAGCATCGGGGCGTTCACCTGTTGGTCTTGTACGATCCTGTCACCAGAATTCTCATCGGGACGTTCACCTGTTGGTCTTGTTCGATCCCTGTCATCAGGTTCTTTGTCAGTATCAGGTCGTTCACCTTTTGGTCTTGTTCGATCCCTGTCATCAGGCACTCTTTCAGTATCAGGACGTTCACCTTGGTCTGTCGATCCCTGTCAAGCCTCTTCAGTATCAGGACGTTCACCTGTTGGTCTAGTGCGATCCCTGTCATCAGGCTCTTGTCAGTATCAGGACGTTCACCTGTTGGTCTTGTGCGATCCCTGTCACTAGGCTTCATCAGGTTGTTCACCAGTTGTAGTGCGGTCCCTGTCATCAGGATCTCTGTCAGCATCGGGGCGTTCACCTGTTGGTCTTGTACGATCCTTGTCACTAGGCATTTTATCAGGACGTTCACCAGTTGGTCTAGTACGATCCCTGTCATCAGGATCTCTGTCAGCATCGGGGCGTCCACCTGTTGGTCTAGTGCGATCCCTGTCACCAGGCTCTCTTCCAGTATCAGGACGTTCACCTGTTGGTCTTGTGCGATCCCTGTCACTAGGCTTCTTATCAGGTTGTTCACCAGTTGGTCTAGTTCGATCCCTGTCATCAGGATCTCTGTCAGCACCGGGGCGTTCACCTGTTGGTCTAGTGCGATCCCTGTCACCAGGCTCTCTTCCAGTATCAGGACGTTCACCTGTTGGTCTTGTGCGATCCCTTTCACTAGGCATTTTATCAGGACGTTCACCAGTTGGTCTAGTACGATCCCTGTCATCAGGTTCTTTGTCAGTATCAGGTCGTTCACCTTTTGGTCTTGTTCGATCACTGTCATCAGGCGGCAATCTTTCAGTATCAGGACGTTCACCTGTTGGTCTAGTGCGATCCCTGTCACCAGGCTCTCTTTCAGTATCAGGACGTTCACCTGTTGGTCTTGTTCGATCCCTTTCACTAGGCATTTTATCAGGACGTTCACCAGTTGGTCTAGTACGATCCCTGTCATCAGGATCTCTGTCAGCATCGGGGCGTCCACCTGTTGGTCTAGTGCGAACCCCGTCACCAGGCTCTCTTCCAGTATCAGGACGTTCACCTGTTGGTCTTGTGCGATCCCTGTCACTAGGCTTCTTATCAGGTTGTACACCAGTTGGTCTAGTGCGATCCCTGTCATCAGGATCTCTGTCAGCATCGGGGCGTTCACCTGTTGGTCTAGTGCGATCCCTGTCACCAGGCTCTCTTCCAGTATCAGGACGTTCACCTGTTGGTCTAGTACGATCCCTGTCATCAGGTTCTTTGTCAGTATCAGGTCGTTCACCTGTTGGTCTTGTTCGATCCCTGTCATCAGGCACTCTTTCAGTATCAGGACGTTCACCTGTTGGTCTAGTGCGATCCCTGTCACCAGGCTCTCTTTCAGTATCAGGACGTTCACCTGTTGGTCTTGTTCGATCCCTGTCATCAGGATCTCTGTCAGTATCAGGACGTTCACCTGTTGGTCTAGTGCGATCCCTGTCACCAGGCTCTCTTTCAGTATCAGGACGTTCACCTGTTGGTCTTGTGCGATCCCTGTCACTAGGCTTCATCAGGTTCACCAGTTGGTCTAGTACGATCCCTGTCATCAGGATCTCTTGATCGGCGTTCACCTGTTGGTCTAGTCGATCCCGTCAACTTCTCCAGTATCAGGACGTTCACCTGTTGGTCTTGTGCGATCCCTGTCACTAGGCATTTTATCAGGACGTTCACCAGTTGGTCTAGTACGATCCCTGTCATCAGGATCTCTGTCAGTATCGGGACGTTCACCTGTTGGTCTTGTTCGATCCCTGTCATCAGGATCTCTGTCAGTATCAGGACGTTCACCTGTTGGTCTTGTTCGATCCCTGTCACTAGGCCTTTTATCAGGACGTTCACCAGTTGGTCTAGTACGATCCCTGTCATCAGGATCTCTGTCAGTATCGGGGCGTTCACCTGTTGGTCTTGTTCGATCCCTGTCACAGATTCTATCAGACGTCCTGTTGGTCTGTCGATCCTGTCATCAGGTTCTTGTATCAGGCGTTCACCTTTGGTCTTGTTCGATCCTTCCCTTTCAGTATCAGGACGTTCACCTGTTGGTCTAGTTCGATCCCTGTCATCAGGTTCTTTGTCAGTATCAGGACGTTCACCTGTTGGTCTAGTACGATCCCTGTCATCAGGTTCTTTGTCAGTATCAGGTCGTTCACCTTTTGGTCTTGTTCGATCCCTGTCATCAGGCACTCTTTCGGTATCAGGACGTTCACCTGTTGGTCTTGTTCGATCCCTGTCATCAGGCTCTCTTCCAGTATCAGGACGTTCACCTGTTGGTCTTGTGCGATCCCTGTCACTAGGCATTTTATCAGGTCGTTCACCTGTTGGTCTAGTTCGATCCCTGTCATCAGGATCTCTGTCAGTATCAGGACGTTCACCTGTTGGTCTAGTGCGATCCCTGTCACCAGGCTCTCTTTCAGTATCAGGACGTTCACCTGTTGGTCTTGTGCGATCCCTGTCACTAGGCATTTATCAGGACGTTCACCAGTGGTCAGTTCGGCCTGTCATCAGGATCTCTGTCAGCATCGGACGTTCACCTGTTGGTCTAGTGCGATCCCTGTCACCAGGCCTCTTCAGTATCAGGACGTTCACCGTTGGTCTTGTGCGATCCCTGTCACTAGGCCTTTTATCAGGACGTTCACCAGTTGGTCTAGTGCGATCCCTGTCATCAGGATCTCTGTCAGCATCGGGGCGTTCACCTGTTGGTCTTGTACGATCTCTGACACCAGAATCCTCATCGGGACGTTCACCCGTTGGTCTTGTTCGATCCCTGTCATCAGGTTCTTTGTCAGTATCAGGTCGTTCACCTTTGGTCTTGTTCGATCCCTGTCATCAGGCACTCTTCAGTATCAGGACGTTCACCTGTTGGTCTATCGATCCTTCAAGGCTATCAGGCGTTCACCTTGGTCTGGATCCCTGTCATCAGGATCTCTGTCAGCATCGGGGCGTTCACCTGTTGGTCTAGTGCGATCCCTGTCATCAGGTTCTTTGTCAGTATCAGGTCGTTCACCTTTTGGTCTTGTTCGATCCCTGTCATCAGGCACTCTTTCAGTATCAGGACGTTCACCTGTTGGTCTAGTGCGATCCCTGTCATCAGGCTCTCTTCCAGTATCAGGACGTTCACCTGTTGGTCTTGTGCGATCCCTGTCACTAGGCTTCTTATCAGGTTGTTCACCAGTTGGTCTAGTACGATCCCTGTCATCAGGATCTCTGTCAGCATCGGGGCGTTCACCTGTTGGTCTAGTGCGATCCCTGTCACCAGGCTCTCTTCCAGTATCAGGACGTTCACCTGTTGGTCTTGTGCGATCCCTGTCACTAGGCATTTTATCAGGACGTTCACCAGTTGGTCTAGTACGATCCCTGTCATCAGGATCTCTGTCAGATCGGGGCGTTCACCTGTTGGTCTTGTCGATCCCTGTCATCAGGTTCTTTGTCAGTATCAGGTCGTTCACCTTTTGGTCTTTCGATCCCTCACAGGCTCTTAAGGACGTTCACCGTTGTCTAGTGCGATCCCTGTCATCAGGCTCTCTTTCAGTATCAGGACGTTCACCTGTTGGTCTAGTGATCCCTGTCACCGGCTCTCTTTCAGTATCAGGACGTTCACTTTGGTCGAGCGACTCCCTGTCACTAGGCATCTTATCAGGACGTTCACCAGTTGGTCTAGTGCGGACCCTGTCACAGGATCTCCAGCATCGGGGCAACCACCAACCAAACCCCCACCAGGCTCTTCCAATATCAGGACGTCCACCTGTTGGTCTTGTGCGATCCCTGTCACTAGGCTTCTTATCAGGTTGTTCACCAGTTGGTCTAGTTCGATCCCTGTCACCAGGATCTCTTTCAGCACCAGGACGTTCACCTGTTGGTCTAGTGCGATCCCTGTCACCAAGCTCTCTTCCAGTATCAGGACGTTCACCAGTTGGTCTAGTGCGATCCCTGTCGTCAGGC